>JABBWL010000020.1:0-680375 GCA_016758765.1 Suillus cothurnatus | reverse complement strand
CCACACAGCCACATGTATTGTCTATATAAAGGGCCCCTTTGAGCAGTGAGCCCAGAGAACTTTTGATCCCCAATTACTAGTGTGAGGTATGATCATAGCCAACAACAGTGAGAGACTGTAAGATTGGTGAAGGTACCCTTCAGTGAGACAGTAATTAGTGTGAGCTCATTGTCCTCCACAACCAGCAAGGCCTGGTACTGCCTCCTGTGTTTGTTTTTCTTTCTGTTTTCTTCTTTTTTTCTGGATCTCTTTGTCTTCAAGCATAAGATATTCCACACATTTGTGTTGTCTCTTTAGACCACCTAAGACTTAGAATAGCTTAGTGGGGGAGACTTAGGAGTTGATAAGTGTACGCTTGACCTCACACATCTGAGTAGAGAGAGTGAGCCAGGGTTTCATTGCCACAGCTTTAGCTATTGAAAGGGGACTTGGTATTGAACACCAAGGATGTCCGTTCCTGTATCTGTTTAATACTCATTGTGAGTACCTTGGCAGCAGGTTCAGTAGTACAAAAAGACTCTAAGCATTGACTAGTCCTGACCATTGGTCCTACCTGTTTTGCGCTGAGGGAGTGATCATTATAACTCCGCACAGTCTGTTGGGATAAGATTGTCTCAAGACATCCTTCATCCAGGATACAAGTACGTGTTATTCTTGTGTTTCTTTTTTTCTTTTGTCATCATTGTGGTCATAGCCACACACATTGCTGACCTCACACAGTACCTTCTACTGACCATAGCTTAGGTATCACTGGAGAACCACCCACGAACGACCACGTTATCAGTCATCGGTATTTGTCTGGATCACTGACCGTGGAGATAGATTGGTTTTGTAGGTGTTCCATCTATAGATCATCTATCTAAGAAACAGCGCCCTGCATTGGCCCACCAGTAGCACCTTCAGTGCATACAACTAGATCCTTGCTGCACTTGCTTCCCCTTTAGGGTCGAACGCACTTGTCATCTCAGGTATAGCAGACTAGGCAATGCGCGACCTACAACAATTATAGATACAGTCAGGAGCTTTGTTCGCGCCTTGCTGTGTTGTAGTTTCTACACCGAGTAGATTCAAGTTAAGGAAATACAAGCAGTAGCTATGTTCTTTAAATAGGTAAGGGAAGTGAGCATGGGCCAAGGATAATAGTACAGGAAAGGAAGGTTCATGGGAAAGTGAGTCAGGACGAGTCAGAGATAAGGAGATCATGAGGATATGGCAAGGTGAAAAGGAAATAGGTGAAGAGTCAGTGAAGTGACATGGAAACATAGTAGAATGGAAAGGAAGTGTACTGTGAGAAAAGAATAGGGTGGCTGTAACACAGAGGAGATGTGGGAAGATGAACTGCAGGAGCAGGAACGGGGTATGGTTGAAGTGCGAGGTTGGTATGAGCTGAGAGAGCAGATTAAGAAAGATCTTCAACAAAAGGGCAAGAAGACACACTTATCATTCTCCCAAATAAACCAATTGTTGCTGATTCGGAACTTCACAACACTTCAGCTAAAAGGAATGGGCCGGATTGCAGCAAGTCTCGAGATTGCCCATCAGTGGCATGAAGACAAAGGAGCACACTTTGCATGAAAGATATGGGCACTTGCACGACACTACCAAGTTTTCGAACAGCTTCCAACTGAAAGGCATGGTGGGCAGGAAAACACATTAAGCCCTCTCAAAAAAAAGATGAGAGGCTTCAGCTTGCTTGTCATCAGTGGCTAATGTCGCAGCCGATTGGTGACATTACTCCTCGCAAATTCCAGCACAGTCTTAACACCACCATTATTCCATCATTAAACATCTCACTTGCATGGCCACTTTGTGAACAAACAGCAAGACGATGGCTAATCAAACTGGAGTGGCAGCATACAATTTTACAAAAAGGGGTCTATATGGATGGTCATGAGCATGAGGATGTGAAAAAGTATCGACAGGATGTATTCTTACCTGCAATGGCTGCTTTCAAGTCTCGCATGGCACATTATGAAGGCCCAGAGCTGCACCGCGTCGAACCAAACTTGGCACCAGGAGAAGCAGAGGTGGTTGCAGTCTGGCATGATGAGTGCTGCTTTCATGCAAATGATTACAAGACGCAAGCTTAGTGAGTAATGTTACCTGTAATTCAGTTTGTTATGTGACAAAGTGGAAAAACAGTTTGCTGCCTGGTCAACAGATCCTTCAACGAAAGGGGAAAGGAAGGATCATCCATGTATCTGGGTTTATTGATGCAATTGATGGTCGACTCACACTGCATAATGAACAGGGTGAAGTCATTGAAGAAGCACAAAAAATTATTTACCCTGGTGCAAACAGTTTGGATGATTGGTGGGACACTGTGCAGTTGCTTGCACAAATGAAGGACACAATCCATATTTGAGGCTGCACATCCAGGCCATGAAGTGCTCTTCATTTTTGACCAATCCTCGGCTCATGCATCTCTTCCCGAAGATGCATTACATGCATTCAACATGAATAAATCTAATGGGGGCAAACAGTGACATCAGCATGACACAATCATTCCGCAGTCTAACACAGTGGCTGCGCATCGCGGGAAACCTCAAAAAATGACATTGCCAGATGGCCATTCTAAAGGCCTGCAACAAGTTCTCAAAGAACAGGGATTTGATGTCCGAAAAATGTGAGTGAAATGTGCACCTGTTTGCTCATGGGAAAGCAACAACTGCTGTATGGCTCATCTTCTCAGTCAACAAGAAGACTTCAAAAATCAATTATCGATGCTCAAAACACTCATCAAGAAAGCTGGTCATCAGTGCATATTCCTCCCAAAGGTTCACTGTGAACTCAATCCAATTGAGATGGTAGGCTAGTTCAAGCTGTTTATGTCAGTTTCTGCTTACAATGACATGATTTCATGTTAGTATTGGGGCTGGTGCAAATACCGCTATTGCGAAGTGCCAAAGAAGACTTTTGAAGATGCAAAATGTTGTGTGCAGAGCAACTTGACGCATGTCCAGCTGATGTAATCCGGCGGTTTATCAATCATTCATGGCACTTTATGAGTGCTTATCGGCTGGATCTCACAGGAAAGGCAGCAGAATGGGCAGTTCAGAAGCAAAAGCGACATAGGCAAGTATTGCAGCACGCCATGATGTTGATTGAGGCAGTACTGGGCAGTACATAGTGGTAAATAGATGCTGTTGAAAATAGCCAAAATTTTGGCCAACCCAAAAATATGCGGGAAAATTATTTTGAGACCAGTTTTAGACATATTTCCACTCCCTGAAGCCATTCCCGCAGCCAGATTTGCGCCAAAAAATGTTCTGGGGGTCAGGAACAAAATTGTTGAGTTTGTTTGTCCGCAACTGTACATTGATCTAGACAGGTCGTTTCCCACACCTGTTCCCACTTTGAAATTGTCATGCCATTGGGAATTGAAATCACTTTACATATCAATGTTAGCACCTTGACGGATAATATTCACAGCAGGGTCTCCCTCTAGCTTGCAATATGGGTCAGGGCTTGCTCGTTCAATACTTGCCTTCCTCGACGATCTCATCCACCTGCTTTCTTGATTCATTCCCGCCTCCCCACTTCCATATCAACACAAATTAGGACTTCACATCTGTCTATCAATTCGGACATATGAGACTTCCTGTTCCATGATTTTATCTTGTAGCGAAATGATGTATACTGCATGGCTCATCATCAGTCAAGCTACGGATATCAATCAATCACCCTTTCCTGTGGTACTGTCAACCACCTAGGCTACCTCATTGTCATTCTCCTGGCTTGCAAAACCTCTCAACACCTACAATTTTCGTCATCGTCATCGTCACCATGAGCTCTAAAAACCATGGGATGAACAGACCGGAAACATTCTGGTAAATACAGTGTAGCACGGGTATACCTGTAGGTCGTAAGATCGACACTGCGCCTGTACTAACCCGTAACCTCACCCAACACTCTATCCTCGTGTTTTCTTTTCTTCAGAGACTTTGTGATATCAGCAAGGTCCTCGGGTGCTACCAGATCACAGTGGAGCCATGAGCCAAGACAGAGGAATGCACAGTCGATGACAGACACAGGCAGTTTCAAGTGAAGTGTAGAAGGTGCCGGCCTTGCGAAAATACACGTTCAACTGCAGTTGAGGTAGCTATGGTGTGTAACACATAAGCTGTGATACTAGCGAGAGTGATGGTGCATAACCTACCAGGAATACAAGTGCCATCCAGTGCAAATTCGGATACTTCTTTGGATTATGGACCCACTATTGCACTGGGACTTTGGAACTATCCACTGGTTGTTGCAAATAGTCATCAAGCTCGATGGTCTACTAGAGATGCTGCTGTGCCAAAAAAAAATTGTCGCGCCTTGTCTTCTGCTGAGACATGTGCAGCTGAAGTCGAAGGTCAGGGATAGTCTGTGTAATGATCTATGTGCTCTTCTCGGGGAGATAGGTGTACCGATACAAGTCAGTACATCACGAAAAATTGGATGAGAACAGGGGAACGCAATAGTTTTAGTATACAGCCAATGCCAGACTCTAGAAAGCCAAAGGCACAATGGGTGTGGGGCCAGTATTGTAGATTACTAAGATTAGTAGCTGTTGACCTTGTGTTGACCCCAGCGGAGACTTTGGCATTTGATTTCTCAGGCTCATGCACTGCCATTATCCATAGACAAGCTACAGCCTGCGGGCACGATGTTTTCAACCTTGAAGGTCAACTCGAACCACTCTCACAGGTTTCTACTACGTAGTGACGTGGATTCCTACTAATGTGCGTGCATATTGTGATTCAAACGTATCTATCTGGATGTTGTGCTGATGATAACCTGACAGTGTCATCTTCGCCCACTTGCGCTCTTCGGTTTCATCCTCCCCTGTCCCTGCCAGTCTAAGTGTAACTTGATTGTGGTATAAAAGCATGGCAGATGATGCAGAACAGCGTCGAGCAGTCTTGCAAAAATATTCAGCCGGCTATTCTCTTCAATCACAGTTTCTCAATAATCTCACCAACAGGCTTAGAAACAGATTCAGTCGGCGAGGCGTCCTGGCTGATTCAGACGATGTGGAACAGTGTCAAGCGGCCTTGAGGACATGTTGCCCTGGTCATTCTGATCTATCAGAGTCTCTCAACAATCTTGCCGCCAGCCTTGGAGACAGATTCTTGCAGCGGGGCGTCCCATCTGACCTTGATGAGTGCATTGAGCTCTTTCGAGATGCACTACTCCTTCGTCCCCCCGGTCATTCTGATCGATCATACACTCTCAATAATCTCGCCATCAGCCTTGGAGACAGATTCTTGCAGTGGGGTGTCCCGCTGACCTTGATGAGCACATCAAGCTCTATCGAGAAGCACTATTCCTTCGTCCCCCCAGTCATTCTGCTCGATCACACTCTCTCAATAATCTCGCTGTCAGCCTTTGGGACAGATTCTTGCAGCGGGGCATCCCATCTGACCTTGATGAGTGCATCAAGCTCCATCGAGATGCACTACTCCTCCTTCATCCCCCCAGTCATTCTCTTCGATCACAGTCTCTCAACAATCTTGCCCTCAGCCTTCGAGAGAGATTCTTGCAGCGGGGCGTCCCATCTGACCTTGATGAGTCTATCGAGATGCACTACTCCTTCGTCCCCCCAGTCATTCTGATCGATCAAATTCTCTCAACAATCTCGCCCTCAGCCTTGGGGACAGATTCAGTCAGCGGGGCGTCCCATCTGACCTTGATGAGTGCATTGAGCTCCTTCGAGATGCACTACTCCTTCTTCCCCCCAGTCACTCTCATCGATCAGACGCTCTCGAAAATCTCGCTATCAGCCTTGGAGACAGATTCAGCCAGTGGGGCGTCCCGTCTGACCTTGATGAGTCCATCGAGCTCCATCGAGATGCACTACTCCTTTGTCCCCCTGGTCATTCTCTTCAATCAAGTTCTCTCAACAATCTCGCCAACAGCCTTGGAGACAGATTCAGGCAGTGGGGTGTCCTCTGACCTTGCTGAATCATTTAACATATTTTCACAACTCCCTCACACATCTCATGCTGTCTCTCGTAAGGATCTTGCTGCTGCTAAGTCATGGGTCACTGCTGCTGAAGAGACAAACCATGCCTCTGCATTGCTTGCATATCAAACTGCATTGAAATTCCTAGATCAGCATGTCACTCTTTTGTCGTCTTCATCACGTAATTTTGATGTCATCAGGATGGCCACAGCTTCCCTTGCTGTGGATGCTTTCTCATGTAGCATTCGTCATCGCACGCTGACAATTGCTGTGGACCTCGTGGAGCAAGGTCGTGCAGTATTCTCGACCCAGTTGGCATGTTTGAGCTCGCTGTTCGATGAACTCTCCTTGCCCGTGACACCGGTGCAGTCTTGGTGGAAGAGTTTAAGCAGCTGAGCTCTCGTCTTCGTGCCGTGTTTGATCGGTCTACCGAAGACCAGTCTTCAAAATCCGACAACTGACCATCCAATGGAACGATGTCCTCTCCCGCATCCATATGTTCCCCGACTTTTCTTGGTTTCTCCTCCCTCCCCTGTTTTCCGACCTACAGAAGGCTGCTGATGAAGGTCCTGTCATCATCGTCAATGCTAGTCAGTTCAGCTGCGACGCCTTGATTGTCCTACGTGACCAAGATCCCATCATAGCCCAGCATCTCGCACCTATAGTATCTCCCTTCACGCTGCTCGAGGACAGCGATGCAACGGTGCAAGGTGTTCTTGATGCACTAAACCACAATCAATGGCTTCACCTGGCCTGTCACGGAATGCCGAATCAACAACGACCATTCAAATCTTCCTTCACCATGCATGATGGACCATTGATGATCAAGGACATCATCCGATCGAACTGGCAGAACCCGGAGTTTGCATTCTTATCAGCTTGCCACACTACCATGGGCGATGAGAACAGTCCCGACGAGTCGATCCATCTGGCTGCGGCAATGCAATTTTCCGGATTTCATAGTGTGATTGGTTCTATGTGGTCTGTCAACGACGATGTTGCACGGCAGGTTGTGTCTACCTTTTACGACAAGTTGGTTGATGATTCAGGGAGACTGGATTATGAGGTAGGCTGCTGTAGCGTTGCACAAGGCTGTGAAGAAATTGCGGCGCAATAATGTTCCACTGGAACAGCAGATCATGTTTGTTCACATAGGTATCTAGGTTGTTTGAGTCTTGTTCGCTGTTTTATTGCATTTTCTGTGATCCTGATACCTTTCATTTGCCCACTGTCTCATCAATATTCAGTTATCTCAATCATGTCTGCACAATACTTTTGTTTATTTCCCTTGCATTATTGTACGCCTTGATACAAGCCCAATCATATACCTTGCTTTCCGCCGGATGTGTCTCATAAGCAACAATTCAGACTTGGTATACTTCATCTTTGCCTTTGTGTGCAGTCAGTCACCCCACGGACTTGCGTGGCTCCTCTCATGTGAGTCATAGTTCGCGGCCCATTGACAAGGTCTTAATCACATCAAAGATAGATCTATAGAGAACAGACCTTGGATCCTGGCCTTTTATTGTCTGATAGCGAGATGGTGTATACTGCGTTTTCGGTCAAGTTACGAACGTCGATCGATCGCCCCTTACTGTCAGCCAGCTAGGCTACGTCGTCATCATCATCATCCTATCATCATGAGTTCTAAATTAACGAGCTGGAAGCATTCTGACTGGGCTGTCTTTCGATAGGTATGACCATCGAAATGTGTTTTTCTGAACAGGGGTCATCCAATGAGAGGTACCACACTTCCCACCCATCGCCATAACCGGTCTCTTATTATCTGCGTCGAACTTGTCATCCGTCCTAGATAAAATCAGGCTAGCCTAAAAGCTCTCTTCCTGGATCCACCCGCTCATGAATGTGTTGGTTTAGATAAGTAGTCCACTACCTCCTGAACGGTTTGGCTAGATATCTGTATTGCCTGTTACCTTGACTTGATGCGCTGCTTTGCAGCATATTCCTGCATTTCCTCATAAGTTATCCATCTTGACGCATTTCTAAAATCAACCTTGAGTGCACCAAATATTGACTTCCTGCGCAAGTCACCTTAATAAACCTTTCCGCGATCTTGAAATTTTATAATTAGAACCCATAGTGTACACAATAAAACATGCGTTAAGGATTACAAACAACAAGATTTATCAATGTAATGCAGGCGAGGAAAACGATAGTACAATAAGACCATTCACATTCAGCCTGGCTCATCCATGATCTACAGCGCTCCAGATCATCCTGGTAAAATGTTCAATCGACTCCCTCTTATACTGAATATAATAAAAGACACTCATGTCATGTATTTGAAGAACATCCATTACATCCAGAACGACATCTTTCACCGCATCCATCGCCTTGAATACATAAACCTGCCAGGGAACTTGCTTGGTGGTGTTTTCAGGGCGCACAAGTTGATGGCACAGGGCAACAACACCCAGAGTTCCTTCGTAAATGCCATCTACTTCAGCATTATAATGGTGAACGATGGCGATGATGAGGACATTGAGCAGAGCACAGGCTGTTAGAGGCAAAACAGGACACTGTAGGACGTCAGCATCACTATCTTCCAAGCTTGATGCCCTGCTAATCGTTGAAGAGTCATTGCACCCTTTAGGGACTGGGCCTATGACACGATCATTGACAGGTTGATACTTAGTTTCTTGTCTGTAACACATAAGAAATATCTGTAAAAGAGATTGACCGCGTGAAACCTTGTGTTTCGACAGGTGTCCAATTGGCCGAATCCCTATGTATTCACCAGGTGGAACGATGGCAACTAGCCGACAAACGCACTCCAGCTCTTTGTGTACAGGAGCATGCGGAACGTCAGCATTTCTGAAAAAGAATGTGAGCTGTGCAATGTGAGGCTATGTCATTGCATACCTGCTGCATAACATGGTGATGTATCATTGCTTTTCACTGCGATCCAGGACAGGATGGGGGAATAGGCTGTAAAGTGGAGGTAACATTGAGCGGAGTGAGAAGGGTATCCATTGGTCCGAATGAAAGCACTGCATCTCCAGGAGATGGACAGAGAGATAGGTATGAAGAAAGGTAATCAGAAGTGAAGGGAGTGATGACCGTATCTGTAAAGACATTAATGGGTGGCACACATTATAGCAAATGAAACTCACCTGATTTGAATCCGTATCACTCGCATAGGTATCGTGAGGTATGGACTGCTTTCCTCCCACCAGCGACCTCCACATCGCCCAACCATGTTTGGATCCCTTGACCTTCTTCCTGGCTCCCACCTACGATCTCCAAAACACCCTCGTCCCAGCGGCCCAGTCCAACCGCACCTTGTGTGCCAGCACCAGCATTGACATGCACCCACAAACTGGGCGTGCAGGCCTCTGACTCCCATATTTACCCACTCCCTCACGGCCATACTTGCAAGAAATTGGCTGGCAAGCTGCATCTTGCTCGTTCGTGACCAGACATCAGGTGTGCAGGATTAATAAACTTTGGGCAGCTAAGAGTGAAGTGTTGGCGCATGTGTCGACGCAAGCAGCCATGAGGTCCCCCAAGGAGGGCTTCAAGGGCCAGCGTGTGTGCAGATGTATCCTGAGCAACTGGAGTATTTGGTAATGAGAAAGTGTTGGGAGGAAGTTGAGAGTGAAATGGGAGTCGTGGATCGAGTGCTGGAAATGAAGGAATGGAAGTCGATTTCCACCACACGAAAGCATGCTATAAAGTTGTATGTATCACATCAGGATGGAATCTTCACAGCTTGATATGAGCAAATCACCTGAGCACAACCACCGATTGATTTTATCCTCATTACATCATGATTCCTAGTCAGTTTTTCGAGTAAAAAGTCTGTTGCCGGCAAAGCAGGTTGTGTTTAGGAGGCAAGTAAACAATGTTCCCATGCACATGGTAAGTGATCGGACAGATACCCAAAAATCCAAATTGGTTAAGTCAAAGCAAAAAATTTGCTTCTGCCAGTTTACGCACCAAGAGCCTTGACCCACATATCCACTGGCGTAGTGTATGCATCTCCTGGAGTAGTGAAAATTCCTCCCTGAGTCCTATTAAATTATTAGCTCTCCAATAAAATGACTGTAGACGTGATGTGAAGAGAGCATGTTGCAACAATTTGGCGCGTCCAAGTCACAGACAGTGGAACACGGAAGAACAGAATATATACCATGAAAGCACATACTGATATTCAGGTAATTCCGTGTCGAAATCAATGCATTCTACTCCCACAAGCTCCAAGCTTTCATCCACGATTGAAGCACGCAATTGATCGGTAGCAAGTTCAAGTCCGAGAAATAGTGCAGGACCTGTTTTTGGACCTGGTGCCATCGTTGACCGGAATAATTGAGGGTTCAAATAGGGATCGACGTCGTGATTGCGAATCTATGAGATGAAGAAGATGATGGTATCAGGTATGATGATATATTTTTCGAAAAAAAAGTTGCAGGCGTGTGCTGTGGTCCCGGTTATAGTGACGATAGTCCTGTGGTCATGAAGAAGAAAATAAGAAAAAAGCAGAGAGAAGACAGTTATGAAAGGATTCAGTGAATTTGATTCTCAGGCTCACATTGGCATGCCCAAGTGTTGGAGTACATTGATCTAGATGGGTCGTTTCCCACGCCTGTTCCTACTTTGAAATCGTCATGCCATTGGGGATTGAAATCACTTTACATATCAAAGTCAACACCTTGACGGATAATCTTCACAGCAGGGTCTCCCTCTAGCTTGCAATATGGGTCAGGGCTTGCTCATTCAATACTTGCCTTCCTCGACAATCTCATCCACCTGCTTTCTGCATCCATTCCCACCTCCCCACTTCCATATAAACACAAATTAGGGCTTCACATCCATCTATATGAATTCAGACATATGAGACTTCCTGTTCCATGATTTTTTCTGGTATTGAGATGATGTATACTGCATGGCTCATTACTGGTCAAGCTACGAATGTCAATTGATCGCCCTTTCATATCGTCTGTCAACCACCTAGGTCACTGTTTTGCTCCTGGCTTGCAAAACCTCTTAATGCTTACGATTTTGGTCATCATCATTGTCACTGTGAGTTCTAAAGAACATGGGATAAACAGACCAGAAGCATCCTGGCAAGTACAGTGTAGCACTGACCCGTAACCTCACCCAACACTCTCATCCGCTTGGTTTCTTCTCTTCAGACACTTCATGATTTCAGCAAGGTCCACAGCTGCTACCGGATCACAGCGGAGCCATGAGCCAAGACAGAGGAATACATGGTCGATGACAGACACAAGCGGTTTCGAGTGAAGTGTAGAAGGTGCTGGCTGCTGGCCTTGCGAAAATACACGTTCAACTGCAGTCGAGGTAGCTATGGTGTGTAACACATAAGCTGTGATGCTAGTGAGAGTGATGGTGCACGACCTACCAGAAATACAAGTGCCATCCGGTGCAAATTTGGATACATCTTTGGATTGTGGAACCACAATTGCAGTGGGACTTGGTATGATTTACTGGTTGTTGCAAATAGTCATCAAGCTTGATCTACTAGAGATGCCGCTGTGCTAAAAAAAAATGGCATCAAAGTCATCAGCACATTGTCATACCCTGTCTTCTGCCGAGACATGTGCAGCTGGTGTCGAAGGTGAGGCATAGTTTTTGTAACGACTCCACTCAGGCTCTTCTCGGGTAGATAGATGGATCGATACATGTCAGTAGATCGTGAAAATCTGGATGTGGAATGCAATAATGCAGCCAAGGCCAGGCGAGCAAAGGGACAACTTAGTACTGTGGTAGATTAGTAGCTGTTGACCTTGTGTTGACCGCAGCGGAGATGTGAAACATGTTGGAATGTTATTTCTCAGGCTCATGCACTGCCATTATCCATAGACCCAGTGCTACCATCACTGAAAACCAATGTTCCTTATCAACCCTTATATACACATTATCATGTAGATAATATCCATATTTGGCTAAAATGTGGCAGCGTAGACTACATGGTCGTTTACACCATTATAACGCTATCCTCCATTACCCATGTCCGTCACGTGGGCCTACATGTGGTAGCAGTTGCACGATTGCGATCGTTAAGACATTGAATCTCGTTAGCGGGTGTGCCAAATAGGTTGACACTATGCAGTATGTAGACTCTAAAGCATTGTAGCTGTTCATGCAGCATATCTATGAGAGTGGATTGGATGGCTGATCAATATGATAAATACACAGAAGCACCGGATCAGTTTTTCATATGAAATCATTTATGTCTATCTAACGCTATCCCACATGATTAAGGAAAGTCTGGGAGGTTGAAATACAGCGTCAATCACATGAATTTAATTATAATGCTACAGAACCTCACTGACAACCATGTCTGATAAGTGCATACAGGACCACTGTGAAACATCACAGCCCAATTGCTGGATGTGCTACATATTTATGAGCACACGATTGATAACCAACACCAGTCATTTTGCGACAGAAATCCAACGTACTGGTAGATACGCTCACATTTTTCATATTAATCTTTGTTGGGAGGCCTACCAATATCAAAGCACAATTCACTCGTGCTCCAACATCAGCATATTGGTGCACAAGTGAACTGTACTCAAAGTTGATATTTGTCATCCTCCCAACTTAATAAAGTCGTGAGGCTAGACTCTGTGCCTGATTGTTGTCAGGTGATTCTATGTTATCTTGGTGGCAATGTAGGTCAACTAATCCTGCACCTATATGAGTGAAAACGATTTGAAAGTGAGTCTGTTGTACAACATTTCAAGCGTGCAAAGAATTATTTCGCAGATGTTAAAGAAGTATGGTATATTGCTACCTGTAACATAGATAGGTGACCGCCTCGTAAGTTTAATGTAGGTATCGTCTCTCAGTAAGAACAAATCACAGAGATGTAGCAAATGAATGGCTATCAGGCACTGCATTGTCAATTTTATATTACTGAATCTCCTACACAATGGGTAAAATACAGGTGCTAAATCCCATTTAAAGTCAAAAATCACGGCGCACTTGTCATTTAGATACTTGGCAACGAGTTGCTCAGTTGTGTTACATATCAATGGTACTACACTACTATACATATGGTGCTGATCTTCAACTGATTTTTAAAACAGCGAGCATGATATAGTCTGCAAAATTTGAGCTAACGTTTGCCTGAACACCGAGCAACAGACAGCTGTTCGACTCTTTGGGGCCGATAGGTGGACACATGTTTGCATCCAAAAACCTTGCTAATGTTATAGTATAATGAGAATTAGACAGTTACAGCTATATACAACAACTCACCGGTTCCACCAAAGTAATAGGTCCTCTACTTCCTTAGCTGCGTCTGATGTCACAGCAAGCTCGAAGAAGTCGACAATATTGTCATAGAACTCTTGATGGTTGAACTCGTCGTCTATAACGCGCCATGATCCTGTGCTAGACAAAGCAAACCTGAGCTGAGGGGCCCGCGTCAGCAGCACATCAATAAAGAGTGATACATCATACTTACCTGCACAGCTACATATGCGATTGACCGTGGTTGAACAGATTTCATGTTCAACAGCCCAGCAACATCGCAACGAGTGCGGCGCTCGCCATCAGTCCTTCGTTGCTTTGGACGACCCTGCACCGAAAGCAGTTCTGGGTCGAGTTGTTCTTGATCCTCCATCTCTGCAGAAGTAGGGGACGTGAAGATGTATTTGAATGTCTACAAGTTGCCTCAGTAAATGATCATTCATCCACATGAAACGTACCTTCAAAAGTAATTTCCCTCTGAATAGACCGTCTGTAGGGTTCGACGGGTCGTATACTTCGTCCTTATATAAAAAAGCAGGCCAAGAATGAGCCGTGACACGATAATCAGGATGATAGTCCCTGATGCCTTGTTGGACACTACCGCAGTGGTCAGCCAAAACATCGTGATGTAGACAAAACACAACTTACACTGGATCATTCCAGTCATAATCGACGGGGCATATGAGCCGCCCAGTCGCATTGTTATTGAACCCACGACCTATCTTGTTTTGTCCTTGAATGACAGGACATGGTGGCGGGGTATTTTGCATCAACCACGAGGCAACAGTGACTTTGAGCCGTGTCGTATCATCCGCCCTTGCTCCATCAGCGCCTTTATTTAACTGGAAACGGTGTCAATTAGCATCGTCACCAAGGGGTGTGCAAGCCGCACCTTGCTGTATACACAAGATAGCTCGCCATTTTCAACCACCGAGTGTACAAGCTTACGAACGGATGGACACCAAGTAGCTAGTTTCTTGTATGATCTGTACCTCCTGTCGTCCCTAGTGAACATAGTTAGCATGAGGTACATAAACGCTGAAGGACTTACTCAGGATCAATCGAGCTAGCATCATCATCATCTAACCCGATACCCAGCGTCACACGTCTATCAAACTCTGTGATGAGATCTTCTACACGTTCGGTAAGGCAGACGAGTCTGCGGATCACCCGACCCTCAAGATGAAGGCGTACACTATTGAATTAAGGGCTCGAAGGGCCGAACACTAGGTGAAAATACGCACCCTTTCTCTTCCACTGGTTGTTTGCGAAGTTCTGCATTTTGTGCCTCCAAAACAGCAAGCCGCCTTTTCAAGGCAGCCACTTCAGAAGGTGGGCTGTCGCTTTGGGAGCTAGTTTGTGACATAGAAAGGTAAACTTTGGAGGGTTTGGTGGAAGCTTCTGGAGGCGCAAGAGGTAGATGCGAGAGGTATGGAAGTATAAGGGAAGGAGCGCTGACTGAAGTATGGAGATCAGCAACGGCATATTTCAAATATGCAGAAAGTCCACTTACGTCCTGGAACCCCGTGTGCTAACGATCATGAAAGGGTCATTAACAAGAATGAAGGGATGGCGGAATTGAAAAAAAAATACTTACCAAGTTCCGGTTGAACCAGCAACTCCGGCTTGACATCATTTACCATTCCACACAGCCGATCAGAACACACTGGCAATCACTGCTATTTGCGTAGATTTTCCACTTGTGGGTTATCACTGGGATTCAGTACTTCAAACGAGGGACCGGGAACCAGAAAGATACTAAGGAGAAGGGAAAGAGCAAGAGTGTCAAGCTCGGTGAGTTTCTCCATCACTTTGAAATTTTCCGGTGCTGACTGGGCGACTACTACTAGTAGTCAATACCATCACACATGTAATGTTGAGCTCAACGCAGGCGCCCAGCATCCTGATATCGGACATTTGATAGAGCAGTGTTGATCGGATACTAGGCTACTATACAATGAAAGTTCCGCTTTCAAATTCCCATCCTTGCACAAATCATCGTCGTTACATATGTTAGATGTACTAAATACATAAAAGCGCTAGAAAAACCCATCGGGTATGGTGCCCAACATTACTATAGAAAGTGATCAGCACCGTGCGAAGGCAAAAATACAAAGAGTTAATACCACTCAAGATGCATTCAGAGGACCAGCGTCGAGACGACGACGTTTGAAGGGACTACTTGGCATGGCAGCAGGCGGTGACAGGACGGTGAGTTCTCGTAAAATGGTACTGAAGATGTCACGTTTTGCACTCTTGATTCGACGGTGACAGAACGCCATGTGCACTTCAACGAGTGCACCCTTTAGTTTGGACTCATATTCCGACGGCAGGATGAGCTTATGATCCAAGTCGTATGCTGGCAAGGGGCAAATGATATGGGTTGATATGAGGCGCTGCAGATGACCTTTGCATCGGTCGGCCACTGGCCAAGTGGCGATGTCGAAGACAGAGCTTAGCCCATCTGCAATTGTGTAAAAATAATTAGTGTAATGACAGACGTAAGAATCGTTCGTGGCTTACTGGTTGAGTAGTTGTCATCACCGTCAACTTGACTAGTAGTATCTCGCTGATTTTCTTGACCGGCCTGTTTTGTCACAGTAAAGTGCATGTATAAGTATATGATAGACACTTACTTCGAAGAGACTGTGTGTCAGTTTGATCGATCTCTGGCCGAGTGAGTTATGAATAACACTGAGCTTCTCATACTCTCTCGTCCCCGGAATTAATCCCTCAAAATGAATGAGATTGTCGAGGACATCGGGGAAGTCTTCTGATGAGAATTGGAACGCATCGTCACGGCCAGCGGTAAGCTGGCAGCTCAATTTTATGTCTGCGAAGCGACCATGAAATACATTTGAGGGGTTAAAATTTGCGTCTGGGGTGAAATTGAAGTCATTTCGGCTGATCTCAAACACGCCGCGAATGATGAATTCTGTGGGTCGGAGTCCTCCTCCCTTGCTGACAAGAATGTTGCCATCCTGTCCACCTATGAAATATTCGACATGGCGGATAAGTTTCGGTGTAGCAGCATAGAATCCTCCGGGAGCATTCTGCAGTTTTCGACGTATGGATGCAGGGGTACTAGCCTGAGTGGAGAACGAGTTAGCTTTCGGAGGCATGGCTGGTGCGACTGGTGCATGATGTGAAGCAGCCTGGTAGAGTCTTATTGATAGAAACGAAAATGATGTTCCGCGCAGGGAATCCCGGATGCAAATGACTTGCAACAGCAATGACATGGCACGGAAGTAGTAATCTATGCTTGAATCTCGCTCAAACTTTGTTCCGAATTTTTGAAGGCTGGTAGATTTGTGGGGCCAGAAATGAAGAATGCTTAACCAATATCGCCAGCAGAGGGAAAGCTTGCGGGACATGTACATCATCCTAGTGGTCATGGGATCTGATATCAGCGAAATTATCGGCACTCGCCACCGCAATTGAGTACTAGTGAGTTTTGTCAGTGTCACTGAAGATGCTCACCATTGAAAATTTCCAAAGAATAAGCTCCGTTGTACCCACATTCTGGAAACATTGCAAAATCCCCGTGCATCGACTCCGTCTGGTGTCGATATGGTAGCGAGTATGGCATTGTGCGGATCAACTAGGCAGCAACCCTGGTCCATTCCCTTCGTCACAACTGATCTTAGGCTTGATCGTTTACAATTTTGAGCGCTAGCGCTTAGTAAAGCTTAAATAATCGATGAAAGAGGTAATCGACTGGTAAAACTCAGAATGGCATGGTGTTCTCGTATTCTGTACTAGTACAATTGCAGTACGGCCTGAGATTACGAGATTCTATAGCCTGACACTTCAGTCTGCCTTCAAACGGCACTCAAAAAGTTCGACATGACATGGTTGCGGACTAGGGTCGAATTCGGAACTTGATTACAAAATTTCTGGTAACCGAAATATCAGCATGCTGGAGTGCAGGGACACACCGGAACAAGGTTGCCTGAGCATATATTTGAAACATAGAGCGACTTACAAATGTCATTACTCTCCAATTTGAAGGCAGAATCATCGAAGATGTCGTCTGACACAGTTTTCAATAGTAGCGTTAACTCCCTGCCCTATCTCTGATGAGGAAGCCGACGCTTTCTTGATGAACCTCATTATCTGAGGCTCGTCGTTCAAGGAGCCCCACTCCACAAAGTCACAAGGACGTGTGCCCTGGCCCAGGACAAGGACACGGGCAAGGTGGTCCAGTGTATTCCTGCGGGTGTTATATATACAGGTGAGCGTAGTAAGTTTGAATTATTCACCCCCAGATCTAGAGCATTTCACAGATCAGTGTCCACTGGCAATGAACCGCGAAAAGGAAGATGTACCATATCTAAAGCGAAAGAGGTCACAATACGACTGGAACGATGTGAGTACGCCTAGCTTTATCTTTCAAATTGTGTACTTACCATCACATGAAGGCACTGCACGATCTTAACCAGGACATTATCAATGGGGAGAAATCGTCACGGAAACACGCCAAGCTCAAAATGAGGGTTGACCTAGCTAATAAAGTTGCGGATATGCAAGAAGCTGTGAGCAGACTCGAGAAAGCCATCGGTAGGCAAAGCGAAATCCTTATGGAGGTCTGTAATGCGATCGAAAACCACGGAATGTAATGTTACCTTGTACTTGATAGTAGCTGGGTGTATTGTTTGATGTATGTAAACGCTTCTCGAGCAATATGCAGTATTGATGACATCCCGGACTCGCGAGGCTCCCTCCAATCAACTTCAACCCTCGAAGCTAGACCTAAACCGTATCAGCTCATCTCCCGTACACTGATGAAGGACGTCACTGACTGCTCTTGTACAGACCAAGTCATAGGCAGTACGGCGCGAACCTGCACCTTCAAGTTGTTAGTAGAGGAGGCGCATCCGGCGATGCGTCACATTCGTTGGCAGCTATGTCTTCCTGATGTTTGCCGCTGATTATACCATCTGCTAGTTCAATTCCACCGACGATGTGTGCACCCTGCGCCCTTTGCCTCGTCTGCCTGATGGCCTTCGGCAAATACAAGGATGCAGTCTTCGGACTGAGCTTTAGTTTCACGGTGGAGAGCAATACGGCCCTTTGGATTAATAGATCTGTGGGACATGGCAGTCTTAATTACTAGCTCGTATGTAGCATTTGCTTTAGCAACTTCAGCCGCCTACCGAGATCTTTGGTTAATGGATTGTAATAAGGCTCAGGGGACATACACAGGCTCACATCAATAGCGCTTTCAAGAGTCATTTTCTCATTGTCATATACTATGTGCTGGCGAGCCATTTCTGCGTGCTTCCTTGCCTTTACAGCAAGGGATTTTTTGGAGAGCACCGGAATCTTTTTCGTTTGCCGTAGGGCTAAGATGGGTGTTGAAGAAAACTCTCGAATGAGCGCTGGGCGCTACACAACTTCAGATCAGAGCATTTCAGACGAGTAGGTACTTACTTTTGTTTTGAATAGAGTGACACGCGGGAACAAATGGACAGACTCGGGAGAGCTAGACAAAAGAATGTATAATCAGTCTTGTACTTGTTGAGTAGCGGACTGAGGTCCAAAGTAAGATAGACCTTTGTATAATCGCTCAAACAAGGTGCGTCAGAAGTTGATTCGGTTTGTGTGTGGGAAGGTCTGGTTTCTGCTGGTCCAGCGCAGGAAGGGCGTGGGTCAGACTGGACCGAGCACGTGATTCGGAAAAGCCCGAAAGTCCGAACTTTGGGAAGCTAAGGGTACTATCGATGGCCTGATAATGCAAATGACCCCAGGTAATGCAACATTTTGATGTATTGCCTCAGCTCACAAATAATTATATACCGAAAAAAATGGACCATGTCAGTAGTCTATAGAAAGTTCATATGCAAAATTTGAAGAGCCTTGGCAGAGTTTTATGTCCTGCAGAAAATCAACACTGGTCAAAATCAGGCTTGATTCATCATGTGACACAGTGCAAATTTAAGGGAGAGAGACATGCCATTGCATTTGCACATATCTTAGTAGTGCAACATTGCAAAAAAAAATTCAATATTTTTATGAGTAGATCTATAAGCTTCTAACTGCAATTTGCACTAATTTTCAAGGCTTTATGTGTTGTGTTTGAGTTGTGAAACACTTGTGCAAGTTGATTTGCATTACCAGGTCATCGATAGTAGGACATGTACAACGCTAGACAAAGTCTCAGCAGACTGTGTAAGATAACACTGGAATTATATTACCTAGACAAAGTCTAGGTCACAGGTTTAGCAAAGCTAGAAACTACTAATTGTAACATACGTACCTCAGTGGATGTGTAAGACAATGCTGAGGTATGGCTACATAAGGGCAAGATACTTGTAGTTGAGTGCTGAGGCAATCGAGACAGAAAGAAGACACTGGTGTGAGTGATGCCGGTGATGCCAATGAGGTGTCAAAGCTGATAGGGGATGATAGAGACGAAAGAGGAAGAAGTGAATACTAAATAGGTCCCAGAGGATTAACCTCCAGGAACATAGCATGCATATGTGTCTGAGTCGTATCGTCCAACAGGACATCTCTGATCTATGCGTTCTGTTATCTTTTCTGGTGAGAGAAGAAACTTCAGATTGATTGTAACACAACTAAATCCTGATCTATTAGTAAAGGAATGTTAATGTCGGAAATTTGCGAGATCAGTTGCAATGGGCTATCATTGACATATTGTTGACATATGCACTGAAATGATATAATAAGATTTCCTGTGGAGTTTCAATGGAATTGCAACGCCCTTGCAATTGACTTTTCCTGCCTCAGTGCACTGATTCTTGACAACGAGAGGTAGTGCATCACTCTTTTCTGTTCATATCATACCCACAGTACCTCTGTGTATTCCTTATCATCTTTGTATCATTGTGTCTATAAAAATGGCCCTGGAGTGGATGAAACTTTGTGATATATGCAGGCAACAAATCCAGCCATGTGGCTGGAGCACTCACTGAAAGGCATGCGAGAGAAACATGGAAAAAAATGTCAAGATGAGGCCATTGCAAGTGCTATTCGAGTGAAGGGTATGTTGATTTAATTCACCATAGCCACTGATGCCTCCCTCATCGCCACCGGAGCAGTACTTCTCCAGACTGATGAAAATGGCCAGTACCACCCCTGTGGTTATCTTTCCCAATCCTTGAACTCTGCTCAATGTAACTACCAGATCTTTGATCGCAAATTACTCGCTGTAATCCAAGCACTCACCAAATGGCATCATTATCTTGAAGGAAACCCTCACCCTGTTATTGTTTTCACGGACCATAAGAATTTACTCTATTTATGTACTGCCCAGAAGCTTACTCATCGCCAAGCCCGCTGGCAATTGACCCTTTCTATGTTTGATATTGAACTCCACCACATCCCTGGAACAAAGCTTGCCACCCCTGATGCCCTCTCCCATCGACCTGACCATCATCCTACAGATTCAGACAATGCCAATGTCACCCTCCTCCCTGATGCTATGTTTTTTCGTCTTCTGGATGATTCAAGAGTTTTGCAAACAAAGCACTGGAACGCAGTTGAACAACTTCCGACACTCTCAAGTATGCCTGTCACAGCTGGGCCATGCATCTTTCACGTGCCCCCCATCCATGGGATGACACACTCAATCGCATATTCCAGGCTTTTTGGAATGATCATATTATATCCTGGCTGGAAATGGAGTGGTGTTTGAAGGGTCTACAGCCCTGCCTTAGTATCTTATCTGAAGGGCAGAAACTTGCGAAGGTATGAATTTTTCTGACACCTCTTGTAACTCTCTTGCTCAGTTTGAACCTGTTAATGTGCAGCCTAATAAAGGGTTGTCAGCCATTGATCCTGATTTCCACCACTCGACAAGGGAAGCTTTGACACCCACGTCTACCTCTGAAATGACAAACAGTGGACCATCGGCTCCAGTAGCTATACTTTTCACAGAAGAGCTTGTCATTACCTCACATGTGAGGCCCCTCCATGACACCTTGACCAGTGTTGATCCTTCTTTGGATCCTATCTTCTCCACCACCTCTGATGCATTGAACAGACTCTGCCTTCCGCCCATAAAGTCCACGTTGTCAGACTGGAAAATCATCGATTCCGTCTTGTATTATAAAACCCGTGCCTATGTCCCTCCTCCCGCCCGGCATGATCTTCTTCGCCGGCTCCATGACCACCCCATGGCAGGCCATCCTGGCCATTTCAAAACAGAAGAACTTGTCAAGCACGACTTCTGGTGGCCTGGCCTTGGTGCCTATGTTTGCAAATATGTGGAAGGTTGCACCCTCTGCTAACAGATGAAAGCTGACACCCACCCCATGACACTGCCCCTCATTCCAATCCCCTCCACTGCAACCATCTCCTTCACCTTCCTATCTGTGGACCTGATCACCGACCTACCTCCTTCTTGGGGGTTCAACTCTATCATGGTCGTGGTAGACCATGGCCTTAGTAAGGGGGTAATTATCATCCCCTGTCTGAAGACAATCACATTGGAAGGGGTAGCCAAACTTTTCTTCAAACATGTCTACTGGTGATTTGGACTCTATGATAAGATCATCTCAGATTGAGGCCCCCAATTCATATTGAAGTTCTCTCATGCCCTCGCTAAACTTCTCAACTACACCACTGCACCATCCACTGCTTATCACCCTCAGACTGATGGACAGACTGAATGCCTTAATCAGGAATTGGAAACCTATCTTCAGATCTACTGCCGAACTAACCCTGAGACATGGGTCAAACACCTTCCCCTCGCAGAATTTGTCCATAACCATCGAAAGCACGACTCCCACAATGCCTCCCCATTCTATCTTGTGATGGGATATAACCCTCAGTCCCTACCTCATACCCTCGTGTCATCCCCTGTTCCAGCAGCTGAAGAGCGCCTACATCCATAACATCACCATGCAATGAATGGCAGAACACTCTCACAGGATAAAGTATACACCATGGAAGATGAGCAATAAGGTTTGGTTATCAGCAAAGAATCTCATCGTCCCTATCCCAAAGAAGAAGCTGGGACCGAAATGATATGGATCATTCCTGATCAAAGCTGTACTTAGCCCGATCACGTTCACACTCCAGCTCCCTAAACAATGGCAAATCCACCCCATGTTCCATGCTTCAGAACTATCATCCTATCATGAAACTGATGTACATGGCCCAAATTTCCAAGAACCACCTCCCGATATAATCACAGAAGAAGAAGAATATGAAGTCAAGGCTATCCTTGCGCACAAGGGTATGGGTAAACAAAGACGCTATCTAGTATCTTGGATTGGATACTCTTTGGCCAGTAATGAATGGATCCCAGAAGAGAACCTGGGTAATGCCCAGGAGATAATGAAAGCGTATAAGAAGAAGAACAAGCTCACTTGAACTGACCAACCAATGTACACTGGTGACATCATTTGGCAACACTGCAACTTCCTTCGCCTTATCAAGTTCCTCATTATTAAAATCCTTTCGCTCACCAACAAATTTATCATGAGCTCTGACAATATCACCTCTACCTTAGCTACTGCCTTTGTATCTCTCGACTCTTACCTCAACACTCTAAACAACACCCTCAACTCTACCACCACCATCAATGAATCTATCCGCGCCTCAGGTAGTGTTACTGCCTCCCCTATATCCACAGCATCCTCTGACTATTTCGCTATCATTGAAGAAGTAGAAAATCAAACTCTTATTGAGTCTGCTTGTCTCAATATCCAATACTCCAAGGATATTGACAACTGCCTTGCTGAGCATGACGCCACCGCTGTCGGACTCCTCATTAACATTGTCCAAGCCGCTGAGCTCATTGAACAAACCGCCAAACTCCTCCCCAACCTGTGACACCATAACATCCTCCTTCATCTGCAAAGGCGCATTAGGAACCTTGCTATACATCTTATGCCTGACGATGCTAAAAGCATCATCTGTGAAGTTGTCCATGAAGTATGTGAACATATCCTTAAAAACCCCATCTTATGCCTCACTCACCTACTGTCCCTATCCTGGTACCTCCTCTAGTTGAGAGCCCTCATTCCACTACATCTGAGGATATTACTCCTGGCTTACATACTATGTCTCTTATGACAACAGCTGCTTTGTCGGCACTGCAGGAGTCAGCCGCCACAAATGAACCAACACACCAACTTTGTAGAACCCAGAGAAGATGCTCCTTTGGATCTACTCATCAAGTACACATTGCATGGGCATCCGCTCCTTCTCCTCCCAACCATTCCTTGCATAATCGTGAATGC
Organism: Suillus cothurnatus; assembly: GCA_016758765.1. Lineage (NCBI taxonomy): Eukaryota > Fungi > Basidiomycota > Agaricomycetes > Boletales > Suillaceae > Suillus > Suillus cothurnatus. Next base: position 656,972 of record JABBWL010000020.1, on the reverse strand, counting down.
TCTGCATCTCCCACTCCATCCACCTCCTCCCATGTCACTGTAGTCACTATGGACCCCACCAATAACTTTGTTTGTTGTAACTGTCGTACCCCCAGTCATTGCCACAAGCATTGCCCTTGTTACCACTGCTGTGTCTGCTGTGTTTATGCACCAGGGCATTTCTCGGTCTTCTGTAAGAAGCTTAATGGCGAAGCGGTCCTTTCCATCAATTGGAAAGACCCAGAATTCTACAGCACCCTTTCACAGTGGGAAGCTGATTGAGATGCTGCAGACCTCTGCATCATGGAAGAGCAAGACGCTCTCCTCCATCAGGATGTTGACTATGACCATACCCTTTATGATAATGTTGTTGCTCTCCCCTTCCTGAAACTTATAACAACTCAAGCAGTGAACACCATTCATGTCAGACACTGACAGTGACTGGGACACTCCTGATGTTGCTTCGATCACTGGACCTGGTGCATCAAAAGGAGAGCTTTTAGAGGTAAGTGACAATTGAGTTTAGCATGCGCTGCATGATGATTATGTCTTAGGCCCTCAAAACACTGAAAATTGACGTTCAGAAGCTCCATGAAGAGAACTGGGCTCTCAAGGAAGAGAACAGAGTTCTGCTTGCAGAGAAGCCAAAATGCAAACGAAAGGTCAATGCAGAACCTCCTGGAGAACCTGTTGCACATGAGATGGCAATTGTCATCAATGCTCGCAAGTATGGCATGATGACAGAGATGTTTCCTTCCAAGGACCTTCTCAATAAGCTTTTGCCATCATCTCTGACTCCTTTTGACAGCACCAATCGATACAAGACTGCACTTACACAAGAATCGGCATTCTTGGATGAGCTGTACCATGGCTTTCCAGAGTGGGTGCACATCATCATGGAGAGCTCTTATTTTGCTGACCTGGTGAGTAGTCTTCTTTGCTGGACTTATGCAACACTCATTCATGCTATGTAGGTACTTAAAAGTATTATGGACACCCGTTTGAGTGAGATCAAGAAGCTACAAAACATTGCTGGCATTATCTTCAAACTTCCCTCAAAATATTTTCCTGGCATCAGTTATGACCATGCTTTGTATAAACAAGAATTGAATATTTGTTTAGAGAAGCTTGAGTAATTTTAATGAAAGAACAATTAAGATTAAAGCCTCAATGGAGTCCTTCAGGAATGTGTGGATATCTATCAATAAGTCCAGCTTGCATAAGACGAATCTCCAAAACAATGCCATCATCTTGATGCGGTCTGGAGGCCATGAAGCTTCCTGCATCACTTCAATAATGTGAGGACATGCTTGGCAAAAGTCCTTGAATCTTAAATTTTGGTCATCTATGACTGCTGCTGCATTTCACATCAAAGCAGCTGATACCCATCCAGTATCTCCACCTGCAAGGGTGGCCATGATATAGCATCTTCATCGATGGAACTTTTGAGTTTGGCATTGTCAAGTCCATCATTGGTAAAGTACCAGAGTTTGACATAGTCTCCCTTGTCAAGTTTGCGAGTTGCATAGGCAGAAGGAAGTATTATGGTCTTCAAAGGAATGTCCAGGTCAGGTACAGCATGTACTTATACTTGTTCTTTTCCTGTCTTCCTTCCATGCTGTCTCCTCTTCATCATACTGCTCTTGTTCTTATCTTTCATTCTTTTCCTCATTCATTCTTTCAGAGTGTTCTTGTTGCTCTCTGTCTTCCTCAATCTGCATTTGCCATTGGGCCTTGGCTGTGTTGTTCTCCAAGTGCCATATGTTCCTGAGAACTATGATGGCTTGAGGCTCAGTAAGATTCTTGTTGGTAAGTTGAAGTCTCATATTGACGAATGTGTCATCCGCATAATTCAGGCATATGCTTAGATTTGGATCACTCAATAGTCATAGCATATTGAAGAAAGTGAATTAAGTTCATGTTTGTATATGAAAAGCGAAAGAACGAGTGCTACAACAAGGAGTTGTCAAGTACTGAGAGTTTTCATGTAGTAGTACGTAGCAAAGAAGAGATGTCCCAAAAAGGACATCTACTGCATAGATGACATTCAATGTTCATCCTTGTTCCTCTGACTCACTTAGAACACAAAATGGCTGGTTTGGGCCAAATTCTGCAACACAGCAGGCCATTGGAACCTCCAAGTGGAGTGTAAAGGTTTATGTATCTCCAAGGACTTACTTCGAACACATATTGATGGGTATGAAAGAAAATGGGCAGCAACTGGGCAAGGATGACCCCTTCTACTCTTCTCAAATCTGATTTCCAACCACAGATTTCTCCATCCCTCCATCCATCGCTAATGACCATCACTTTCATTGGTTTCATCAGTGCATCAGTGCTGTTGATGGGACACATATCCATGCATTTGCCACACTTGTTGATCATGCATACATGCATAACCGAAAGGGATACATATACCAAAATTGTTTATTTATATGTGACTTTGATTTTTGCTTTATCAATGGACTTACTGGGTGGGATGGCTCATCTTTTGACACAACAATCTGGAATAATGTGCGCAGAAATGACTTGCAGATTCCTGAAGGTAGATACCTCCTCATAAATGCAGGCTTCAGAACTTGCAATGCATTACTCTCTACTCCCTCTCAACCCATGCATGTGTAGCATGGATCAGGAGCATCTCTAGCATCTACTCCCTCTACCCTCTCATTCATGTATATTGTTGATCAGTGTCTACTCCCTCTCAACTCATTTGTGTATAGCATTGATCAGGAGCATCTCTAGCATCAACTTCCTCTACTCTCAGCATTGATTGGGTGCTCTACTTACCCCCCCTTCTCTTGATTCCCCCCCTCAGCTGCTCCACATTGACCCATGCAGGATGAGGAAGACCACAGGCAGCAACTTGCATTTGTCTTGCTAAATCAGATGCTCTACTTACCTCCCCTTCTCTCAATTACCCCCCCCCCCCTCGACTACTCCATATCAACCCATGCAGGATAAGGAAGACCATGGGCAACAATCTGCGTTCGTCTTGCTAAATCAGGTGCTCTACTTACACCCCCTTCTCTCAATTACCCCCCCCCTCCCCCTCGACTACTCCATATCAACCCATGCAGGACAAGGAAGACCACGGGCAACAACCTGCGTTCGTCTTGCTAAATCGGGTGCTCTACTTACACCCCCTTCTCTCAATTGGCCCCCCCTCAGCTGCTCCACATCAACCCATGCAGGATGAGGAAGACCATGGGCAGCAACCTGTGTTTGTCTCACTAAATTGAGTGCTCTACTTACACCCCCTTCTCTCCATTCCCCCCCCCCCCCCTCAGCTGCTCCACATTAACCCATGCAGGATGAGAAAGACCATGGGCAACAACCTGCATACATCTTGCTAAGGGCCCGTTCAGCAACCTCTTGTTTCGTTTGTTTGGGTTTGTTTCATTTGAAACAGACGGACATTGAAGGGAAACGGATGCTCCCATGGATGTCACACACTGTCACACATGTAGATAATCAATGATAACCATCAGTTTGCTGCTCGAGCTCTACAACTACTACTAGTATGACTTCATCACGGAAGAGAAAGGCCCTCAAAGCCTCTCTTAAGGCAACCCACACCCGCAGAAAGAGAGCTGCAGTGCTAGCTGCTGGCCACCTTGCCCTATTTGACAAGATTCCCCAGCACAACTCTATCTTGATGGGCCATTCATGGGTCCAGGAGCTCTTATTAGGACATCCCCGTCGCTTTCATAATATGATGGGACTTTCCAAGCCAGTATTTCGCCAATTGCTCCATGAACTCAGTCAATATGCAGACCTTGCACATTCAAGATATATCTCTTCTGAAGAACAGCTTGCCATTTTTCTTCGAATCTGCCATACTGGGAGTACAAATCAGGACATGCAAGAATGTTTCCAGCACAGTGCAGATACTATTTAAAATGCAGCAGGATTAATTTATCACTGTGACCATATTATTAGGATTTTTCTTTGTCTTCTAGACATGGTAGTATCACCACGCTTTTATCAGCGCTATGTCAACCTACCACCCAATGACATAGTCCCCCCTGTGATTCGCAGTAATCCCAAGCTCTACCCATTTTTTCAGCACTGTCGGGGCACAATTGATGGGACGCACATTGATACTTTTGTTCCCAATGATGCCCTGACTGCTCGCTACCGCAATCGAAAGGGCCGCCTCTCACAAAATGTCCTTGCTGCATGCACATTTGACATGTGCTTTTCATATGTCCTTGCAGGATGGGAGGGAAGTGCAGCTGACAGCCGCATATACAATGATGCTCAGCAAACTGACTTTCCCATCCCCCCGAATCTCTGCTACCTTGCTGATGCAGGGTTTCCATTATGTGACTCACTCCTGGTTCCATATCGTGGTGTACGCTATCACCTCAAGGAATGGGGCTGTTCAAGTCAAAGGTATGATTTTTTTCTATTGATCAACCATTTAAAAAATGCTGAAAAATAACTAGACCAAAGAATCGCCAAGAACTATTCAACCTACGACATGCCCAGGCCCGAAATGTTATTGAATGCATTTTTGGTGTGGTGAAGCGTCGATTCCGGCTAATGGTTGCTGCCCCAGAATACAGCCTTGTGGTACAGACAAAGCTGGTTCCTGCCCTCTGTGTCTTACACAATTTCATCCGTGTTCACGATCCAGATGATAATGAGGAAGGAGATGAGGAGAGAGAGGTGGGCACTAATCAGGCTGTTCAGGCTGTACCAGAGGATTTCGGTCATCAAATCGCGCCAGCAGAAAGGACAAGGGCAGGACAAAAACGTGATGATATAGCAGAAGCAATGTGGGCTCAGTATATTGAGTATACTGCAAATGAGAACTAGGAAAAGCTGTCTACATTTTTCCGAGTTCAAGATGAATGTACATAGAACGGAGAGGGACATCTGAAATGGCAGTGTAGGCATCTGCAATAGCTACATCCTTGGTAAATAGAGCAACAACCTTGGCATGTTCGTCAGAAGATAAGGAAGCATCAGTACAAACAGCCTGGATGGCATTAATACAATGTTTCAGAGTACTGGGAACATCATTGAGAAAATTAGTAGGAGTAGTGAAAGACGTAGCAACAGACTCGAGAGCATCCGCTACTCCGAGAATTGCTGCAGGACCAGTCAGCTTTGCATGGGAACATTTTTTATGGACTCCGGTTGAAGTTGGTGATACTGAAGGAGCACGTCCGCATTTTGGAACACGTGGAGTGTGCGAAATAGGTGCAGACTGGTGTAAATTCGAGTCAGACAATGAAGCAAGCAAGTAGATGTACATACCACTTTCTCGTCAGCTGATTCAGACTCACCATCCTCACCTACAAAGACATCATCCTCGTCATCGAGAACAAGTGTGCTTGGCCATGGAGGGCTCATCTCGTGTCCAACACTATTGATGTGTAGTGCCCCATCACCCGTGGCATGACACCCATCCACAAGCACAATGATGTCATCATAGAGGGGAAATGGTGTCAAATGCCAAACCTTGGCTTCGGGATGAGCCTAAACAGCAATTTAGTCAAGAAATGAACGAAATATGAAAGCTTACTTCGAGGTAATCATCCCACACTTTGTCACTGGCAATAACAATCTTTCTTGTCTCGTCCCATCCAAATCCAGACAGCTCTCGTAGTTTTTGGACAACGAGACAGTTGGCCTTCAACTATAAACAATAAATCAGCATGAAAGTGGAGGAAAAATGCTACTTACAGTGGCCCAATGACGCGAGCAACTTTTCGAAGTTTTCGGAGCACCCCCACTGGTTTTGTGGCTGTCTTTGAGGACCTTAGCAGCAGCTGTAAATACTGCAGACTTGAAGGTGCCATTATCAGCCGAGTTTCCACCAGCAAAAGTCTTGAGAGAGTCAAGGAGTGTTGCATCATCTCCCGAGAGCCACTTTGCATTCCGTGGAATCTTCCTGGTACTGACAGCCTGATCTTGAGGTTCCTGCAGTGAATTGATGTTCTCCTTGGTATCTGACGAGAGTGATATTGCCATGGTAGTAGACTGGTAGTAGTTGACAGAGTAGGGACAGTGGGATATTTGATTGACTAGAGCAAGCAAACGAGTACTAGTGCGATGCCGCATTATGCAGCGTGACAGATATCTAGCGAAATGAACACATTGCCAAACACGTTTTTCCGTTTCAAATGAAAACGGACGCAAACGGACGAAAACAAACGAAATGGATGCAAACGAACAGTTGCCGAATGGGCCCTAAAGCTTTTCTCTCCTCCTCTCTGCATATCCACTTCAAGCATGCATTAAAGGGATTTTAGAGATAACGGTACCCCATCTAACCATTGCAGATCTCCTGGCAATCAGCCCTGAGCTCAGGAAGGAGGCAGTTGAGCACTGCCATATGCACCAAGTCCCTGCAACCACTGCAGCACTATCATCAGAAACTGTAGCTTCCCTTGCCCCCATACAAGTAGAACATGCCACACCCCTGCGTGAAATCAGTGTCACACTCAACAGTGTTCACTCTGAGCTGGGTTTACTCAACAAAGGCTCAGAAATCATCATCATCCGGTGTCTTGTTACTTGAGGGTCTTATAGGTTGCTCAGAATACAATGACTATCACAATTGTATTCGATAAGACTACAGGTGCCAGCTGCCTCAAGTTCACGGTCAACGGATTTTCTACTTCTCGGTTGATAACGTGCTGTTCGTAGGTGGTCAAAGAGTGATGAATCACCTTCTTTGTTGGTCTCTTCTGATAGTGAGGAAGTATATATATTTTGTCAGGTTACTCTGAACCTAGTAGGTAATATTAAACCTCTGCTAATGCTGGCTAGATAATACGAGTCTCTCTTCCTGTAAAAGAGAGAAGTTAAACTAAAATGAATAGACGAATACGATAGACTGTTGTATAGGCGATCCCTGTAAGATAGTATACAACTAATCTGACTAGATTATACCACGGTTTTCTAAGGCAACACTAGGCCTTCACTTTCTTCTGGATCTCACACTAGGAGACAGAAAGGGGAAAACACCTGTTCAAATTCTTACTAACTCTCACACGGTTTGAGAGAAGAATGGAAAGGGAAAACTTATTTATTGTGTGAGAATGGAGTCCTTATATACATTTTGGAAACCATCCTTACTAAGCAATGAGTCATCACTGGATTGGTAAGAATGTGCTTACAAACCAAGCCTTTTGGTGTGCTGAATCAGCTGCTTACTAAAGTACATGAGTAAAATATTACAAAGCACAGTAAAATCTTACAAAGCATGACGAATCATGACTAAACATGATGAGTCATGGAAAAAATCCTTACAAATCAGATTATTACCAGTCACATGACATGCTTACAAACATATCTGAGTGGTTCACTGATGTAATCAAGTGGCTGAAAAATAGAAAGAGACTGGAAACTGATAGAAAACTACAAATACAAGTAAATAAATGAATCAGAAGAGGAAACTAAGCTTATGATAGTGAGAAATATATCCTAGTATACTTCCCTAATCATCTCCTTCTATATTCCTTATCGTATATGTCATGGTATGGAGTGCATACCATGCATGACACCGGGAAGACATCTGGAGGAAGACTGAGGCACCAATCAATCAGGAGGCCTGCATGAAAATGAAAATGGCAAACAGAACATCACAAGAGATGGCTGGATGCATCGAGATGTTAGAAATAGATGTGGAAGGAATCAAAACCTGGGCACATGCTTATGTGGTACCAAATGCACCTTACTGTCTGCTGCTGGGACGACCTTTGCAGCGTCTGGTGCAATTGTTGAAAAATGAGGACACCAAAGGAGTATACATATCAGTGCATGACCCTATGGACCCCACTAACATTCAAAAGGTTTCAACCACCCCACGTGCTTGGCCCCACCCATCGCTTGCCTTGACAGCAGCAATCTCCATCATTCCTCAGCAATCTATACCAGAAATGACAGGATGTACCAACCTATCAATGAGTGCAGTAGATACTTACAACGAGATCAAATCATTTGGTTCCAGCGTGATAGGTCATACCAGCCTACCAACGAGCACAGTAGATACTTACAATGCGATCAAATCATTTGGTTCCAGCACGATAGGTCGTACCAGCCTACCAATGAGCGTGGTAGATATTTACAACGTGATAAAATCATCCACTTCTCCCATCCCCATCCTCTCCTCTCAGAACCCTCAAGGACGCAGTATTTTCAATACGAATGCCTTCCCCTCTAAGAACCCTCAGGAACGAAACACCTTTGTTAAGATTAGTCCACCCTCGTTAGCAATTCCTAACCAATCACCCACCTCTTCCCTTGTTAATACCCCTCTTGCAAACTCTAAAAAGGTGGCAAACAAGATCAAGCCAGTCACTACTACGATGCTGGCCCATGCACACATCGTCTGCCAATTCCTGGAGGACCCTGTCCTCTTACTTTCTTCTTTATCTACTGTACCCCCTGACTTCCTACCTGGCAAACGACTCACCCAGGAATGAATGGATGAGCTCGGAGTATTTAGGAATGAGTTCCTATGGCCAGAAGAGCACAAACTTGCGGCTCAGGTGTTGACAAATAATGAGTATGCCCTGGCCTGGGATGAGTCCAAAAAAGGACACTTTCAGGATGATTATTTCCCACCTGTTGTTATTCCTACTGTCAAGCACATGCCCTGGGTCCATTGTCAGCCACCAATCCCCCCCAGCATTCGTGATGAGATTATCAAACTCATTAAGTCAAAAATCGCGTCAGGAGTCTACGAAGCATCTAACAGCTCATATCAATCAAGGTGGTTTTGTGTTGCTAAAAAGAATGGTTCTGTACATATTGTACATGATCTCCAGCCACTAAATGCTGTTACTGTCAAAGATGCGGCAACCATGCCCTGTGTGGAGTTATTTGCAGAACAGTGCGCAGGATGAGCTATATACTCAATGATGGGTCTCTTCATTGGATTTGACCATTGAGCCCTTGCTGACAAATCCTGTGATCTTACCATGTTTCAGACCCCCCTCGGCACATTTCAACTCACCATCCTACCCCAAGGCTGGACTGATTCACCCATGGTGTTTCAGACTGATGTAGCCTTCATCCTGCAAGACGAAATTGAAGTCGCACCAAACTTCCAAGACAATGTCAATGTCTTAGGGCCTCGCACTTGATACGAGCTACCTGATGGTTCCTATGAAGTCCTCAAAGAGAATCTAGGAATCAGAAATTTTGTCTGGGAGCATTGCATAGATGCTAATTGTGTTCTGCATCATCTCAAGCACATGGGAGCTACAGTATCTGCAAAGAAACTATTTCTGTGCATACCAGAAGTTATCGTTGTTGGACAAAGCTGTCATATCCCATACATTTGCGCTTCTCATCCGAAGTTCCGGATGTCAGATCCGATCAGATCCGATCCACAGATCCGTACCGGATCCGTTACGATAAGCTTCTTCATTCATATCCTGTTCATATAACGTTAAACACTGCTTATTTCCTCCATTTAGTATATCCTCCTTTCCGGTTCATCGGTTATGCTTTCTTCCGGCTATGTTCTACTGATCCGTTTCACTTGTGATTAATTCCCGGTTATGTTTACTGATCCGCTTCACTTGTGATTACCTTCCGGCTTATGATTAACTTCTAATAAGCGTTGCTTATACTTTGCGATACTTTGTGCATAGCCTCTCGCGTAGTTCTATCGTATATAAACTCTTGTATATGTTCTTAGCACCCCAGTTCGAATATCATCTTAGATTGTTCTCATTCCGTTATCTGGACTCGAGTCTTAACAACTCTTGTCACCCTCTGAGACTTAAGGATCATATCCGATAGTCTATACGCATCCGCCTCTATCTACGGATAGTCGATACTCTGATAGTTTCTAGTCCTAGGCTTGCCCAGACTAGCCCTTATACACTCGTCCGATATCCGGACGCCATCCGGATCCGTATACGATACTATTCCTTATCTTCGGATAGGAATACGATACCAATCCTTACCTTCGGATATCATACGACACTATTCCTTGTCTTCGGATAGGAATACGTTACTTTCCTCTACACCCGGATACCATACGATAGTCGTCCGGACCTTCGGATACGCTACAACAGCCATCCGGATCTTCGTGTACGATTCTTATAGCATTCTGAAATACGGGGCTATACTCGGGAAAGGGGCACAGCGTACGAGCTGAGGCCGAAGCCCTTTGGATCTGTTACCTTTGAGTACGACCTTAACAAAAGCTGTACATACAACGGACATATCCCTGATGAGTCCAAAGTATCAAAAATAGTACACTGGTGTCATATCCCAGATTCTGGACCTATCGTATAGTCGGATTATGGACTAATCCTTAGATTAGGATCCTAGACTTCATCCATAACCAGTTCCAGTCTCATCCACTATCGCAGTTGTCCAACTACCAACTACCGCTCATCTGTCCGATCCGATATATGGATCCGATCCGATATGCCTATCCGCTCCGGATCCGATACGATAAGCTTTCCTATCCATTACCTGTCCATATAAGATTAACATAGCCTATTCCTTTATCCGATATGTCTATCCGCTCCGGATCCGATATGATAAGCTTTCTTATTCATTACCTGTCCATATAGCATTAACACAGCCTTATTCTGTTATTCAGTATTCTCTACCTTTCGGATAACCGGTTCTATACTTACCCGATATCTTCGCTACATGTCTATTACCGGTACTCGGTTGTTTACCTATCCGATACGCTTACTGATCCGTTATCCTTTGACTGCGCTAATGTACATAGCCTCGGACACTGCCTCTGATTATTCCGTTAGCTACCTACAGTATATAAACTCTTGTACATCTCGATAGATCCTTAGTTCGAATATTACAGTCTTGCAGCATTCTTGTCCTCTCACATTAGTGTTGTAAGGACCCCTTCTCTATCCTTTGGGCCTAGGGATTGATTCCCTAGGCCAGAGCTCCGCTCTTCCGCGTTTCCGGACTTCATCCATTTCCGGATTATATCTTAAGCCTAAAGGATTGTATCCTTAGGTTAAAGTCTTGTCTTTCCGATACTTACACTCCTTCCGATCCTTATCCAACTCCGTCTCTACCCAAGGGTAGCCTATATCCATCCGCGTCCGCTCCGGAACCCCTATCCGGAACTCCGGACCACTATTCCTGCCTCGGACTGCGTCCGTTGCAGTATCTCCACCCTATGCCTTCACCAAGGATTGATACGCGCACTTATCCTACTTCCTATCAAGTAGATGGAACTCCATCCGAGTTTCTGATACTCGTCTGGAAGTTTCCCGCACTCATCCGGATGGTTCCCGCGCTCATCCGGAAGTTCTTCGGACGCTCCACCAGAGTTGTCTGCCTCCGGAGTCCTCTGGACTTCGTTAGGACCTTATTGGACTTTATCCAAAATTAAGGGCACCGTACTCAGGTGAGGGGCACAGCGTACGAGCTGAGGCCAAAGCCCTTCTGAGTCAGTCATACTCACCCCTCCGAGAGATTGTATGCACCCGGCGTGCCACGGTCTTTAACAACTGGCCCGCGTGCACTAGCAAAACCGAAGTACATGCCTTCCTCAAAATGGCAGGAACTATTCATACTTGGATCAAGAATTATGCAGCTATCGCTCGACCTCTTACAGACCTCACAAAGAATAATGTTGAGTTTAACTGGAACGAGGGAACACAAGCAGCCATGAATTCTCTCAAACACGCCATCAGTCATTCACCCACAATCCGCCCTATTGATTATTCATCCTCCCTCAAAGTGATTTTAGCTGTTGACTCATCATACATCACTTGTGGATGGATTCTATATCAACTCGATGAAGGGTGAGGCTTAACTACAGGGATGAAAAGGCGATTATGGGTTTTGGGGAAACTCTGCAGTAAGACCCGGGCGCGAGGTATATACTCAACCCATAGGACAGCTACTGAGAGGGAGAACCTCGGAATATGGGCAAGGGACTCTCTAGTAACAAGGAGGGGTGCTCTAAGGTGCAGGGAACGCGAAAGGTGCGGTGCACATTATGTTCTATACGCACGAGTCGTCGTGAGCACGGATACACGATAACCCAATCGTATATTTGGTACTCTTAGAGTCTAACTATGGCTAAGGAGTGGGGAGTGTGCGAAGTGTGTGAACTAAAAGTCCAGTAAGGTCTCTATATACTGTATCTATAAGCGCGAAGGCGTGCAGTACCGAGCCGAATAGTGCATGGTCCCGAGTAATTAGTATGTATGTAACTATATGTAAGGCGTGCGCTCGGGTCTGAAGTGAACACTTTCATAGCAATTGAGATAGCTTACCAGTAAATCAGCAAGGACAAGGGGCAGACAGGTGTGTGGAGATAGGCGCGAGGCGCGCAAGTGCGCTAAAGCATGCGCTCTGGATGTGGTGATTTGAGCATTGGAGTTCGAGCCTGTAGGACCTCAAAATCAATGGGTAGACACGATGTTCCTTACATCGACACCAAAGGATGTTGTTGTCCCACTCATTTCAGTTCAATCACTTGGAATGAACATGAAGCTCGGTACTCTCAGGCAAAAATCATATTATATGGGCTTTTTCACGCACTTTGTGCAGCTAAAGTCTGGCTCATAGGTCTTAAAATGTTCACGGTCGAGCTCAATGCAAAATATATTAAGGGCATGATTAGAAATCCCAATATACATCCAAACACCACAGTGAACAGATGGATCACTGGGATCTTGTTATTCAACTTCAAACTTCAGCATGTACCAGGAGAAAGGCACGCTGGTCCGGACAGGTTGTCTCAATGCTCCAAGACACTGGCAGATGAAGGAGATGTAGACAAAATGCCCAAATAAGTGGAGGAATAGTTAGACAAAGTTTTGGGATGCATGATTTGGAGTGAGGAAGATTTAGCACAGATTCTCATCAAAATCACGGACATGCACCTTACCCTGACTTCAGCAATAGACAAACAACTACACACTCCCTCCCTTGAAATACCCACCAACAACTCCTCCCATCAACATGATAACAAGCTCCACATCATCGAAACCTTCCTCAATACCTTCACTCTCCCCTAGACCCTGTCAGACACACATTGAACCCAAATCACCAAATGAGCACGGCACTTTTTCATCCAAAGACAGCGTCTATGGCGTAAAGACCCTGGAGGGCGCTGTAGAGACTCAATTCTCTACAGGCTGGTATTGGCCTATTTTACGACTCATGACGACTGGGCTTCACAGCGCAACATCACCATCATGTGTAGAGCGATTCCACATATTATGCGCAGCTTCCCTGCAATAACGCGCCAGACTCAAGACACTTTCCCGCACTCGCGCAATGCATTCCTGCGCTCGCGCTTAGCGCGCATTCTCGCGCATCTTCGTGTTCTTGCATTTCACCGCATTTCATTGCGCATCTTCGCATCTTATCATGCATCTTCGCGTTACACCACGCATCACTGCGTTCCATCGCGCATCTTCGCGTTTCATCGTGATTTAGTGCGCATCATCGTAGGAGCATCCATCCATTGTCCGGCCAGTTCCTTGGTGCGTTGCACCCCACCCATTACTATATCTGACTATGTTTGGCATCGTACGATTATTATTTCGTTATGGACCCTTACTTTACCTCACTTACATACTTAGAGCGCTCCCGATTTGCTTCCGAGCCCTGGGAAGGTGCTTATGTGCGACTTAGGGTTGCCATGTCTGTTTTTGCAACTTAGCTTCTGGCAGTCACCATCTATCACCAGTTAGTTCCATGCAGTGCATGTATCCGTTGTTGTAGTCCCTAGCATCCGTCTATAGCTAGTGGCAATCACATTATCCGTCTATTATCCGTCCAGCATCCGTCCTCCTTGCCTCAGTTCAGATCCCAGCATCATTTATACCTCTTCTCTACACTTGCGCACTTCGCGCGCTACTTTCCCACGCTTCGCGCGACCATCGCATTTCGCTTTCCCGCACACGCCTTCAGCGCGTTTCGCGTTTCATCGCATTTCACCGCATTCCATCGCGTTTCTTCGCGTTTACTTCGCGTTTCATCGCATTTGATTAGGGTTGATCAGCATTTACTTGTGGATCTTCGCTTTCCTTGCGTCCCCTTTAGGGTCGAACGCTCTTGCTTCTGCAAGTATAGCAGCTAGGTAGAGCTGAGACTCACTTATACTGATTTTGCATTATTATAGCTAGTGCCTAGCCAGGTTGTGATACCTACAGCGCCATCACTTAGTCATGTTCAAACCAGATAGAGTGCACATTCTGACAGAGACCCATGATAAGCTCGGTCACAAAGGCCTCTATTCCATGTGAAGGACGATTTCCAATTGGTTTTGGTGGCCCACCCTCGACAAAGACATAGCCTGGTTCATCAAAATGTGTCATCAGTGTCAAATTCATTCGGTTGAGAAAGTAATCATTCCACCCACAGTATCCATCCCTTCGACACTCTTTCGAAAAGCCTTTGCAGACACTATGCATATGCCTACCTCGCATGGACTCTCCTACATTGTTCAAGCATGTTGCTCACTGACGAGTTGGCCGGAATTTTGGATGTTAAGAAAGGAGATGGGATGAACACTTGGAAATTTCTTGTTTGAAGAGATATTGTGCAGATGGGGAGGAATTGAAGAAATCATGACAGATAATGGGACTCCATTCATCGCAGCACTTGATTGGCTCTTGACCAAATATCATATTTGCCATATTTGAATATTGGCCTATAATTCAAAGGTAAACGGCATTGTCAAACGGTCTCATCAGACAATACGAGACTCACTAGTTAAAGCCTGAAATGGGGATATAACGCTGTGGCCAACACTTGCACACCACATATTCTGGGCGGATCACATCACTACAAGGAAGGCAACAGGTCATACACCATTCTTTATGACACATGGTGCCGAACCTCTCTTACCTTTTGATATCACTGAAGCGACCTTTCTCTTGCCCAAGATCACGGCACAAATTTCATCCAAGGATCTCTTAGCCATTCAAGCATGCCAATTAGCTAAATGAGAAGAGGACTTAGCAGAAATTCATGCCCGCATACTCAAGAGTTATTTTGCATCCATCCACCACTTCGAAAAACGCTTCGCTAACTCCATACATGATTACGACTTTCTCCCCAGCACTCTTGTTCTCGTTCTGACCAAAAAAATCAAATCAGCATCAAACGCCAAGTGCAAGCCTAGATATTTTGGGCCTATGATTGTCGTCTCAAGATCTAAAGGAGGCTCTTACCAAATTGCAGAAGTCGACAGATCCCTATCACACCTCAAATTTGCTGCATTTCAACTCATACCATATTACCCGCACTCCCTGACTTCTCTTGAAGTCACACAGTATATCGACCCTCCCAAATTAATGGATGCTGAGCTAGAATGATTATAGATGCATTTGGTCTTTCCTTTTTTGTCTTGTCCTTTCATTTCAATGGTTCCAGTAGATTATAGAATTTGCGCACAGACTATCCATCACAAAAGTGGCAATTCCCAATCACGTGACTTAACTTAAGTCATGCACAAACACTTCTTCTTACCACACCATCATTCTCAATAGCCAGCACGACTTCTTCACTCCCTTATGCCAATCTCACCCTCCTTCACCCTTTTCATTGCTATCACCCCAATTTCAATTTGCCATCCCTACTACACTACCCTGCCAGGACCGCCACCACTCCCTTCTGTGTCCACCTCTCATAATCATTTGGTCAGGAATCACCAAGGACCCTTACCACTTTGCACATACTTATACAGCCATGTATCCTCGTAATTCACCAGCAAATTCTATTCCCAGATTCCCGCTCCAAGTACAACCTAAAAGCCTCGCAGAAAAAGTCCTCATCTAAAGTGTTTTCATCTCTCTCTTCGTGTTATCACTAACATGTCTTCTAACTATGTCAATCTGTTTGCAATTCCCTGCTGAACTCATACCCAGCCTTACAGGTGTGTATACTCATATCTTGTATCCTGTACTTGCACTTACTGATGTACACTAGCTTTGCCAGGTACTTGCAATGTAGTATTGTTTCTAACAACTACTGAGCTTCACTAGTGTACAACTACTCACAGGGTATTCTTAACTACTCTAACTACTCATGGGGTCGTCTTATCTACTCATGGGGTATTTGTATATACTCACAGGGTATTCTTAACTACTCACGGGGTATTCATATCTACTCATGGGGTATTCTTAACTACTCATGGGGTATTCTTAACTACTCACAGGGTATTCTTAACTACTCATGTGGTATTTCAGACCTGTCTTACATATTGCTCACCCCAATGTGACTGTATTTGGTGAATGTCACGTTGTGTGACGGAGTAGCTTTGCATATTCACACGGACCATATAGTCAACCACTTGAACCCTGGCCTCACTCAATATGCCTTGTCACACAGAGAGGGAGAATGAGAGCTACTCTCATTCTCAATCATTTTGTTTTGCTTCTGACCACACTGCTGCTCCTTGCGATTTTGATGAACGATTTTTTCAAATGCCACGAGAAGTGCGGTCAATCATTTTCAGCGCCAGGAGGCCTGACCCGTCATCGCAAAAGTTGCTCTCACTGGCAGCAACAGCTCATGCAACAATCGTTGCATTTCAAACGAGCCTTGGAAGTCATGCAAGGAGCACCTGCAGCTAAGAAAATCAAGCTCGGTATTAGTATTGCTGAAGTGAGTAGTATTGTTTTGTAGCGGCCTGCCTGATCTTTATTTGATTAGACCACCATTGAGGATGCTATCACGTCGTGGTCAGATGTGCCTGCACAGGCAACTTCAATGCCTGCGGCTACATCTGCTGCCAGCGGCAGTAGTGGTTACACACTCCCGGGCCCATCCACCATCACCTCTCAAACTTATCAATCTCTACCACCACTTCAACCATCGACGGAGCTGTGGGAACGTAGTCTTTTGGACGAACAGCCTCAGGCCGAACCATCCATGGCGACAATCCCTACTCCCAAAGGCATTCGTCCTACTCACTCTCACTGGTTGCCTATGCAGTTTCGTGACGAGCCTCCTGTGCCCCCACCCCCAATCCCTCAGTCTCCTCCATCTACCCTTCCCCGAGTCATCCTCCATGTATTCGACTCTTTCCGGACATCCCTAAACCAATTCGGCATTGGACAAGAGTATCGCCATCACCTGACCCATGATCCTGATGCATTTGTCTCTGTAAATCAGCTATCTAACTTTTACCCCAACTCGAGTGTACCTAGTAGTAGTAATCCTGAGGCAATATCTTCCCCGAAGAGTCCTCCTTGGCCATGGCGAAACATGAGTGTCTGGCGCCTCATGACTTGGATGCTGACCGGTGTCTTGTTACTTGAGGGTCTTATAGGTTGCTCAGAATACAATGACTATCACAATTGTATTCGATAAGACTACAGGTGCCAGCTGCCTCAAGTTCACGGTCAACGGATTTTCTACTTCTCGGTTGATAACGTGCTGTTCGTAGGTGGTCAAAGAGTGATGAATCACCTTCTTTGTTGGTCTCTTCTGATAGTGAGGAAGTATATATATTTTGTCAGGTTACTCTGAACCTAGTAGGTAATATTAGACCTCTGCTGATGCTGGCTAGATAATACGAGTCTCTCTTCCTGTAAAGAGAGAAAGCTGAACTAAAACGAATAGACGAATACGATAGACTGTTGTATAGGCGATCCCTGTAAGATAGTATACAACTAATCTGACTAGATTATACCACGGTTTTCTAAGGCAACACTAGGCCTTCACTTTCTTCTGGATCTCACACTAGGAGACAGAAAGGGGAAAACACCTGTTCAAATTCTTACTAACTCTCACATGGTTTGAGAGAAGAATGGAAAAGGGAAAACTTAATTATTGTGTGAGAATGGAGTCCTTATATACATTTTGGAAACCATCCTTACTAAGCAATGAGTCATCACTGGATTGGTAAGAATGTGCTTACAAACCAAGCCTTTTGGTGTGCTGAATCAGCTGCTTACTAAAGTACATGAGTAAAATATTACAAAGCACAGTAAAATCTTACAAAGCATGACGAATCATGACCAAACATGATGAGTCATGGAAGAATCCTTACAAATCAGATTATTACCAGTCACATGACATGCTTACAAACATATCTGAGTGGTTCACTGATGTAATCAAGTGGCTGAAAAATAGAAAGAGACTGGAAACTGATAGAAAACTACAAATACAAGTAAATAAATGAATCAGAATAGGAAACTAAGCTTATGATAGTGAGAAATATATCCTAGTATACTTCCCTAATCATCTCCTTCTATATTCCTTATCGTATATGTCATGGTATGGAGTTCATACCATGCATGACACCGGAAGCAACCAATCGTCCGAAGCTCAAACAACTCGGCTAGTCAAAGAAGTCATATTAGCCGAAGACTTTGAAATCGAGGACATGAAGGGCTTCAATGCTCATACCGAAATGAGGCGTTTGGATTCCTCAGAAGCTAAACTTGACATTAATGATATCTACCGAAGGGATGGGTGGAAAGAGGTGGCTGCAGAGATTCTCATACCGACATGAGAGAAGAACCTCAATGGGAATGGGCGAGTTTTTACAATCCCTGGATTCCAGTACCGGCCACTCACAGCTGTGATTCACGCCGCTTTCTCCGAAGCAGCATCGAAATGGTTTCATTTCACTCCGTTTAAGTGTTTTTGGAAGTCTCCTGTAACTGGTCAAGAGCAGCGCCTTCATGATGAACTCTATATGTCAGATGCGTGAATTCAGGCTCATGACGACCTGCAAAAGCAAAGGAGAGATGACGGCTGCAAACTCGAAAAAGTCATTGCAGGGCTAATGTTTTGGTCGGATTCTACGCACTTAGCACAGTTTGGAAACGCCTCAGCATGGCCGGTTTACCTATATTTTGGAAATCAGTCCAAATACACTCGCGCCTGCCCTACTTCTGGTGCATGTCACCCCATAGCATTTATTCCTACTGCAAGTATACCTACACTTCATGTAGGACGGTTGGGCTAATAATTTTTGATTTGTCCTTGGCAGCTACCTGAAACAATCAAACGATTTATCGCATCGATTATCTCAGTTAAAAGGAAGAGTTACAGCGACATTCTTGCCCACTGCAAGCGCAAGTTATTTCATGCCATCTGGCGTATTTTGATAGACGACGAATTTCTTGATGCGTACAGAAATGGTATTGTAATCAAGTGTCACGATGGGGTACACCACCGAGTATTTCCTAGGATATTTACCTATTCTGCGGATTATCCAGAAAAGTGCGTGGATTACTCCCTTCCAGTTCTGCTACTGCTAATGAGGCTTCGAAGAGTTCTTATTGCGACAATTCATGATAAGGGTGTTTGTCCCTGTCCTCGATGTCTCCTTCCAAAGTCATATTTTGGTCGCATTGGACTTAGGGCTGATATGTCAGGAAGGCTTACAAGAATGTGCCAATTTCTCAAGATACCATCATTGCTGCACGCAACGCCGTCTACAAGGCAGGTGCTCCAATCAAGGGTGCCGCTGTAGAACGCCTTCTGAAAGAGTTCTCACTGGTGCCCACCCTTGTAAGCTATCTCTACTTTATTGCAGTTGAACACTTATTCTACCTCACTTACAGAACACCTTCGCTGACCAACTAGGCCCTCTTGGTTTCGATTGTTTTCCCATGCTAGTTGTTGACCTTTTACATGAGTTTGAGCTGGGCATATTTAAATCAGTTTTCAAACATCTTATCAGGCTGCTTTACGCCATAAACTCTGAAGGGATAGCTATCCTGAATGAACGGTAAGACATTTGACTGCTGCGAACCATCAGCTTATTTCTAATGTGAAAACCTTCTTATCGTAGCTTTCGCTCAATCCCTTCCTTTGGCAGGGGTGCTATCCGACGCTTTCCATCCAATGTATCAGATATCCAACAAAATGCTGCTCGACACTTTGAGGATGTTTTACAGGTAAGCCTGGCGTTTTCACTGTTTCAAAATTCAGACTCTGACCTGCCTTCTCTTTTGGAATAGTGCGCAATCCCAGCCTTTGAAGGGATGTTCCCTAATGAACATGACGACATTATTCGGCTTCTTCTTTTTCGACTGGCAGAATGGCATGCCCTGGCTAAACTCCGCCTTCACACCGATGATTCATTAGATAAACTTGATCAAGCACTGACTGCCCTAGGCAAACAACTTCGGAGATTTCAGCAGTTCACGTGTTCAGCGTTCCAAGCTATGGAACTTCCACGTGAAGTCGCTGCACATCAGAGGAGGCAAGATGCTAATTTGCAGTCCACCAGAGGGGAAGCAAGGTCGTCAGGTGCTTGTCCCAAGAACTTTAATATCCTAACCTACAAATTACATGCGCTTGGTGATTACACTGCTTCCATCAGGTTGTTTGGTACAACAGATTCGTATACCACCCAGATTGTAGGCGTTTCTTGCTTGGCTATATTGGCAGTATTGACATTTTGTGGTTTACAGGGCGAGCTCGCTCATCGTCTCATCAAAATGCTATATCGAAGCACCAACAAGCAAGATACTTCAAAGCAGCTAGCTAGGCAGGAACGAAGGCGCACTCGCATCCGACGGCACCAGTCATCCACAACCCTCCTTCATGACATACACACCAGTGATCTACCGCCCGAAACCCATCATTTTTTATCGGGCAATAAATGCAACAACATAAATTTGGCCGCTTACCTCGGTGAACACAAGGACAATCCAGCCATCAAGGTAAGACACATCAGCTGACTGACCATTTCTTTGCTAACAATGCCCAAAGGACTTCATTCAAAACTGAAAGATCACCTTCTCTCACGACTCCTAGGCTTGGACTATGATGGCGATGAGCGGGAATTCAGCAATGCCCAACGAGGTAACATATTGTTCATTAACAACCTCAGTAGAGTCTCCCAGGCCAAGCGCCTTCAAATCAATTATACAACATATGATGTTTGCCGCGATCAAGACACTTTGAAGCCAGGGTGTGGTCGCGCTGTAATGATGTTGTCGAGGGAACAAGGCACCAACCCTCATCCGTTCTGGTATGCGCATGTTTTGGGCACTTTTTGTATACAGATTCTCCACGTTGGCCCAGATGCTCGTAATCGCTCTCCGCAGTCAATGGAGTTTTTGTGGATTCGGTGGCTTGGCGTAGTTCCGCATTATCGGTGGGGCTTGAAGGAAGGTCGGCTCCCGAAAGTTGGATTCATACCAGATTCACCCGCTGCATTCGGCTTTCTTGACCCTTCCCTCGCCCTCAGAGCTTGCCATCTCATACCAGCCTTTGCTGATGGTCGCACAGATGATCTCCTTCGTCATGGCCCCACAGTTGCACAGCCATTTGGCGAAGTGGATGACTGGACTGCATTCTATGTTAACATGTGAGTCCATTGACTCAGACGTAGTTTAAAACTTTCCTTCTAATTAATAATGCAAATACAGTTTCGCTGATCATGATATGTATGCTCGCTTTGCGCGTATCGGTGTCGGGCATCAAATTCAGTATGTTTTGCCGAATGCGACTGATGATGATATTTTTGTCGGAGACCCAAGCAACGATGACGAACCTCTGGATGAGGGTGATATGGGACCTACCACGAGCAATATCATCGAGCCCAGTGTTAATGACCAACAGAATCGAGCTCTTGAAGGGGAAACAACTGATGACGAACAAGACAGTCAATCTGATGTATGGGATGATGAGGACGATGATACATCCGCGATTGACTCGGATGATGAACATTGTAGCTCAGAAGATTATGGGGAATCTGAAGACGAAGGACCAGACTTCAAGTTTTAGGGTCATCTTATTATTTCATTTACTTATATTGAGCAATAATATAAACCTGAGTCGGGTTTATTGCCACCTCTTGCGTTCTTAAATCTGAATAAAGCATGGCTCTAACCTTAATTTTACATTCAAACCTTTGAGATCTACTACTACTAGTACCAAGTGTCACTACTATGGAGTGCAGAGTCCGAACTCATGCACATCATGATATTACTAGTACTGACTTGAACTCAGGCGAACGATGTGTGTGACTGTTGCGGCAGTGCGTCACATGATGCCTCCAAGCCATCATTCAATGAACTTCAAGAAGTTAGCATCTGTTTTTTTTGTGCACTGATTGACTGTGCCTCGGGTAATTTTGGTTGTCTTCCCCAAGACGTTACCCCAGCAGATCAAGGCACCTTGCATTGGTATGTCCTCGATAGGAGAACTACGTCGGGAATGGCTGACCCAGGAATTCGCTTAGGAACACGATACAAACCCGTTCACAAATCAGCTCCATGCTGCACGATCCAGAAAAATCCTTGAATACCACAAAACACTTCCTGTGTTAGCACATATGGCCGAGTTCCATAAGGTAGTTAGTTTTATGCATACCTCACTCCATTTGCTCTGACGTTTGCAGTTCAACAAACACTAAATTATCATTGTCGGCGAGACCAGCCCAGGCAAGACTACACAGTGAGTTGGCACCCCTTGAAACATGTCTCTTTGAACAGTCGCTTATCATAGACACTTTTTGTTACTTATAGAGTTTGTCGCATACTCAGATCTTCTGCACACCAAGAACAAGATTGTGGCATGTACTCAGACCCACAGAGTCGCTACAACGGCCGTAGCGGAATGCATGGCAGATGAGATGAACAGTCCGTTTGTTTTACCATTCTGATCTCACTCCGAGCTCACTTCATTTCTTAGTCCAACTTGGTAAACAAGTTTGTTACTTGATGGTTTTGAAGAAATGACCGAGTCCTGCACCACCTTCCTCAAATACATGACCGACAGCATACTCCTCTACGAAGTCATGCACAACCCTGGTCTCAGCCGCTACTCCACAATCATCGTCGATGACGCTCACGAACGCACCCTTGCTACTGACATCCTCATGAGGGTTCTAACCTTCACTCGCTGTCGCCCAGATCCCCAGGTAGGTGGATGTCCTGGTGGTGCATCCTGACGGTTCTGATGCATGCTCCCAGCTCTCAAAGATGCTGATCATCAGTTCAGAGTTTAAATGTAGCAACGAGACATTGATGATCACTGCGATACTATCAGGTGTGCACTCATCTGGGAGGTTTGTTCCCGCTGTTGACAGCCTTGCAGTGCCAGATGTATGGCTACGGCCAAATAACAAGCAAGAAGAGGCCCAGGCGGATGTTGCAGAAGTGCTGCTTGCCATTCCCAGTGGCAACCATCTAATACTTCTGGATGTACAATGAGTACATTCAAAGTGAGTCTCCTCTTCCTACAAACATGTACGCACTCACTCACAACTACCCCAGACCAACACAAAAACAGGACATGATTCACTGCCTCTCCACTCCAGCGCTGCTGCAAACAGTCGACCTGCGAGAGCAGTGCATTGCGCACCACCTCAGCCCTGATGAGCAGTCGAAGCCTATAACAGAGACTACCACCGCACCAAAACCCCTTGTTGCTTTCTGTTGCCCGACATAGCTGAACTCGCAGTGTATGTAGTGGGACTAGAACTTTGTATCTCATCATAATTGCTAGGCAAATGAAGATAGTTCCTTTATACTGATCTGTATGGGTCCCTTGAATGCCATCGTACTATGCATCTTGAAAGCTTGAAGTCCAATGGTACCGTGACTACTTTCACCGCTGCTGGTGCATGTATGGGCATATGATGCTGACATATTATTCTTATTGCTTACAATACCTCTGGCTAATAGTTGATGAGCTATAATATTCATAGTGTGTGATCTCAATATCTCCAAAGTCACAGTCAAACTACGGTCGCACTGGATTGCTATATAAAATCTTATTTCAACACATAATTTTGATAGAAAACTGGACAAGTCAGAACACCAGCTTGGAACCTAATATAGGTTCCTATTAGTTTATCAGAAGAAAGCCGAAATGAAGAAGATACTACAGATCAGTAATGTGATTGGCGGTTTGGATGGTGGAGTGTAGAAATACGAATACTAGTTAGAGAGCTAATATGGGCTAATATGGGTTCACCAAAGGGCAAAGCAGAAGACAAAAGAGATCACAGATTAGGCACCTGATGTGCGTCTCACAAGCCAATGCATAGACATATATTGGAAAAACTGATTCGCTTGGCCTTATAAGGTAAATATGGTCATATCATGCTGGTTGGTTTTCAGTGATGGCACGTCAGAAAGAATCTGCTGTAAAAAAAAGTCAACAAAACAGCGAGGGCGTCCACCTGTCAACAAATCAGCAAGGACTACTTAACAACAACAGGTATGGTGGCCGAAGACTTACCAGCACCTGCAGCAAAACCAAAACCGACTCCACGGGCAATTCCAAAGCGGGTCCAGGTGCTTCCTCCCGAAAGTCCAGCGTCATCTGACAGGCATGCCATTGAGCTCGAAGCCGCCAAGAACGAAGCTGCGGCTATACTTGCAGGGATGGCAGACAGTGGAACAGTTAATGGGGAGCACGAAAACTTTTTCACGAACCTCGATGACTTGGCACTTGGCGAGCTTGAGGTTGAGCAACAACCAGAGGATGAAGATAGCGAGCTACAAGAAGATGACGATGCTAGTAAGTAGTATGAAGAGTTCTCCAGATCGTCGAAAGAGAAGGTTTGATGACAATAAATGCTTAATCGACCTTCACGAAGTGGTAGCTTCGGCCCTTTGCTTACAACAAGTCACGAGGGTTGGGAGGGGGACACCTGACAACTTGGTTTGGCCTTCGTCAAATCATCTCGTTTTTGCTGCACGCACTAGGGCTCGGTGAATAATTCACGGCCGATTTCTAACATTTGTTAGTAACATCAGGCGCTCCGGGGCCATAGTTAACACAGGTTAATAACAATTCCTAACATTTGTGTTACTAACATGTTAGAAATACATTATTAACACTGTTAACAACAAAAACGTGGTTAACAATTGTTAAAAAGGTCGTCCGTGAGTCTAATAATTCCAATCTGCATCTCCGTCGTCGGTCACCATCATGGCAGCCTGTGGAGACTCCAACACGGATGATAGGTCCACAGTGGAAACTACAGAAACTGGGTCAGTAGAGACCATATCCTTCAATGCCTTCGAGTTGATATCAATGTCAGGATGAATCTCGAAGGCAACAGCTTGAGCAGGCTGGTGTTCGTCTATCTCCGATTCCAACAGCTTGTCCTCGGCTTCATCTTCATTATCCGAATCTGCTACTCCGTCGATGTCTGCAACTGACTCATCATCTGCGCTGCCAGTTTGGACAGCCTGTAGCACGCTCTCTTCGATGTTCCGGAACTTGACGACTGGACGATATTTTGACAGCACATAATCCTTGTTTTGATGTTTTCTGTACCATTGTCCAATTTGTATCATGTCGACGAGCGTCTGGGCGTTTTGGCTGCCTCGTGTTGGGGAATTGAACCAGGTAATAGTCGAATTTGTGCGTTCGTCAGGCATGGAGTTGACAAGAACCGAAAATATCTTAATGGCGAGGTGCTGTGGGGATGATCACATTTGACATGATGTTTGTGATAGACACTAAAATGCGAAACTCACTGCAAGGACACGAGCATGCGGATGATCTTGCAGAGATTCCCACCATGCTAGTGGGTTACCGTCTTTGACTTGCTGATTGAAGGGCCATTCACCATGCCAAAATGCTTCGAGCTGGTGCCGCAACCCACTTGCGACTTCTGCTGCAGAGAGTACTTTGAAGATTGAAGTTGCTAGTACAGAGTCGGGATTCGCAACATAGTGTGCCAGGTCTTTCTGAAGCTTTTCTTTGAGGAAATCTTTGACACGAGTATAGGCATGGGGATAAGGGAGGGGAGTACGTTGGCCAGTTCTCTGAGATAACGCGGGAATAACAATTGTTGTCGCATTTGCAGTAGGCTTTTTGAGGAAATCAGAGTTCGGGTACCCTAGATTTAATGGAAGTCAATTATGAGTACAGTGCAAGGCCTCATAACTTACGCGGGTCCAATGTGAAGGCAACAAAGTAGACTTCATTAGTGAAGAACTCGTGGTACCGTTTATTGATGATAGCTGTCACTTCACAAGCGAGAGATACTGGTACACCAGTCACGTTGGGCCCTTTTGAAAACAGGTCGTTGAGTGTGGCTATGATTGCGAGCCAGAAAATGAAGACGTCTGATGCATTTGCGTGTGCTGCTTCCAATGACCACAATGCACGAATGATAGGTGCAACAATCGTGATGTACTGAAGTATGCTCTGCTCGAACTTGCTATATTTGCCTGAAGCCCGATTCATGAACATGCCCTGGATTTTGGTATTCTGACTAAATGATTAGTGTACTATAACTTGAAGATATGACTGGAAGGATGTTACCTTAAACTTGATGCTTTTTGCAACCACAAGGTTGCGGATATGGGGTAAACAGGGATCAAGAGCATTTGCAGCCGTCCAGTAAGTTCCGAAACGAGTTTTGCCAATCTTCTCAAGAGCCTTCACAGGCTCGTCGTCTCCAGCAAGATTACGTTCCTTTCGAAGTATGGTGGTGGAGTACGTGGATTTGCTAAAATATTTGATAATGCCCTTGAGCATTGACATGAGCTGAAAATTGGGAACCTCAACTTAGGTTGAACGAGTCATTGAAGTTGAGACTTACAAATTTGAGTTTCGGCAATTTGTTGATGTCTCCGATTGTATTGTGGAGGTGGTGTACAGCATCACAAAAGTCTAGCATAGTGCCAACAATGCTAACCAGCTCACGACGACCAGCCTTCGTAACATTTGTGCTATCTGAGCATGTGGCTCCCCAATTGCCTTCACCGACGGAGCGAATTGTCTGTGATGACATTTAGATGGAACCTGGTTAAAAAACAGTTCAACGAACCTTCAGAAGCTTATCAGTCACCCATTGTGTAGTGTGTCGCTCGTCAGATGCTTCATGAGCATCAAGAAAGTAAGTTTCACGTGAAGGAGTTGTGGCATGAACGGTGTAGACTGAATGTGGTTTTCGTGTGGTGTTGCCATCGAATGTGAGAGTAAGGTTATTGATCATGCGCAGTGCCTTGATTTGCTTCTCGCGGACATAAACGGCTTCACGAGGGATGTGTTTATCTGCAAATGTCGTGGCAGATGTGGGATGATATGAGTCACTGAGAAGCCCCATTAACTCCTTCCACTCCGGAGACTCTATTACATGTGGTACCAAGCCTCGGACACATATGAGACGCATTATGACATGGTCAACTTTGTCTTGAAAGAGCTGGCGTGCCTCCTCCTTGACCCTTTTCCCCGTCTCTCGTAAATCAGCCATGTTAAGAGTGTTTTGTGCTCTCAACCTTTTCATTGGTGGTTCGACCTCCATTGGAATGTCCTCGGCAGCCAGATCCTTTTTGAGCCTAGCTCCCAGTGAATTATCACCTGATTCTTGGATCGCTTGTCGCCACAGCTCAACATGGTCAGCCTGGAGAATTTTGCATGTTGTTGCATGCTTCAAGGCTCGTTCAAGCTGTGCATTACCCTGTCGCAGGAAGGTACAGCCTGAGGCAACACATCCCCAAGAGCTCTTCTGGGAATCCTCGTCACGGTACTTTATGACTAATCGTGACATGATGTCGATTGGGTTGCGTCCGGCCCCTGATGATTTTGGTAGATACACGTTTGAAATTTGCTAATTTGCTCATATTATCATATGGGTATTGTTACAAAGGAAACATTACATACCTTACTGCCAGTGCTTTGTGAGTGTGTGATAGTGACAGCTGGTGCTGGACGTTTGGTGCCCTGTTGCCTTACAGAGCACTCTGGAGTCTTAACTCGGATTAGTTTTAGGGGCAGTGCAATTTGCAAATGAATTCCAGATCACGTACAGGGACACCATACATCTCGTAAACTTTCTCTGCTCCAGCAGTGATGTCATAGACCCACTTTTTGAGCACATTGTTTGTAGGGTATTTTTTGTAATATAGCATCAAGATGCCGTGCAAGGCGCATATCGCTTTTCCACGTTCTAGGATTGGAATAACACCATCACCTGAAGTCCGAGCCTTCCAGCCAAATACAGACTCCAGTTGTTCACCTAGAGTCGCTACCTCATCACCAGTCTTTTCAAGTATATCAGGATCCAAGGAAAATTGTAGAAAGGAGGGGTACTGGGAGTCATAGTAATTATCAGCCAAGGGAAGCTGGGAAGGTAGGTTGGTGAGAAGAATGTTAAGCTTGTCGAGAGCATTTACAAACTCCTCCGTTGTGGGTGACTCGGACATATTTGCAGACGAGAAAAAAGCTGGGCATTGTGATTGAACACTTGACTGTTACCTGTAACAATTGTGACATTTGTCACTCAGAGTGTTTCTAAACGAGATTTAGATGTACATGATGGGCTGGCTGATGCGCCTAGAGGCTCTTGTATTGAACATATGATTGTTAACAATTATTAACACGCTAAAAGTGCGTCTGACTTTCCTCGGTGTTATTAACCGGTTAATAACTGATGTTAATAACCGATGTTAGTAACATCTGTATTTCTCACCGAGCCCTAGCACGCACCTCGGCCTTGGTTCCCTGACCAACTTTATCTCCTACAGCTCAGCGATATCTCTTGTTATCGTCAAGAAACAAATCGAAATTTACTGATATATTTTTCCGTGTGGCGCACACTTTTTTTGGAAATACTGGCGGAGCTAATACTTTTGCGAACAGCTCTAACAAAAGCGGTGAATGAACAAAAATCGATTCTGGTCTATCGATATGACAGTAGCTGCAAGAAGGCGCTTATACTTTACTGCCGTCGAGTCATTCGTTCTTCCATCAACTGAGCACTCAGGCACAGGCTAAACCTCCTCGACATGTCTCTCGTCTCTCACCACTACAAGATTATAGCGGCTGACTCAGGGCAGTGTCTCATGCTTCCCAGTGCCACTGGCATAGTCACGGCTAAGCGCTATGCTGGGGCGACAAATGAGCAGGTGCGTGCCTCAATGTAATCAGTTGCTGGGACTCCATATTGATCGCCTGCAAAGTGGAACATTCAGGTGCAGGGGACGGCAGATACAGGACCTTATACGATTGAAAATCTCGGATACAATGATCGCCCACTTGCCACCTATTCTGCCCCCTGTAACGAAGGTGATTATGTTGTCGGTAAGCAGGCTGACACGCAGTGGAAAATCGTCGATAATGGAAATGGAACCAAATCGTGAGTTTCCACGCTGCTGCACAACGTAAGTTTTTACTGAGAAGACGCTCACAGAATCTACACCCTTAACTATGCATGGACCGTGGATGGTAGTAAGGTGCGTGACCTGTCTGCACTGGATTGCACTTAACCGTACATTTTCCTGATTCACAGGTGACCTTGTACTTGCGAGACAGTGCAGACTCTCGTCAACGGTTCACATTCGAGCAGATCTGACTGCTCTGTGTCATCGTCTTGCGTATTAGAAGGATGCGTGATTTGCCGACCATTTTGTAAGCTTAGGCTTACCACATGTGCCGAGGAGTCCTTTATGATTGAATACCACCGCTTATTTGTTCCTCGTTTGTCTTATGCTTGTCTCTTCCAGTGTATAGATATGACCGTCAGTTTACATATACCTTACCTCTTACCTACTGCTGAATCCATATGCTCACCCACGTGATCTGCTGTTCGACCATCATTTAGTAGGTAGGCTCAGAGTAGGCCGCTGTCCGTTGTCCACTTTCACTTTCGCTTTCGCAGCAAAACGTTCAAGCAACGGGCGTTACGAGAACAAAGTAAAGACCATTCATCGTATTCTTTATTCGTACTCACTTGGCTTGACAGATACACGCATCGACTGACACCAGTCTCTAGCACATGGGTTGCGAATCTTCCAGAACTCCACTCCCTATGTCGTCGAACCATTACTGCGTACTGTGCGCAAGAAAACACCGAAAGGTCCCCGAAGGCTCGCAACTTGAAGGCACGTATTCAGATAGGCTAACGCTCACGATCTCACATCCCCCTCAGTACACAGTCAAGTTGCGGATGCGCAACCACAATACGCTAACACGAATGGGGATCATCCAATAAGTAAATTACTGATGTGTTCGTTCTTGTAGAAGTCTTCGAGGTCCGTGTCATGTTTCGGTTCAGATGCGTTTTGATCTTATGACATTGGCATGGACTTGGTGTGTATCGTAGGCCGCTGTAATTTGTGGAGTCCGACCCAACTTCCATCCCCATATCAAGGGAAGTTCAACCTCGTCGGGTCGCAACTACAGTTTGGCGACGTTTACCCATTTTATATTCACAACCAAGAACGCCTACACATGTTAAAATAATTCAAATTTCTTCCAAGAACAAACTGTGGAAACCATCCATCAAAAAGGCGTACGGCAGACAGCAGGATAATTCGAGGTGACCTCTGCATCGAAGAATAAACCTTCCAATTTACATAATTAAGTACCGTGACAAAGTCTGGAATAAATGAAAACAATTTCTCTTGCTCCCTGCACACTCCCCACCCATCGCAGACAGTCATATCGAGTATCTCCTGCACTACACGCTACTGCCAGTTGACACATGGACGCGCTCCTGAAAAGCAATTGAAGTCATAGCGGTTGCTGTATTAGAGTTGGCCACGAGCTCAGCGTGATATTCTCGGACACCGAGGATCAGGCGGGGTCCCAGCACAAACATCTGACAATGGCGACGAAAAACAACTGAAATTCTCATACATTTCACAGACATATTGCTATCATACACAACCGATCGCACGCGAAACCGTATTTAAGCCATGGCAGAGCGTTCCTTGCGCCTTGAAATTTCTTGCGAGTAACTCACTCGACACTGAGCTGCTGCGCGTTGTTCTGGAGCTGGGTGCCAGCCAGTGTCACCTGTTCGTCACGAAGAATACAGTCAGTTGGCGTCCAGCTGAAAAATATAGGCAAAGGTGGTCATCACGCACCTGGTCGTTGGTACCGACGCTCCACGCAAAGGAATTGTTACTTCCCAACTGGAACCTGTCCCATAATGTCAACCATACAGCTGCAGAAGCATACTTCAGATACCTACGAGTAGTTACCGCTGTTGGGAACGATGGTCCACTCCGTGGACAACGTGTTACCGCTGACCGTAGAAGAGGATTGACCAGTAGAGTATGCATAGGTGGTCAAGGTGTAGCCGGTGTTAGTAATGGTCCAGTTATTACCGGAGGGTTGGAAGTTCCACTAAGCGACTGTGAGTCCAGGGAATTGACTATGGTGGGGGACGTACAGTCTGGTTTGTAGCACCGCTAGCAGTCATAGCAGTGACGGTGCCGTTCTGGGTGGACAACGTCAAGTATTTCCCGGAGGAAGTCTTGATTTTGTGGTAGCCAGGAGTGACAGACATGTTGAATATTGAGGAAATGTGTTCTCAAGTGTTGGAGTTGAGTGACTGAAGATAAATTAGCAAAATACAGTCTTATATACGTTCTGAAAGGAACTCAGCTCGAAATTTGGAAGTCCATGAGCGCAACGTAGGGGCAATTCGAGAAGCCCCTGACGCTGGAGGTATCTATAAGACTGTCATACCGGCTGTCAGTGTGGCCGGTCTACATTGGAGTTTTTCGGAGCGCACAAGCTGTCATGCAGAGCTTCATTTATGGCAAGATTAGGTAAATTTGAAAGCTAACGAGAGGCCAGCATATGAGCGCTAAAAATAACAATCAGTCACATTATGAAGATAACATCAAATGTGGAATATTACGCACTTGGTAAAACTGAGATATCCCTAAACAAACAAACAAATATTAGACCTGCGGTGAGCTGACTTTGCAGTGGAGTTGTGCGTATCAGCTGTCAGGTATATTTTCACTTTTGATGGTGAGGTCATAAGTTCCTTACTATCGGTCTATTTGGCCCTCAAAATTGGGAGGTCAAATAAGGCAAACGCCGACATCATCTACAGACGGTGATTGAGAGAGCTGATGCGGACGCTAAACTGCGGAGCTCCACAGCTCTGGTAAGTGACTGATGTCAAGCGCCCGAACACGTTCCCATTAAGGGTGCCAGAGACTCCTAACGACGGCGGTATATGTGAGATAATTATACCGGCTGTTAGTTGCACACTCAGCGGTCTGCTGACCTCAGAAAAAATTGGAGTTGTACTTACCAGCTGTCAGGCAAGGTTTAACTTCTCGTGGATCTGCGGTGGCAAATCTGAATTCGCTGAGCGTCTCCTCGATTCATGGGTCAAATACCTGATCTTAATGGGCGACTGATTCGGACCAGGTGATGATGCGATTCTTAGGATGTTCTGACAAGAATTCTGATCGACAATCTGCTATATATAACTCCAAGTCCACGACGAGGATGGCTGTATATTGTGTTAATATAGGTAGTGATTGATCAAGTTGAAGGATAAGTCTCGCAGGGGATTAACGTCGAGGGCCTAGTAGATGCACCAAGGAAATATATGAGAATTGAGCATTTGACTTGGTATAAAGACACGCCTACAATGTTGTAATGTCAAGCGCCCGGATGCGCGATGCACTGAAGATGAAAACTGAGAGGCTAGATCTAGCATTAGGCGAACACTAACCCGTTTACCCGCAACATATCTTTAGAACGGAAGGATCATCAACGTTAACCCTGGAGAGTATTACGACAAGTTATTGGCAAAAACTCACTGAGGCCGATGTTGTGCAGATCTAAGATTTACGTTGTTGGAACTGCGTTTGTAATTCGAAATGCGTTTTGGGGACCGACGTGTTAACGTATCAGCATTACCTCACTTTTTTGTTCTCCTGATCCAGGTCTTCAAGTTAATGCCTTCCACTTTCCATGGATTAGCCCGTAGAACTTACTGTACTTGTGTCCCTTACAGGCCCTGCACGAATCTCCACTTGGCTCAAGGGCTCCTGCGAAAAAGCCCAGGACCCAGGTTGACACTGAAATAAGGCATGAATCGCCCAAAGTTCGAGCGCTTGGGGTGAGCCGGTCGTCTCCAAATTCAAATTCTGTTCAAGGTTTAGGCCCCCTGGTTGCGCCCAATCCTGCGGCGCTTGTTTTATGGATCCGAGTGCATAAAAAACACACTGCTGGCTATTGATTCCTTTCCTACAATTAGCTTTGGTATTATGGAACGCCCGGGTCATGCGTGAAAGTTTGAACCGTGCCAAGATGCAGAATAAGTCAAGTCACACGAGATTTTTCTTACCAAACTTGCAAGCGCTTCATTGTCCTCCTTCTGAGTACCTCGGGTGGGTGCACTACCATGCGCTGATGCGGCGGCTGACTGCTTAATCTGTAGTGCGTAGATAGAGAGTCGTCGAAGACCCTTCATGACCAAATACATACCCAAGGGACGTCGTGATAATGATATACAGAACGCCACCGCTGAGCGCTGAGCACTGATTGACAGAATGTCCCACGGATAAGACTTACATAAGTTTATCAACGGACTCGGAAAACGCTTGAACTTTATCATGATGTACACAGCATGTAGTGGTACTTCATGTATATAACAATCTCCATGCAGCTAACCCACGATCTCACCAGACGTACCCAATATCCGCCATGTCAAACAGCTACACCCTCGACATCGGAAAAGACGTTTATATCAAGGGTGGTGACATCACAACTGATGGAATCATCGCCTTCTGGCCCGTTTCATATGACCAGACACCAGACTTGAAGCATGGGATTGACAACACAAATCTCAATCTTCAGGACAACGATAAGAACTTACTCCTCCATATCAGTTTTCGCCGTGCCGAGGACGCAATCGTGTTCAACGCTATGAAAACTGGGGTTGGCTGGGGCCCAGAGGAACGTGTCCCATTGGATGGCAAGATTTCCACGCCTGCCAGTAACACTGCCATCATGGTATTCGACTTCGGCAGTCACTACCATATCCTCATCGACTACAGAACTGTACACTCCTTCAAGAAGAGACTCTTCGGAAATGTGAGGAGTGTCTCTTACCATGTTAATGCAGGGCAAGATCCCGTCTTCGGCAACCGTATGCAAGTGGTCACGTACAGTTCCATGGAACTCATCATGGACCAGCTGTATTCTTCAGGATCTCCGATCTCGGGCAGTATGTACGGCTACTACACCATTTCCCCGCTTACAGCAAGCTACAAGTCTGTCGAAGGCAACCTGGTTGTCGAAAATGAAGAGGTATGGTTGGCCACTGGAAACACTGGGAGCAGCGAACAGAAGGTCCGTATGCCATTCCCCGCCCTGTTCCTGCAGGTGTTAAGCTCCAGTATAGTGGCAAGTGGGAGGTGAAAGAAACTGGCACGGCATAGCGTGGATCAAGAATCCAAACCGCGACTGGTACATCAGATCATCCCAAGATCCTAAAGGCGTTACCTCAGGATCGTCTATCATCACGAGTGCATCCTCCCCGGATTCACTTCCAATTTGGAAACTCACAAAGTCAGGAAATGCCTATGTGTAGGTGGTCTGTCGATTGTCGTATGCCTAACTCACACGAGTGTCTCTCCGCCAGCATTCGCTCCGAGTTTGGAAACCTGTGTTGGACGATGAACGAAAGTGGAAAGGTAGGTCGAACGTTTCTGGTGAGTTCATTTGGAAAGACATTGACTATTCTACCTAGATTGAATTGCAGATGGTGGAGCCGGGAAATAGTTCGCAGCTTTGGGAGTTGAATGAATTTCCAAAGTAGTGAATGCTAGATGTCCTTGTTGACGTGTTGGCGAATCTATCAGCTGAACTTCATATATTCGAGAATTATACGTTCAATGTTGAAGTACGTAGGTAGCTATAGGACATCTGAATAACAGTCGCTTACATTGATGAAAGGCAACACTCAATCCGCTCAACGGAGAGCTCTGATTGGACGAGGCACTCGCAAACATGGGCATTGCAACCCTGAATGCTTCCTCTCAGATCGGGCACGCAAATTGTGCATTTATGCGCTTCACGTTTGCTGATGGAGGTCTAGCAATCACTGCAGATTCCGGAAACGAGAAATTGTCCAGACCATGACTGTACTAAGTTATCGCGGCTACCTGCATGCAATCCAGAGCCCAGATTCCTAAGCAGATGAGCATCCATACATCCAGATTTCATTCAAGTGTGCATTGTTTCCGAGCTCCGCTTTTTTCTTCCTCTAGTACCGCAGTATACGATATTGCGATCTCCTCTTGTCAACACCATCACACACGTCGTGTATGCTCGTGTTGCCCCAGCTACTTACACGCTTGCTTTCCTCAATGGTAAGTCTAGTATATTTGCGTGTTTGAACCTGCTAATGGCTGGTATGCATACATCCACGGACGAGAGGTGATGCAGGAATAACTTATGATGAGATCCACGGAGCCGAAGGTCCCAATAGCTCAAAGACGGTCCTGCTGCAAAAGTCCTGCCCCCGCAAAAACACACCTCGATTGCGAGCTTGGAGGTCAACGTCTATTTTGCTGTTTTCTTTTGCCCTTGCCAACTTGGACGTCCTGACATTCGTCAGATTGTCAATTGTCAACAGAAGCCATATATTTGAATTGTACAATAATATCGTGATCTGAGGCGATCCTCTTGTATTCTCCGTCGTGCCGTTGTGCTAGCAAATTTGCACTGAAATTCTGAATGGCTGTCCAAGGCGAATGATCAATTGTAATGCGGGAGAGAGATATTCTGGATCAGCCAGTTCCTCTTTGACAGGATAATCTCCGCGTGAATGGTGTAGCAGAGACCCAGATTCAGACAAATCTGCCAAGCTTTTCGAGTCCCCATCGTCTGCAAACTTGGGCAGCTCGAGGAGACGTCTATCCTACGGATGGACAAGCACAAACTTCTGTCGCGTGGGCTTTACCCGCGAAAATTGGACCAGTGTCTGGTCGCTGGTGATCAGCAGATCATGAAGTCCATCTACCTTGACTTCATAAATGCAAGGGGTCTCCTAGGCTGGTCTACACTGCCGTCTGACTTCTGTGACAGGGAACACAATGCAAGGCAGATGCAGTCTGCGGTGCGCCAAGCGAGCAGCGCGTTAGGCATCACAGTTCCCGCCCACGCCGGAACCATTGTCAAGACGCTACCAAGACAAGATATATAGAGTAAATACTTAAGTACACACATGTAGGAGATGTCCAACATAGGGTCTAGCCCCAACGGACAATAAACAAGGATTCAAAAAAAAAAAAAAAAAAAAGCGAGCAGCGCTCAGGTTCTCTATCAGGGTTAAGAATCGCGGAGCCAATCTCGCAGCCACAGGATTTTGCAACGACGAGACGGCTGTCTGGATCTCATCTTGAGATAAAGATGGTGGGTTGCGTGGCGGAGCTGCGTATGACGCGATATCAGCTGGAAGACAACTATTGAACTTGGAGGATCGTCCGACCCAGTCGAGAGGAGGTGTCACTTTACTTTGCCACAGGAGCCGCCCGAGCGCGTGTTGCATATTCTCGCCATGAATTGCAGGTATTTAGAGACGCCGAAGATGCAGGACAATGAGTCCATGGTGTCTTTCGGCACAGTCGTGGCATGGGTTGATGCCCATTGAAGCTTCTCTAGCCTAGAGAAGCTTCAACTAGGGCGTTTCTCATCCCTGGTTGGAAGGCATCAAGGGGATGTGCGTCTATGCCCATCGCATCCTCCATCTTATGCAGGATCTCAAAAGATCCTTGTGGTTGGGGACTCGTCGTTGTCGGTCAAGGTGTGAGGTCTGGTAATAATGACGTTATCGAGAGTAACAGCTTAAAGATCTCGCTATCATATTCACGCTACCCAAGGACGTTGCTAGAGACATATTATCGTAAGAGAGACAATGTGCACAAAGACAGAAATATACCTCAGCGTTTGGAGAACAACCTATGATAGGTATCGTCAAAAGTACAAACCGCAACTGCTGAACTCTGCTGCGTCTGATGGTACAGTCCCGAGTCTTCCATATAATACATATATGTGGCTACAATATTTCTAGCGTTCTAAGGTCCATCATGCTATGAACAGATGTCACATCCTTCACTCGTGCAGTGATATCGTGATCCGATGCGATCCTCCTATATTCTCCACCCCGCTGCTGCGCTAGCAAAAATGCGCCGAATGGCTGTCCGAGGCGAACGATCAATCTCAATGCACGTGAGTAAGATTCCGAATCGGTTATCTCCTCTTCTCCGGGCGAACCGCCGATGGACTCGTCAGAGTCATCTAGCGGAGAACAATCTCCCAAGTTTTCCTCGTCGTCTGCGAATTCAGGCAGCTCAAGGAGACAACGATCCCAAGGACGGACGAGTAAGAATGACCGTCGAGTGGGCCTGAGCCGCGAGAATTGAATCAGATTCTCTTCGGTGGTGATCGATAGGTCATCAAGTCCGTCTGCCTTGACTGTATAAGTGGGCAATGCCTCTTGATCTGGACCAGACCTCCGTCTGACTTCTGTGACAGGAAATACGATGCATGGTAGATGGAGCCTGCAGTTCGCGAAGCGAGGAGCGCTCATATTGACAAGCTGGTCATAAAGCTTCGAAGCCTGGTCTACGGCTGCAGTGTGTCGCAGCGAAGAGACCACCGTTTGAATCTGGTCTTCAGACAGATATGGGAGGGCGCGTGGGGGAGCTGCATATGAGGATATGTGGGCTGGAAGACAGCTATTGAACTCGGATGGTTGTCCGACCCAGTCGAGGGGGGTTGATATCACCTGACCGAGCCACGATCTCCTGCAGGAGCCGCCCGAGGGCATTTTGCGCATTTTCGCCATACAGAATAGGCAAATGGATGCCGAAGATGCCAAACAATGAATACGCGATGTCTTCCGGCATAGTGGTGGCACGCGTAGACACCCATTGAAGTTTCTGTCGAGCATCTCTCATACCGGGTTGGAAGGCGACGAGGACGCGTTCATATATGCCCGTGGCATCCTCCAACTCATCCATGATCTCGACAGACTCTTTGTGGTTTGGGGAGTGATCATCGAGATATGGAGTCCAATCTTGTTGGTAGAAGCGAATGACTTTAGGAGCAAGAAATTCTGGGACGGTCCACCCTCGGGTGTTCCAAACGCTCTTGGCTAGGTACTATGGCGCTATAAGAAGACATCGTGAACCTAAGGACAAGCTCGTCATAGGTGAAGAAAAAAATTGTCGGTGCTCTGGATAGCTGAGAAGCGGACTACATACACCCCCGCCCGCTTTATAGAGTCAAAGGAAAACTCACACTTCCCAGCGATTCTCCCGATATTCTAAATTTTAGCAGGCACACTCTTTTGATTGTAAATTTCGATTCTTCCGATATTCTAAATTTTAGCAGGCACGGTCTTTTGATTGTAAATTTAGAATATCGGGAGAATCGCTACTAAATGGGAAGTGTGAGTTTTCCTTTGACTCTTCATCTGCTTCGAAGTCTGGGAGAATAGCGGCATTATGATTGATAATGAATGCAAAGAACGACGAAAGGTATCTTAAAACTAATATTGAATGCTGAGTGCTTGTCTATCGGTGTGGATCAAGAACAAGAAAGGAATGCGCCACATTGTGAACCTAAGGACAACCTTGTCATAGGCGAAGAAAAAATAATGTCGGTGCTCTGGATAGTTGAGAAGGACTGTATACACCACCGCTTTATAGTATTTTTAAATAACTTCCTTGAACACGAGTGCCGCTGTCAGCATATGCAACTAACGGTGAGTGGAGTCACTGCAGTGGAAATTTCTATTTGGAATTTCGGTTCAACCCAAATGGAGTCTTGCCGGTCGGCTGTATTGAGTTTGTATGGGCCAGCTATATTGTTTGGCTTAAGGCACGGTGGCACTTGACACTTGACAGACAGCATCTGTCAACCGGGAATTCTGATATACGGAACTTTGCACAGTTGCCAATGCCTCGTGCTTAAGCTTTTGACCGATGAAAGCACGCGTGGCACGCGTTAGTAATCATTTTGTACTAACGCGTGCTTTCATCGGTCAAAAAGCGTAAGCACGAGGCATTGGCAACTGTGCGAGGTTCCGTATATAGGTAGATCTCTAACCAATTCTTAAAAAGCAGTAGGGACTATGTAGTCCTGAAGCACTGACACCCTTTTTTCTTCACCTATGACAAGGTTGTCCTCAGGTTCGCTATATATCGCACGCCTTCTTTCAGCGGGCGATAGTGCCATACTTGCATCTAGATCTGGACAACCCCTAAAGACCTTCACGCTCCTTCGTCGTCTCATCTCGGGTCGTTTTTCTGCCAAGGCTCAAGATTCTGATTCAGAGGCATGTTTCCATTCTTCACCCTGATAAAATATTATGACCATGCCTTACGCTACAGATCATCCCAGTCAATGCAAAGTCTACCTCGGCGACCTCTCCTTATATGGGTCACACGCTGTCACACAATGTCACGTGGATGCCCGATCATGGCAAATTACTGCAGTGGAACACATCCAAGTCCGCCTCCACCTGGAAGCAAGTCGTTCATCCCCTTGCGGGCACACCCATCGCTTCTACATTGTTTGACAGCAAAGTTGGGCTCCGGCGGCTCTCAGATCGACGAACCTTCACCGCCTTCCAACGCTCAGCATTGTCGACACCATGTATCACCCTCTTCATGGATAACAAGCGCATCCTGAGTGGATATCAGGACAAGATTATCTCAGAGCGGGCAGCACCCAAGGATGCTTTGCCAGAGGCACCAACATCAATGGTATGTTCCTGTTGATTTCCCGCCCCTTCATCATTTCATCTCGCGTACGTTTGTTACCAAGGCTCAAGTTTCGGGTTCAAAGGCATGTTTCCATCTTTAACTCTGATGGCGCAATTCGAGCTTGCTTCATACTACAGATACTCGAAATTAATTCAAAAACCATCACTGTTCAGCCCTCTTCGATTCTGAAATCTGTAAGCGGCACCATATTTGCAAACCGCAGCAAGGCCAAGTTGGAACAATCTCAATGGGAGGATGCGCTTCTCGATGCGCAAAAGGTGCGATGACATCCATTCGGCCAGTTGTTTTAGCCGATGCTGAGTGTGGCGATGCACAGGTCATCGAACTCGAGCCATCGTCACACGTTGGATATCAGTTGAAGCATACAGCGCTTCATGGCGCACAACGCTACGGCGAAGCTGTCGAGGCCTTCCAAATCATGCTTGCGAAATTGGACAGTGCTCGCGGCATGCAAATACGAAGTAAGTCCTAAGTAAGACGCTGAGTGTCCAGATGCTCAACTCTTTTCTCAGAGCTGCGCGACAAGTATGTCAGTCCATCCAGAGCAGAGGGGATAATTCAAAAGTTCATCGACGTCCAACTTCACACCGCCCCACTTCGTCTGCTCAACACCAACACCGGGCTCTTATGTGATCGAGAAGCGCAGATAAGCGCCTTCAAAACAACTGCGGAGTACGAACAGCTTCTGTTATCGATTATGAAGCATGCAGACCTCCCGATGGAGCACATCGCAGACACGGTGTCCAAATACTTCCGTTACGCCATGTTGTCCCATACATGGGGAGAGAATGAGCCGCTGCTGCACGACATCCAGGACAACGACGTGTACAAGTTGAAGGCAGCTGATGGTCTCGTGAAATTGCAGTCATTCTGTAAACTAGCTCGTCACCTGGGGTATCACTGGGCGTGGGTCGACACGTGCTGCATCAACCAGAATAACCATGTCGAGCTCCAAAAATCACTCAACTCCATGTTTGCATGGTATCGTCGTTCAGCGCTCACGGTCGTCTACCTGTCGGATGTTCCGCCTTCGTCCAAGTCTGGCGCGCTAGCCAAGAGCGTTTGGAACACCCGAGGGTGGACCGTCCCAGAATTTCTTGCTCCTGAAGTCATTCGCTTCTACCAACAAGATTGGACTCCATATCTCGATGATCACTCCCAAAACCACAAAGAGTCTGTCGAGATCATCGATGAGTTGGAGGATGCCACGGGCATATATGAACGCGTCCTCATCGTCTTCCAACCCGGTATGAAAGATGCTCGACAGAAACTCCAATGGGTGTCTACGCGTGTCACAACTATGCCGGAAGACATTGCGTACTCATTGTTTGGCATCTTCGGCATCCATTTACCTATTCTGTATGGCGAAAATGCGCAAAATGCGCTCGGGCGACTTCTGCAGGAGATCGTGGCTCGGTCGGGCGATATCACCGCCCTCGACTGGGTCGGACAACCGTCCGAGTTCAATAGTTGTCTCCCGGCCCACATATCTTCATATGCAGATCCCCCACGCGCCCTCCCATATTTGTCTGAAGACCAGATTCAAACGGTGGTCTCTTCGCTGCGACACACTGCAGCCGTAGACCAGGCTTCGAAACTTTATGACCAGCTTGTCAATATGAGCGCTCCTCGCTTCGCGAACTGCAGGCTCCGTCTGCCATGCATCGTATTTCCCGTCACAGAAGTCAGACGGAGGTCTGGTCCAGATCAAGATGCATCGTCCACTTATACGGTCAAGGCAGACGGACTTGATGACCTATCGATCACCACCGAAGAGAATTTGATTCAATTCTCGCGGCTCAGGCCCACCCGACGGTCGTTCTTACTCGTCCGTCCTTGGGATCGTCGTCTCCTTGAGCTGCCTGAATTCGCAGACGACGAGAAAAACTTGGGAGATTGTTCTCCGCTAGATGACTCTGATGAGTCTGTCAGCGATTCGCCTGGAGAAGAGGAGTTGACCGATTCAGGATCTTACTCACGTGCATTGAGATTGATCGTTCGCCTCGGACAGCCATTCGGCGCATTTTTGCTAGCGCAGCAGCGGGGTGGAGAATATAGGAGGATCGCATCGGATTACGATATCACTGCAGAAGTCAAAGACGTGTCCTCTGTCCATACCATGATGGACATCAGGACCTTAGAAATATTGTAGCCTCGTACTATATTTCACTGAGATAGCCAGGGGTTTCTCGGCGGTTTTCTTAGTCTAAACAATTAGAGCAATAAGGAATACATGTTACAAGAGCTGCAGCAGAGCCATTCACAGGCATCTAAGTAACCCACGCTATGCAAGGATCAAGCTTCAAGCTTGGACGCTGCCCCTTGCACCACCTTCTCAAACTGCATATGCATAGATATCGTCAACGCATGAATGAAACCGCTCATCTGCTGTATCAAAATACATACAACTACAATA
Source organism: Suillus cothurnatus (assembly GCA_016758765.1). Lineage (NCBI taxonomy): Eukaryota > Fungi > Basidiomycota > Agaricomycetes > Boletales > Suillaceae > Suillus > Suillus cothurnatus. The sequence continues at coordinate 615,149 of JABBWL010000020.1, read as the reverse complement.
TTTCTAGCGTCCTGATACTCGTCAGATTGTCAACAGAAGCGATATCTTCAAATTGTACAATACTATCGTGATCCGAGGCGATCCTCTTGTATTCTCCGCCGCGCTGCTGTGCTAGCAAAATTGCACTGAACAGCTGTCCAAGGCGAATGATCAATCGTAACGCTGGAGAGAGAGCTTCTGAATTAGCCAGTTCTTCTTTGACAGAATAATCTCCGTGCGAATAGTGTCGCGGAGACCCAGGTTCGGACCAATCTCCTAAATTTTCTGAGTCCCCATTATCTGTGAACTCGGACAGCTGGAGGAGACGACTGTCCCACGGACGAACAAGCAAGAGCTTCTGTTGCGTGGGCCTTGCCCGCGAGATTTGGACCAGCGTCTGGTCGCTGGTGATCAGCAGGTCATGAAGTCCGTCTGCCTTGACTTCATACGTGCAAAGGGTCTCTTGGGCTGGACTACGCTGCTGTCTGACTTCTGTCACAGGGAAGACAATGCAGGGCAGATGCAATCTGTGGTACGCAAAGCGAGCAGCGCTCAGGTTCTCCATCAGGGTTAAAAGTCGCGGAGCCAATGACGATTTTGCAACAACGAGACTGCTGTCTGGATCTCATCTTGAGATAAAGGTGGCGAGTTGCGTGGCGGAGCTGCGCATGACGCGATGTCAGCTGGAAGACACCTATCGAACTCGGAGGATCGTCCGACCCAGTCGAGAGCAGAGATGTCGCCTTACTCTGCCACAGAAGCCGCCCGAGCGCGTGTTGCATATTCTCGCCATGAATTGCAGGTATTTGGACGCCGAAGATGCGGGACAATGAGTCCATGGTGTCTTCCGGCACAGTCGTGGCATGGGTAGATGCCCATTGAAGCTTCTCTCGGGCGTTTCTCATCCCTGGTTGGAAGGCGTCAAGGGGCTGTGCGTCTATTGCCCATCGCATCCTCCATCTTATGCAGGATCTCAAAAGACTCCTTGTGGTTTGGGACTCGTCGTCGTCGGTCGAGGTGTGAGGTCTGGTAATAATGACATTATTGAGAGCAGCAGCTTAAAGATATCGCTATCATATTCACGCTACCTAAGGACGTTGCTAGAGACATTATCGTAAGAAAGACAGCGTGCACAAAGACAGAAACATACCTCAGCGTTTGAGAACAATCACTGAATACAAACCGGACGACACAGCACATATACTTCAGTACTAGTACTGATAGCACGTGTGCCTGTTTCTGTGGCTATCTCTCGAGTCAAGGAACATTCTTCGGAAAACCGCTGACATCTAGATCAGTCATAATACACATTCACCCATGAACGTTACGCATAGCTCATAGCTTAAAAATCACAAGTGGAGCAATTGAGTATGCGGTGGAAGGAAATCACGGCGTATGAAAGCGTGTGTGGTGATGTGCATGGCCCGGCTTCAAGTCGTGGGCCGGGCCAATGTGCAAACTGCAGTCAGAAGGCATAGTGAACATGAAGAAGGGCATATAGGCATAGTTTAAGTTACGAGTAGAAAAAAGGTCAGTCAAATGCTCACCACCCAAACGCAAAATCCCTCCCGAATTGGGCATATCGACCCAGCGCGCCAGAATAAAGGTGCCGCAAAGAATATAAGTTGCCGTTGCTGTTGATATAGAGCTGCGCTGGTTTGTCACCTTCGGCCTCCCTAACGTTCTCCTTGATTGATGCTTCTTCGCTATGTGCCTCCTGCGGCACACTGGGAAGGCCTGGATCGATACCGGAGTATTCGGGGTAGTAGTTGGTTCTGCATTGAAAGACGAATAATAAGCATGTGGGCATGAAACTCCATTAGATACATCTGAAGGTGCTCCTCGGAAGGGCAGTTCTCCTTTGGGAGACAAACACAGCCAATACGTTTCTTTCGAGAGCATCACAAACTCACCCCATACATCCAAACAATACTCTTCGAATCAGCGAACACTTTTGAAGCAAGCAGCGACATTCTTCCCTTGCACTTCTCCTGAAACGGCTGCATTCTCTGTACATCAATCATCTATCACGTCCATCAACATTCCATTAGATAGAGCAGGTATGCAGGTAACACACACCGAACACCGTTCCAGGGCCCACTTATCCTTCACTTTCTTCAAATATAGCTCACGCGTAGACTCGAGCGCAAAGTCGTTTGTTAGAGCAGCCCATGGCTCCTTCATCGGGTTTTTCCCTGAGTCCATTCTGGAAGAAGATGAATGCGGAGGTGTCTGCTGGACCATTAAAATATCTCAGCAATCACTACCAAGCAAGAATGTAGAGTTCACGCACCCGGGTGGACAGGAATATGGAAATGGACCAGGATTTGTTCACATGTGTTCCAGATGCTCTCGCAGCGTGTGCACAAATATAGAGGGACCATTACCCATGGTGCTGTGAATGAAATTGACTGCCAGTGGACATCGGTTGCACATAAAATACCATCAAATGTTTGCTCCGTGTTGAGAGCTTCTTGGCAAGATTATCATCAATGAGAGACATGGAAACAACAGAGCCAAATAAACCGGATTTAAAGCGGTACAAAGGTCGGTGGCTTGTCCATCAGTGAATTGATGAGTCCTCGATATTGTAGCCGTGGGAAGTGTAACACGATTTAACTCTGCTACCGCCAAATATTGGCTTTTATATTGCGAGCAATTTGAGTTGCACATACATACCTATGTATGCTTGTAAATCCAGCTTCACATGAATGATTTATGGCAATACTGGGACATTCCGCCTCTGCAGCCAATGAGTAGTGGTAGTATACCCGAGCCAATCGTTTTGAGGTTTGACATCTTACCTAATCTCGTTTTTTAATCACAATGTTATTCAAGGCCTTTTCATGGAAAAATCCATGGGCATTTGTCGACAAATCTAGAATACCATTAGATTTAACCACAAAGCTATGACATTCCTCCTTTTCAGATGATGAGGGGTGGTAGTAGACTTATCCCAACTATTTCGTGCATTGTCGTCTGGCCCTATCTATTTGTCCCATTAAAATGCTATTCAAGCCCTTCTCGTGAGAAGATACTTTTGGCGCTGGACAACTTTTCTGGCCGTAGTAACGACTTCCAGCGGCCTCCACTTCCAGCGGCCTCCACTTCCAGCGGCCTCCACTTCCAGCGGCCTCCACTTCCAGCGGCCTCCACTTCCAGCGGCCTCCACTTCCAGCGGCCTCCACTTCCAGCGGCCTCCACTTCCAGCGGCCTCCACTTCCAGCGGCCTCCACTTCCAGCGGCCTCCACTTCCAGCGGCCTCCACTTCCAGCGGCCTCCACTTCCAGCGGCCTCCACTTCCAGCGGCCTCCACTTCCAGCGGCCTCCACTTTCAACAAGCTCCACATGACCACCAAGTAGAACGCTTTTCAGATGACTGTCTTCCACCCTTTGAATCGAATCGTGAATGGATTTAACCGCCCGAATCTTCCATAATGATAATTAAATCTATCATGGTCACCAGGTGCCAGGCCCAGCAGATGTGAGACATGATGTTGACCAACCATTTGCCTCTCATCTTTGAGAGCTCATATCATACATGCATGTGTGCATGACCATTTGAAACACAGGATTGCTCGTCCACTGTGAGAGCTGGCTGACAAGGATTGGGTAGCCATACTAGACTGATTAACATTATACATTCAAGGATTGAAAGCGCACAGGATTCCGATACTTGCAAGTGACAATCTACAATGAAGTAGGAACCAAGTGCACAAAAAGAAACCAGCCCATGTTTTCAAGCAAAGCGGACTGCCAATAGCTTGCAATATCTGGGCGTCCCTGCAATAGCTGCGTCATACACAGATCCATCAAATACATGTAAATCTTCCAATTGCCAGTCAAACTCGAGTCATCTCAAACTGTCGCTCTTCAGAACCATAGGTGGCTAGATGCGATACATTATCCATAAAAAATCATTGGCTAGGACTCCGAGTCAGGACCTTCCAAAGAGTCCAGCAGGTCCAGCAGCCTGGTTTAGTTTCAACAAGTTTCGCCAGTGGTTTCCACTTAGGTGCCACAATATAGCATATCAATTGACAGACTTCATTGGTGCTATTATTGGTAGAAGCCTTCACCCCTGCGACAGTGGCGAGAATGGCAAGGCCGGGACTCTAGCAAATTGAATGGGCTTCATGGTATCTAGTATAGCCATGCAAATTAGTGATAGTCATCAATGTGAGGATGCCACCTACCAATAAATTTTTATATGTGCAGTTGAGTACACACCAACTTGGAGACACAGTCTTGAGGATGAGTCAGTTTTTACAACATGGTGCGTGATGATACTGATTCGGCAAATGCCGTGTGACCTGCAAGAGTCTCAGTCACTGGCAGGACACTATCTTACCGAGAGGAGGCTCCAGCACCAGTGACTCAATGATGGGTTTTCAATTGGATGACTCGGAGGTTTGCGAGATGCTATGAGACTGATTTGCAAGTACAATTGATGATCACCTAGCCGCGCGGCTAACATATTTCAAGTGTACCATGACTAAATGACCTTAAGGAATTTAAAAAGATAGGAAGTTATTGTCATCGTCCTCATCTCCATCCACCACGTCTGAGCCATCTTCGATCTCATCCTCCTCATCTTCAAGTTCCACTTCTTCATCACTAAACTCTTCACCCCTCGCCTCTTCATCTTCATCATCGCACCCTGAGTCATAATCACTATTGCCACTATTATCTTCATAAGCCATGTCTTCCTCATGATTATTATTGATGATGCCTGTGGTATCACCTCGCGTCACTGAGTCATCAAAACAGTCTCTGATTATCCTCTGCAGGATTGCCGGATGTCCAACACCAAAATAAGTATAGCGCATAAACATATCGTGATCGACGAATCTGGTTCAAAGGTTAATGAATGATATGCATAAAGAATAAATTTTACTCACATACCGACATAGTATGCTTCCCAGTTGTCTAACTCTCCTCCAGGACACGCCAATGACTTTCCGTGACGAAGGGAACCTACACCATGTCCCGAAGCAAAGGCTGGAATTAAATGCACCCCTCGAATCACTTGCCCTGGATCAAGAAATCCAAATGCATCTGTATCCGATTCCTCCACAAAGGCAACCTTGGGAAGATGGGCATACTTCATGCCAGATTTATTGTTCTGCAACGGAGCCAACCATCTAACCCACAGAACTTCAAGATGGTGCTTCACAGGTTGACCCCTGTTGTTCAGCCATGTTTCCATATGATAAATCCTGAGAACGCGGGCGTACCAGCATGGGTGTTTAGGGTTTGTCTCCCCTGAAAGCACCATGACATCGGCATGCGTTCTAGGATTGATAGTGTCGTACTCGTGCCTCATGTCATATGTGGTATAGTGTACTTGCATGGTGTTGACAGAGTAGATCATATTATTAGGAATGATAACGGAGTGACACTCTTCGTCTGTGAATATATGGTCACAGTAGCTGACGTCTAAGTTCCGCAGCCTATAAAGGACGTGGTCCTTAAGTTTGGGCATGAACTTCTGATAACCGCATGAGTAAGGTGCATCAAAAGGCAATGCTGATTCTACCTTGAGAGCTGGATCATTATTGTTGTCTCGAAGCAATCCAAATATAGAGACTGGTTGATTCTGGCTTGTCGCTATATAATAATGCTTGCCAGGGGGTGGAACCTTGTCTGGTGATTGACTAGTGGAGGGTACTATACCCCCTGCTGCGAGCCGCTGTAGCACCCGGCGCCTGCACTTGTGCTTGGATAATTGTGCTGGAGTATCTGTCTTGCTGGTGAGTGGATAGTACGCCTTCAGAGCTCGGTGTGCAAGCTTCCCCTAACCAAGAACTTCAGGTGTATATTAGTGGGACTCGAACTGATATGCACGATTTGGGTAGTGAAAGAATCAGTGGTTCCAAAGAACTTGATAGTCCGCATATAATCTCCCATAGCATGAAATTTATACGTGTTTGAATTGAACTTCTTTGCTCTTGCCCCAGTTGATTTGGGAGTGGCATTATGTGTTTCTGTGCGCTGAGCCAGCCTCCTCTGGCGAGCCGCTTTCTCTTTTGGCAACTCTATGGTGCTAAAGGCAGCACAGGTGTGGGCTCGAAACTTCCGTAGGTTGCGGGAGAGTTGTTTGAATGTCCCTTCAAGAAAGATTAATGTAGACTTGGAGTGGATCCTAAGCTTAACGAGCGCATGCCACTGCGCAAACCGATATAGCAATGACTGCACCGCCCCATCATGCTGAGCAGGAAACAGACCTTCAAACACTGGAATAGCACACTGGAGGGTGTGTCAGAGAGCTTAATGGGGAAAGGTAACACAAAACCTGTAATATATCCTCGAAGTCACGAGCTGCCAACCTTTTCATCTCAGATGTATTATCCACAAACTTTCGAATTGCCCCCCTACCAAACGTCGGCACCTGGCGAAATCTGACATCAGATTGAAAGGTCAGCAACACATCAGGTGATCATGGTACTCTGTAAAAAAATCCGCGCACCTGAAGTCGAGGGTCACAATGAGCTGAGTACCCCCTGGAAGGGCATTAAGTAGTCTGATCAGATGGGTGAATAAAGCTTTCCAGGTACCCAATTCACATTCATGCATGAGGTCAACTACTAACATGCGAAATGGATCTAGGCCAAGCAGACCGAGCTGCTTAATGAATTGATTCTGCAAGTGCAAGTTTGAGCTTATCAAAAACTAACATGAAACCGCCCTTACCAGAGTAGGCACCCAGGAACCTTCTCGGAGGGTGTCTTCAACTCTCGAACCATCTACAGTATGTCCTCCTTATAGATAAATTCCCGAGCCTTCACAACCTTCGCCATAACATACACTCAAAGGTTGGTGATACAGCTTGTCATGTCGTTCACGAGACCAAGACAATTAAAATAACCTTTGGGCGTGAGGCAGCGAGGGCACGCACACGAGCCCATATCTTTAATAGTCACAATTAAAACCCTGGAAAATCATGAAGTTATCTAACAATTTTGTTACTCCATTGGAACATTTCAAAATGATACCATGCTGATATGTGTAAACGAACTCTTCGTCCAGTAAGATTTCCCAGCAGGCATGGAACAATTCTCTGCAGCAAAAGGTATGAAGAGAGGCTATGCCAGTTTTCGATATTCGAGGGAGGCAACTCAGAACATCTTTGATACTATCAGGAATCTGCAATGGCAGTTGATGTCCACCACATTGAAAAACAGGAAATTAGGACAGCTTACTGAAGGCAGAAATCCTATAAGGTGACATGATCCTGAGGTAGGCGACAAATGTACGTATTTTGTCAGATTTCCGAAGTAGACATAAAGCGGCCATGCCTTTGCAGTGCCAAAGTTTGCTAGGTGAGTAGCGTCAGAAAAGAACATAAGTCCTGCGATGACACATTCCAATCGACACCCGAACTCCCTTGGTAGCTTGTGAATACCATCCTGAGCCTCCAGCCAGGCATCAGAAGTGTATAATTCGTCATATATTCGTTCTTGGTGACCATCTAGAGAATCCTTCCACAGACATTTGAAAGGGAAGAGATGAAATGCCCCTGTTTGAACATCTGCGAATGCCGCGCATATAACTTCAATAAGAGGTCGATAATGGAATCCAGAAATGGTATAGGGCATAGGTCTATCATTCCCCGACTTAGTTGGGATGTTAATGGTAACGTCAGTATCGATCCAGTCATCTGGAAAAGTAATTCCCTTCCCGCTCTTGTCTTTATCGAGCTCTCGCAAGCTCTGCCTCACAGAGAACCCCCAAAGGTGGTCACGGTTGAAATCCTCTGCTAACATCACATTTTTGACGAGGTCCACGACTTTAGTTTCCGATACTCGAGTACTGCCAGAATTCATCCAGGTTAGAAGTTGGTAGATAGTCATATTAGAAAAGGGGAACGGTGGTACAAAGAGTTTTGAAGGAGAATCATTTCCTTGAGTAGCTGTTGGACACGTTTGCGCAAGTAGTGAAGACAGAATGAATTTATTTGGTTCAAATGAAGGACAGCGAGGATACAGTCGGCAGAGGCCAAACGAGTTGAATGTCGTCTGGAGTGTGTCTCTTAGTGTCAAAAGAACACGTCTGATTCTAGATCCCACTGGGAGGGCCAAACTTCGAGTTGATGGACTCAGGGCCTTGTCAGCGCCATCGGAGTGGTTGAGATCCTCCTGTGAGGACTCAATGTCATCGAAAGGTCTTGGAATTCGTCTCACAGGATGTATCGGTTCCTCTAAAAGAGTCGAGTGAGCAAACAACTGATGGTAGTTTCAATGATCAGTTACGAATGTGAGTCAAAATTGTCCTCATTATGATCAATTTCCATATCAACATCAAGATTTCCTTGTTGCTGCAAGTGAGAGAGACCAGGTGTATTGAATGAAGTACAAGCTGCAGACCCCAGTGGCCTAAGCGCTGCTGGCGATCAGCAAGGAGTGATTGATCTCAGACGGCCGATTCTCTGAGTTTCCAAATCATGAGCGAAAGATAGGTTGAATAGCTAGGAAAATTATTCACATGTAAAACTGCATTCGCAGAAACTGCCTCTTTTGCGCATTCCTGTCTCTTCTGACTTGAAAGAATGCTGAACTTCTTGTAGAAATGACAACTTGCGCGATGTCTGCTGAGTTCTCGGGTGTCTGTTTTCTTCCCCCAAGAGCAACCTGGGGCGTCACAAGTCACCATAATGAGTAATAGAAACAATAGAAGAGTGATCCAACTTGAAAGAGGTGTAATCAGTGTGGGCCTTCCAAGTTTGAGGCGCATGGCGACCTTGAGAGTCGCTGACAGGACTCAGATATGACAGGCTTCGAAATCCTACTAGTAGTCAGCTATATATTTAAGTGGTAGGTATTAGATAGAACACTGTGCACAATTGTGCCAAATTAATTTATCCTGACTCACCGGCAATCACCGGCGAGGGTCACTTAATCACACATCTCCTATGATCCCGAGTAGAAACTGCATACAATGTGAGAGACGACGAGAACGGACAATCACCCTACTCAATAATAGGGTCAGCTAAAGTGGCAAGATCCACTACCTTGTTGGTTAGCCGTCGCACGTTGTAGCAACATTCCCACTCCGCCAGCTGCGCTCATTTCCTCGGCATGTTATATAGATATATTTTTATTTTTATATGACTAGACACAAGGTTTGAATCGTCACGGCGGGTCAACCCCTGATATTGGTTTATGCTGTGTGCACGAGACTCATAAAGCCATCTTGCCCGCAGTCTGTAAGATGAGACATCAGATGCATATAGAGATCACCATATTCACAGACTCACTTCAATAGGAAGCAACATCGTCAAGATGGCTGTAACCATAAATAACGTGGCAGAGACAAAGACAGGACTGCAAAATGCAAGGGCTATCGTCAGTTTCACAAAGATGGAAGTGATCATGACACACCCATTTTCCATGTTTGCTGAGGTACTGCCATCAAGCGGTGTTGTGGCAATCTTGATGAGAGGGGCGACAAATCTGCCGATGCGGTTCAACCCAGAACAGAGCGCGTCGCCTGTGCCACTGGGACCTCTGGGGTCTGCAATATTCAGGGTCAGATTTTGGGATCTTGGACAGCTCCTCCAGCATACCACTCACATACACATACAAGACTCCGTACATCTAAAGGAGAAGAATCAGTGCATGATACTCAACTCTTTAAGTCACCCGCACCGCATTCCTATGTGTATGTGGTCAGCATGTGCGTAATGCACAGGCAATGAGAGACCCGGGGATGCCAAGGACAGATACAATCAAATAGTTGTGGTATGTCTCGCTCACGCTTGACGAACCGGATGCTGAACCTTGTGCAGAAAGATAAAGTGGGAGGTAGGCATGAGGTAGGCATTGAAGAGTGGGTATGTGATGCCAATTAAACTGAGCATCCGCAGGTCAACAAGGGAGAATACATAGTTTTTTGATGTACATACCCCCAGATAATGATGATAAGGGTCGTATTAATCGCCATGCACCTGTTAGAAAAGAGCAGACGGACATGCAAGCTGCAGAGGACTCAGCAGCTGATATCATGTTAAAGCAGACGACATACAGGAACATTCCAGAAAAGGCATTCCGGACGTTAGTGGGCAAACTTGGTGCTGGCTTGGATGTTGTGTCACCAAATATTGCCTGCAGGTCTTCGAGCTCCAGTGTGATAGTTCTACCATTATGCCTTGCAATGTGTTCCAAGACCTGCAGAAACATTCAGCTAAGCCCGGCAACAATACTATAGTTATGTTAGAACCTTGATAGCTTCTTCATCACAACCTTGCGCCACCAGATATTTCGACGACTCTTGCACATCAAAAACAAAGAAGTGTCATATGAACATCAAGAACGTCAAAGCTCTGCTAAATAGATATACTAGGTAGAACTGAAAACATACAGGATATACCTAGAGACAGGCGTGAGCATCAATCTTGTGCAATACAATGTAACCAAGGGATGACTTACAATGTGTACCGCCATCCCATGTTGGCAGATTTGGGGCACTGACCATCTGGTATCGACGGGTTACAGGAGAAATTGGCAATGAAACCCCAGCTGATTAAAGATTGTCCTAATGCCCACCAGACTGACAGAAGAGCTAAAGTCTACTAGGGCTCAGAGATTAACTGCTTAAACTGTGATAAAGTATCGTGGCCACTGACGCACCTGATGAGACTGTGGAATATGTTCCAAATATAAGGCACCTTCAAGTGTATGGATAATAAGTTATGATGGTGCCTCTTGGCCAACATCACTTACCATCAACAGGCAAACTACATATACCAACACGATATCGAGTGTGATTAGATCCATTTTTTCCCCTACAGACACAGATATACTTACTTTCTGCCAACTCCAAAGCCCATGCATGCTATAAGGGAACAAAATTCGATGCACCTGCTGCTGCCAATCCAAAGAGGCCGGTGAGAAAGTGTAATCTTGCAGTGGTCAATCAAAAAATATCCCATGCGACTTTCAGTGCATAGCTTACATTGAAAGATAATCTTCTTCCGATAAGGTCAGCCATAATGCCCCATGTTGAGGCGCCAACAGTCAATCCAGCGAATTCTGCCAGGACAGTGTACTCGACCCGAACTGGATCAAGCTCCTGTTGTACCTGGGGAAGAACAATCGCCAAACCTTGCAGCCAGAGATCTAGGGGCAGCAACCAATCAGATGAAACATGTGCAATATATAAAACTTTTATCTCACTGTCTGCGAGCCATCCTAGACCAGTGATAACAAAGAGTTGCCATTGACAGCGATCAAAGCCAATCCAATTCGGTGGGATGAGTTTGGGTTATCTGCAATGAGACTGTGTTTGTACTTCACACACTCTTCTTGAAAACATCTATTGATTGATTAAATGAGCAACAAGTCGCCAACCAGTATATGAAAAGGAAATATTCCTTGCTCACTGAGATTACACTTGAGTTCATAGAATGTGGCAGGATCATTCTCAATGAGGTTAGCAATGCCTAAGAACATTTGAGCGCGAACATTAACCTGACAAAGTAACACCCATACGGTTGAATTCTGCATGGTCATCATACAGAGCACTGGTTTCTAAGACAGAAGGTGAGAGCAGTGTTCATTTCATCACCTGATACAATGCAGACTCGATCGCCACAACGCAGTTGGTGTTCTGACAGCAGACAATAAGTCAACATTGGAATTTCAGAGATATAATCGAAGGAGATGGACTAGAAATAAAGGCACATTGTTCATCATCCGACATCTTGAGCAGTTCAAAAACAGTAGGGTGTATGATGGTGTGAGTGTTGTGGTAGACTGGATGAGACCAAGCGCAGTCATAGTAGTAAGCAAGGAATGCACATGATTAGTAATGTGGTACATGGACTCATTAGTCATCACTTACCAAGTATATGCGGACCAGTGGGGAGGGGCAGCCACTGTAAACAAAGTGTGACATTATGTAAGCAAATATCATCCCAATACATGGTCAACACAATCATAGGAGGGTAATCACGTTATGAGACAAGCGATGGGAATGAGGAGTCTATAACACAAGTAAGAATCTCAGTGTTTGATAAACGACTCATTGTATATGGCTTAGCTTAGCTACCTATAACACAAGTAAGACTAAGATATGTTAGATACATTGTAATACTAAAGAGGATGTTGGAATAACTCACATCTTAGTGTTTGATAAACGACTGAGATGTTTGGGTGCTACTGATGGCGCTTTTAATAAAAGAAACACATAAAATAAATGTTTTCATGAGCTGACATCAAAGTGTCTAACTCCCCCTGACCTATCTGCTTGCGCTTGTACCTCTCACTCACTCTCTGTTCCTAGATCGGACCCTTTGGTCATCTTCATCTCAGTTGTCTCGGAGTTCAACACTCCCCCTTGAGCGCAAGCCAGGCCCATCAGGAGCCTGAGCTTTTGCAAGCGAGGGCGTGCCAGTGCCTTCATAAAAGTGTCAGCTACATTGTCGTCAGTTGGACAATAGTACAGCTTGAATGTGCTGTTTTTGACGTGGCATCGTACAAAGTGATACCTTAAGTCGATGTGTTTGGTACGTGATTGGAACTTTCCACTTGAAGCAAGGGTGATGGCTGCTTGATTGTCGCAGAATACTGGAATAGGGAGTGGAGGGGGTTCATATAGCTCGGTGATGAGCAGCTGCAGGGTAAGTAGCTTGTGTATCACACTGGTCAGGGCCATGTACTCAGCCTCTGCCATTGATAGGGCTATTAGGGGCTGCTTTTGGCGCTCCAAGCTACAGGGCCACCATTCAATAGAACAATGTAACCCGACATCGAGTGGTGATGGGGCTGTGATGCCCAGTCAGTGTCTACAAATGCTTTGAGTCCAGCATCTGTTTGGCCGAGGGTCAGCTCAAAATCGGCTGTACCTTTTAAGTAGCACAGTGCGCACTTGGTGGCCTCCCAATGGGGCATACCAGGGTTGCACATAAATTGAAAGAGGGTAGCTACTGGGAACACAAGGTCTGGCCGTGTACTGGTGGCTGCGTACATCAGGGAGCCTATGGCTCTCTGGTATGGGATGTTGTGCATGGCCTGAAGCTCTGCGACTGTGCCCAGGGACTGCTCTACTGACAGTTGCATTCCAGGTTCCATAGGGGTCTGTGCATTCTTTGCGTTGTGACAAACACATTAGTGCTGGGCAGATATAAGCACCTACAGCCACCTTCCCCTTGATATTCACAATGGAGCTAACAGATTGAATAAATTCCCATGACTGCCATCACTTGTTGGTCGGTATCGCACTCCCCCATGTCCTGTCTATGTCCACTTATCTCCACTGGTGCATCAATTCCCATTGATTATTGTCACTAAAGGCTATTGGTGCAGGTCTTATTACATGTATCCTCGTGTTGCACAGCACCAGTCCTCCATCTTACCTACAGATATGACGCACTGCACTTACATCGCTACAAGTTTTGCCTATGCATTCCGTATATTCGCACACTACAATATAAGGACCAGCAGTAGATAGTTCTTACTTACTTCCCCTTCCTGCAGGCAACTGTTGTATAGCAGAGTCACCTAGTAGTTTCATAGTTTTGTGCAATCATCAAATTCCTTGCTCTCTCTGTGTCCGAGTATGCTACTTGAGTTCCTGCAAGTCATGCGCTACTACTCAGTCACCACTTCTTCCACCAGCACACCCCTCGCAAAAATTTGCACTCTTTCATTGTCGTGCCTTGTGCCAGCGCACTCCTCACAATTAGTCGTGCTCTGCCATCTTCACTTCTTCCGCCAGCGCACCCTTCGCGAAAAGTTGCACTCTTCCATTATTGCACCTTGTGCCAGCGCACTCTTCACCAATAGTTGCACTCAGCCATCTTCACACCATCTGCCAGCGCACTCCTTGCAAATAGTCATGCTCTGCCATTTTCATACCTTGCGCCAGCGCACTCCTTGCCAATACCCGCCCCTCTCTATAGTTGCATCTCGCACCAGTGCATTACTTGCCAAATCCTTATTCACCACTGTTCTCAAATCACCCGCCGGCACACTACTTAACTACAAGTCGCACTATGTCACGCTCCTTTGCACTCTTAGTTAGTGTAGCGCCTTATCAGTCTCAGTCTTACTCAAAGCGCTATCACTGTCGGGTTGACATAAGGTTGCTATAGATCATTAAGTCCTTGAGTTTCAGCTTCCCTTGCATATAAGGATAAGTTTGACTAGTCTATTCAGTCTAGCTCAATTCAATCTTTCACACTGTCTTGAATAGCTGCAGTAAAGGCCATATATTCTGCCTCAGTGGAGGATAGCGCATGAGTGATTTGTTTCTTAGACAAATGTGAAACAGGACCACCATTGAAAAACCAGGCGTAGCCTGAGATCGAGATGCAATCTTCAGGACAACTTGCCCAATCTGAATCACTAAACCCATGAAGTTCAGGAATTGCCACGACACCCCCATAGTGTGTGCATAGACTGACAGTGCCAGTGAGAAAGCAGAGAATGTGTTTGGCTGCAGCATAATGACATGACTCCAGCGAGCTATTGTGTTGAGCAAGTTTCATGACGGAGACAGCAATATCTGGATGCGTGTACATGGCAAGGTAGAGTGGTTCACCTACAATCTTACAATATTCAGAGGTGAGATCCTTGATGTGGGGATGTAGGTCAGTGTCATGTCCAAACGGGAAGTGAGGGTCCATGGGAAGAGTGACGGAGTTGCATCCGAGCATCCTGTGCTCTTCAAGGAGATAGTTAATGTACTCTGTTTGATGCATCCAGAGTTCACACATGGTGCAATTACGTTCAAATTGGATCCCTAGGTGTTTCGACATGGGCCCGATGTAAGGAATCATATTTCTGTAGGTGTGGAAAGGGCATATTTACACGAGCTGTCCATTGATCATTTGCACTATGGAGTTATATGACACTTCCCTGTATAGCATGCCAAAGGCGCATGCTTTCCCGCGCTCTATCGCCTATCATCCAGGAGGGCCAATTCATGTCTGAACACCCCTGTGGTATGTCATATTCCATGCTGCATGAGTGTAACAAGGACTGCAGTGCTATTACATGTTCATTACATACTATTGCCCTATCCCTTCTGCATCTGATGAGATTTTACTTAGTATAAAGCCTGATGGTAGTGCTACTATTCCCCATTACTCCCCTTTACTGTACTTCCCTAGCATTTGGGTTTTACTTTAGAGTAGTAGTCACCATTAGGGCATGCGCTGTGAAAGAATAAATTTAGCTAGGCTGAATAGACTAGTTCCACTTATCCTTATATGCAAGGGAAGCTGAACCACAAGGACTTAACGACCTATAGCAACCTTATATCAACCTGACAGTGATAGCGCTCTGAATAAATCTGAGACTGGTTGGGGCGCTGAGCTAACTAAGGGTGCAAAATGAAGAAACATGATGGGGTGCAACTTGTAGTTAAGTAGCATGCTGGCAGAGGATATGAGAATAGCAGTGAACAAGAATTGGCAAGCAATGCACTGGCACAAGGTGCAACAATGGAGAAGTGGGTATTTGGTGGGTAATGTGCTGGTGCAAGATGCGACAATAGAGGGAAGCGGGTATTGGCAAGTAATGTGCTGGCACAAGATGCGACGAGGTGCATGACTTATTGGGTTACAAGTGCGACTTTGCAAGAATGGGGGCCTAAGTAGTGGCGTGTGACTGAGGAAACTCAAGTAGCACACATGGACACAGAGAGGGCAAGGAAATTGACAATTGCACAAGACTATGAGAACTACTAGGTGACTCCGCTATACAACAGTTGCCCGCAGGAAGGGGAAGTAAGGAAAAACTATCTACTGATGGTCCTTATATTGTAGTGCACGAATATGCAGAATGCATAGGCGAAACTTGTAGTGATGTAAGTGCGGCATGTCGTATCTGTAGGTAAATGGAGAACTGGTGCTGCACTGTAGAAACAACAACACAGCAAGTCGCAAACAAAGCTCCTGACTGTATCTATAATTGTTGTAGGTTGCACATTGCCTAGTCTGCTATACCTGAGATGACAAGTGCATTCGACCCTAAAGGGGAAGCGAGTGCAGCAAGGATCTAGTTGTATGTGCTGAAGGTGCTACTGGTCAGCCAATACAAGGCACAAGAAAGCGCAGGTGCACACAAGGCATGAAGGCATGGGTGTGTGCATATATGCGCAAATGAGAGAATGTAAACGAATGGATTTCTACTATGTTCTGCTAGGTAAATAGTGGGTGGAAAGTTCTGTCAACCAAAAAAGTAATCCAATAGTAAGTACTGCTGGCGCTTATATATGGCACCTAAGCGCTGTCATGTGGAGCTGAAGTGCTACCGAGTAAGGTATGTAAAAGTAAGGGTCCATGATAAAAATAAAAGTGGAACAATATGCAAATAAGGGATATAGGAATATATGCACTTAGAGAGCTTGGTGGACAGTGGATGGATGCTTCTGGATGGCTGGCGCTATAGGGCGCTCAAGCGCGGGAAAGCTGCGCCTCATATAGGAATAGCTGCAGATAGCACCCAGAGTGGTGCTGCAAGTTTGTGCCATGTACTCCCTAGTGAAAAGTGCCATATCACACAATGAGAGGCATTATTCCTTACAGTGCAACATGAGGATACATGTAATAAGACCTGCACCAATAGCCTTTAGCGATGTTAATCAATGCACCAGTGGAGGTAAGCGGACATAGACAGGACATGGGGGAGCACAATACTGACATTGGACCAAATTCTGTGTAAGCACATGACAAGCGATGGCAGTCATGGGAATTTGTTCAGTCTGTTAGCTCCATTGTGATTATCAAGGGAAAAGTGGCCATAAGCACTGATATCTGCCCAGCACTAATGTGTTTGTCACAGCACCCTATGGTTATTGCGTTTTGGCTTAGATTAGATCACCTAATCAAGCCTTGCGTCTTGCCTGCTTTGCTTTTGCTCTTGCTTTACATCGCGCTCACTTTCACTCACGTCACTTCACGCTCATTATGAATCACTACACTGCTCCCTACCTCCTGCATCACTTGTGCACCTTCACGTGCCCATGCGCACTATAGGTGCATGCCTTCCCATGCTTTGCTTACCTTAGCATGCACTTCCTGTGCTCCGCTTACTGCACATTTCTCATCACATGCTTCACGCCTCTCTATATCCTTGCGCACACCCCATGTCTACTTGAGTTATCTCTTATTTCTGGTTCTGTGTGTGGTAGCAGTCCCCTTTAGGGTTGAACGCGCCTGTCTCAGGCATAGTGGCCTAGGTGCAGCAAGACCTGACATTCTGCCTTACCAGCAGTGTTGTTGATCTCACATCTAGAGATTGATTGTGCATGCTGCAGTCAGTCTTTGTGCCTTCACTGAGATCTGTAATGCTGAAGTGTTGTCCGATTTGACTCTTAATTGAGATAAGAAATGGGTGGTTGCTAGCTGCAGCAAAACTGTCGTCGACATGCCATGCAATGATGCATACTATCCTCTCTCCATTACTGTTAACATGATTGTAGACAAAGACCACATAGTCCACCTCAATGCAAAGAAAACCTAGGTGAGTAAGAACCTCTCTCAAAAGTTCATACCAATCATAGGCAGCCTGCTTCAGTCCATACAGTGAGGACAAGAGATGACACACAAGAATCCCACCCCCATCCGCAAACTGCTTGAAACTGGGTGGCTGACACATGTAGATGTCTTCGGTAAGTTTACCCCACAAAAATGCTCGTTTTGCATCAAATGCATCAAGTTCCCAATTGTTATGAGCCATCAGTGCAGAAATGACTCTGATGGATGCTGCCTTAGCAACGGGTGCAAACGTCTTCCCAAAATCAATACCAGGTACTTGCAAAAATCCCTGCACTACTAATCTGGCCTTGAAGACCAAACCACCTTTCTGATCTTTGTGAAATTTGAGTACCCACCTGCAACCAATGGCTTTCCAGTTGGTAGGAAGTGGGACCAGTTCATAAATGCTCATCTCCAACATGAGATTCATTTCCTGTTTCATGGCCACAAGCCATGAATCTCTGTCCAAATGAAGCATGGCCTCATCATAGGTGTTGGGAGGGACTTTCATGTTGTAACCAGGAGATTGAGGGTTATGACAAGTGTCGCTTTGAGATACATGCCTATTCAGTGATGATGAGGTTAGCGAGAACATGGGGAAAACCGACAGTCTTGGTGTCGACACAGATGGCAACGTCATCAGCAGGTTCATCAGGCACAAGAGGATGGGATGGTGCTGGCAGTAGGACGGGTTTAGTGGCAATTGGAATAGGTGGCACAAGTGCAGTAGGACCATCATCAGGAGGTACACCCTGAAGGCGCACTTCTCGTAAGTCTTGTTGTCTAGCGAGACGAGCAGCATCAGCTGTGAGTTGTGCTTGAAAGATGCAACCATGTTCAGTGGGATGTTGAGATTGAGCTGAACGATGGACGGGTGCAGTGGGATGACTGACAGGGACAGTAGGAGGTGCGACAATTGGAGTTGTAGATGGGGGAGCATGGCCAACAAAGGTGGGCATGGGATAGTCATCATCCTCGTTGTCACTGTCTGTAGAAGGAAAAGGACAATTAGAGAAGGTTTTGTCAAAGATGACGTCACATGAATTGAAAAATGTGCCAGTGACCAAGTCACAGCAATGCCATGCTTTGACACCAGGGGGGTACCCCACAAATACTGCTTCATGAGAGTGTGGTCCTAGTTTTTCCTGCAGTTTGGGTGGAATCTGAACAAAGCAACAGGCCCTGAATACCCTAAGATGCGAGATGTCTGGCTTTGTGCCATGTAACATTTCGTATGGAGTCATCCCAGGCTGAAGGGCTCATGATTCTGTGCGATTGAAAAGATATGCCGCACATAATGCCACCTCGCCCCAAAGGGAGCAGGGCAAATGAGCATGCTGGAGCATAGCATACATACTCCCCTCAATCATGTGTATTACCCATTCAGCCTTACCATTTTGCTGATGTGCATATGGTGCGGACAGTTGACGGATGATACCAGCACCTTCGAGTTCTGAAGTGAACACCGCATTCAAGAACTCACCGCCATTGTCTGATCTGAAGATTTTAACACATTGTCCAGATTGTGTTTCCCATCAAGTGCACACAATACACCAGGCATTGAGTGCCTGATCCTTCAAGGAGAGAAGTTGAAGGTTCAAGACATTCATGTGGTTGTCAAGGAAGACGATAAGGTAGCATTTGTTGTGCAGTGTGAGGACAGGAATAGGACCACATAGATTGGAGTGAATGAGATCAAGGAAGTGTGCAGCTTGGGGAGATGAGGATAGGGGATGAGGACAGCAGGGATGCTTTCCTATAATGCAGGATTCACACTTTAACAGTATGGAGTCCGCTGATACTGTTGCACCTGAGGCAAAGAGTGGGAGTCGACAAACAGCTTCTCTGCCAATGTGGCTGAGATGCGCATGCCATAGGTCAAGAGATGGCATGACATGAGCGAATGCTGAGAGATTGGGTGGAGACAGTGGGATATGAGAACTTGTGAGTTTGGCTGTGGGAGCAGGTAAGAACTCTAGATTGACATAACATAAATTATTTGCCATGGGGATTGCTCTGAGTTCAGTTCCCCTGTACACAAGCTCACAGCAAGGTGGCAAGGCTTGAAAGATGCAATCCCAACCTTTACTGAGCATCCACCCTACTGACAGCAGGTTTAGCATTGCAGACGGTGCGTGCAGGCAATTTGAAAGATGGACACGGTGCTTTTTTTTGCTACCGATTGTCAGTATGGTGACACAGTTGCTGTGACCAGAGGTACTTAAGCTGCTATGGTTTGCAGTGTGAACAGTAATGGTGTCAGCAGTAGAGTAAGACCAGAAGTAAGAGTGGTCTTGGATGAGAGTGGTCGTGGTGCCTGAATTGAGAATTGTGTTAAAGCCTGCAGCAACAATGCAAGAAAGGACTGTTGTGTCTATATTGGAAGCGTCGGGAGCCTCAACAATGGAGGTGCATGAAAGGTCCACAAGAAATGACTCAGCTGCAATGTCAGTGCCAGCAAAAGCAGCTATGATGGTGGAGGAAAGGAGAGCAGCTGGTGCGGGAGGAGGAGTTATGACTGCAGTGGCAGTTGTTTCTTTCTCTTTCTCCTTCTTTTTGCCTTTCATCCACAGAGCTTGCCCCTCCATGCTGCCGCCCTTTGCATAGCAATGCACATGGTCATGATCTCCCTTATTGCAACCAACGGTGGTGCAAAAGACTCCCTCTGGGTTATGACGATGCTTATGAAGACCAGTGATGGTGTTAATATTGCCAGTGGTCATGGAAGATGAAAATTATGATGATGAGGTGGCAGCATGCACATATTCTGAACCCAGTGCCCTGCCAGCTAGTAAATGCTCGTCGATGATGCAAGCAGCTTCTGCTGAAATGCAGGCAATGCAGGTATTGAACGTGGAGCCAGTGGGGAGGCAGAAAGAACTAACAGTGGTGGTAGTAGCGCCAGTGATAGTTCCAGCAGTAGCAGCTGTGGATGCTGAAGCAGTAGTCATTGTAGATGCAGTGGCAGTGATGATGGGTGCATGCATGGGGAGGGTCAGCATTAAGAGAGATTTGAATTGTGGCCAAGTTCCTGTGCGAGGTAGACCTCTAAGAAGTTGAAATACTGCTTTGGTGTTGGTGTAAACCACCCCCATGCAGAGCATACACTCATGCAGCACAGAGTGTTGCCCTACATAATTTGAAGCATCAGCTGCATCTTTCATTTGGAGTGCATATATGCTCTGTCTCATGACATGTTGTGATCCCATGTCTACCCGACCAAATTGGTCCTCGAGAGTCTTCCAAGCATCTCTAGCTGTCACCTTGTGACTGGTGGAGATAAGTTGCTGGATTGACATGGAGAGATGTTGAGTGATGATGGATTTGGCTTTAAGGTCATTGATAAGCCATTCCCAAATGGTTGTAGTTTCAGCGGCAGTCAGGAGTAAAGGATCAGCTGGGACAGGCTTATGGGACACACTACCTAGAACATCATCTGGGTCCACAGTATCTGTAACATGGCACCATTGGTCCTTGATACTGAGGGCATCGTTTCCATGCAAAGTATGTATCAGGTCCAGTTAATTCTGGGATGTGGTGGAGCTTTCCCATGTTGAAGAAGGACGAGAAAAGTTAAAGCAAGTCGTGGAAACAAGGGCGTGTTGGTAATGGTATATAGCTCGATAAGATTTCATTCAGAAATTGCAGCTCATAACCTGTTAGGGGCTAAGACATGGAACACACTCAGTTTGTGAAGACAACAACTAAACATTGCTAGTACCTAAGACAAATTTCGGTTTCATTAGTAAGTCACGATTTTTTTAGTTTATGTAAAGTTGAGGCTCCACCGTGTTCGGCATTTCCCTTTGGCAACACCTCTTGATCACAACTACAACATACTGATTACACGTCATCTTATTAGTAAGAACTCTTTTGAGTCTTGGATACCACTGGCCACCTGTGCTGCCAGAATTGAGGATGAGTAACTCTTCGGAGTCGACAAGCAGCATTTTTTCAAACATGAACCAGCCTCGGTCTGTCTATTCAACTTGTTTGCCTCAAAGTTCATTCACATTTTCAACAATTCAGACAATCATCCAAGAGCAGTCCACCATCCACACCGCCTACATCCGAGTCAGTGATACCTGACAGCTCTCCTATGAAGGACTTTGTGTTGGGCGCCAAGACCAAGTCTGATGCTCCTGCCGTTGATGACGGTAGTTGTAGAATGACAATGCAAAGTACTGATTCTGGTCATTATGGTCGGAACAAATTGAAGCGCTCTCACCTCCGGTACACCTTATATGAAGGTGGTGAGGAAGTTGGCCCACCCTCGAAGAAGGCAAGATCATTGAAAACAACCATAAGTCACAACTTAGATGACAAACTGAAGTCTAATACTCATATTTGAAAGTGGAGTGAATGCGGTGATCCAGGTACTGACACCCTGAATTACCTCAACGAGCGCATGCTCGAGCTTTCCCGTGTTACTCGCCAGGCTCTTGCCACTCGCCTCAGATATCAACGTATTCGTGCTCAAGAACTAGAACTCATGAAGTCTATACATGAAGACGAGACCGAGCTTAACAGACGGAGTTGAAGGATGTTGATCTGCAGATCGGATCAATCCGAACCATGCTTCGCGACAGGGGGTTGGTGGCGATAGGGAGCAGAGGGTATGAATTTGATCCTGGTGATGATGGTGACCATAAGTCTTGGCACGCCAGTCATTCCTCCGACAATGAATCGGTACGCATACTTACTTCTGGATCTTCAGGAAGCTGTTCAGAACTGGATGAATAATTTGGTCCTGTGTTTTTGTTCAATATGTCCTATGGTTGTTTGTTCATAGTGTGTACATGTATCTAGTACATTTATTTTTTTTGGCAGTGACAGTGGCTATCATGACGGTGCTCTATAACATCATGTGTATGCGTTTAAGCTTTCGTTAAGTCACTTGATGTTGCTCCATTCCAGGCCAACTCCAAGGTAAGTTAATTGGGAGGACTCCATTAGACGCAGCAGTGGAGAATAAGGTGAAGCGCGGAGTTTAAAACTTAGCAGGCACCCGGCCCCGCATTGTCACTGATAAGTCATAACTACTTCAAGTTGATTATGATCATGCATGCTCCATATTGAACTTAAAAGCACCAGGTAGTAGTCACCCCAAAGTTTACGATCATCTGTGGTTGATCTGCAATTATCACCGGCGGCGGCGATGACGAATGCCTCGTGTCAAAAGACTTTCGCCCTGATCCAAGTAGCCAACAGCAAGTAAACTCTATACCAACACTTTTGCCCTAATCTGAGTAGCCAATGGCAAGGTCACTTTATACCAGTCTCCCTTAGGACTAGTGCCAGACTCTCATATGATAATTCCTTTCCGATGGAGTTTATACTAACCCAGTGATAGCTCAGCTTTATGGTCTTATGGTAGATGATAGTAAGTTATGCGATCTTCTTGTATTCTCCGACACGCTGCTGTGCTAACCGAAATCCAATCTTAGTACTATTATTGCCCATCTCTCAAATAAGGAGTCACGGCAAACAAACCGAACCGTAAGCTATAGTCACCATGATGCACCCTCGATCTTCTGATTGAACTTTAAGCTGTCTGATAGCTACCTCACAGCCCCTCAGGCTGGCATGATGTCAATTATGCAGCCTTATTACGACTGTCGTGACACCAGGTTATCCGAGTCGATGGCTCAGGCTGTGGTGGTTAATACAGCGGCCTCGTGCAGAAGATTGAAATACCCCTAATGATCATGCACCCAAATGCATCAGCCATGGTAAGTTTATGCAGCATCCAGGTGTTTTATCCTTCTGATGGGTTTTACGCTGTCATGCATGGTATATGATCCATACCATGACAGATATACAGATAAGGAGTGATAAGGAGTGATAAGGAAGGTCTTAGGCACCATACTGTTTCCTATCACCAAGTTACTCTACCCTTTTTCCTTTATTTTCTAGCTAGTTTCTTTTTCTTCATTCCTGACCCCTATTTTCCCTATATCTTATTTTCTTCTATAAGATTCTGTTTCTTTATGTTTATTTTGTTTTATTTGGCCATCATATTTTCTCAGAAGCCACCAGGAATATTTGTAAGCCTGTCATGTGACTGAGAAATACCTTGGTTTGTAAGAATTCAACTTGACTCATCATGTTTTGTCATGATTGGTCATGCTTTGTAAGACTTACAGTTGTATTTATAATCCACTTACTAACAAGGATGACTCAACACACCTATGGACCTGGTTTGTAAGCACAATCTTACCAATCCATGTGATGACTCATTCCATCTTTTATTCATGCTTTGTAAAATTACACTTATTTAGTATTTACTTTGTAATTAAGCTGACTCAACACATCTTAAGGTTTGGTTTGTAAGCACATTCTTACCAATCCCTGTGATGGATCATGCTTAGTAATATGGCCTCCCAAAAGGTATAAAAGGAGCTCATTTACACCCTTGAATAAAAGCTTCCCACTTTCAGTCTTCTCTCAAATAGTGTGAGATAAAGTAAGATTTAAGTGCAGGCCAATCAGGAGCCTTGAAGTAAGATTAAGACATACAGTCTCAGGTTATATACTACCTTACAGGGGTTGACTATATAACACAGTACAGCTTTCTAGCTAAAGTTTATACACTACCGGCCTCTCTCTTTTTAAGGAAGGGAGACACAAATTCACGTTCAGCACTACCTCTCTCTTTTTCAGGAAGGGAGACACGATCCAGAAACACTCAGTCAACACTACCTCTCTTTTACAGGAAGGGAGACACGATCCAGCAGCACTTAGTCAGGTACACTCAGTACAAGAAGAACTCCAGAAAACCAAGTAGGGATAATCTAACCAAGGAACAAGAAGAGGACATTTTTAAATAAACCCTCCCAAGAACTCACACGTTATCTACCACGAAGTAGAAAAGTCGTAGACCATGTACTTAAGGACTGGCAAGAAGTCTTATCCCATATAATTGTGTTGTCATTATACGTGCATTGTTCGTAAGACCCTTAAGTAGTAGGACAACACTCTAGTCTGAGCCCCACCGTGGCCAGCCTCGATCTTTCCCGAATTGAATTTGAAAAAGTTTACTCCGATTCAATCATTTTGCTCTAATTGCATTTCCTCCAGCATGAACATGCAGCAATCACCCGCAGTTGAGTCTACTACTAGTACTATGTCCTATCAACGTACAGCCAGTGAGACGACCGGTAGACAGCACACCTCACAATGGAGCAACGCCCAATGTTTACATCCTTACCATGACCTGCGATTGACCAACCCAACAACATCATCTGCCCCACACACCTGGAGTCCTGTGCTGTCACTAGAAGATTTGGAGAGCGCTATATGCCAATCAGAAACTACGACACATTCAGGGCGACCCGACCCTCCAAAAATATCTGACTACTCACCTGAAGAGGTTGAAGTAATCGAGTTCGCGCGTAGGAGAGTGGTCATGGATATGATTACCACAAAAGGCTGGTGCAAAAATTCAATGAAGAAACACAAAAATGACATGCACAATTACGTGAGAGAGGTCGTCAACGAAGTGAAAGTGTTACTTGACTACCATGGTACATGCTACCATAAAGCTTACTGCGCCGCATGCTAATTTACAGCCAGAACTAGAGGCAACAGCTTCTGTCATGACCCTCATTAACCAGGCCTTAACATACTCTCGCTCAAAACTTGTCGATAATGCAGAAAAAGAGTGCCTGCCTCATTACCATGACTGCCTCGAGCCGCAAGACAAATTACTGTCTGTTGAGGGACGCCAACAATATATGATGGAACGCAGAACAGTAATTTACAACTCGAATGAGCAACATACATATTTTTTGCACAGTCATAAAAACGGTCTACTCGTTTTGTTCTCTCATGGTGGTTTGCAAGCTGTCCATCACAAGAGCTGGTACCTCGATGAAAACTCACCGTTGTACGATGAAGATTTGAGGGCAACGTTAATGACGACGACCTGCCCTATGTTAGCGATGTCGGCAGTTGGGGTAAGAGACTTGTAGCCTCATTTTCATGTGCTAATGGAACCGCACAATTCTTTAGGTCATGTGCTTCATCAATTGATATGTTGAAGGCTGTCTTTTGAGGTCCAGCAAAGTCATATGGTTTGCGAGTAATGTATATGCTGATAGGTACCACAATCTAAACCATTCAATGGAAGCTGCCTTGAATTCTGACCTTCATCATGAGTCGATGAAGTCACATTTCCAATACTTACATGACAAGGGAATGTGAGTTGGTCTTAATGGTCCGATGGCTCTACACTCATGTTTTCGGCAGGCGACTCTTGTCAGACAAATTGGGTCTTACATTGCCAACTTTGATCTACATCCCTACATCACCGGATGAACTGATCTTACCATCTGTGGCAGCAAACACCATGTCCCACAATACTGTCTTGCACAATACTGCCCCGCCCTTTCCTATCTCACCGCAATTCCAGCAAACAAGCCCTTTTGTAACATGGCCATCAACCCCTCTTTACATACAGGGCTTGAACTCAGCTTCCATTGACAACCAGTCAGGGCAGGCGCCTTGCTCAGAAGTGGAGCGCTCGGCAAATATGCAGTCGAACATTCACACACAATTCACACAGCAATCTTATCTGGATTTCTCGGTGAATTCAATGCATGACTTGTCATCAGAAGCCCCCCAAGGCATCTTTTGGAGTGACTCGGATGTACGATCCAACATGTGACCTCTCAAGGTGAGTAAAATCGTTGACTTCCTCTAGCACATGGGCTGAAAAGCAAACATTAATCTTTGTTCTGCCATCATATGGTGCCTGACAGGAAATGGATCATTAGAGAGGCGTTCGCTCATATTTTCAAGTTAGTGGCGGTGTAGAAACTACAACACAGCGAGGCGCGAACAAAGCTCCTGACTGTATCTATAATTGTTGTAGGTCGCGCATTGCCTAGTCTGCTATACCTGAGATGACAAGTGCATTCGACCCTAAAGGGGAAGCGAGTGCAGCAAGGATCTAGTTGTATGCGCTGAAGGCGCTACTGGTCGGCCAATGCAGGGTGCGAGAAAGCACAGGTGCGCGCAAGGCATGAAGGCGCGGGAATGCGCGCGTATGCTGCGCGAAGCGTGGGAAAGTGCGCGCGTATATGCGCAAATGAGAGAGTGTAAAACGAATGGATTTCTACTATGTTCTGCTAGGTAAATAGTGGGTCCAAAGTTCTGTCAACCGAAAAGTCCCCCAATAGTAAGTACTGCTGGCGCTTATATATAGCGCCTAAGCGCTGTCATGCGGAGCCAAAGCGCTACTGAGTAAGGTATGTAAAGTAAGGGTCCATGATAAAAATAAAAGTGGAATGATATGCAAATAAGGGAAATAGGAATATATGCACTTAGAGAGCTTGGTGGACAGTGGATGGATGCTTCTGGATGGCTGGCGCTATAGGGCGCTTCAAGCGCGGGAAAGCGCGCGCATCGTGAAGCGCGGGAAGTGTGCGCGCATGGCGCGCGTTGCGCGGGAAAGCTGCGCCTCATATAGGAATAGCTGCAGATAGCACCCAGAGTGGTGCTGCAAGTTCGTGCCATGTATTCCCTAGTGAAAAGCACCATATCACATGATGAGAGGCATTATTCCTTACAGCGGGACGCATCACGCCTGCCACTGTGCGTGCAAGAGTTGATGGTGATGATGACTCATGATGTAGCAGTTACTATCTCAGTGATATCCGAATTTCACAAAGTGACTCATTGTGCGGTAGTTTGAGATAAATGCAAAATCTTACCGCTACGGTAGTAGTGGGTTTTACGTGCGGCCGTTTGGACCTCATTGATTGGCATTTTACTATGAAATGGTATTTGTTCCCACAATCATGTGAGCTCGAGGCTGTTTCCAATCGGTTGTCTCTGGTATGCATACATTCAAGTTGGTCTTCCCTGAGCTTTCCTAGTCGTCAACTATGTCTTCTATTTATCATGAAGTCCTTGGATATTTTGTAGATGTCCCTGCTATTATTCTTGTCAACAGTGTGAGCTCTGATTTCACCATGTCCTTGCCTTTTCTACAGAGTTGTAATTTGCCTTGCTCTGTTTCCAATCATAATGGAGTGACTGTGGAGTTGACTTCTGGTCCAGTGCGCATTCCTACTATCGACGGTTGGTTTAATTCTTGACAGATGTTTTGCCCCATTTATCTGAGTGTGTATGATGTCGAGCTTAGCCGCAATTGGATCGCATTTGTGAATGCGAGATTTGATGGGTCTTGGTTTCTTCGGCCTTCGGAGTCGGACCTTGCGCAGCTTGGTGCTGGTCATACTTGGGATTTTGATGCTGGAGGTACGTATGTTTATCTGATTCATTTACATATGTCTGAATGGTCTTGAATGGTCTTCTGAAGACTATGTCTCCATCTTCGCTAACTACCCAAGCTGATCATTCTACTGTTATCTAAGCGGGTTCATCTTCAGAGTCTCATAATTATGTTGTCAACAACTTTTTGATGACTATGAACAATTACAAAGACCAGCTCTGAATGCATTGGCTACTGCCCATGGACTTTTGGTATGTGGTACTGGACTTTCTAGAAGGATTGCGTTCTTGACAGCTGTATTGACTACTCATTGGGGTCATTCAGCTGCACTATTTCCAGAGGGTAGAAGCTGGAACAAATCATCGACAAAGATCGGCATTTATGTGGGCACCACCATGTACCTCTCCGTATTTACTAACGTCAAGGACTGACTGCCATTCGGTGCCCGTTTTCTTGCGACAGATACACTTAGTGGGAGTACCAGGCGAAAACGGCTGCTTGGGCACACGACATGAAGAGATATGGTTCTCCTTGTCAGAGTCATGCTCGAAGTCGACATTGACATCATTAAGCTTCTGCTTGTGGCGGGTGTTGTGGGTAGCTTGTGCTTGTACTACGCCACCGACTCGATTAGCTTCAGCTTTCTAATAGTATCACATGAGTGCTGCAAAGTAACACAGACAATGAATGCACTCACCTTCTTTTCACTGTCCTTCTGTTCGTCATTCTGCATAGTGGCCAATCTCTGATTTTCTGAGATCCTGTCTAAAAGTGTTGCGTGGATAGTCTTCGGGGGATGTGTGTTGTGAGACATTGGCACAGTTACTAGTACAAGTGGAACAAAACCCGCTTGCTCTTATTGTATCATATCTCAAAGGAAGGTTTTATTTTCGTAAATATATTTTTGACACCTCTTTCACTAATTAAACACTGTTTCTAGTAGCCGTTGTAACCAGCAAGCGATTGTTAAATTAAGAGTCTCCGAGTTTTCAGTTTCTTGATGAACCGCTTAGTACTATGGAGTAGGCTGGATTCCAGCCATCACGGCAACTATAATGTATGTCACATCAGGGAATTTACCTCCCCTCACCATTTGCTGAACATCGACGCGACTCCTAGTTAGGTGGAGGGGTTGAGTGGACACCGAGGAGTTCTAGTGAGTCTGACCATCAATCAGGCTAACAAATAATGACACTGCAGTTGTAGCAGCAACTTGACTCGACCTGGGTCACAGCCACCATAATCAGAATTACAAACGGTGCCTGTTGGCCTACTAAACAGTTCTTTCCAGTATTTTGCCACCTGTGCGTGTCAAAGCGACTCTCATCCGAGTTACTCAACCATTTTCGCAGTTCCAAATCGTGTTATTGCTGGTATTTTTGTTGACTATATTTAAGCTGCCGACATGTATATAAAGAGTTGAGTTTTTTTGCTCGTCTTAGGCTTCTCCTGATTCCTTGCCCATATATTTTGAACCAGGCATTTGTTCTCTTCTCTCTTCTCTAGTGGGTCTTGATGCCGCACACTGAGGACAGCCTGTCGCATATCGAGGACCAACAGTATCATGATGATGACCTTGAGCAGCCTTCATCGGAACCATCACAAGCACAGCCAGCATTTGTGCAGGCTCGGCAGAGACGAAGAATTGCTGAACTGGAGGAGAAGCTGGTAACTCTCAAGTCGGGGCGTGCAGCAAAAGAAAGGTATCAACGACATGTGATACTGGTACATTGAGTCGGCTTTACTTACTATTCACCAGACAAGTGAACTACTATATGGCTCAAGGAAGAGCCCTCAGACGAGTTGTCGCCTTGTTTGATAATATCGAGGATGAGGAGACTTCTCTTGAGTAAGCCTTTCCTCTCCGGTCTCACTACAATGAGCACACTCATAGGTTTGTTTACGCAGACAAGATAGGCTGCAGGCAGGGTACGTCACTCTAATGGGCACCTTACCATGGTTCTATAAGAAAAGTTCAGATATGGATTACGATGACTATGTGCATATGTTGAAAATGGTGTGCTTTACTTATCTCGACGATCAGCTTGGTCATGCTGAGTCCCTGTTAGCTTAGGCAGGGGGCCGATAGCGCTCGAGGAGACGATACCTCCAAGCTAAAGGCTCTTGTTTCCGAATGGGTCAACCACGAATTGAAGCCAGATCCCCCGATTGACATGGACGATAAACACACCCGCGGATTCATCAATGATGGGTGTGGCAGGTTGCTATGTCCAGCTGAGTTGGATTGGAATAATCCGGTGTAAGTGTTACACTAGGGATTTCAAGCAATAATAACTGTTTATTAGTGTAAGGGTGGGGATTCGAGATCGCACAGAGGGATATATTGTGACGGATCTTTCTTTTCCAGCTTACTTGTATGAAAAGTACACCACCAATTCGGACAATTTGGAGGAAGGTCTCTTTAAAGGCAAAATCTTACTTCAGGTTTGTCGCAACAGACTACCACAGATGGCACTAATCCTACTTTTTCTTTCTCAGAGCTACAAAGCTGTCTTTACGTTGCCCTCATCAGCAAAGGACGTTGAAGGCGACAGTGATGGTGGAGACGTCATCGAAAACAACAGATGCGCTAAGAAGGCTTTTTCTGGAGTCAAGGTCAAGAAGCATGTGGCACAAATTATCAAAATGGAAAAGGTTACCCCTCGGTCGATCGCATACATCGCATGTCAGGTAAGTGATAGTACTTGGTCTGTCCACCAGCTGAAAATCAATAATGACTGCTGGTAGGTACGATTTGCATTGTCGTCTGTCACATCATGGCGGTCCATCGACAGTGATTTCGACTACATGCAATTCTGGAAGACCATTGTGGATTTTTTTGAAAGGCCCCCCGGTCAAGACACACGGCGCAGGGTCGACAAACTCCTCAAATGGTGGACTAGGTGGAGTTTATACACTTTTGACAAGCTTCAACTGATCTTTGTTGTAGAAAAGTCTTCGGTAGGAGCTGCTGTGATGACCTTACTGATGATGCATGGGCCAACTTGTCGGTGAATGTTCTTGCAAGGCAGAGAGCATGAATCAATGATGCCTCCTTCGACTTGGACTAGATATCTATCATTGACTTGGTATCCTGTTTTCAAGTGTACCCCATCTTGTTACTATCGTAGTTTGTTGTTAATTTCATGACTCGAAATATCTGTCTGGTGTGAGCTGACAATCTACTTGCCAATCGTCATGTATCGCACCACTGCCACGACACAATGATATCTGAGGACTTGCTGGCATTAACAACAATTATCAGCGAATTACAAATGGCATCCTTGAAGCTACAGGTCTTAGTTTCGCCCG
The DNA here is from genome assembly GCA_016758765.1 of Suillus cothurnatus. Classification (NCBI taxonomy): domain Eukaryota; kingdom Fungi; phylum Basidiomycota; class Agaricomycetes; order Boletales; family Suillaceae; genus Suillus; species Suillus cothurnatus. Next base: position 584,136 of record JABBWL010000020.1, on the reverse strand, counting down.
CTTGTTTTAAACAAGCTAGGTTCAAGGAATATAGCACGAATCACAGAGACCTCTGTATTTTCTGGTCTGCATGCCAATCACTGGATAGATCTCCAGGATAAAACTAATTGAAGGCCATATCTGACTCAAAACCCCACTGAATATACTTGCCAATGTTGGCTGATTCTGTTTATGTTGAGAATCTTTGCAGTGTTTCCTCCGTTTTCCAGAAGCCAGTGTAAATACTCAATGTTGCCCCACATTGACGTTATCACTTGATTTAGAAGCTAAATCACTGAGGCCTCACAGGCACATATAAGCAATACTATTGATACGTGGCAAGATATATAACTCATTTGCCAAATGGTAAGCGGAGTACCAGTGTGAGCCATGATGCCTCTGCTGGGAAGTTCTGAACTAACATACTGTGTCATAATGATGCAGCGTGCGTAGCAAACTACAATTCTTGAGACTGTGTCACAAGTAGTACACCATGGCTAGTCATTACACACCCTCAGAATATCATATCGAAGCTTGAAGTCGGGTACAAACCAAGCATTGCTCACTTGATGAAGATATCTCGGCTGTTGCACCAAGGTATAGCATTTTCGCACGAATGCCGAAAGCATCGTCTTTTATATATGGGTTGTAATTTCTTGACATCGTCTCTTCAATAATGTGTTGGAGGAAGATAGTGTTTTAATATGAAACAACTCATGATTTCAGTGTCAATAGCTTCGTCGAACACATTTTCATCGTCTGGAAGCTGTCGTATGTCACATTGTGATCATGCATTGTTGACATCGTCTCTTCAGTCATGCATTGGAGTAAAATGGTGCTTTAATATGAAACGACTTATAAATTCAGCATTGATCGCTTTGTCGAACACATTTTCGTTGTCTGGAAGCCATCATATGTCGCATTGCGGTCATGCATTGTTGACATCGTCTCTTCAGTCATGCATTGGAGTAAAATGGTGCTTTAATATGAAACAACTTATAAATTCAGCGTCGATCGCTTTGTCGAACACATTTTCGTTGTCTGGAAGCCGTCGTATGTCGTATCGAGTTGTAAGCTGCTAACCTTAATTCCGATGAGTCGTATGTATGGTGGGTGCAGGTGGACTATTAACTCTGGCTTCACATTCACTCGAAGTCCGAGTTCAAGTGATTTGAGGGTCTTTTCCCACTCACCAGCCTTTGTCGGAGAATCAGGAATGCATCTTTCTTCTATAAACCAACATAATCATCGATAGCAGAATTATGTTGCTTCTTGGGATTATGTACTATATATGGGCATAAATCCATTTCTAATTTCTTCACCGGTTCACTGATGTCATGTCAACTTCATGAAATCGATGTCTAACCTCTCGTTTCCTCTATCGCGACTCACCGAAACCTATAGCTACATCCTTGATGGCCGCATATTTTTAGCAAACCTGTTGGTCACCCTTCTGCAGCTGAACTGCCAAATTATATAAAGCTGTCGGTACACCCCAGTGTTTAATTTGAAATACTCATACTCGTTGATCGCACGGATTGGTTCCAATTTCAAATTAGACTAGTCCTCTGATACATCTATGTTTGGACTCGTCTTGAGAGACACTTCAGAGCGATGCTTTTGGGATAGTCCAGGGACACTCTCGTACACCGTGCACACCATACTCTTTCTGGTATTTATGACTCTCGGAGATGCGGTGTGCGAAAATCTTGCAGTTATCAGACCAAGATCAAGAGATAGATAGTGATATGATCAGATTGAGATTGATAACTACGCTACACGAAAATCAAGCTGTCTAGTTCTCTGAAATGACCGATAGTGAGTGGTACAGCTCTTTGTCTGCGAAATTATTCAGGAAATAGTCGTCAAACACCTCCATTGAGTTCCCAGAATTCACGTCCTTGCCCAATGATCCCTGATAGACAGGTATAATCTCCACTGCATGCGTTATGTCTGTGAGAGGAATTATGGATCCGCGTCTGATCACCCTCTCGGGCTGTGAACGGTATCGGTTATACGATCGTCTAACTATCCACATGCCCGTATTTGGCTCGGGGCCAGGTACGACGAAGTCGAAATGCTGGATATATACGAGTACCTGAGACAAGCACTCAGGGAGCTGCGCATGAGATCCCCTTGGGAGGGTTGACTGGAATATAGCCCGTACTTGAGCAACATAAGATGCTGTAGAACGATCCAAGACCCATCAATAAGTATCACCACTGGGAAGTTTCAATACGCACCATCATTACCACCATCGACCCTCTGGCTAAATAACACAGCGTCGCAGTTCCCTCTAGGGAAATTACTGGAAGGTGGCTCAGCGTTAATTTGTTGGCTCGGCATGATTCTGCAAGTGTGGAAGGTGGAATGTAACTGGATCCGAAATTTCAACCATGTATTGAACAATAGCTGGCCAGAGAGTGCGCAACCATTGCGGGTCGCGTAGAGTTGTAAAGCATGAGAAAAATCTGGGAGATCATATGATGACTGCAACTGAGACACATCGAGGCGTGTGCGATCCGCCTTCACAGTCACATTGAAAGCGATCCGTGCATTGTCTGACAAAATACCCTTTAAAAAATGGTTGCGAACAGGGCGTGGCGCTTGTAGACGTAGCTGGGCGGCTGGGTTTGCATTAGAGACCCAAGCAAAAGTGGGATCTGTCTCTGTACTAGTAACGATCTCTTCATCCTCCATGATGACAGTGTTGATGAGTGGGTCCCGACCAGGTGTAGACGAAGATGAGGATAACAATGTATAAAGGTCGAACAGCCGAATGGTCTCCTCCCAGTCGAGGATGCGAGCGATCTGCAAGACGAAGTCTTTCTGACGACTTGTGCGTTCAAATGGATGTTTACAGTGAGTTATTAAGAGACGTTCCGATACGTCTGCCGTCCATTGCATGAGTGAACCGACGTGAAAAATCGCACGAGCAAAACTTTGCATGAGTTCCAGCTTTGGAATGAAGAAGTCGTCCTTAGCGCTGCTCTTTCCCTGTCGTGCCTCTGCGTCGAGAATAGCCTGCTTGTTATCATGGAAATCTTGAAGCACTTGAGTCATGGAGGCGATGCTGGATTCAGTGTGAAGGGGATTCTGAGCAAGGTAGATGAAATCGATCATTGCGCGCACAGCACGGATGAAACCAGGGCTTGCCATACCCCACAGCGTCGGCACAATTGTGCGCTGAATATCTCGGTGCTCTCATCCCGTCATTTGATTGACATGAGAGACACCCCCAGAGAAATGGCGCACACCAGTGCGCTTGTGGTGACTCTTGAACCGTACATCAAGTTCGTGACCCATAATCTGTTTGATCCATTTAAGAACATGATCAAAAAAAAACTTATGCAGGGCGTGCAGAATCTCCGGTGTCAGGAAGCTAGCAGGATTAGAGTGTCTCCAGTTTCTCCAGTACGGCAAGTGCACCCCGCTGAGATGAAGCTTTTTAGCCTCTCTAAGGAACACAATGAGGTCCCATGGGTCAACGCGGTTGCAAAGCTGCCGGATAAGCAAGTAGGTATCCGCTCCGTTCCATGGAGGATGCGGCATCTCATCGCCAAACTCTTTGTGGGTCGCTGTGGTGACAGGAGATGAACTTTTCGTGACGCATGCGATCATTAATTGTTCGGGGAGATCGGCGATATGGCTGATGAGAGGGGTGAAGCAGTAACGAACTCTGGCCGAGGGATCAATCATATACTCGCCAACACGAGCCGCGACCTTTAAATTAGAACATATGAGGTCCATACACTTATGCCACAGACGCGCCTGGAGAAGACTTTGAAAATCCGAGTTAACGATGAACGTCGGTATTGGCATGAACGCGATACATCGCCATGCATGTGATGTAGACTTCATGCGGACATCAGCCTGGATATTTCCAATAGTTAGAAACAACGGGTGCATCTCAAGGCCACCCGTGTGTCGTGTAACTGGGGTCTTGTCAGAGGCAGCAATGATTGGTACGATAGTCGCCCCTTTGGGCAGTTGATCCTACATCGTTGAGTGTCAATCACTCGAGTAACTCTCAACAAAAGCGCAACTACTTACCTGAATCTTCCATGCATCATCTGATGTCCAAAATTCTCCAATTTGGCGTTCTTGTCCCTGATAGATGTGGTGAGGGTCGTAGCACATGTGTTTTGCATAAACGGGGTTTGCGAAAAGCTGCTTCGTAACCTCCAACCCATCTCTCCAAATAAGGTGTATCGGTTGTTCACTTTCGTAGCCCTTGAGCCTAAGCTTCGTACACTGCCATTTGGGCCCATGGCCAGGAAGCTGCTGCATGTAGAAGAACAACTCATCCTTCGACTTGAATTGTGGCCGTTCTCTCATTTGGAACTGTAGTAAATGTGTCAATTAAGTATTTACTTGATTACAATCAGATGCACCCAATCTAACTTGAGGAATTTGTCAATCTGCGTCTGGGAAAGGTTCCCGACAAGGAATTTCGCGAGCGACCATTCACCCGGCCCATCAAATGGATACCATGTATTGGTCTCCCTGGCTTGTTGAAGAGGATGGTCTTGCATTTCTTGAAATATATTTTGTGGAGGCGGTTGATCTGGAAGCAGGTAATGATAGCCAGAGGTGGGGTGATACTTTGCTGACAAGTTTGTCTGCTCCGGCGGTCGCTGTAGAGCCTGCAGTACTGGCAGCATCGATCTGTTAGTGAGGTTCTCTGGCCAGCATGAGTCTGCACCATTTAGATGCTCAATTACTGCCTCAGACGATTGACATTGTTTATTGCAGTTAGGACACGGGGTGACAGCAATGTCGAAGGGTGAACTGGAGAAAGATACGAGTGAGTCATTTAACAGCTACATAGTGCTGCTTACTTTTCAGTAAACTCTGCAAACTCGGAGTCGGCTTCCTCACGCTGAAAACCAGGGCTATATGGATCATAGGGCTGAGGATACGCCATCGGAGTGACTAGAGATACCACCAGTGCAACACACTTGAAAAGCACTCGAAAAGCACTAAGTCTTTGAAACTCCGACTGTTGATTGGGCTCAGGCTACGCTGGTGAGAGCGACTGCCAGCAAACTGCCAGAGCATCTGATGTATCCTCCACACACTCAGTTCCAAGGTCCATCAAGTGGCGAAACCCCGCCAACCAGTCCATTGTATAGCCCAAAGTCCAGTCCAATTCTCCAAAAGATTGATTACGCTGAAGCTTTCACTCGCATCTACCATGATAGCCCCCAAACCTCTTCTCCGCCCAGCAGCCTTTGTCCTTCATCACCCCCAGGTACTCATCTTATGGTCTCCAATATCAGACAATACTTAATTCAAATCTTAGCAGCATCCGTCACTTCATCTAGGCACTGTCACGCTGATATCAGTCCACCTGCGAGAAAGCGGGGTGGAACACGTCATTCAAAACAGATTTCGCAGTCTAGCTATCACCCTTATGTCAGGAAAACTCCCCCCACTCCACAGGCTGAGCGTAGGATGGCAAGCACAATGGGAAGATTGACGAGTAGTTTGGATTCAGGCCTTGACGATGATACGGTATGCTACTATATTTTGTGTTCTGACTCTGAGTGACACACCACCACGTCTTTAGACTTCCAAAATATTTTCTCAGGACTTGCAACGGTTGTCCTCTGAAGGTATTCACCATGCCGCTCATTACAAGGAGGCAGAACTTGAATACCACCGGCATCTTTCAATGGCTTTGGTTTGGGAGGCAGAAAAGCTCTTGAGACTTAAACATTTCATCGATTGCGAACAGCAGGAGCAGGAGGATCAAACCACTCGGGCATTTGAGGAGGCAGCACTTTTTGCACGTATGGTGGCTGATCGCGACGCAGAGCGTGCTTCTCGGGACCTTGAGTTCATCACTTCAGTCCAACAGGAAGAGGTAGCAAGGGTCAAACAGTTGAATGCTGAGCTCGACGAGCTCGATATATTTCTTCCTTCGGACCTACTGGCTTCAGACCCCGACATCACTGACACCCACTCCACACACTCCATCAATCCTCACGACTTTGATCAATCACCTGCTGGAGACCGCCACGAGGATGAGCTGGTGGAGTAGGAATCTATTTTTATTAACCAGTACCAAGTAAGCTTCATTGTTTCATCCGTGGCAGAATGCATTTATTCATCGATAAGGTGTAGCGTGGAAGGTGTGATTAGATAATTGTAAGGTGGTACATATACAAAAATGTTTTCCTACTTTGACCATTTGGCGTGTTAACCTCTTTATTTGTAGTTTGTACAACTACAATTATCATTGAATGTAGCACTTTTTGATTCTTTTTTTGCCTTATGAAGACGTTGTCATGCACACTGATTATCGATTGATCGTTTTTCCTGTACCTGACCACGATGTCTGCAAGCCAAAATGCACCCTCTAGAACTCGTCGGAGGGTTGTGCGAGTGAGTACATTGGAATCCCTCTATTACTAGTAGTACACTGACTCATGACACAATGATAGGATGTTCCGATTGTTCGACAATCAGGACTTAATGTCGCAGGTCAGTCATCGGTGGACCAACTTGGTTGTGCGTCTGAGGTACCAGAGTCGATGAATACACCCGAACTACCCCCTCGCATGTATCCTCCTCCCGTTTTGTCACACGACGGATACACTTCTATTCCACCTAACTTCCAGGGCAGCATACCTTTACCAAGGCCATCTCGATTTACTGGAATGGCCCCCGCGCTGTGGGGCCTGATCGGGTCCAACGGTCATTTGGACCTGCAAGTGATGGTGCATCTCGATATCGCATGGTATACACGTATTTACCTCTTCGTGGTGCCGAAAAATCTCGTCAAGAATTTACTGACAGCGTTGTTTTTGTAAGTCTTATTTTATATACTCTGAATTGTACTAATCAATTGTATATTAGAGAGACGAGACTACAGGAATCCAGAAATCTACAACACGACGATACCACCTTCCTCCTGTGAGACCCCCGAGGGAGTCGCTCGTGTTGGATTCAGAGCCAACACCAATTGCTACCACCCCTCACCCCTCTATATCATCGACTGCTGTGAGAGCTATGGGTGCCACCACAGTACCTTTGATCAACGAAACAGACTCAAAAGCCATTGTGAAGGACGCTAAGAACTCTGTGATCAAAGAAACACTGAATAAAAATGGTTTCCATGATTCGTCTAGTCGGTTGACGTTAGTAAAACGTGCACTTACTGACGCATGTTCCCTCATTATCACCGAAGGTAAGTTCCTCATGCTATAACTAGGGTACTACCAGGTGCTAATGGGATAACTATTAGATCGCTCAATAAAGCTCTGGGTCCAGGACAATATATCCAAGCTATACAAGGCTGTCATTACCCCGATGTCTACAATACTTAATCGCTTCAAGCAAGCTGCGCAAGACCTCGTCGAAATTTTATACGAGCTTCAACTATCAATTTGGACCGACTTGATGGCCCAGATTGACCACAACAAATCTACCGTCAATTTCCTGACCGGTAATGACAGTATTAATTACATATTTGGTGATGAAGTTAGGGTATGTACTATTTTGCGAGTGTATTGTTCAGAGGATGACGAGATCATTGACAGCTAGAGAATGGGCGAATTTTTCGCTTCCCATTCGAGCATAAAGCAATCATTCAAATCGCAATGCGCGCTGCCTTCCGTGATGGCTACAACACATTCATTGACTCAGACACGAGCCTCGATAACATCATGGCATTGTCTGCAACGGCTGCGTGTTGCAGCCTGCACGAGTTCTCGACTGGTGTATTCGAACAGATTGATTTTAGTTACGCTGCTTTTCACAAGATGTACGAGAGATTGATGAAGTACATTCGTGATACCATTAGGACCTCTTCAGTGTTACTATCTAGGTGGCAAACATTGTTTCAAATTTTTTGTAGTAGATCTCGTTGATCAGTACTACTAGATTATCTCAGTTGCATTTACAAGCCATGATCTCGTTTATCAGCACTAGTAGATTATCTCGGCTGCATTGACAAGTTATCTTTGTCACACAGTGCTTCCACCAATCACATGAGTTCGCTAGTGAAGTCATAAGCATTCGTAAGTGTCCGTAACGCGCGTAAGTTAAGCATTCATTTCGTCGTTTTGCAGATGTAGCACAAGTTCATCACCTCCACTCCATACCCTGATAACGTCCTCGGTATCTCCCCACCAGCAAACAATTCAGGGTATCCTTTGCGAACACAATAATGAAGAGGATTTAGAACTGGCGAGACGATCGATGGAACTGATGTTGCAGTATGTTTACCGAATTCGAAAGCACGAGGGAAGGCCTGCAAGGACAGAGTGAGAGCTGTTCTCAAATTTCCCGATGCGTTGTCTTACTAGGATATGAAAAGCAATAAAATCGCCAATTTCAATATCCTACCACGGTCAACGGTTCAGACAATTTCCAACGGTCAATAACGTGGTTGTTCGTGGGGAATAGGTTTGTTGAGTTCTCTAAGCAAAACACTAGTGACTAAAGGTGGAGGGAAAATAAGATCAATAACTGGCTTGATGCAGTGCTTATGATCTTCTACTAAGCTAAGTCAATAACTGGCTTGATGCAGTGCTATGACTTCTCTGAATAAAATGGTGCAACAGAATATAATGACCTAAAGCTGTATCCTTCTTGGATATTCCTTATCCTCAACAATGGAGATCAAACTAAGATCAGGCACTATCAAGATGACCCAATACGTGACTTCGAAACCAACCCTCTGCTGCTCAGGCACTCACGATGAGTATGACGCAGACCAGAACAGAATACACCCTCTTGATGTAGTCTTAAGTGGCCAAGCTCTTAATATTGTTGACTGACTGCAAGCCTTATTTGTCTTCCCTAATTGCTGAAAATACTAATATTCTCCCCACAGAACTGTTTCTGTGTCTAAAAGAGAACCTGGAATGTACTGTGTAAGATGGCTCAGATGTGGCCTCAGATGCCTTGTATGATGTTGCAAATGATGTCAAAGGAATGGAGGAAATAACTTAATATTTCTCTCAAATAGTCACTCAGATATTCACTCACTGAGAACCTAGGGAATTTTCCCTATGATTCCCCTACTAATTCTTAGGTGTAAAAGATGGGTATTGTTATTTCAAAGGGGAGAAAGTGAGCCCCTTATATACTACTCTACTGGTGGCTATGCTAGAAATTATTGGTATACAAGTAAAATACCTAGAATTGTTGAATAAAGTATTATGAAGCACTTTGGCAGAGGAACCCATATTTGGCATCCTTGGGTCAAGTAGCAGTGCTTCCTGTGCAGAGCTAACCTAATTTGGAAGTCTCAGGTAAAGTGCTTGAAAGGCTGTGTGCCAAGACTTTACACTGCCTGAATGCTGTACTTATGGCTGTGTGCCAAGACTTTGCACTGCCTAGTTGCTGTGCTCTAGCCACTAGCCCTAAAATAGACATTCTTAGTGCTCTTTTGCTGAATACCTTAATTCTGAGTTTGTTCATATTTACAGACAACACATTACTCAAATGATGTTGTGTTTGTTTACAATTCTTCAAAGCAAAATTCCCTACATAGACATAACTATGTCCAGATGTAGAATTGCTAATATTTTAGATGTTGGGGTGTTACTGTAAAAGTATCTCAAAAGATGTGAAAATGTGTGAAAAAATTATGAAAGGTGTGGGAAATTGCTGACTAATGAAAATTAAAGGGTTTTGAAGCTGTTTTCTGACCAAGATAAGTATTATTGTGAAAAGATAAGTTGTAAAGTAATGTTTGTAGGCTCAGAAATTATTGAATAAAATTCTCTTTTGATTAGGAAAATTCAGGACAGTATAGTGGACTATTATTAGGAGCTTGTATAGGGTAGAAACTTAGATGAAAATATGTCTATGACCATGTACAAAGCAGAATTTGTGCATGTCAGCGTTGCCAGCAAATAGATCAAACTAAGCAGCGGATGTAGACATCTTTGGATCCATAAGCAACGCTAAACGCAAAGCACATGCGATGGACAAAGGAATTGATGATAAAGAATAGGCGAATAGACTCTCTATTTGTCTTGCACGGCCTTGCTCTTGGGGTCAATTCTACAGATCTTAGAACATACACACCGTCATACGTCTCCAGGGAGTTGGTGTATTGACGCTGCATGCCTGGAGTTGCGTGGTATGGTGTTTGCTCTTGTGCGTGATTACTCCATGGCTGCGAATTTCGTTTCAGAGAAAACCCATTCAGTTTTATGTCTCATCGCCTACTTGTGGCTACTTGTGATTTGAGAGGGAAGCCGAACTTTACAGCTGGCGTACTCTCACTCAGACCTCCGGATCGCGCAACACTCACTTGCATAATCAACACGGAAGATACCCCGCACAGCAAGATAAATTATAACCAAGTTATTATAAAACACGCATGGATGAGAGTGTACAAAGAGTTCCCATAAATCAAAAAATTAGTGTAATGAGCAATGTATGTATACGTAGTAGGGCGTCCAGAGCTGCAGCAAAAACCACATGATACAGGTCATGCAAGGACCAAGCTCAAATGCCGCCCCTCATACCAGCAGCAGGAAATACACTCCCCACAATCTTCTTAAACGCCTGATCATCTTCATACCTCTCCCTCGTCTCCTTAACAATCACTAGTAACATAGGCCTCTCCTTCCCGTGCATTTCCATATCGTCCACATCGCTATCGAAAGCTGAGGATGTGCTGAAACAGTTCAGTGCTCGGAGCGCCAGGCTCGTGGAGCGCAAAAGGGGGGTGGATATGGGTGACGTAGACGATGATGAAGATGAACATGGAGAGTAGGTGCTCGTGGGAGATGATGAGCACGAGAACATCCGTGTAAGCATCATCCGCGTGCGTGATAACATATGAGGACCACAACGGGGATTGCGATTAGGGTGGATGATGGTATGCATGACAATGATGTCATCGTGGTCATATACATCGTCATGCGTAAGGGAAGTGGTGCACGCGTCCGTAGTTGAAGTAGGTGGTGGGGATGGGCACGACCCATCCAAATCAGAATCTCCCCCCTCAAAAGGATCGACTACCACCTCATGAGTTGGCCACATATCACCCACGCTTGCTCGCTTGGTCCCGACGCAAAGGCCCTGCCCCATCATCAGTTTCGAGGTGCCGGTGTTGAAAAGCGAGACGAGTCTCTGGAGAATAGAAAACAATAATGGTAAGATGCAGGAAAATGAAATCAAAGGAAACACTGACTGTGCGATTGCACCGCAGCGGGTCGAAACGCTGTGCATCCAGGGGGTTACAACATGCGGGACCTATTTCCATTTCCATGTCTATATGGTAAGAAGATGATACGAGTATTGAAGCCATTCGATAAGCTAGAATTTTACAATGCGGATTAGGGGAGTGGGTGATGGCCTTCTCATCATAGCGAAAGAGGTATTTAAGCAAACTCCTAGTGTACAAGCAACTGTGGATGAGAAATTGTGGAAAGCGCACGCCACTCACCATGCCACCAATGCTTTTGTTCGTTTACTTGGACAACCGCCCGTTTGCGTGCTGTGGAGTTCACCCACAGCCCTAGGAGTATTTAGTCCGGAGGGTTGAAAGCATGATCCCCAACAGAACATGTCATCAAACCGAGAGGTCAATAGACTCAACAGGTCTGTGCATGTTATTTGTTGTACAGTCGTTGTGCTGATGTGTTATGTGCAGATATACCACGCACAATCCATGTACGAGCTTCGAAATGGCCCTTGGCCGTCGTACGCGCAGCTCGATGGGACAGAGCCTGAGTTTGAGGTACGGAGGGCGAGGAGGGTGGCGATGCCGAGGGAGCAGGCACGGTTGATTGAAGTGAGTGTTAAGGATCCTATAGTATCGTCGTGAGAAGTGCTTATTGCCATTGTGATGTAGGTGGCACTTACTAGAAAGGCAACACGTCACGGTCATCATGATCCGGTATATCAGAATGATACTGGCACAAGAAGATGACTCGCTTAGGGGAACATGACGGTCGCAAGGCGTTGATGACCGAATATTTTGATCATCGGAGTTTTATGCCCACTATCATAAAAAGTATCTGTAGCATCAATGTTATGTAGTCAATGGAGTACATTTTGTATTATGACTCACCGTCTCTCATCCTTTGAAACATGCCCGTCCACCTCGCATGTCCAAGTCCGTAACCTGTTTGCCTAGAAAATTCCAGTTGTGATTGGAGATCATCTCCAGCCTTTCGGATCCCTGCTGACTCTATCTCGGGTTCGCAGATGTTTTAATGTAGATAACAAATATTAACACAGATGCGCCATCATCCATACATGTCAGTCCTCAGTGCGTGAAGTCGGCCCCAGCTCAGCGCTCAGCGTCAGATGAGATATCCTCCAACTTTGATGCTAAAATTCCAAGTGTCGGAGAATCCCTTCAAACGACTCATCTATACGCAGTGTCAAATATCAATATGAAATAGTATAAAGACTCGTCATGCGGTTGGCGATCCAGTTATCAAAGGGAGATCGCCGGTGAGTGTAGGAAATATGTGCGAGTACCAGAGCATCAGTTACCTCCAAAGTTGCATTGTTTATGTAATGTTGTTTGCAGCTGCTTTGAATTGGATGACGAGGCATCAGGCTGGACTCTATGTTTTGGACACCTAAGGTCAAACAAGGCCCAGCATTTCTTTATAAATATTTTATTGAAATGCTAAACGGAAGGCAAGCGACGACAAACAACTGAGATTCAACTACCGATAACACTAACAAATATTTGGGTAAGAAACCTTTTGGGTTTTTTCGACCGAAACACAACTTCAAGCCCTGAAAGAAAAAGGGCAAGTAATGAGCGGAGATTCCCACGAGTCTAGGAGCCAAACGACGCAGCCAGCGCATGCTTGCCCCCAAAGGATAGTCATAAAGCGAGTACTCACAAAGTTAACGAACTGGAGGCATCGCATAGTGGGTGAAGGGCTCTAAAATGGGAGTGTCTTGGAGGTAAGGAGCCATGACAACAGCATGCTGCCTAAGATATCTTTGAAAGGCGTCACCACCCCAACGGCCCATAGCTTTCACTGTCTCGAATGACACTCCCCGCAACAGATACTCCAGAGTTCCCCCAATACAGATCCCATGACCTTTCAGTGGCTCTGTTCCAAGTTTAGAAGAGGCACGTTCAATGCACCGCGTGAATTCTGAACGAGTGAGCGGACGAAGCCCGCTTTGATGACGCCAGCTAAACAATGCATCAGTGGCTGACGGTGTGTTCACCCGCAAGTGATTTTTCAGTTCTCGTTGAGGATCAACATCTCCAGTCTGAGCTGCAAAGTACAAATCCTCTCCAGAGGGAGACATTTTAGAACAAGGAAGATGAAAAACGGTGACTCGGAGACCGTGGCGATCTTCTTCATAGTGAATATCAGAGACCTTGACATGTAGGGAGGGATCAAAGGCTTTTAGCGAACGCACCGTCAACTCCCCAAGGCGAGCAAGGGTAAAGAAGGAAGTTACAAGACAAGCGTATACTGCTGCATCCAAAGGACTAGACAGGTCTAGAACTGAACGAATGTCGTGAAGGATGTTCATTGTGAATGGATGTCACTTGGGACGCTTTGAAGGTGGAGGCGCTAAACGAGCACTTCCTGTGAGAGCTGAAGTTATTTGAGCAGAATCTCCTAACCACGCAAGACCATGAAGAAGATGCCAGGCCCGAATACCATAGAAATAATTCTCCAGAGTTTTCCCAGAATACAAACCTGCACAACTCACAATGAAGCTTAAGAGCAACAGTGAGGAAGCTGGGCCTCGCTGATCCTCTGGTATACTACGAGCATCGCAGAAAACATGATAGGCTAATAAGCCTGAACCGTAAGTTTCCTTCGTACCCGAGGCAAAGGAGTACCCAATGACTGTGAGAATGCGGTTCAAATCACCTTCAGATAATGGTAGTGCGGTGCCATTATGATCTAGAGGGGCACAACTTTGAGTTGGACTCCACAGACGTAAGCGGTCTTTCGCTAGGCAATGCGGACGCAGGGAGGAGGGAAGGGGTGTAAGGGAAGAGATGTATGGACGAGGGTGAGCAATAGATACGTTTGATGTTGCAATAGGTGGAGTATTCAGGAAACGGGAATTTCTATCCATCCCAGCTGTCGCGGAAACGCAAAAGCTCTTCTCCGTAATCCCACCCCGTTGACTCGTCAACCGACTCGTCATGAACTGCATCTCGCTGGTGCTGATTGGAGGATGAGGAGAAATTGGAACTTGTCGATTTAAGGGAGGCATCTCTGATGAATTTGGAGAGTGCAACAGGAAGCTCAATGGGTGGAAGGAGGAGCTGTTCGGATGCAAATGTTCCTCGAGATGGGGCATCTGCTGGATTGTCGCTGCTGGGAATATAAGAGAGGTGGAAGGAGGTGTCAGGACCAAACAGCTCAAGCAGAGCAAGGATGCGTCTAAATACTCCATTCGTGGCCCAGTTCCTACTTCGCCCATTTTTCCAGCTGTCGACGACTCCCAGGTTGTCACAGTGAACCCGGAAGTGCTGGCCCGAGGCCAGGATCCCAAGTTGAATGATGGTGCAGACGAGCAGTTCAAATCCAACTGCTTCGGCTCACCCGATGTCCTTAGCGCCGTCAAGGGTGCGCCAGTCTGGGAATAGGGTCCAAGCGCGCCAAAACCCATGGATAACAACTGTGATGCCAGCACCTGAGCTGGCATCGCAGTAGGCGTGGGCGTCGATAATATGGAACGGTTGGGGAATGCTTCTGTGAAGTTTGGGGTTAGAGAGTTGGGAGATCCACCAGGACAGATCATCGTTGAGGTGTCGGACGGGATGATGTGGCACGAAAGGACATGCACTGGAGATACTAAGCATGGCTTCCATGGCAGTGAGGTAGGCTCGACCGTGAGGAACCACCAAGGATGCATGAAGCAATTTTCCATAGAGTTGTTGCACTTCCAGGAGCACATGGGTAGGACGTGCGAGCCAGTCCGTAATAGCCGCTCGATATTTCTCCTTCTTCGTTTCTGCCAAAGTGACAGTGAGGTGAGATAAGTTCCAAAGAAGACCAATGAAAACCACTTCGAACGCAAAGGGCGTGTCTTTTGTGAGTTCCCAAGGTATTCGCAAAACGCCAGAGAATCTGTTAATGTCACTGAAGTTGTAAGAGAAATGCAAATCCTCGCTAGAGCGAGTAGAACTCTGTGAAAAATCCTGAATGTGAAAACGACCATCCTCTCCGAACACTTCCAGAGTGCCATCTTCAAAACACAAACCTTCGTACCAGATGCGGCCACCTGTGTGACGGAAGGAACTAGGAGATAAAGTGGTGTGTAATGCCTGACGGTAAGCATTATAACTAGCAAGATAGCGAACTTCGATCCGAAAGAAAAGATGGTCATCCACCCATTTAGTGAGTGGACCCAATCCAGACGCTCGTAAAAGATCCGCGCCCGTGTCCGCGACATAGCCATAAGCTCCTGCTGAAGGTCCCATGCCGAACGAGGTACACGTATCAACACAGAAGGAATCGTCTGCGATCCGAATGACCGTAGCTGGCCATTGAGAAGGAAGTAAAGGTACTGTGCGATATGCTTCAGCGACATCTCTAGTTGCTGCTTGGGAACCTGGAGGAAGATGACGTATGATGGAGCAAACTGTATCAAAGGTCCCCCAAGTGCACGGGAAATCGTCTGAGTCCACTGCTGAATTGATGGAAGGACGAGGGTGTTGAAGAGAAACTGAGAGTGGGAAGGAAAAGTTTTGTATGGCTCGAAACCTCCCTGGTTTTCCGGACTTAGATATAATCGAAACGGGGGAAGTTTGAAAGTCTCCCAAGATAGCGTGTAATTGAGAGCGAGAAAAGGGACCAACGTAACGGCCGGAGTCCAGTTCTTTTTAATGATGGAATTAAAGGCGTCACGATATTGCACAAGTGAGGGGTGATTTGGAGCGATTTGTGAGGCTGAAAGACTAGGTAGATGCAAGTCGAAACCGTTACGAAAACCATCAGGAATCTTCCTATACTGCTCCAAAAGACCATGCTCTTGTAGCAGTCTTTCCCAAGCTTCGGGATCATATGGACACACTGGGTAGAGCCGTCTGCGCTCGAGTACAGTGCTGGGCTCCATGAGAGGTGGAGAGACAGCCAGAGCACAAGTGACGTTCGTCATGTGAACGAGTCGTACATCCTTTTCCCCTCTGCCAATCGACGCAGAGGGGCTTGTCTGTGCTGCGGATGAGCAACTGACGGTTGACACGCTTGCTGGCTGAAGGGAGTGAGTTGTCCCAGATACATGTTGCAGAGCACTCAATGAACGAATGATTGTTCCGCCCGAGACATACGGTGCACACGGCAGGAGAACGTTGTCCGTGCGCGCCGTTGGAAAAACCCGACGCTGGTCGTGCAGATTTGTCAAGACGGATATTTTTTGGGATGGTAGATGGTGAGGCAGCGCGCTGTTGATCCGCTGGTGAACCGCAACGTTCAGAGGAAACATAGGTAGGCACGGAAAGACGGCCTCTGGTGCGGTTTTGAAAAACAGCCTCATTGGAGGAGTTGGATTGAAGATAATGGGTGCGCTGCAAGTTGTGCAAGATCGCAACGAGATAAGAAACCGTAACGCAAGTAACCGCCGCGATGAAGGAAACGCGTAACGCAGACATTGTGAACACAAACACAGGAAGTAATGTGCAAAGAGCATTAGTCCAATAGGAACGCAGTAAATCAACCGCCAAGGGTAGTAACAGAATTAAAAAGCAAAGAAGGAAATATTTCAATGTCAGTGCGTGTTGGAAAGACTCAACAAAGAGAAAAGAACCTTAAGATCATATTCTAGGTTTGTTCTCTCTCTCTCAGCATGATAGATGCGATCGTATACACTAGATAGCTCCACTCCATCAATGATTGAGATGTTCCAGGCGCCCAAGGGTTGAGGAATTGCTTGATGCCAAGCGCGTCGTTGTTCCTCCTGATAGGTGAGTAGAGCTTGCATTTCTAAGACATTATCTGAAGTCCAGTATTTGTGTAACATCAAAGCTCCAAAGAAGTTGGCCAACATGAGAACACGCATGTTAGACCAGCCTCGTTGTTCAAGTGTGGCGATAAAACGGGGAATAGCTCGGGAGAAGTCGAGTGGAGCAAGTAAGCGATCAGGAATGACGCCTGTGGCAGGACGAGCGACGCTGGCTGAGACCCAGGTGGCTGCACCATCAGCACCTGCTGTGGGCACCATGCTGTCATCATCCCCGGTGCGAAAGGACGTTCGCGCATCGGCGAGCCCTTTATTAGTCCAATAGTACAATTCGACAAACTGCGCTTTGTCGAGTTTGCGTAATGCGAAGTCAGCGACTAATACTTCCTCAGCAGCCCACTTGGGACGAGGACGATCCGGAATAGCTATAAGGTGAATGCGATTCTTTTTCCTATCTTCCTCAGCGATGACTGCGTCTTGCAATTTTTGTTCAATACGACGCTGTTCAGCTTCGTGATCAAGTAGACGTTGTTGTTCCACAGCTTCCAGTCCGTCTGCATCAACTTGTTCCTGCCACTGGATTTTTAAGGCAGAGTTGGTGGCAAGCCAGATAGTTTGCAAGATAACGGCCGCTTGTGCATTATCGACAGCCGGATTCAAAAGCGGAGCACGACTCGCTTGGAAAGCGTCTGAAGTGAAGTCTGGGCATTGTTGAAGGTTAGGATCAGTAGCTAAGCGATTCATGACCAGATGAAAATGTTTTTATTCAGAATATCGATGTTTCGAGGCAGATGTCAAGAGAAAACAGTCGATATGCGAGCGCTTACGCCGAGTTGGTGGAAGCGAGAATGGAGGAGAGATCCCTTGACCTTACTCGGTCCGTACATAGACTTCGTTTTTTGCACGTGCTCATGCTTCACACTTACATAAACCCTGAACTATGAACGTCCCACCGTCGCCCTCGACCTAAGCTGCACAGCACCATGTAAATATCGATCAGTGATAGACAACAACGTCACAAAAAACCTAGTATCACAAAAAATCATGCTGGTACAAGCTAGAAAACAGATGAATTTGCGTAGGTTTTATCAGATTTTACATAACTAATTCATGCCAGCAGCCAGGAAGCACATCCTTCAGATGCTTCTCTCTTCAAGCATCGTGTAATCACGTCACATGTCCTTCACTGCCGTTCATTTGCTTCAAATGCATCTTCACGGTACCCACTGCCCACTACACCAGGGTGTCTATCACTGTGGTTTACTACCGCGAAGGTAACTGGGCGACGACAAGCAGTAGCTTTCGCAAATCCAGCGGTCAAAATGGGGAGATGGACTCGGAAGTTATGAAACGTACCTTGTAAAGTCTGCGTGCGTACAATTCTTGCAAATGGTATGATCACAAGTCGTGCACCGCTTGAAGGCATCATCTTCTACATCCTCCGCGTCGTCCCCATAGGAGTACCACTGAATCGCAAAAAACAACCATTGCATTTTGGGGCAGGAATTGAGTTCCGCTGACGCTCTTCCTAAGCCAATTCTTTTATCTTATTGAATCTTGATGCTGTCCATGTCTACCCCGGCCCACCCCATTTTTTTTGATCATTTTGTCCACCCTGTGTAAGATGGCCGGCTTGGCGCAGACGCTGCGTTTGTGCACTTTCTAGTCAGCTTTCTGGTACTCCGTGTTAGAGGAGAATTTCATATTAGACTCCCAGTCTACTAAACGCTGATGCTGATGCCTGACACGTACGAGCAGTAGCTGTCCCAACCATTACAATTCCGAGTCAGATCAAAGGTTTTTATCTCTCACAATCAGCTTGCACTTGCATGGTTTTCTGACATTTTGAATGCTGTAGCAGCCTTTCACACTCGATCTTGCACATATTGCAATAGCAAAGGAGGAAAGGGCGGGGAACAGCAGGCTCAAACCTGCAAGGATCGAAAAAAGCTGTCCGGTAGCGGCAGCACTGCATGCTGATGCCGGACTGAACCGTGCATTATTTTATGTCACGGATCACCCAGAAGAGGTGTGTCTCCTCCCCCATTGATGTTGCACATCACTCAGATGGACGGCCATCTGACACATCAATAAAATCCTTTGGACTACCTGCTGCACTCCGATGTCTCTGTTCTACCTGTGAGTTCAGTACATCACTCAAGTTCTTGTAAATCTCGTCTGTCTTGTCCTTGGCGATAAGTCACGACATCTAGATTGTTACTTTGTTACAAGGTGCGCTCAAAGTGCGCATAATTTTTAACAGGTAAGGAGAGCTGAGCCATGACATGTCCTTGATATTGCTGAAGAATGAATTAGACGATCAGACCTTGTTCGTGTTTGGCCCGGTCTTCCATTGCAGCTGATGCTGAATTGGCAAGTCAATATAGTGTTTCTTTCCAACACGGCTACCCTTACTCAAACATGAAGTATAGATCTTTCACCCTGTTCTTATGCGTAGATTCCCATTTCATTCTGCACCAGAGAAGAAAAACGTCTTTCCGACATCCCAAAGTATGCACTGAAAATCCTCAAGAATCTGCTACTACAAATGTTTGTTCGCTGGAAAACAGTCAATACAATGTGATATCGTGTGGACACGCCACAGGCGCAGACATTCATCATTCGGACTCAATATGAATACATAGTATTCTCTGTCGTCTAAATCTCGTAACAGTGATCTCCAGAAGGATACCGTTCTGACCGAAACGTTTCCAAACAAGTCTTCGAGCCTCTTGAAGGTATCGAGATACATGCTTTTTTACTTGAATTAATAAATTGAAGCTATTGACGAAGCTTTCAGATGGACATAGGGCGACCATGGTGATCACGAGAGTAAACCTAGAAGGCATACATGAATTGCCAGAGAACGGGTTGGATGTTTGGTTCAAAATCCTGCCATTTGATGTTTCTGAATCATGCAATCGTACTAGCTCCTTGAGTTGCAGGCCATGGACTCGGAGGCAGCAATTGGCACTTGAGTTATGAGAACTAAAGATGGTGTTGATTCGTTTACTGCTGCTCGACCGTAGTAAGGCGTCATGAGATGTTGTGGAAGGGCCTGTGGGGTCAGACGAAAAAGTCACTAGTGCAAGACAATGGCAGTGTCAATGCGTGGTTCGGAATTGTAAGGTATATACGTATCCTATGATAGGTATCATCAAAAGTACAAACCGCGACTGCTGAACTCTGCTGCGTCTGATGGTACAGTCCCGAGTCTCCCAAATAATACATATATGTGGCTACAATATTTCTAGCGTTCTAAGGTCCATCATGGTATGGACAGAGGACACGTCTTTGACTTCTGCAGTGATATCGTAATCCGATGCGATCCTCTTATATTCTCCACCCCGCTGCTGCGCTAGCAAAAATGCGCCAAATGGCTGTCCGAGGCGAACGATCAATCTCAATGCACGCGAGTAAGATCCTGAATCGGTCAACTCCTCTTCTCCAGGCGAATCGCTGACAGACTCATCAGAGTCATCTAGCGGAGGACAATCTCCCAAGTATTCTTCGTCGTCTGCGAATTCAGGCAGCTCAAGGAGACGACGATCCCAAGGACGGACGAGTAAGAACGTCCGTCGAGTTGGCCTGAGCCGCGAGAATTGAATCAGATTCTCTTCGGTGGTGATCGATAGGTCATCAAGCCCGTCTGCCTTTACTGTATAAGCGGACAATGCCTCTTGACCTGGACCAGACCTCCGTCTAACTTCTGTGACAGGAAATACGATGCATGGTAGATGGAGCCTGCAGTTCGCGAAGCGAGGAGCGCTCATATTGTCAAAACGGTCATAAAGTTTCGAAGCCTGGTCTACGGCCGCAGTATGTCGCAGCGAAGAGACCGCTGTTTGAATCTGGTCTTCAGACAAATATGGGAGGGCGCGTGGGGGAGCTGCGTATGAGGATATGTGGGCTGGAAGGCAGCTATTGAACTCGGACGGTTGTCCGACCCAGTCGAGGGGGGTGATATCGCCCGACCGAGCCACGATTTCCTGCAGAAGCCGCCTGAGGGCATTTTGCGCATTTTCGCCATACAGAATAGGCAAATGGATGCCGAAGATGCCAAACAATGAGTACGCGATGTCTTCCGGCACAGTGGTGACACGCGTAGACACCCATTGAAGTTTCTGTCGAGCGTCCTTCATGCCAGGTTGGAAGGCAACAAGAGCGTGTGCATCTATGCCTGTCGCATCCTCCAACTCATCCATGATCTTGACAGACTCCTTGTGGTTGGGGGAGTGGTCGTCGAGATATAGCGTCCAATCCTGTTGATAGAAGAGAACGGCTTTAGGAGCGAGGAATTCTGGGACGGTCCACCCTCGGGTGTTCCATTCACTCTTCGCCAACGCGCCAGACTTGGCTGAAGGCGGAACATCCGAAAGGTAGACAACTGTGAGCGCTGAATGATGATACCAGGCAAATGTGGAGGTGAGCGATTTTTGGAGCTCGACATGGTTATTCTGGTCGATGCAACACGTGTCGACCCACGCCCAGTGATATCCCGCGTGACGAGCTAATTTGCAGAATGACTGCAATTTCACGAGACCTCCAGCTGCCTTCAACTTGTACACGACACTGCCCTGGATGTCGTGAAGCAGCGGCTCGTTCTTTCCCCATCTATGAGATAACATGACGTAACGAAAGTACGTCGCCACTGCGTCTGCGATGCGCTCCATTGGGAGGTCTGTATGCTTCATAATCGATAACAGAAGCTGTTTGTACTCTGCAGTTGCCTTGAAGGCGCTTATCTGCGCTTCTCGACCACACAAGAGCCCGGTGTAGGTGTTGAGCAGACGAAGCGGGGTGGTGTAAAGTTGAACGTCGATGGAGTTTCGAATAACATCTTCTGCTCTGGATGGACTGGTATACTTCCTGTGCAGCCCTGAGAAAAGAGTTGAGCATCTGGACAGGCGTCTTACTTTGAGCTTACTTCGTATTTGCATGTCGCGGGCACTGTCCAATTTCGCAAGCATGATTTGGAAAGCCTCGATGGCTTCACTGTAGCGTTGTGCGCCATGAAGTGCTGCATGCTTCAACTGATATCCAACATGTGACGAAGGTTCGAGTTCAATGACCTGTGTATTGCCAGTGAGCATCGGCTAAAGCAACTGTCTGAGTGGATGTCATCATACCCTTTGCGCGTCGAGAAGCGCATCGTCCCATAGAAAATTTTCCAACCTGGCCTTGCTGCGGTTTGCAATTATGGTGCTGCTTGCAGAATTCAGAATCAAAGAGGGCCGAATGGTGATTGTCTTTGTATTGATTGCGAGTATCTGTAGCACGGAGCACGCTCAAATTATGTGATCAGAGTTAAAGATGAAAACATGCCTCTAAATCAGAAGCTTGAGCCTTGGCAGCAAAAAAAAAACGCGAGATGAGATGACGAAAGAGCGGGAAATCAACGAGAACGTACCGTTGATGCGGATTTCTCTGGAAAAGCATCCTTGTGCACTGCCCAATCTGAGATAATCTTATCCTGACATCTACTCAGGATGCGTTTGTTAGCCATGGAGAAGGTGATGAATGTTCGCCGATCTGAGAGCCACCCAAATCCAACTTGACTGTCAAAAAATGTGGAAGCGAAGAGTGTACCCGCAAGGGGACGAGCGACCTGCTTCCAGGTGGAGGCGGACTCATATGTGTCCCACTCCAGCAATGTGCCACGATCGGGCGTCTGTGTGGGTGACAGTGTTGGACCCACATAACGAGAGGTCGCCGAGGAGGGCTGAATGGTGACAGACTTTGCATTGATTAGGAAGATCTGTATCACAAAGCATGCTCAACATGCAACACCACAGTCAAAGATAAAAACATGCCTCTGAATTAGAGACTTGAGCCTTGGCGGCAAAAAGACGCGAGATGAGATGACGAAGGGGCGGGAAGCCTTTTAGGGGTTGACCGGATTGCTTCCGAGTAGACTCCAATATGGCGGGATCTTCGCTACTGTCCACTGAAAGAAGACGTATGATATATAGGGAACCTAAGGAGAACCATCTCATCGGTGAAGGAAAATGAAAAAAAAGGATATGAGTGCTCTGACTGGTAAAATCCCGGGACTACATCATGAGTCGTTACTGCTTTTTAAAGTAAATGAAGTCAAGGTACAACATGAACTATTAATGTAAGGAGGACCTTGACTTATTTGGAAGTTCCTGTAGGTCATTGTCACATCATCACAAGTGAGTGGTCACATCATGAGTCGTTACTGCTTTTTAAAGTGGATGAAGTCAAGGTACAACATGAACTATTAATGTAAGGAGGACCTTGACTTATTTGGAAATTCAGGTCATTGTCACATCATCACAAGTGAGTGGTCACATCATGAGTCATTACTGCTTTTTAAAGTGGATGAAGTCAAGGTACAACATGAACTATTAATGTAAGGAGGACCTTGACTTATTTGGAAGTTCCTGTAGGTCATTGTCACATCATCACAAGTGAGTGGTCACTGTCACGTCATCCGCGTGACCACTCACTTGTGATGATGTGACAATGACCTGAATTTCCAAATAAGTCAAGGTCCTCCTTACATTAATAGTTCATGTTGTACCTTGACTTCATCCACTTTAAAAAGCAGTAACGACTCATGATGTAGTCCCGGGATTTTACCAGTAAGAGCACTCATATCCTTTTTTTTCATTTTCCTTCACCGATGAGATGGTTCTCCTTAGGTTCCCTATATATCACACGTCTTCTTTCAGTGGAGATAACCGATTCGGAATCTTACTCGCGTGTATTGAGATTGATCGTTCGCCTCGGACAGCCATTCGGCGCATTTTTGCTAGCGCAGCAGCGGGGTGGAGAATACAAGAGGATCGCATCGGATTACGATATCACTGCGGAAGTCAAAGACGTGTCCTCTGTCCATACCATGATGGACATCAGGACCTTAGAAATATTGTAGCCTCATACTATATTTCACTGAGATAGCCAGGGATTTCTCGGCGGTTTTCTTAGTCTAAATAATTAGAGTGATAAGGATCACATGTTACAAGAGCTGCAGCAGAGCCATTCACAGGCATCTAAGTAACCCACGCTATGCAAGGAACAAGCTTCAAGCTTGGACGCTGCCCCTTGCATCACCTTCTCGCACTGGATATGCATAGATATCGTCAATGCATGAATGAAACTGCTCATCTGCTGTGTCAAAATACATACAACTACAATATTTATAGCGTCCTGATATTCGTCAGATTGTCAAAAGAAGCCATATCTTTAAATTGTACAAAATATCGTGATCCGAGGCTATCCTCTTGTATTCTCCGCCGCGCTGCTGTGCTAGCAAAATTGCATTGAACGGCTGTCCAAGGCGAATGATCGATTGTAACGCTGGAGAGAGAGATTCTGAATTAGCCAGTTCTTCTTTGACAGTATAATTTCCGTGCGAATGGTGTAGCGGAGACTCAGGTTCAGACCAATCTCCTAAATTTTTTGAGTCCCCATTGTCTGTGAACTCGGGCAGCTCGAGGAGACGACTGTCCCACGGACGAACAAGCAAGAGCTTCTGTTGCGTAGGCCTTGCCCGCGAGATTTGGACCAGCATCTGGTCGCTGGTGATCAGCAGGTCATGAAGTCCGTCTACCTTGACTTCATACGTGCAAAAGGGTCTCTTGGGCTGGATTACGCTGCTGTCTGACTTTCGTCACAAGGAAGACAATGCAGGGCAGATGCAGTCTGCGGTGCGCAAAGCGAGCAGCGCTCAGGTTCTCCACCAGGGTTAAAAATCGCGGAGCCAATCTCGCAGCGAACAGATGGCTGTCTGGATCTCATCTTCAGATAAAGATGGAAGGACGCGTGGCGGAGCTGCGTATGACGCGATATCAGCTGGAAGACAACTATTGAATACGGAGGATCGTCCGACCCAGTCGAGGAGAGAGATATCGCCCGACTCCGCCACAGAAGCCGCCCGAGCGCATGTTACATATTCTCGCCATGAATTGCAGGTATTTAGACGCCGAAGATGCAGGACAATGAGTCCATGATGTCTTCCGGCACAGTCGTGACATGCGTAGATGCCCATTGAAGCTTTTCCAGGGCGTTTCTCATCCCTGGTTGGAAGGTATCAAGGGGCTGTACATCTATGCCCATCGCATCCTCCATCTTATGCAGGATCTCAAAAGACTCCTTGTGGTTTGGGACTCGTCGTCATCGGTCGAGGTGTGAGGTCTGGTAATAATGACATTATTGAGGGCAGCAGCTTAAAGATATCGCTATCATATTCACGCTACCTAAGGACGTTGCTAGAGACAGATTATCGTGAGAAAGACAGCATGCACAAAGACAGAAACATACCTCAGCGTTTGAGAACAATCACTGAAAACAAACCGGACGACACAGCACAGATACTTCAGTACTAGTACTGATGGTACGTGTACCTGTTTCTGTGGCTATCGAGTCAAGGAACATTCTTTGGAAAACTGCTGAGATCTAGATCAGTCATGATACACATTCACCCATGAACATTGCGCGTGGCTCATACCTTAAAAATTATAAGTCGAACAATTAAGTATGCGGTGGGAGGAAATTATGGGGTATGAAAGCGTGTGTAGTGACGTGCATGGCCCGGCTTAAAGCCGTGGGCTGGGTGAATGTGCAAACGGCAGTCAGAAGGCATAGTGAACATGAGGAAGGGCATATAGGCATTGTTTAAGTTACGAATAGAAAAAAGATCAGTCAAATGCTCACCACCCAAACGCAAAATCCCTCCCGAATTGGGCATATCGACCCAGCGCCCCAGAAAAAACAAGAACAAAAGCGCCACAAATAATATAAGTTGCCGTTGCTGTTGATATAGAGCTTGCGCTGGTGTTGTCGCCTTCGGCCTCCCTAACGTTCTCCTTGACCGATGCTTCCTCGCTATGTGCCTCCTGCGGCACACTGGGAAGGCCTGGATCGATACCAGAGTATTCGGGGGTAGTAACAAGATACGCTTTCTCTTAGTACTACATTGCTATCGAGTAATTTTGAGATGCGACCTAGCATCACTCCCAAAATGCGTTCAACTGCAGCATCGTACTGCCACACAATACGTAGGCGGTGAGCGCGTATGGAGCAGTGTCTTCAGAGGGCGTTGGTTCTGTGTTGAAAGCGAATAATAAGCATGTGAGCATGAACCTCCATTAGATACAACTGAAGGAAGGGCAATTCTCCCTTGAGAGACAAACACAGCCAATACATTTTTTTCGAGAGCATCGCAAACTCACCATACATCCAAACAATACCCCTTGAATCAGCCAACACTTTTGAAGCAAGCAGCGACAATCTCCCGTTGCACTTCTCCTCAAACGGCTGCATTCTCTCTAGATCGATCATCACGTCCATCAACATCCTATTAGATAGAGCAACTATGTAAGTAACACGAACCAAACCCCACTTATCCTTCACTTTCTTCAAATATAGCTCACCCGTAGGCTCGGTTCGTTTGTTAGAGCAGCCCATGGCTCCTTCATCGGGGTTTGCCCTGAGTCCATTCTGGAAGAAGATAAATGCGGAGGTGTCTGTTGGACCATTATGATTTCTCAGCAATCAATACCAAGCGAGGATATAGAGTTTACGCACCCGAGTGGACAGGAATATGCGAGTGGACTAGGATTTCTCTACCTGTGTTCCACATGCTCTCGCGGCGTGAGCACAAATATAGAGGAACCATTAACCATGGTGCTGTGAATGAAACTGACTGCCAGTGGATATCGGTTGCACATAAAATACCATCAAATGTTTGCTCCGTGCTGAGAGCTTCTTGGCAAGACTCGTAGGGTGTGACATGGTGTCAGCAACGCCCTAAATAAATCTGAAGGCTTTGGCAGAGTTCCAGATAGGATAAACCAAATAGATATTACTGCGACGGTAGAACAGATAAGAACGAAAACAAAGATCAAAACCGTAAACGAGCTCATAGTCATCATACATTCGAGGTCCGCTAGTCCCGGAAGGAAACGGCCCGTTGTTTTCATCACACATGGGTGGACCCGGGTGACACCCGTACCCAATCCGCGGGTAGATGGAACTTCAGAAGCCTACCCGCACCCGTGCGGGTGAGAGTACCACGGGTGCAGGTGGATCCGCAGATGGTACGGGTCACCCGTGGGTGACACGTTATGAATTGTGGATACGACATAGGTAGTACACCATATCTACAACAACTATCAATCAGAGTCGATTTCGACGACACCAGCCTGTCCTCTTTCTTTTTCCTTGCCCTTTGCCATCTTCTACCGTATTATATGTGTGGCGACACTGATCAGAGATGCAAGTCCTCTGACCCGTACCCGTGCGGGTGAACCACCCACCCTACCCACCATCCGTACCATTCGTCCCACGTTCCGTCCGCGGGTGGTACCCGGGTAACGTCTACCCGTGTCACACCCTACCCACTATCATAGAAAGTATCCGTAGCATTAATGTTATGTAGTCAATGGAGTACATTCTGTATTATAACTCACACTCTCATCCTTCGAAACATGCCCGTCCACCCCGCACGTCCAAGTCCGTAACCTGTTTGCCTAGAAAATTCCAGTTGTGATTGGAGATCATCTCCAGCCTTTCGTATCCCTGCTGACTCTATCTCGGGTTCGCAGATGTTTTAATGTAGATAACAAATATTAACACAGATGCGCCATCATCCACACATGTCAGTCCTCAGTAGGCGCCTCAGTGCGTGAAGTCGGCCCCAGCTCAGCATCGGATGAGATATCCTCCAACTTTGATGATGCTAAAATTTCCAGTGTCGGGGAATCCCTTCAAACCACTCATCCATACGCAGAGTCAAATATCAATGTGAAATAGGATAAAGGCTCGTCACGCGGTTGGCGATCCAGTTATCAAAGGGAGATCGCCGGTGTCGGTGAGGTGTAGAAAATATGTGCGAGTACCAGAGTATGAGTCAAACTTGTCGGTTCAAAGTTGCTCTGTTTACGTAATGTTGTTTGCAGCTGCTTTGAATTGGATGACGGATACACCACTATGAACATCCCACCGTCGCCCTCGACCTAAGCTGCACAGCACCATGTAATCGATCAGTGGTAGACAACAACGTCACAAAAAAACCTAGTATCACAAAAATTCATGCTGGTACAAGCTGGAAAACAGATGAATTTGCGTAGGTTTTATCAGATTTTACATAACTAATTCATGCCAGCAGCCAGGAAGCACATCCTTCAGATGCCTCTCTTCAAGCATCGTGCAATCACTTCACATATCCTGCACTGCCGTTCATTTGCCTCAAACCCATCTTTACTGTACCCAGTGCCCACTGTATCGGGGTGTCTATCACTGTGGTTTACTACCGTCCTCGTGAGGGTAACTGAGCGACGATAAGCAGTAGCTTTCGCAAAAGTTCGACTTTAGATAGCGACAAGTGCGTGGCGGGCGATTAAAGTGAAGTACACCTGAGGTTCACAAATCCAGCGGCCAAAATGGGGAGATGGACTTGGAAGTTATGAATCGTACCTTGCAGAGTCTGTCAGAATCACGCAATCGTACTAGCTACTTGAGTTGTAGGCCATGGACTTGGAGGCAGCAATTGGAACTTGAGTTATCAGAACCGAAGGTAGTGTTGTACTGCTGCTTGACCGTAGTAGGGCGTCATGAGGTGTTGTTACTTGTGAAAGGGCCTGTGGGGTCAGACGAAAAGGTCACCAGTGCAGGACAAGGGCAGTGACAACATTGTGCGTGGTTCGGAATTGTAAGGTATGTACGTATCCTATGATATGTATCGTTGAAGTACAAACCGCGACTGTTGGACTTCTGCTGCGTCTGATGTTACAGTCCCGAGTCTTGGAATAATACATTATGTGGCTACAAAATTTCTAGGGTTCTAAGGTCCATCATGCTGTGAACAGACGTCACGTCCTTAACTCGTGCAATGATATCGTGATCCGATGCGACCCTCTTATATTCTCCACCCCGCTGCTGCGCTAGCAAAAATGCCCCGAATGGCTGTCCGAGGCGAACAATCAATCTCAATGCACGCGAGTAAGATCCTGAATCGGCCAACTCCTCTTCTCCAGGCGAATCGCTGACGGACTCATCAGAGTCATCTAGCGGAGGACAATCTCCCAAGTTTTCCTCGTCGTCGTCTGCGAAGTCAGGCAGCTCAAGGAGACGACGATCCCAAGGACGGACGAGTAAGAACGTCCGTCGAGTAGGCCTGAGCCGCGAGAATTGAATCAGATTCTCTTCGGTGGTGATCGATAGGTCGTCAAGTCCGTCTGCCTTGACCGCATAAGTGGACAATGCATCTTGATCTGGACCAGACCTCCGTCTGACTTCTGTGACAGGAAATACGATGCATGGCAGATGGAGCCTGCAGTTCGCGAAGCGAGGAGCGCTCGTATTGACAAGCTGGTCATAAAATTTCGAAGCCTGGTCTACGGCTGCAGTGTGTCGCAGCGAAGAGACCGCCGTTTGAATCTGATCTTCAGACAAATATGGGAGGGCGCGTGGGGGAGCTGCGTATGAGGATATGTGGGCTGGAAGACAGCTATTGAACTCGGACGGTTGTCCGACCCAGTCGAGGGCGGTGATATCGCCCGACCGAGCCACGATCTCCTGCAGAAGTCGCCCGAGGGCATTTTGCGCATTTTCGCCATACAAAATAGGCAAATGGATGCCGAAGATGCCAAACAATGAATACGCGATGTCTTCCGGCATAGTTGTGACACGCGTAGACACCCATTGGAGTTTCTGTCGAGCATCTTTCATACCAGGTTGGAAGGCGACAAGGACGCGTTCATATATGCCCGTCGCATCCTCCAATTCATCGATGATCTCGACAGACTCTTTGTGGTTTGGGGAGTGGTCATCGAGATATGGAGTCCAATCTTGTTGGTAGAAGCGAATGACTTTAGGAGCAAGAAATTCTGGGACGGTCCACCCTCGGGTGTTCCAAACGCTCTTTGCTAGCGTACCAGACTTGGACGAAGGCGGAACATCCGACAGATGGACGACCGTGAGCGCTGAACGACGATACCATGCAAACATGGAGTTGAGTGATTTTTGGAGCTCGACATGGTTATTCTGGTCGATGCAACACGTGTCGACCCACGCCCAGTGATACCCCTCACGACGAACTAATTTACAGAATGACTGTAATTTCACGAGACCATCAGCTGCCTTCAACTTGTACACGTCGTTGTCCTGGATGTCGTGCAGCAGCGGCTCGTTCTCTCCCCATCTATGGGATAACATGGCATAATGGAAGTATGTTGCCACCGCATCTACAATGCGCTCCATCGGGAAGTCTGCATGCTTCATAATCGATAACAGAAGCTGTTCGTACTCGGCAGTCGTTTTGAAGGCGCCTATCTGCGCTTCTCGATCACATAAGAGCCTGGTGTTGATGTTGAGCAGATGAAGCGGGGCAGTGTGAAGTTGAGCGTCAATGAACGTTCGAATGACGCCTTCTGCTCTGGATGGACTGACATACTTGTCGCGCAGCTCTGAGAAAAGAGTTGAGCATCTGGACACGCAGCGTCTTACTTAGGACTTACTTCGTATTTGCATGCCGCGAGCACTGTCCAATTTCGCAAGCATGATTTGGAAGGCCTCGATTGCTTCGATATAGCGTTGTGCGCCATGAAGCGCTATGTGCTTCAACTGATATCCAACATGAGACGAAGGCTCGAGTTCGATGACCTGTGCATCGCCACAGTGAGCATCGGCTAGAAAAACTGGCTGAATGGATGGCATCGTACCTTTTGCGCATCAAGAAGCGCATCCTCCCATAGAGATTGTTCCAACTTAACCTTGCTGCGGTTTGCAAATATGGTGCCGCTTACAGAGTTCAAAATCGAAGAGGGCTGAACGGTGACGGTCTTTGTATCTATTTCCAGTATCTGTAGTAGAAGATACGCTCTAATTATGTTATCAGAGTTAAGGATGGAAACATGCCTTTGAATCAGAAACTTGAGCCTTGGCAGCAAAGATATGTGAGATGAGATGATGAAGGGGCGGGAAATCAAACAGGAACATACCATTGATACCGGTGTCTCTGGCAAAACATTGTCGGGTGCTGCCCAATCTGAGATAATCCTGTCCTGATGTCCACTCAGGATGCGCTTGTTATCCATGGAGAGGGTGACACATGATGTCGACAATGCTGAGCGTTGAAAGGTGGTGAAGGTTTGTCGAACTGAGAGCTGCCGGAGTCCAACTTTGCTGTCAAAAAATGTAGAAGCGATGGGTGTGCCCGCAAGGGGATGAGCGACTTTCTTCCAGGCGGAGGCGGACTCCAGCAATTTGCCATGATTGGGCGTCCACGTGACATTGTGTGACAGTGTGTGACCCATACAAGGAGAGGTCGCTGAGGATGACTTTGCATTGATTAGGATGATCTGTAGCGCATTGCAAGCACGCTCAATATACTTTATCAGAGTGAAGAGTTGAAACATGCCTCTAAATCAGAAACGTTGACCTTAACTGGAAAACGACGCGAAATGAGATGACGAAGGAACGGGAAGGCTTTTAGGGGTTGTCCAGATTGCTTCCAAGTACTAGATGCAAGTATGGCACTATCGCCCGCTGAAAGAAGGCGTGCGATATATAGCGGACCTGAGGACAACCTCGTCATGAGTGAAGAAAAAAGGGTGTTAGTGCTCCAGGACTACATAGTCCTTACTGCTTTTTAAGAATTGTTTAAAGACGCTTGTCCGGGCTTCGAGATTTTGATGGGATGCAGTAATTGCGTCCGGGCTTTGAGATTTTGATGGGATGCAGTAATTTCGCACGGCCGCGACAACCTATCAAGCTTTTTAAGAATTGTTTAAAGACGCTTGTCCGGGCTATGAGATTTTGATGGGATGCAGGAAGTGGTTGTCGGTCTTTAAACAATTCTTAAAAAGCAGTACAGTAATATTTCGCACGCTCACTAAACGGTCACCTCGGGCAGCCCATGACGAGATAGGAAACGCAAAACACGAGGGAAACACCTATCTCGTCACCGTCTTCAAAGCCCGGACGCAATTACTGCATCCCATCAAAATCTCGAAGCCCGGACAAGCGTCTTTAAACAATTCTTAAAAAGCAGTAAGGACTATGTAGTCCTGGAGCACTAACACCCTTTTTTCTTCACTCATGACGAGGTTGTCCTCAGGTCCGCTATATATCGCACGCCTTCTTTCAGCGGGCGATAGTGCCATACTTGCATCTAGTACTTGGAAGCAATCTGGACAACCCCTAAAAGCCTTCCCGTTCCTTCGTCATCTCATTTCGCGTCGTTTTCCAGTTAAGGTCAACGTTTCTGATTTAGAGGCATGTTTCAACTCTTCACCCTGATAAAGTATATTGAGCGTGCTTGCAATGCGCTACAGATCATCCTAATCAATGCAAAGTCATCCTCAGCGACCTCTTCTTGTATGGGTCACACACTGTCACACAATGTCACGTGGACGCCCAATCATGGCAAATTGCTGGAGTGGAGCACATTCAAGTCCGCCTCCGCCTGGAAGAAAGTCGCTCATCCCCTTGCGGGCACACCCATCGCTTCTACATTTTTTGACAGTAAAGTCGGGCTCTGGCGGCTTTCAGATCGACGAACCTTCACCGCCTTTCAACGCTCAGCGTTGTGGACATCATGTGTCACCTTCTCCATGGATAACAAGCGCATCCTGAGTGGATGTCAGAATAAGATTATCTCGGAGTGGGCAGCACCCAAGGATGCTTTGCTAGAGAAACTGGCATCAACGATACATTCCTGTTGCTTTCCCGCCCCTTCGCCATCTCATCTCGCATCTTTTGCTGCCAAGACTGAAGTTTCTGATTCAAAGGCATGTTTCCATTCTTAACTCTGATAGCACGATTCGAGCTTGCTTCGTGCTACAGATACTCGAAATCAATTTAAAAACCATCACTGTTCAGCCCTGTTCGATTCTGAATTCTGTAAGTGGTACCATATTTGCAAACCGCAGCAAGGCCAAGTTGGAACAATATCTATGGCAGGATGCGCTTCTTGATGCGCAAAAGGTACGATGCCATCCATCCAGCCAGTTTTTCTAGCCGATGCTGAGTGTGGCGATGCACAGGTCATCGAACTCGAGCCTTCGTCTCATGTTGGATATCAGTTGAAGCACATGGCGCTTCATGGCGCACAACGCTATATCGAAGCAATCGAGGCCTTCCAAATCATGCTTGCGAAATTGGACAGTGCTCGCGGCATGCAAATACGAAGTAAGTCCTGAGTAAGACGCTGTGTGTCCAGATGCTCAACTCTTTTCTCAGAGCTGCGCGACAAGTACGTCAGTCCATCCAGAGCAGAAGGCGTCATTCGAAAGTTCATCGACGTCCAACTTCACACCACCCCGCTTCGTCTGCTCAACACCAACACCGGGCTCTTATGCGATCGAGAAGCGCAGATAGGCGCCTTCAAAACGACTGCCGAGTACGAACAGCTTCTGCTATCGATTATGAAGCATGCAGACCTCCCGATGGAGCACATCGCAGACACGGTGTCCAAATACTTCCGTTACGCCATGTTGTCCCATACATGGGGAGAGAACGAGCCGCTGCTGCCCGACATCCAGAACAACGACGTGTACAAGTTGAAGGCAGCTGATGGCCTCGTGAAATTGCAGTCATTCTGTAAATTAGCTCGTCACCTGGGGTATCACTGGGCGTGGATCGACACGTGCTTGCATCAACCAGAATAACCATGTCGAACTCCAAAACTCACTCAACTCCATGTTTGCCTGGTATCGTCGTTCAGCGCTCACGGTCGTCTACCTTCCGGATGTTCCGCCTTCGTCCAAGTCTGGCGCGCTAGCCAAGAGCGTTTGGAACACCCGAGGGTGGACCGTCCCAGAATTTCTTGCTCCTAAAGTCATTCGCTTCTACCAACAAGATTGGACTCCATATCTTGACTGACCACTCCCCAAACCACAAAGAGTCTGTCGAGATCATCGATGAATTGGAGGATGCGACGGGCATATATGAACGCGTCCTCGTCGTCTTCCAACCTGGTATGAAGAGACGCTCGACAGAAACTCCAATGGGTGTCTACGCGTGTCACCACTATGCCGGAAGACATCGCGTACTCATTATTTGGCATCTTCGGCAGTCCATTTACCTATTTTGTATGGCGAAAATGCGCAAAATGCCCTCGGGCGACTTCTGCAGGAGATCGTGGCTCGGTCGGGCGATATCACCGCCCTCGACTGGGTTGGACAACCGTCCGAATTCAATAGTTGTCTTCCGGCCCACATATCTTCATATGCAGCTCCCCCACGCGCCCTCCCATATTTGTCTGAAGACCAGATTCAAACAGTGGTCTCTTCGCTGCGACACACTGCAGGCCGTAGACCAGGCTTCAAAACTTTATGACCAGCTTGTCAATACGAGCGCTCCTCGCTTCGCGAACTGCAGGCTCCGTCTGCCATGCATCGTATTTCCTGTCACAGAAGTCAGACGGAGGTCTGGTCCAGATCATGATGCATTGTCCACTTATACGGTCAAGGCAGACGGACTTGATGACCTATCGATCACCACCGAAGAGAATCTGATTCAATTCTCGCGGCTCAGGCCCGCTCGACGGACGTTCTTACTCGTCCATCCTTGGGATCGTCGTCTCCTTGAGCTGCCTGAATTCGCAGACGACGACGAGGAAAACTTGGGAGATTATTCTCCGCTAGATGACTCTGATGAGTCTGTCAGCAATTTGCCTGGAGAAGAGGAGTTGGACCGATTCAGGATCTTACTCGCGTGCATTGAGATTGATCGTTCGCCTCGGACAGCCATTCGGCGCATTTTTGCTAGCGCAGCAGCGGGGTGGAGAATACAAGAGGATCGCATCGGATTACGATATCACTGCGGAAGTCAAAGACGTGTCCTCTGTCCATACCATGATGGACATCAGGACCTTAGAAATATTGTAGCCTCATACTATATTTCACTGAGATAGCCAGGGGTTTCTCGGCGGTTTTCTTAGTCTAAACAATTAGAGTAATAAGGAATACATGTTACAAGAGCTGCAGCAGAGCCATTCACAGGCATCTAAGTACCCCACGCTATGCAAGGAATCAAGCTTCAAGCTTGGACGCTGCCCCTTGCGCCACCTTCTCACACTGGATATGTATAGATATGGTCAATGCGTGAATGAAACTGCTCATCTGCTGTAGTCAAAATACATACAACCTACAATATTTCTAGCGTCCTGATACTCGTCAGATTGTCAACAGAAGCCATATCTTTGAATTGTACAATAATATCGTGATCCGAGGCGATCCTCTTGTATTCTCCGCCGCGCTGCTGTGCTAGCAAAATTGCACTGAACGGCTGTCCAAGGCGAATGATCAATCGTAATGCTGGAGAGAGAGATTCTGAATCAGCCAGTTCTTCTTTGACAGTATAATCTCCGTGCGAATGGTGTAGCGGAGACCCAGGTTCGGACCAATCTCCTAAACTTTCTGAGTCCCCATTCTCTGTGAACTCGGGCAGCTCGAGGAGACGACTGTCCCACGGACGAACAAGCAAGAGCTTCTGTTGCGTAGGCCTTGCCCGCGAGATTTGGACCAGCATCTGGTTACTGGTGATCAGCAGGTCATGAAGTCCGTCTACCTTGACTTCATACGTGCAAAGGGTCTCTTGGGCTGGACTACGCTGCTGTCTGACTTCCGTCACAGGGAAGACAATGCAGGGCAGATGCAGTCTGCGGTGCGCAAAGCGAGCAGCGCTCAGGTTCTCCACCAGGGTTAAAAATCGCGGAGCCAATCTCGCAGCTGCAGTATTTTTCAGCGAACAGATAGCTGTCTGGATTTCATCTTCAGATAAAGATGGCAGGACGCGTGGCGGAGCTGCGTATAACGTGATATCAGCTGGAAGACAACTATTGAATTCGGAGGATCGTCCGACCCAGTCGAGGAGAGATGTCGCCTGACTCCGCTACGATCTCCTGGAGGAGCCGTCCGAGCGCGCGTTGCGGATTTTCGTCGTGAATTGCAGGGATGTAGACGTCGAAGATGCAGGATAATGAGTTCACGATGTCTTCCGGCACAGTTGTGACATGCGTAGATGCCCATCGAAGCTTCTCTCGGGCGTTTCTCATCCCTGGTTGGAAGGCGTCAAGGGGCTGTGTATCTATGCCCAAAGCATCCTTCATCTTATGCAGGATCTCAAAAGACTCCTTGTGGTTGGGGACTTGTCGTTATCAGTCGAGGTCTGAGGTCTGGTCCTTTGGATAGAATGTAATAATGACGTTGTTGAGAGTAGCGCCTAGAAGATATCGCTAAGTATCTGAAGAACCGCTATTATATTCACGCTACCCTAAGGACGTTGCTAGAGACATATTATCATAAGAGAGAGAGAGAGACAACGTGCACAAAGACAGAAACATACCTTAGCGTTTGGAGAACCACTGGGGTTCAAACCGGACGACATACCACATATACTTGAGTAAGCATTACTAGTACTAATAGTACGTGTATCTGTTTCTGTGGCTGTTTCTTGAGTGATGGAACATTCTTCGGAAAACCGCTCTGAGGTCTAGACTAGATTTAGTCTTACTTGTCACATGAACGCCGCTTCAAACGCGCTTCCCGTGTTTCCTAGGACACAAGGCTGGTCAAGGAATCGATGCCTGGGTTGGGACTGTTATCAAGAAAAACGTTGCGCATAGCCATGATTTAAAAATTACAAGTGGAACAATTAAGTATGCGGTGGTATGAAATCACAGAGTATGAAAGCATGTGTAAACGGCAGTCAGAAGGCATAGTGAACATAAGGAAAGGCATATAAGCATAGTTCAAGTTATCATTAGAAAAATTATCAATCAAACGCTCACCACCCAAGCGCAAGATCCCTCCCGAATTGGGCATATCGACCCAGCGCGCCAGAAAAAAATAAGAACAAAAGCGCCGCAAATAATATAAGTTGCCGTTGCTGTTGATATAGAGCTGCGCTGGTTTTGTCACCGTCGGTCGTGCCTAACGTTCTCCTTGACCAATACTTGCCTTGCTACGTGCCTCCTGCGACACGTCGGGAAGGCCTGGGTCGACACCAGAGTATTCGGGGTAGTGATGAGACACGCTTTCTCCTACTACACCGTTATCGAGTAGTTTTGATATACGACCTAGCGTCGCGTCCAAAATGCGTTCAACTGCAGCATCGTACTGCCGCACAATACGTAGGCGGTCTGCGCGTATGGATACGGTATCTTCAGAAGGCGTTGGTTCTGTATTGAAAGACGAAGAATGAGCATTGGCACATGAAAACTCTATTAGATGATGCATTCTCGAAAGGGCATATACAAAACAAAGGTCACCCTTACGAGGCAAACACAGGCAATCACGTTATGTTTCAAGAGCATCACGAACTCACCATACATCCAGACAATACCCTTCGAATCAGCCAACACCTGTAAAGCAAGCAACGACAATCTCCCCTTACACTTCTCCTCAAACGGCTGCATTCTCTCCAGATCAATCGCCTATCACGCCAATCAACATCTTAGTAAACAGAGCACTATGTCAATAACACGCACCGAACACCGCTCCAAGGCCCACTTACCCTTCACTTTCTTCAAATCCAGCTCACCCGTAGGTTCGAGCGCAAAGTCATTTTTGAGCGCAGCCCATGGCTCCTTCATTGGGTTTTTGCCCCGTGTCCATTCTGGGAGAAGATATACGCGGACGTGTCTGTTGGCCCCCATCATGATGGCTCAGCGATCAATACTAAACGAGGATATAGAGTTTACGCACCCGGGTGGACAGGAATGTGCCAGTGGACTGGGATTTCTCCACATGTACTCTAGATGCTCTTGCGGCGTGCGCACAAATATAGAGGGACCGTTACCCATGGTGCTGTGAAATGGAACCGACTGCCAGTGAACATCGGCTGGATATAAAATACTGTCAAGTGTTTGTTCCGTATGTGAGAACTTCTTGACGAGATCATAGTGAGATGCATGAAAACAACAGAGCCAAGGAAACCAGATTTATGTAAAGTCGTACAAGGGCTCAGTAGAGTACTTTTCAAGGAGATGCCACAAGTGTTACAGCTCGATCATAAAACAAGGTTGCGAAAGTACAACAAAACGCATTTCACACAAGTATGCAATTTGATACAATTACGTGATGATTGCAGGCGCTAATTGGACAGTCGGTAAAACAAAAAGTGGTACATAGGTATGAAGATCAATCAGGGTATGGTACATATCGCCCAATGAATGGCAAGAACGGAGATTCGGACAGAAATACAAAGAAAAATAGAAACGCGGCACGACCCTGCAATTCTATTCGTTCAATACGTTTACCAGGGCTGCTCGTCGACAGTGCCCCATCCACTGGTGGAGCTCTTAGGAACCTTCGCCCGGGCACGCCCACCACGCTTGCTACCGACGGTAGAGAACCCATCATCCTCAGGGTATCCAGCAGCGCTATGGGCGTCCACTTGATCTGCCCAAGAAGTGGAAGCCTTCTTAGTGGTCCAGGCGTTGTTAGTGTTGATGTTCGGCTGGGGTTTCTGCTGAGGTTGGAACTTCTGCTGGATCTGGGGCTTTTGCTGGGACCTCCACTGAGACTGGGATGGGGCCTGAGACTGAGGCTTCCACTGGGACTTGGACCTCTGCTGGGTCTGAACCTGCGGCCTCTGCTGAGGCTCGGGCTTCGCAGGGGCGCTAAGCCAAGGGTCATAGCTGGCTACAGATTTTCCCCAACCGTCATCAGACGGCTCGGGCGCGTTATTGCCCGCAGGCTCTGCCTCCTCCTCAGGCGCATCTTCGCCTGCATTCCACGAGGCATTTGGCGTATTGCCCCATCCATTCGGAGTCTCAGCTGCAACGGGTTCCGTTTCGTTATTGCTTTCCCGGCGCTCAATGGCAGCGGCGGATACGATGGCCCTAGGAGCGCTTCGCCAAGTCGACTTCACGGGAGCGCCGCGACCTCTAAAAGCATTGTTGGGAGCTCCACCACGATCGGTGCCTCCCCCTCCTTCTCCACCGCCTCTGGTAAACCCCTTGCCTCTGCCTCTGCCCTTGGCCTTCTTGTTGTTCGAAGTTGCATCCTTCTGTGCTCTCTCCGCATCGCGAACCTGCTTCGCATACTCCCTGCAGATTCCCTTCTTGCAAATGATTCCATGGGCGTTGCATATGATCGGCTTTTCCTGCTCTTTGTCGTCATTCTGCTCCCTCCACTGCGTCTCGGCGTCTGCAGGAGCATCGTCCCAAGTAACCCCATCGGCATTGGGATGATCCGACCAAACTTGGGTACTCATGGGCTCACCCCAGTTCCCGGGTGCGATTGAGTCCAGCTCAGCGAGATCGGGATCTATATCATCATGGACCGACAGCGCAGTCCAGCGCTCGTTCCATGCTTTCAGAAATTTGGACTTGAACCTTGTATGGATCGTCCTCAGGAGTGAGCACGATATCGGTGCTGGCATTGGAGGACCCTCCGTTGGAGCTCCAGCTAGCGACACTTGTATTATCGCGATCAAGGCCAGGCGCCGTCTCAATACGAGGAGCGCCCCATGCGTTTGGTACTGCCGGAATGCCGGGAGGATGAGTAGGGTAGGACGTTCCAGCATTCCAAGCCTTTGGACCACTCAGACCGGGAGGGACGGTGGGAGATTGATTCGATAATGTTCTAGGTAAGGAGATGGGGCTCCACTGGAAGGAGTGTTCATTTCAGATCCAGTGGGGGAGTCTGACCACCCATTCGGCCCAGGTCCTGAGGACGTAGGAAGGCCGACCCCTTATCGTGAATCAAAGAAAGTGCTTAGCATACATAGGTACTTCAGAAGGAAAAACGTATATGACATACAAACATCAGATGCTTTTACCGCGATGGGTCCGCCGCCAACTGCGGGCTGCTTCTTAAGCCCAGGGATTGGAGGAGAGGAAGTAGCGATAGCAGCCTTCCATGCATTGCCGAGTGGTGCTGTAGATTTGGGGGCACCTTTAGCCCACGCCCCTGCCCTCGCGATAGGAGCAGGTAGCTGTTTTCCGGTGATCCATTGTTGAGAACCGACGACTGCAGCAAGGTTAATAATTAGATTGGAAGTACGGCAGGAGGCAAAAGGACCCCGCGCTTACCTGGTGCAGGAGCAGTCAGGGTCTCAGGGGGAGGGGGTTTCACAGCGCCCGGAAGGGGCCTGCACATGGGATGATTGGTCTGATCCTCAATCGGTACTTCACAAAAATGGGTTTCAGGGTAAGGGAAAGTGATGAGACTGGAGAATAACACGGTACGTTAGGTTATAACTCTGTAAGTCATGAAGGATGGGGACTTACTGATTGTTCGGCGACCATGTTTTAAACCAAGCGTCTTCGACATATATACGCTTCCAGCCTACAAAGAAATCCGATATGGTATTAGCCACTTGATCCGTTCATAGAAGGTAATTAAGATTCAAGACTGATCGAGCTTATCGTCCGGGCGGCATAACAAAGATAGATTGAACTCACCATTCTTCTGCACTTGTCTTCCAGTGCTATAAGTGCAATAAAAAACCTTCGTGACTTGATCCTGCTCTTGTTTGGTCGATTTCTTCAAGAACTCCCTCCAACGATGCTCGCCGAGTAAGCGATCAAGCTGGGGGCACTCGCGAGCTATTTCGATGATAACCATGTCGCGTGCCTGATTGATGCGCCACAGTGGGGTATGCAAACAAAGTTAAGTTTACACACTGCAGAGAGGGTCCACACTACCACTTACACTAGGCTTATGAAAAAACGCGTAAAAGTACTTAGCATCGATGCAGCATGCTACCCAGCGCGCAAAATCTTGTCTATCCTTGGGTAACTCCATGTTGCAAACGCCGTCGAGGACGTACGGGTGAACGACAGTGAGATAGCGAGGTTCATCGTCTCCGGGAGGAGGGGTAGGAATACGCTTTGGCATGGTGGAAAGATAGAGAAATGGTAGGTTGGAAAATGCAGGCGATCGAGTTATTTATGCAAAAAAAGGATGGGCATGCGGCTGACGTGCTGAATCTGCGTGCTAGTGGCGACTCTTATGGATCCCCTGAGGGAGGTCACCTGAAGGGTCCCGTGTTGCTATGCCGTTTCACTACAGTACTGTATAAAGACAGATAAAAAGTTGGGGTTGTCGTGCCCGACCCTGATGATAATAACAAAGATCACGTTCCTATGTTGGTGTTAATTGTCAGATCTGGTTGATCCCTGCATATAATGAATATTCGAACCAAAGAAAGGTTCTTGAAAGCTTCAGCTCAACAAAACTTCTTCAAGGTCGGGCAGCGTGAAAATATACAAAGAGTGCTTTATGAGATTGTAGACAGGAGTGGGTCCTTGAAGGTCCGATTATTCATATCGACTACACCGTGAGAACAAACGCATCGCCTTCAACTGACGTCATCATTCTTGAGGACGAGTTGAATCCTATGACTATCGCATTGACGTGGATTACGCGGAGGGCACCACGTCAATATGATTTTTTTCAATCTCGCTTAGAGCAGGCGAGCGCAACTTAATGTTGTCAGATACAGACATTAATTATATACGTACAAGTACCCTAAAGGCTAGTGCACCAAGTGACCGCAGCGGGGAGTCGGGAAGCAGAGACCAATTTCGGCATAGACACGCCGACAGCGATAAGCTTGTGACCGTGATTAAACGTCACGTTTTAATTGTAAGCGCTACCGAGCATGGCCAGCAAGCCGCCACTGACACTACTGGCATGATAGATGAAACAGGTGAAAGTCATTACTCTCATTCTGTCGCACTGAAACTCACGAATTTACGAAATGACCTATTACCAGGAACCCAGACAATCTTGCCAAGCCGAAGGTGTGTCATACTATTTCGTGTTTTGATCCTGCATGATTTCAGTTCAATTAAGCTTGTGCACTTCAATCATGCCTTTCGGCAAACACATACTCTCCAGAGAGATGCAATGCACATCTCAAACGACTCTATCAATGTTGCTCCAAGCTATATCACGACAACGCGGAGAATAATGTCAAAGAACGTGTCAATGGTTCCGACCAAGAAAGTATATCGACAGCGTGTCCAATGCAAATGGTAGTTGAGCGCTGGCTCAAGAATCACCCATGATTTTCGGCGCGATAACGTTCTTGCAATTCGAATACGCGCAACTTCTAACCGATAGCCTGGCTCAAGTTGCCCATCCCTCTTACAGATGAAGTTCTTTTGGATGGTCGATCCTTAATTATGTTAGAAACGTAGAAGGTCGACATCTCGGGTACTTCCTACTACTAGGTGTCGGACATGAGAACGGCAATGGTGGTTTTTATCGCAAAGCTATACTGTTATTAGGCGCTCAGACACGCGTAACACTAAATTTACCCCCTTCGACCGAGGCTGTGGCACAGGGTCACTTACTGTACTACTAGCGCTCACAAGAACCCGTCACATAAGCGTGTACCGGTGTAATTTCACCGTCTGCGGGTTTAGTGGTTAATAAAGACCCTGCTGGTACCCATCGCATTGACTAAATTGCCTTTACTAACGAAACACTCAGTTCACCATGACACCTTCAAGTTTTTCTACCGATTCCGATACAAGCCCCATATTATCCACCGAAACTATCGCAGGCATCGTCATTGGAGTTGTAGGAGGCGCAGCAGTGGTAGCAACCGCATGCTTCTTCTTGCGGCGTTGGAGGAGAAGTAAGGGAGAGTTCACAAAGCTTCGTAAGAGAGGGAGGGCAGTAGATCCTGAGGAAGAATTCGTGTCGGGAGGCCCGGGATCAAGTTTTGCTGTTCATGATCGGGTCGGACGGTATGGTCACGGACAACAACCATCTGTATCTCTCGAGCCCCTCCTTCTACCTTCCCCACCGCAGACATTACAGGAAATCCCAGCATCCTCAGTCCCGCAAATACCAATAGACTGGTCTTACCTCCCTCCCATCCTCCCCAACACGACAACAGATCACAGCTATCACAGCCTCTATGACACCGAGGACCCATTTGCCCGTATCCAGACGGCAATACTCCCCACACCTGCTGCACACCACATACCGGTGTCTTCCCGCAGGGTGTCGCATGAAGTGCCGCTTGAACAGTACTCCAGGCACAAAGCCAATAATCCTGGGCCAGTTGCCCCGCTTTTCATCAATCGTAGTCTAACCCGTCACTCGGGTCCGGA
Source organism: Suillus cothurnatus (assembly GCA_016758765.1). Taxonomy (NCBI): domain Eukaryota; kingdom Fungi; phylum Basidiomycota; class Agaricomycetes; order Boletales; family Suillaceae; genus Suillus; species Suillus cothurnatus. The sequence goes on along the minus strand of JABBWL010000020.1, from coordinate 541,223 downwards.
CTTTTTCTCAGGTCGGGCAAGCTCTTCCTTGTTTTCGTCGGCAGATCCTCCCCAAACCATATCACCTCGAACTGGAAGTGAGACTGTCGAATTGGTCGCAGACCCACCTCCACCTCCACCCAAGCCGCGGATATCGATTCTCAGTCCGCTAGCCGAGCATACCACCCCGAAAGAATCGCGAGGGGAGGTACAGCAGCCTCGGAAAGCAGCTGGTGAAGCCGACTCCAACAGCCCTGAATCCATCTATTCCCAAGAATCCGCACCACATCAGTCCCATCCTCCAGAACCCCAGCTACCATCCCAGTCATCAAGGAAGAGCAGATCATCCCTGAGATATTCAAGAACGCTAAAGGTATCAGGGCTAAGCCCTGTTATTGAAGGTTCAACGTCAATGAGCGGCCCTTCCTCCCATGACGTCTCGACGAGCTCAGAAATGGAGAAAAGGCTGTCCCGCACCTTGTCACAGACTCGAAAGATCATCTTCCCTCTCAGTCGCTCTCTCTCATACCCCATCCCTCAAAGCCCCCGAATGCACTTCGTTACCCCTCCTTTCCTCCTCCAACACATTCGGGAAGAGTGGTTCCAGCGCATCGACGTTATCTCCCTCGAGCAGTCGAGCGACGAGGTATCCTTCATTAACACCCTCTAGTTTACAACTGTCCTCGTCTAGCTCAAATCCCCACACCGATTCAGCCACTGAGTGGCACCGTCCACCAGCAGGCCTTAATGGGCTTAAAAGCCTCCAAATGTTAGATCTCCCGAATCCACACGGCCCAGCATTGGAGGTTCCTCGAATTTCGGTGGTACCTCCCGCTGATCGACAACCACTTGCAGCTGACAAGAAGTCCGAGAAAGTGCCACCCAGAGCTCGCCTGTGTGCACATTCGCCAGGTTGCCTTCCAGAAGTTGAGCGAAGGCCGGTTGTACAGTGTGGTATTGCGAATATCGATGTAACACTATGACTATATGTACTGATGGTGGGTGGGTGGATGGATGATTACATTATGAAGGACTCTAGTAAATTATTCATACATGTATGCTTGCATGGATACACTTGGTGATTGCGTGGATACAGTTGATGATTGCATGGATACACTTAGCGATTGGACGGATAACAACGGACTTTATACGGGGTTGGGTCAGTAGACTCGTAACAAACACGTTGGTATTCCATAGTCCGTTATCGAGAACACTCATACAGGTTATCTATTACACGGCAGTGAGTACAGCGAATAGATAATACGCACTACTGACCTTGGTGTGTCATTGAAAAAATCCCTTGCTTTTCCAATACTTCACCCATGCCAGCGCATGGCTCGGTCCAAGCCATTCAGTCTCCCGTGTGGAGAGAAGACGCATCGTGCTGCTCAGTGAACAAGCTCTGTTCGTCGCAAACTGCAGGCCGTTACCTGCCTCCCCATCACCAGGAATAGTTTCAACATTCTGGGGCTGCAATGAACCTCGGAGAAATGGAAGAATTTTGAGTGCCGGCTATACAGGACGGCAAAATCAGCCCATAATCTTCATCCACCGATCAAGGTTCGACTTACGACCTCTTTAAAATCGCGTTCTTTCGCGCCGCAGGCGCGCTGTTCCAGTTTTCTCATCCACCCTGAATAGGGCTCCAGTGGCAGCGGATCTTTTGTTTGGCCAGAAGCTACAAGCGCATCTCTCACGCCCTCAAGGATGGTCCGCCATGGAACAGGTCTTGGATGAGTGACATTGACAAGTGGGACATGCATCTCAGACAAGGCAACATCAAGTATTGCTGCTGCAACGCGGTCCGCGGGTGTCCATGACACGACCTAAATTCAAGGTTTGTAAACCAAACTAGTGTCGCGCGAAAGAAGATTCACCCCTGGAAGGTCAAGAAGCGAGCCGAGTGCCAAGCTTGACTTGACAAGGATGGGAACCCAATCAGTCATTGCCCAAGCCCCAGTAGGCCCACCAGTAATCTGTCCTACTCGGAGAGATGTAGCTTGCAGATCAGATCGGGCGATGATCTAGCAAGTGCTGAGTCACTGGATTTTACTCAGATAATGTGAAGTTACCTGTTCGGCAACGTGCTTCGATTCCCCGTACCCAGAACCTATTGCCATAGAAGGATCACCAAGAAGTTCCTCTGGGACGGGACCCTGACTTGAATCACAACCAAATGCGGATGCGATAGACGAAACGAATATGAACCGCAAAGAAGCGGCATGTGGAGAAGCAAGCGCAAGATCGAGTAGCATCCGCGTGCCCCGGATATTAGGTTCAAACGAGGAAAGGGCCAAATTGAAGTCGACGCGCCACGCATTGTGAATTATCATGGTCACGGAATGTTTGAGCTTCAGAAGTTATTTCAGCGACAAGCTAAGCAGAGGAAAGAGAACAAACCCGTGCGTAAGTAGGGGGTGTCAAACCTAATCTGTCCTGAGAGATGTCTCCTCGAGATAAAGGATCTTCCTCGATGAGGTTAGAAGTTGTGTATCTAACCCTCTTTCCTCGAATGCGTTGAGCTGACGCATACTGCTGTATGTTCCTGGAGCCGCTGAAAATCGGTTGAGAACATAGACTGTCGAGACCTCTGGCCGTCCGAGAAGATCGGCAAGTATGTAGGATCCCAGTGTCCCGGTAGATCCAGTAAGGAGCACAACACGCCCACTGTCAAGCCTGGCTCGCTTTCCAGGTCTCTCCATTGAGTCATGGTCAAATTTCAGAAATTTAGCTGAGTATTTTTCGATCATAGCTCCGATTGCATGGATGTGAGAGTCTTGTACAGACTCCGAAGTCCCTTCCGCACATGCAATAAGGGCGGCAACCTTCCGTGCCAGTGAATGAATAGTGGGGTTCTCAAAGATGATGTTTTGGGTAATGAGGCTGGAAATGCTCTGGATTCCTATTTCAGATGATCTCCTTAGGGCGCTGATGAGCCGATTCCTAAGGTACGTGGCACTCAAGCTGGGGAGTAATTCAGTGACAGTGTCCACCAATTAAACAAAGCTCATACCTGTCGAAGCCTTGCGCGAATAGATCTACAGTCGGTTTTATATCCGTCCTAACATTCGAGGCTTGTAATAACAGCCAGGAAGTTAACTCGTTCTCCGTCCATTGTATCGGTAAGGTGTTGTTGCCAACTTCATGGCTGAGTCCGACAACGTCATAACTGATTATACAAGATGCTTGAGCAAATGTCCGGCCAATTAATGATATGGCGGACACTAACAGTGCATTAATTTCTTGTTCATATGCTTGGAGCGCCGCCTTTCTTTCGATAGTGCCTTTCATAGTCCGAGACACAGGCTTGTCGCGACGAGCAACAAGAATCATTTCCTTGAAGATACAACTGTAAGTCGGCACAGATGCATTGGCGTCTTCTACATATGGCCTAAAGAAATCTGTCAATCAAAGATCTTGATTCAAAGCGAAATACGTTCACCATACTCGGTTTCGAAACTGGGCAACTTGTTCCTCGTTATCCACATCAATGAAATGATCCACGGTAGGTTCGATCAAAACTCCAACTTGGTTTCGCTCACGTCCGAACATAACGGCACCATTTACGTACTGGACAACAACCGATGATGGTCTCCATTTGCGATGGAACAGTCTTTTCCCCAGAGGATAGTACGATGACATCGTCCGCTCGACTAACGCTGAGGTCGCTTTAGGTTTGCAACAAAATAGACAAGAAAACGTACATCTTCCATAAATGCTTCTGGGTTGGGTGCCTAATAAAAAGGTCGTTAGTGGCATAGCCTTGCACATCGGGAAGGTTTTCAATGCTCGGCTGAAGTTTGTCTGATCGCTGTAAAGACGTTGATCTAACGCGTGATTTTGAATGTGCCTCGATACATACCAATACTTGGCATTCGTATAAATCAAGATCATGAGGAGCCCAGCGAATATCGACCGTATCGGAAAACTCGACCCACTGCCAATATGGGTTACCATTGACAACTGAGTCTCGAGGAGGAAGAATGGAGACCGGACCACACTCTGTCGCACCGTAAAGCTGTGCAACTGGTATTCCAGCGGCAGTAAGAAAGTCTCCTTTCTTTTCCGAGAGAGGACCGCCTCCATACACCTGCAAAGTCACGAGGTCAAATGTGTGGGATACAAGAGCAAAGGTATAACGTACAACATATCCTATATTTCGTAGCGTCTTTAGTGCTTCTTCCGAGTCGGCCCACTGTTCAAGGTGATATGGAACGCAAAGAACGATATTAGCCCCAGTCTGGCTGATGCATTCAATTATGTTGTCCGATGTCGGAATGGTAGGAAAAGTCCGCCGATCTCCCACGGACATAGGCGCGTATAATGCTGCTGTAACACCGATAAGCATTGCATACAGCTGTGCGGCCACACCAAAAATGTGAAACGGGGGAAGAGCCATTACGCCAAGACGGACTGATGGGTAGTTCCGATATTGCCATAACAAAGCTGCACCACATTAGTTTTCTATCAAAGATGAAAACAAAAGCAGCCGCACGGGCGTTCATCCAGCTGAGTTGGCCCCTGTGGTTTTGAGCGATAGGTTTAGGGAAACCAGTGCTGCCGGAAGAATGCATGTATAAGATGGTCTCAGTTATCCGTGCGATTGTAGAGCGCTTAGGGTATGGCGTAAAGGGGTGGATGATGGATTCGTTGCCCAAATGAGGGTAAACTTCTGATATGGGTGGTATCTCGATGATTGTCAGACTGGTACCACTATTACCCATAAGACGCTGGACCTCATCAAGGAGAGCGGCATGGTTCGGAGTGATGGATGCTATACGACGGCAGCATGTCCGGAGAAGTAAATCCACTATGACCTGCGGTGGGTTGCGAGGAGACATAGGAAACGGCTGCACGGAATGAAATAAAACAGTGGTAAAGTAAAAAGCATGAGTACTCACTACGATCCCCGCAATCATGAGACCGGCGATCAAAGTTGTATACAGGAGGGTGTCTGTGTGAACAACTATTGCGGTTACCTCGCCTTCGACTCCGGTGCGACTAGGTCGGAGCGCATGGGCTATTCGATGGGTAGCTCTACCGAACTCGCGGTAGGAAATGGAAGTCAATGCGCCGGTTTTCGTGTCTGGAAAGATGTATATTGGCAGAGATGCATTCCTATGCATGTGAAAGTCGATGATATCTGGAAAGAGGAGTGAGCCATCGAGAGGAGGACACTCTGGCTTGGCAGATATAGCAGCCATGACCGTGACTCCTCCACAGAAATGTGGACAGGAGAATGTCAGGGAGGTATTCGAAGTATATATAACACGGAAGGCTTGTAAAAATTTAAGTTGGCCAGGGTATCTGATCAAGTGGTGCCCTATCGCGACAAGCCGGTAGAATGACTAGTGGTGGATTAGGCACGTAATGACCTACAACGTGTTAAAAGCGCAACTTGACCTTCAAGGAATGTCTTCAAGATCCCGACTCGGACCGCACAATTAAGTCGTTTCTAAAAAAAGCACACAGAAACGCGAACAGCCTAACTAATTGAAAACAATTCGTCCGTTTCGGAATCCAAATGAAAATAAATAAATAATTACACTAGACTCAACATGCATGATGCACCCACACCAACTAGTACATCCGCACGAAGGAACAAATGACGAAGCATAATAGGCACTCATTCTGATGCAAGGAAAACGTGGCCCAATTCCCGATTCCTATTGATGGGTCCTGAAACTTTTGTATCGGACAAGCCTATCAACCTGAATTCTTCGCGGATCCGTGACGAGTACTCGAGTCGGAAAAGCCAAGTCTAAATCTCTAATTCCTCGATTCACCTGTTCAAGGTGCATCATGCTGTGCTGGGACAATAAAGGCGCTCGGGTCCCGAATCTGGATGCCTGCGCTCAAGGGTTGAAGCATCCCGACAGGTGGCAGTGTTTTTTTTTCCAGGGCTTTGTCAGTGCCTGTCGATCACTTCAAGTAACTCGTGGACTGACCATAGTACGGAGACCAAATCATCAAGATTTCCGACTCTCGATGAGAATTAACTCGCGCCCGTAAATCTCGGCTAGGTCATCGCTCTCCCACTTGAGCCTGAGACCGCGTTTGTGGAACACATAGAAAGGGAATCCGAGCCATACCAAAAAAATCCTACATTCCACCAACTCAGTACTTAGCTCCAATTCCAGCATCTCGCCCGAGGCTCGGCACAAGCAGACAAAGGAAGTAATCTCGGCCTTGGCATCGTTCAAGCAGCGAATCTATGTATCCGTTTCGAAATATCAGTGGCCCAATTCCGTCGGTACGGCTTACAGATGACATTATCAGTAGCGTCAATGTGGTGCACAGGTATATTGCTTACAGTCATTCCAGCCCTAGCTCAAAACTTGTTTCGCTCTTTGATCAGGTCATGCACACCAATCTTCAAAACCTTCATGATGTAATCCCTAGGATATTAGGTGATATCCCGATTCCCGATGCACGTTGCTGCTGCTACATTCATTCGGTAGCGCGTGGTTCAATGAATGCAGGCCCAATCCGTCGCATTCTAGGAGCCGTCCGGTTCACGGCAATCTTGGAGTGTAGCCGCGTTGAATCCGCTCTTGACGATCTGAACAGTCGCATCAGAAAGGGCATATCCAAATCATATTGGAACTTCGAGCCGGTCGTCGCCGCTGATGAAATATGACCCGTCCATGCTGACAAATCAATCACACGCGCGGGGGAGATTCGTACGACGTGAGATGTGTGAGTATGTGGGGTTAATGTTTTTTGTTGTGAGTTTGGTACCGAGATCACGAACAACAGGAGCAGTGGCGTACAACCCTATGAATGTGTGGGTGATGTGAGGGTTGAAAAGCTGGTCGTTGTGGTACTTGGAAGGAAGCCATCGAGTATTGTTCTATAAGGTTTGAGCGCTTCTTATTATTACACACTAAGGGATCAACAGCTGGTGGTTGCATAGTCTCCCCTAGTCAGACAAAATAGAAAGACAGTCGTTCCTTCTTGATTATGGTGGTCACAATGCAACGGAAATACATTTATAATGCGGCTGGGTTAGCCCGAACATTTTCCCCGCTCGTAAGGCTTTCCTGTTTCTTACCTGCTTGTCAGAGATTCACCAAATGATGCACGGTCTAGTCGGCGAATGTGCGAATATCCTGGTATGAGACGTGCCTCACCAGTCCGCATCCTGCACATTTGTGAGTCATGAATCGTGCGGTCAGGCACCCTCATATGATCATGGCGGCTTGCGGCGGTCGACAGTGCTGCATAGGATGGGCCCACTATGGCCTGACAAGGCCACTTTACCGTTATCTCCAGCTTGGCGTGGAGTGTGCCATCCAAGTCTATATATGTGCGTTGGTATTGCTACAGCATCACGTGAGGTCAAGGAGAAGAGTCCACAAAATGTCTATGAAAAAAAACAGCGCTAAAAGCATTAACTTAGGGAGGAGACTTGTTCATCGGCCAATCACCCAAAAATCCCGGTGGCAATGTCACGGATACGGGATAGAACGGTTTGTTGTTGGATTGCCAGTGTAGGAAGGAAAATGCTGATCGTTTGCAATAGATGTAATCTACAGATACTGACAAGGAAGTTGCATCATACAAGGAGGTGAGTTGGTGACAGACGCGCTATTATCGAAGACTTTGATGGATTTGTCACCTATTGTGGAAGAGTAAAGAGGATAGACATTACAGCTAGAGAAGATCATAGGGACTGCCAAGCATATTGACACGACGGTGTATCTGTACACATGTCATGCTTCTCGGTTGGCCAGACACCTCCAGAACAGGCAAACAAGGGAAGCGTCTCGGACGTTCAAGCGGCAATTCCCATCGTCTGTTTCAAAATATCACCAAAAAATTCCAGCAGCGTAATTGCAGGTTCAAAAAAACACGTCATTGTCAGTTTCGTTGAGATACAGGTGTACACCAGTATTGCGTACATCAGTGGCCGAGCCATAAAGTTCCTTGCACACTCTGCTCGAGCCGAGCAAACCTTGTCCCCATTTCCTTCGCCTTCAGGATGCGGTCAAGCTCTACCTATAACTGGTGACCGCATGATCAGCCGAGGATGGTTAACGTTCAACGCGGGCTCCATAGCGATAGGCAACATGGTAGCAGTCATACCATCAGCAGCCCGAGGCATCCCCTAGGAGATTAGGGCATCCGGTGGCGTAATAGGCACGATCCGTCATATTCCAAGAGCCGTTCGGTTGGACAATCGCGGAGCCAAGCAATGTTGAATCCGCTCTTGACGGGAATCTGAGCAGTCGTCGCGTCAAAAAAAGGTGTGTGGAATCAATAGAAAATGTATAGGCGACAAAAACATACTTGCTCTCTCTATACCAGACGAAGCTGCGACAAATCCTTGGGGATGGTACATTTGACGCATTTCCGGGCTTGACTTGATGTCGTTCAGATTGAGGAAGTGATTGAACTCAATATATGGAATCACTGAACCCTACTTGAAAGTGTTCGGGAAATTTGGGAAAAGTGGAGTAGTGCATACAGGTGATCTAGAAGAGGTTGTTACGATAGTCCTTGGTTGGTGGATGATGTTCTGTTGACTAGCACTGCTACCAACATTTCGCTGTTCGCCCGATCAAATCGAGACTTTCAGCAGCGTCACTGTGGATCACGACTTCAATTGTGGACGTCCTTCCAATTGCTATTGGTCGACTGCAGATTAACGGTTAGCGCTGCGTGCGTAATGCCCAGGCGCTGACAGTGAGGGTCGGGAGTCCGAACTCGGGTGGCAACGCCGTCCGATCCGATATTGTTGGCTGCCAGTCCGGCCCGACGGCCCGCTCTGTGGAGGTTGTTCTCATCCCGAGTCTGCATGTTCAGTTTGCCATGGTCAGATGTGCCCTGGCATGAGCATACATGACCGCGATACTCCACAAGTTACCTTGGCTTACCCCGTAGAATTTGAGGTGGCTAATTTGAACTTGGCTCAAATCGTGACTTATGCCAGTCAACAATATTGTCTCAATTTGAGCAGCAACAAAGTTCTAGAGTGTAGCTGCACTAATGAAGGGTAAAATGACCACGAGTTTATCGGTGCGCAAGATTTGACTTTATCACGGGAAGCAGAGCCGAGTCTCTAGTGAGGTCAGAGGACTGGACTTTCTATGATTAGCCGCCCACCTTCTACTTACGCCTAGAGAGATACCCGGGCCGTCATTCCGCAGAAATGCATATTCACAATATAAGACAATCGAGTTGCACATGACGCAGGCTATCTTTCGTCCTCACCTCACCATATCTCCTGCAAACAATGTCATTCGGAAAGGTTCTTCAGTTGAATACAAGTGCAACCATCCCCGAGATCGGTCTCGGCACCTGGCTCTCTAAACCAAATGAAGTCGAAAGTGCTGTGAGTCACAAGTCATCGTAACGTCTCGTCTCGCCTTATCCCATCGGGATACATAGGTCGAGATTGCTGTTCGCAATGGTTATCGTCACCTCGACCTTGCTATGATCTACCGGAACCAGGACGAAGTCGGACGCGCGCTGAAGAAAGTTATACCATCCGTCGTTACTCGCGAGCAGCTTTTTATTACCTCAAAACTCTGGAACTGCTCGCACCAGCAAGGACCGGCCGAAGCAGAGCTTGACGAGACACTGAAGCAACTTGGACTCACCTACCTTGATCTCTATCGTGCGTTACCGCCGAGCATTCCTTCATGTCTATGAACTCATACATGTGTGACAGTTGTACACTGGCCTGTTGCATTCGAGCCTGGAAACGGTCTTGTACCCCCACATCCGACCAAGGAAGGAGAGGTACTCTTGGACCTTAAGACCTCCCTTGTTGATACCTGGAAAACGATGATCAAGCTGAAGGAAACTGGCAAGGTAAGCTCACAGCATGCATGATGGTGCAGTTAGTGTATCTACTTTTCGATAGGTCAAAGCTATTGGTGTTTCCAACTTCACGATCGAGCACATCAAAGGCTTGATTGACGCTACTGGTGTCGTTCCTGTGAGTATGACAACCTAGTTCATGTTAGTCAAGATCATTCATGCAATTAAATATATCTCTAGGCTGTTAACCAGATTGAGGCTCACCCTCTGCTTCCTCAAGATGATCTTGTTGCATACTGCAAGCAAGTAGGTGTCCACATCACCGCTTACAGCCCGCTAGGCAACAACTGTGCGTGTTCTGCTCACTTTCGTATCACGAGAAGGTGCTAACCTGTATATACTTGAATTACAGTTGTTGGCAAGCCTATGCTTACCGAAAACGCTGCAGTGAAGGAAGTCGCCGAGAAACTCGGTGCAACCCCTGCCCAGGTTCTCGTTGCCTGGGGCGTTTACCGGGGCTATTCTGTTATCCCTAAGTCTGTGCAAGAAGGTCAATACAATTCATTCGGTGGATGTCAAACGATCTGACAGACTCTTGTAGGACGAATCATCTCGAACTTCAAGCAGGTTGCACTCAGCAAGGAAGACTACGAAAAGGTTACAGCCATTGGAGTGGGAAACTTTGAGCGGTATGCTGCCACTTTACGTGTTTGTTATTTTACTAACTTTAACTCACCTTAGCTTCAACATTCCTATTCGCTTTAAACCCAAGTGGGATATCAAACTCTTTGATGAGGAACTTGAAAAGACTGCTACCTACCAGGTCAATATTGCGTAGGCGTTCGATGAGTGACGGGGGAAGAGAAAGAGAGAAGTCGGTGTATTTGTTGTCAGGGATGCTCAATAAACCAATTTCATAAACATCATACACGCGGGATCAGTGAGGCGTGATCCACAGGGTCAATATACTGACAAAAACCCCCAGCCTGTGCAATTTTACGGTTTCAAACCTGCATCCTGAGGAATGGATGGATGGAAACGAGATCATTACCGGCGGATATGAATGCGCAGCAACAGGCAGAAATTTTTCAGAATGTGAAATCACAAAAACGCTGACGCACATTCCAATGAGGCAATGACGCGGCACGCCTTTTAACGCGGCTGACTAGGAACACTTGTATACAGGAGCAGCAACTTGGTAAGATCCGAGACTAGCACTTACCGTTGGTCCCTTCCCCCAACCAGACTGAAATAAGAGAGAGACAACGGACTCCCGCGCCGGGCGCTGGTTAGGTTTTGATATGATTTGACCGGCGGCTTTCAAGTAAGCTCCTGCACCATAAATATGGAAGTGAAGACCTGAAAATGAGTACAATGTTTCATGGTGTAACGTAACGTCAACATTAAGGGCAACTTTTTTTCTTAAGTGGCCCACCTATAATACGGTAATGCAGCTTTTTGCCTAGATCTGGGCTAGTGCACAACTTGGAGATCCAAGTCTAGAGGGTCGTATAAATGGGTGCTGGGAGGAAAGCAACGGTGCCTGAAATCGGCTGAGCTCTGCGGGGAAGTTTCCAGATAATGAAATCAGTTCATTCCATATATACATTCTCAAGTCGCAGGCTTTCCCAGCATTTTAGGTTCAACTTTCAATTCCTACTCCTTCAAATCGCACTCTTACCTTCATCGAGTGCTCTCTTCCTTGGTCCGTTTCGTTCAGCTATGAGTAGTGGTTCACCTACTGCGTATCTTGTTTGGTCTATACTAGCATGCTTGGTGAGCGCATGGTGTACCTCTCCAAATAGAGCACGCTTCTCATGCTATGGGACCATGCGTAGTTCTTTTGTTTCCTCATATTTCATCTTTGGAAATATGATAGATTCCAATGTCTCAAGTGGAGCGAGTCTGGGAGACAGCCTGGCGCATTCAAACGGTTTATGTCGGTGTGTACCACGTGTCAATTCAGAACATGTTATTCGGATATTTCTGACGTCGTCTAAACGTTGACAGTACACCTACATAGCAACATTGACTCTTCTTGTTATCTTTAGCGTAGCATACACATTCATAAAGCTCAAAGAAGGTCATTCACATTTTTTTTTTGCACAACGAACATTGCTCATCTTTATTGTCCAGGCTTTATCATCACCCCAGATGGGACTAGTAAGTCCGCGATATATCTCAAATTTCCCGAGCTCATTCTAGAATCCACAGTGTTTCCAAAACCTATCGAGTTATATTCAACTACTCACAAAAAATGGATATTGCCTCTTCTGTTTTTGTTCAGCGCAGCATGGGCTTGTGAGCTGTGAGCGCTTTTCTTACTGAAGCTATCGCACCACTCATGTGATTGTGGCACATAGCATCACACACTGGGAAGGTAGGTTGTGGTCGGACCTGTCCTCTGAGATGTCATATCCAATTTCATTGCTTCTCAGAATTGACATTCTGGCTCTTCATTCTCCATCAAGGTCCTAAGACGCGGCTTTGGTTTGAAAGTTGGGAATTCCGAGTTTGGCTACTTGGTATTGTCTATCTACATTCGCAATAGACTTCTTTTCCTGACAAGTCGCTTTTTCTCCACAGGCACAGTTGTAGCGGGGCTAGGAATGCCCTTGACTACTCTTGTTTCCCGCCGGCAACTTGATACGGTAGAGATCTCTCACAGCTGGCCTAAAGCGATCCTGATAGACCTTCCTTGCAGTGCCAGGCTTGGATTTTTCTGGTCGGGTCGTCTGCATCGACTGCGACTACCCTTTTGTTTTTGTATGTTCTTGCAAGGTTTCCAGGATTCATACATCGAGTGAAAGCGGATGGAGGGGAGCCAAACATTGTCTTACGCCTCGTAATGTTTTACCAGTTGAACGTGAGTGCTCAAAGTGTGTCTCGTCACAGTGACCTATCGTAACGTTTGCTATGTCAAGTTTGCACGAGTTTTGTTTAGGTTCTTGTTTACTATTCCGTTGTTCATTTTGGCAGTGGATGGTGTACAAGGAAGTCACTCGATCAACGAAAATCTGTGAGTGGAAGTTCTGTTTATCTACGTAGGTTGAATCTCACCATCTTCGAAGTTTTTGGTCAGGTATGTGAAGGTAGCCGTGTATGTGACGTTGTACTCAATCCGCTATCAGATTTTTTGATCGTGTTGGGCGGAATCGGCTGTTTTGTCTCTTCGTTCATGACCCTTTTGGTGAGTTTATCCTGGATAATATATCCTCACCACTCATATTTAGCTAGATATTCTTCCCCCGATCACTCACACAAGAGCTTGGTTATACGACTGCCCTTATACCGACATCTGTAGTCAACAAGCCACAAATAACGGCATCAATGGACACCAATTATGGCGCAGATAACCAACACATCTCTTCGCCCATGCATGGCCCGAAGACTTTTGTCCGCCCCCCTTCTATACATTCGTCTGAACCTTCTCAAAGCGAAGACACAACGCCCGAATACGAATTCGAAGACTCCGCCAACGACACCCGTTACCATTCTCATTCCCATGATGGACATATGCGAATAAGAAGACAGACATGGGAGCAAACGCAAGATGTGGAGGCGCCGCCAGGAGACGGACAGTATATGTTCGACCAACACTCCAGGTGCCTGGTAAGGCCACACTCCGATGGTATCGCGATCGGTTTGCACCCTTATGTACGTGAATGTTTTTTTTTTAACCGAAGTTTCTTAGTATGGTGCCATAGGTTCGAACGTTCCGGTCTCCGATCGGTAAGCTATACCCTGACTGTCGTTCATCGTGCCTCATTCATCTCCCACACTAGATATTTGTGACCTCGAAGATGATGACCACTCACCCGCGTAATAAAGCGCAAAAACCCCAAATCTAATACTTATGATGAGTCGATCCGTGCTCTGGGCTCGGCGTCCTATGAATTTACGGTATATCCCGTTGCTTTTTCTATTCTGATCAAGCCGTTGACCGTCCTCCACAGCTTTCATCTATTACCAGTTCCCATATCCACTGCCACTTACCACATGCCACCTAACGACTTAATTATACCTTACCTTACCTACCACTGCTACCATTCCATCTATATTCCACCTATACCCTGACAGTCACTCTTTGAAGTGGAATACGCAACCATGTAGTCATATCTTGTTGTACCATAAGTAGAATTGGGCACTCAGCACGAATCGGAGAGATCATTTTGATATTTTATTTGAGTGTGATATATTACACACTGCCAACGCAAGACCGTGTCATGATCATTCATCCAGTGAGCTTCGGTTGAAGAAGCTTCAAGCTCCATTCTGATATACTCATTTCTGGCCTGGGAACCCGTTGTAATGGCTCGACAAGCTGTTCCTTCGCCTTCTCTTGCATCCTTGTAGCCCAAGAATCCACTGGCGTTGGCTCGTCAGGCTTCTTCCAGATGTCCTCGATGGCCGCCCGCAGCTCAGACTGCAAGTAAGCAAACTCCAATTGTAGAGCGACACCCTCTTCGCGGTGAGCTTGGGAAAGTTGGAGGAGGTGTGGTAGTAATTTTTTGATTTCTCCTGTAATACACAGGTCGTCAGCCGCGGTAAATATAACATGAGAGGCCTCGAACCTTGAGTAGCGGCACATCTTTCTACCAGCTTCGTGACCGACTTGAGTATATACTCCTCCTCGTCAACAGTTCCTTTTCTCCCAGAACCTAACTTGCGCTCCATTTTGCGCTTCGTCTTGGAACTTCGCCTAGGAGTGATTATTTGATATTGGTATTGGTAAGGACCGGAGGAGCCGGAAAACTCACTTTGAAGCTTTCGAAGTAGCTGATGGTGCCACCGTGTACCGCGTAAAAGTAGTGGGTGCCATAGACACGTCCGTCATGACGTCGACATTATGAAGGGTTGGATCGTCGAAATTATAGAAGGCATCTGCTCGCATTGTCGTTTTAGAAAATCGGGCGCATCACGGATTTGGTACGCACCTGGTTCTTCCACCTTTTTGATTCGCAGCTCTGTCAATCGAGCTACTTGTTTACGAAGTTGCTCCCGCATCTCATTAATATCATCACCAATTTGTGCGCGACAATCCAAGGCACACGGAAGAAGCAGTTCATCTATGAGTTCGGGTTTGGCATGTAAGGTGATCTTGCATGAATATATCAGCCAACACATCTGTTGCGATTGTCCAAAATTAAACGTACTATCCTCCGTGCTTCGGCGAATTCATTGCCTTGAGCAAGTGAATGTATTGCCTGCCGGACGTCCTTGGCATAATCAAGGAGTACCCGTGCGGATTCACCGAAGCGCTTCTTTGAGAAGAGCTCATCTACTCTTTCGGTCAGTTTGGAACACGGTTACCGGAGAACTAGTCAGCGTACCAGCGATACGGTATGCAATTTCCGTGATTTCATCGCCATCAAGCTGCTCTTTCAGACAGAGCTCAAAGAGCTCCTGCCATTGTAGTGCCCTTTCGTAAGATATCATAGCTCGTCTAGCATCTGATGCTTCCACGAAAACTGACATAGGAAATCACTAGCGATTCCTGTTACTTTCTGCATTGACACACCTGTAGCTGCTTGATGATATTCGTGCCGATCAAAGAGCCAGGCGCCATAGATGCCCAAGACATCCTGGGGGTGCAGTCAATGTAAGTTTAGTGTGTTTAAATATGCAAAGCTCAGCTACCATATACTTGTCTGTGCCTTGCCAAATTACTAGAGCCTCGTCGTGTAGTTGATGCGTGTCTAAGGTAATCCAGAGCTTCCTGGAAGTACTCGGGACCTGGATCGATGTGTAAGTATTTGAGTCAATTCTAGATTTGTCAAATACGCAATACCAGCAAGACTCAAGCTACGGAGAGCCTTCGCACGCCTCTTGAGGTGATCATCGATTTTGAAGTGCTGGTAATACTGGGGCAATGCCCTGAGCTCGCGAAGGAACGGGAGATACTCTCTTGGATCCTGGGGAGAGATGAATTACCTGGTAAAAGTTATCAAAACTAAGAATTACCTTTTGCGCGTGTTGTGCGACCATGAGGACAAGAGAAAAGTCATACATGCCCAAGGCCGTATCAAATAGTCGATCGGCATCAACAAGGAAAATGATATATTTGACGGCCTCTTCGACCAGGCTTGGGTTAACGCCTGAAGGAAATTAGTTGATTTGATATCTGTGATACGATCGACAATTCATACCTCGCAAGCGGAGTAACAACGCCAGGCCAGCTTCATGATCTGGTGGTGACTTGACAACGTATGCAGTAAGAATAGAGTTGACATATTTCGTCAAATCCCTGTCCTCCAAATCTTGACGCACAGAGTCGCAAACCCTGGAGATGACCTCTGCGGGAAGTTGACTTCGCCTAAAAATAGTCAGACAAATGTTGGAGCAGTTCCTGGGTTGCATTACCCTACACTTGTCAAAAACAAATTTATGTAGTCGACGTCTTCAATTTGCTCCACAAACGCTGGAATACTAGCCATGAAGACCTCTTGATTATGCTCGACGATGATGCTGAAGTCAATGCGATGTTTACGGCAAGCCATGAAAGCCTTTCGCCACAGTCCACTGGGGTAAGATGTAAGTGATCAATGTGCGAGAGTCAATGACGAAATACGCACGCGTCTAGATCGCTTTTGACGACCTCCATTACCATAGGTCGTGGATTGATCGTCTCGAGATTCCCTCGTGGCATTTGAAGTACCAAGCTCATTGTACTCGGTACCGCTGTGACAATTCTTGAGCCTCTTTCAACCCGTCGTTTTTGCCAAGCTTGCGATGCGAGCTCCCCCGTTTGATTTTCGTCGCCATTTCCTTGACCTGAAGTCAAGATTGCAACCACACTCTCTAGAGGCGCGAATTGCACGTCATGTGAGGTAGTGGTGAAAATTACAAATCCGGAAGCAATAGTAAAAGAGTTCACATTGCTGGCCAGTGATGTCGATTCTGCATTCGGAATTGCAATATAGACCTTGCCCCCTGTAGACAGACCCACGAAAAGTTGTGCGTCGACGCGTTGGGATAAGGGGCAGTACTCTGTAAAAGAGCAAATTTGCGAATACGATTCTTCTTCCCTGTGAACTAGAAGGCCGTAATCAGCCATCAAGTCTATTCACACAAGGACTTTGCACACCTTGGAATATGGAACCATCAGGTGCCTGCCAAGTAAGATGTCCAGGAACTTCATGCGGAACAAGACGTCCATTTTTCTGCTGTAGTGATATTGTCCTTGATCTTGTCGCCGAAATTGACTTCAACGGTAAGGTGACATGCTCAAAGTCATAAATTACGATTCGGTCGTTTCCACTGACGTCGGACCCGAGAATTGCAGTTGAGATAGTCCTATGTTCGTCAGTCATCATTCTTGGAGAGACAAGAACTTGACGACAATAGTAAAGCTCCGGCACATTGGCTGACCAGATAAGAATTGGGTTCATAGCCGCTCCCCCGCCCGGCTTAATTCGTGTTTGCAGCGCCCAAATCATTATGTGTCCTTCTTGCCATACTGCAGCGAGAAGGTCATGTGATTGCGAGAGCGATATGTGGGGTGGTACCTGAGACAGGAACAGATCACCACGTGATTCATCAGTTGGAGTATTCGTTAGTTGCAACTGATGCGATGACATAGGCGGAGGTATATTTTGCGTGCGGAATGGTGTAAGCAAAATTTTCTCTGTGAACAAGTCAATAAATGAAGGGGCAAGGAACATATACGAAAACTTACGGCCATCAATAACCCCGACACAGCCAGTATCATTAGCTCCAGCGCACGTCTCCCATGCAAAATCATGTTGTATGATTTGCACTACCAATTTTTTCAGCATGTCACGATATGCAGATATCTGAAAAGCACGTACGCGGCGATGTAAAAAGAAGTCGCATGTTCAATTCAGGATGCCAATTGATAGACGTAAAGTGCGTCGATAATGGTGCCGAGATTTCTTGCTTGAGGTACCTGTGGATACCATGCTAAGAAAAGGTTTCATAAAGGGGAGTTAACCTTACCAGTGGTAGTTCCCAGTGGTCCATAATTGCACAACATCGCCATGTGCCCGTTCAATATGGACGGCAAGCACATTAGAGTCCGATGACCATGCAAGATGTTTGATACGGGAGTCCCGATCGTCCCCTCGCAAATTAAATCCCCCATGTGGTAATCCATTACGCTCGAAGAAAACAACGCCATGTTTTCCGGTCCGTTGCGTGTCTGATGGTCCTGTGCGGATTTCTTTTTGCGTAGATGCAATGAGATTGCCACTTGGTCTCCAGGATAAGCTCGGTTCGAGACCTGCAACTATCTCCGCGGTAGACTGGAGTCGGGCTTCGTTTGAATAAACTCGTAAAACTCGTCCTTTACCAGACTGAGGAGTTTGTCTGGCTAGAGAAGACACTACAAAATAAGCTCCGTCGCCACGCCAACTGACACGAGGGAGGCCATCATCGTTAGGATCTTCTGGTGTTTGAGTTTGAGACTGTGGCGAGGGTTTCAGATGTGCTCTCCCTATGGAACCATGGAATTGCGTTTCCTTGGCGCCCCATCCAACGTTTATTGGAGCATCTGCGAATGTATATATAATCAGAAACATTACAAGCCACAAGGTACGGCATACCTTCGCCAAAATCTTCAGTATGCAAGGGTGCCTCGGATAGGACATCGAATGTGGAAGTCATAAGAATAAGATTTTCGTCGCCTGAACCATAACATCAGCAACGATAAGGTAAGTTTAAGGTAACGACCGGAACTATGGAACGTACCAGTAATCATTACAAGAAGTGTGTCATCGGGACTCCATTCAACACACAATATGCCTGAATCAACACTTCCTACAATATCTGGACCGCTCTGCATCGATCAACACAGCTTAAGGAAATTGTGAATATGCGACTCACAATTAGTTCCCCAGATTCATCCAACTGCCAGGTAACTGTATCCCCACTCCTTGTCACCAAGATGAGCTGTGCAGATTCGCCTATGACTCGGAGAGACAGAACTTTCGGATCGATGGAACTAAAGGAGCCGCATAAGACAGGCGGATTCCATTCGCATGGATCACATGAAGTCCTCCATATGCGCACTCCGAACTGCGCGTCCTCCGACGCCGCAAAAATTAATCCTCTGTCAACATCGAAGGCAGCGGCAACGATAGATTCATGAACGTAGTTACTAGAAGTAGAATCGGAGATTTTCTCGTTGTAGGCCGGTTCTAAAGTTGAAACTTTGATGGCAGATGGCACTAGATTTCGCATCGTGGATGATCAGTTAGAGAGATAATTCGAATGAGGAGTCTGAACCTCGGAATGAAAGAAACCCTAACCCTAAACTCGTTCTTCTGACCATCAACCAACCACCTTCTGAGTTCTGACTTCATTGCGATGGCGCCCCAAGCTGCTCGGGATGACAGCAAACCCACGGCCAGTTCTTCACCCCGCTCGGGTCCCAAACGGACCAAGAAAAAGCGTCATCATCTCCAAAACACAGAAGAGTCCCTGCCCGGTGTTCAAAAAATCAAATCTTCACTCCGTCAAACGCGACGGCTTTTGGCAAAAGAAAATCTTGCGGCCGATGTTCGCGTGGAGACTGAGCGAAGGCTAAAAGCGCTCGAGGCCGACCTTGCTCGTGCTGAAACGGCAAGGAAGGAGCGAACGTATGCTATGAAGTATCACAAAGTCAAATTCTTTGGTGAGTTTAGATGATATGCTACTCTGTCAGCAGCTATATCAGCGAAGAGCGCCAGAAAGTGGTCCGTAGGATCAAGCAAGTCAAACGCGATCTTACTTCGGCACAAGGAAAGGGAAAGGAGAGAGACAAGTTAGAAGGCGAACTCGAAGGTCTGAGAGTGGATCTCAACTATATTCTGGTACGGGTCTCGAATCTCATGGAACGAGTTTTCTCAAATGACGATGCTACAGCACTACCCGAGGACCAGAAAATATATATCACTCTTTCCTCCAGAAAAACGACAAATTGACACCGTCTCGACAACCTCTGACGACAATAACCAACGCATTACGGTCCGTGATCTCATTCGAGACCAGATGCAGCGTGGCGAAATTAGCAAACAACCTGAAAATGAGCTTGAAGGTGGCAGCCGACGATCAGTTACGTATGCTCCAGATCATTCCCGCAGAAAGGAAGGAGAAGGATCTGATCGAAAAGACGATCAAGCTAGCTCGGCAGCACATCGTACCACTGAAGGGGATGATTTCTTTGGTGAGGACGGTGACACGGAAGCCTCTGACACATCAGAAATAGAAGTTGACTAGCGGAATGTTGTTTCACTTATGACGCGAATTATGCAGCTGGTCTCAACAAGTTATTTCAGAGTAGAATGATTCAATAATTGCCTTCTAAAATATTACAATGCATATGTTCTAGGTGAAACTTCCACAAAGCATGATATTACAACATATCGATAACGGACGCCGAGTTTTATACATCGACAGAAAGTTTGTCCATGATTGCAGACAACATCGGGTTGCCACCCAGTCTTGCAATTTCTGCCCTACCCTGTCGCTCCAACTTTCTGAGCACAGCCAGAGTGTAGTCAAACGACTTCGTAGTGTCCCTGAGGTAGTTGATGGTGTGGTGCTTTAGGGTAGGAGTCTTGGGACGCTTTTGTAGGACATCTAACAATAAAATCGAATGAGATAGATCCAGACGAAAGAATCAAAGAACCCACTCATGATCTGGCGGTTTTCGGGTTGTTCCAGAATACCGTGAACTATGGGGAAGGAGAATTTCCCTTCTGACAAATCTTCCGCAAAGCCCTTGTTGTCTGTGTACTATAAACAGCAGTTTCAAATCGTCTCATCATGTCTCAGAATGCATAACAGGCTAACCTGACTGCTCTGGAGGTTCATGTAATCATCTCGTATTTGGAAATGAACCCCAATGAGGTCGGTCAAAGGGATGTAGTCACTAGTGGGTGTTTCAGTCAGTTCAGGAGATATTAATGGGCTCCATGTGAGACATAC
The DNA here is from genome assembly GCA_016758765.1 of Suillus cothurnatus. Classification (NCBI taxonomy): domain Eukaryota; kingdom Fungi; phylum Basidiomycota; class Agaricomycetes; order Boletales; family Suillaceae; genus Suillus; species Suillus cothurnatus. The sequence continues at coordinate 520,547 of JABBWL010000020.1, read as the reverse complement.
ACATTCGTATTGGTCGTAGCACATGCCATCATAAGTTTGACAGCAATCCTGAGGAGACCGCCCGTTTCTGGCAAAAAAGATGTTCCCAAAAGGAATCTGAGACAACGACGATAACCTACTGGCTTTCACCATGTCCACATATTCATCCTCTGTGGGACAGCGCAGAGTGTCACGCCAGAGAATGTCCATGCCCTGCCCACGGTGGAGCGACATTAGCTCACCTATACGTATTGGAGTAACATGAGAATTGTTACAACGATGATGATAAACAACTCACCAGTCACCACGAGGTCCAGATCATAATCGGGAATAATGCGGTCAGGGAAATCACCCTTCTCAGCAGCTGGACTGTCATCGCCGAGCCCACTGTCTGAACTTGAGCTCGAGACTGGAGCGCGACGCCGAGCAGTAGGCCTTAGAGCAGCCAGCTCCTGGTAGGCCAAGAAGTAGACGTAATTGGCAGTATTAATAGTCTGAGGAACACCATATATTTTGTGGGCGACTGGAAAAAATCATCTTCAATAATGCCTTTCAGGGGTAACGGCGACACGGGACCAACCTGGGATCCCACGTCTCAGCTGAGAATCATCTTCGATGTCATCGATCCTGTAAACATAAGGATGAGTGCGCGCTAAAAAGTGTCTAACAATATGCAGACATACAAGAGACTGCCATTGTGGAGAAGACCGACTACACGGTTGATAACAGCAAGCTTGTCCTTGGGAACGTTAAGCCAGAGGTTGAAACTTTCGACAAGCTTTCCTCGGATTTCTTTGCCCGGGTTAGCAGTGATGTAGTTGTAAGGTTCAAGCAACGACTAGTATGGCGGAGTTCAGCTATACATCCTCGGGGCCATCGCGCTACTTACAGATTCCTGAGCTTCAGTCCATGAGCTGGACGATGATCCGTGGAGAGTTGAGAGAAAGTTATCGTATTTATCGACATTAGCCATAGCCATAATTATCAACTATTGAGATGGGTTTTAGTTGGGGTGATGCGAACCTCGACTCATTTTATATCAAAAGAGGGCAGTATTATATACAGGATATTCGGAGGCGACAAATCTAGCGAAAGAAGCCGAGGTACTCAAACCCCGAAATAGCAATAGCAGACGAGTTTGGTCTTGCCGAATAGGACCAGCCCTGGTTAACGTACTACGTTCCCTGTATCGCCTCATTGCTACTAGTAGGGTCGAGCGGAGATGAGAATCATGAGATCAAAGTAAAAATCTGAAGTAACACTGCAGCGTGAGATTATTAAGAACGTTGTGAGTTTTATTCCACTGAAGAATTAAAGATAAGCATGCCTAGCCTGTCTGCCAGATCAAGAATGCGCACTACGCACTGCATGAATCCAGGGGAAAAGCTTGAGAAGGCATCAATGAACGTTGTTCCAATGGCGTAATGGCGGCCATGTCATCGCAAAGGATAAAAAAAATTGCGATGCAAGTCGCACCATGTCGGCCCAGCCACTGGTAACACCGAGTCTGAGCGTCTTTGTTAACAGTTAAACCAAGCTTGACGAGATCAGTGCCGGCTATGGTGCTTTCACATATCATTCAGATTCAGCGAACCTATCTCTAAGTATTTGAAAAAATCTGTTCTCAACTCGAACGATTTGTCTGGCGAACAGCTGAGGCGAGCTGAGGAAGCGAGCAACGATAAGCTGGTTTAGAGTGTGGGACGTCAAAGGTACAAACCGTAATATTACAAACGAGCTCGGAGGAGACGTGGAAGCGAGTTTGTATACAACTTGAAATGAACGCGAACATAAGGACTATCAGTATATAACAGTACAACAGTTGAACCTGGTATGATACAATGAAATAAGCCACTCCCGAAATTTACCCCAGCACATCGATTTTCCTACTCAGCCAACCTCTTACAATGTCCCATAAGCTTAATCTCCAAGACCTACAGGCACATCAGGGCGAGGCTTGTGACAGTCAAAGACCGCTGATTGCCAGCACAGCTCCTCATAGCTTTGGACCGGCGAAAGAACCAAGTCCGCGTCAATATCTTCTAACCAAGTAGTACTATAATCATAAGCGTCCGGAATGATCCGGCGCAACTCCTCGTGGAAAAAGTCAAGCAAAAGCTCTTGTTGCGCCATTGCTTGCCGAACGTCTGGCGAACATGCGCACGAGTAGGAATCTGGGAGAGGCGAAGAAGAAATTGGACTGCTGGTCCCAGGTGAGCGGTACCAAGGACTGTCCCAAGCAATATCTATGTATTGCGCCGCGGCTTCGCTGTCAGGGACGGTAGAGCTAGTAGTAGCCGTGCCGTCACTGCTGTCTGAAAGAGATCTCATATGGTGGGCTAGCCAAGGACTTATGTCAAAAGTCATCAGATCGTCAAGGCCATCGCAGGATCCGTATTCGTCATCCTGCAAATCACAAGGACGGCCGAAGGAATTGAAGGGATGTGCAAAGATGCCGTCAGGCGATGAGGGCACTTTGGAGTCAATATCGCCCTGATAAGTTTGGTCTGCCATAAGCCGAATAGTAACTTCATTTCATTTGAGCACTGACCGAATCGACTGCTGTGATCCAATATTGAATGTTCTTCATATCTTCATACATTGGCTTTGATCGCGATTCTGACTTATCCCGAAGTGACATGTGCGAAATCAAATGAGGGTGCGAGGAATCAAATTGACCAGCAACTCCAGGTCGAAAACTAGCAGAGGAATGATATGTCATGTGTAAAGTACAGTGTTAGGCGGAGCACAGCTGCGCGGGCATGAATAACGGATTGCGACTCTTCAGGAGCTTTTTATGCCATCGTGGCCACTGCTGATTATACTTGAAGCATACCTGAGCCTGTCACAATAGCGAGTACCCGTTATAGGAGCACGTTTCAGAGAACATATTGCGCACGTGACCATGTGACAGATGGGTCTACATTGTACAACTTCAAGACAATAGGTGTGGGACCGGCAGCCCGTGAATAGAATAGCCCAAAGCTAAACAGAGTTCGCTGGACGAGCTGCATAACACAGCACCAGACTTTATTGTCTTGCAGTGATAAGGAATAGATCCAGAATCGCATACTTATCTTTAAGATTGTATCCGGGCATAAACAAGTTTCGGTCGAGCAAAGGAGCTGGTAAATAAACTCACCAGAACAAAAAAAAGCAGTCAACTTGCGTCAATCTCCATTTGATGAGAGCCAATCATATGCTATAAATCACGATTATGTGTGCAGTCATGACGACCACTCATGCTGCCATCGTTTAAGCCGAAGTCTCCCCAGAATGATATCATGCCTTCCCTCGGCCATCTTTACAACCTCACCGATCGCGTTCGAACACTGCTCGTCAAACAACCTCATTTTCCTATTTCTCTTGAGTATGTGATCGGGTTTGCTACCGGGTGTCGGAAGAGGATAAGGCTCGTACTGGGCAGCCGTCCGAGGGAGTTGCGGTTTCCAGAAAGGCTTGTGGGAATAATACAACCTTTCGACCCACAAGACATGGTTTTGTCTTAGCCATTTCAGGTTGCGAGTGATTTTATGGGCGAGTCCTCTTGATACCGCCGCGGTCGCGAGTAGCGAAAGTGTACGATCCACTGAAAATTTCGGTACACCATTCAGAACTCAACATAATTAGAGACGACGGGAACTCACCCCGTCTGTGCCATGTATATAGCCACTGGACAATATTTGTCCGCTCAGATGAACAAACGTCGTGGTGCTGAAGCCTGTGGATTTTAAATGCAGCCTCGTCGAAGACAGGTCTCCACAGCCGACGAAGCTGCGTTTTCGACGGAGAATGGTGCAGCACCACCGCGGAATTAGCTCGAAGAAAGAGCCGGTACAAACTTCTGAATTCGGTTGGAAGACTGGTGTTGGTATGCCTGACAGTCCTGGTCAGCATATTACTCTCAGCCTCGGAGAATTGACTGAAACGGTACTTACATGCTGTGAACTTACGAGATAGTCTCTGAGATCTGATGCATGATGGTCTGTCCAAAAAGCCAAAGAGAGAAGGGGCCACGTGAAATTGACGCGGCATATGTGACGCGGCACCGTCACAAATTCTATGGTGGAGATCATGCTCAAATACCATCTTATGTCGCTCGAAATGAATTCCCAACACTTTGAATCATCAACATATGAATATCTATCTGCGTACAGGCCCTAGAGTGCTGCATTCACCTCTCACAAATTTTACAGTGCTTGTCCTCTGTGTTCGTATTACTTTGGAATGTTGTGTGCATCCCGTATTTGTATTGCATTAGCTCTAACCATCGATCTAATGTTTATTTTCAGACAGCAGTGTGAAGTGTTATCTCCCTATGCCAAGCCTCGACTCCACCTTGTCGAGTCTGATGCAGCCTCTGTACTCTGTACTACCATGTCAAGCCCAACCACATCATGTCAAGCTTCAGTCAGGCTGGGTCAAGCACTACTCATACCACGGCAAATTCTCCCAACATCTTCGCAGCTTTTGTACTGGTATAAACCTGCACACTTATCTATGCCACGTCACACTGCACAGGCCGCGTCAAACGCCACCCTGAGCGTCAGCCTCATTGGTATCGGGTAATCGGAAATCTATATATACCATGCCTTTTGTGAGTGATCTAGGATATGGAGTGCACTTGTTTTAACTATCCTCTAGGAACTAAGCAAACATATTCAAATTTTTCTATCCCGACGAGAGAGGTCATTCAAATCATCCAGATCAGCTGCTCGGTGTTGGGAGCCTTATTTCCTGCTATGACCGCTCGGGTGCGCCGTTCCACTGATGCTCTTTGCGAACTCAAATACAACAAGTAGAACAGGTAATATATTTGCCTATCTACCGGCCTCTGTGCAGACCACTCGGCCGTCACATGCTTTAGGTGAGTGATGCTTCCATGTCTCTTTGCTTGCCTCTCTTACACTATAGCTAAACATAGATGTTATAACGACGACTCCTGCAAATACTCCATCTCTCCATTGAGTCATGAGATACCACTCCCAGGAGCTATTTGATATCCCCACAGACACAAAATCTATGCCACGCCGGCGTACCTGAAGTGCTAGTCCTTCTACAGCTTGAGCGATCAAACATCATGGTCCAGATCGACCTTCCGACTCTCTACCTCCTAAATCTGCTACCGGTGTCCAGATACCGACAAATGATCCGTGGGACCCATGGCCAGACGGAGATTTTGAAAGGTTGTTCACATGGGAGGAGGCAACCAAGCTAATAATCTCAGTGAGCATTGGGCTTGCCAGCCGGGAGGAGGAAACAAGAGGGGGTCGGAGTCAGCACTGACATGGTCGCAAGGCAAAAAGACGAGACGTATCTGTCTGGGTGTCATTACTTGTAATGAACCTACCTGTGAGGTGATTACACGTCCACAGACACGCAGGGCTGGCATCACGGGTCAGCTGAATGCATCATGCCTTTGTGGCGGGCAGCTCACTCATGTCGACTGTGGTGTCATGTCAGTGCTGTATTCATTCAAAGGGGGTGTCTACTACATTCACAAGGGCCTTCACCAGCACCCGAAGCAAACTCACATCTTGCATCTATCTCGTGACGAACGAGCGAGATTTGAACAAATTGTCTTTGAAAATCCCACTGCTGGCCCTGCAGCATTGATTTCTGGTCGTAATGGCCTTACTGGCGCCTGTAAATCAGTTGCGACGATCTCGACTATGCTTCCCAACGAGGACCGTGTCAAGGCCGAGTTGCAAGCACTCCGTGGCAAGTCTACTCGGAACTTTGTTGATGACTTCGCAGATTTCCAGAGGAATTATCCAGGCTACGTGTTGTATTCTCAATTTGAAGTAGTGACTGTGGTCGTTGTTCAGACTCAATTCATGGTGTCACAACTGGTGACCGACTTCATTGAGGACAAGGCTGTGAATGGCATTGTTTCGGATGCAGCGCATGGCTTTTGGCACTCATTCAAGGATCTTCTCATAATCGGCTCGACATATTCTACTTTGCTCGCTTGCTGGGTACCCGGACTCATGACCTATGCAAATGGAGGCTCGGCCGAACACTATCGATTACATTTTCTCATTCTTTTCAACTCCATGGCAGATGAATGTGAGAAACACGGACGTGAAGTTAGCGACGAATTGTTTGGAGATGTAAGATGGCTTGAGTTGGTACATGGCATTTATTCTGACATTCAACATCCAGGTTGTCGACTTCAGTGAGGCTGAACGAGTTGGTTTTACTCAAGCATTCATTATGTTCTGGACCAATCGTGAGGATCCACGTTCTCAGACCGAACTTGAAGATGCAGCAGGAGCGCTTCTTAAGGCTGTCAGCAGCATTACCGGTCTCAGGTCACTCGAGTCAAAAAAAATCAGTGGAGTCATTGACCCTGCCAAAGCAGATAACTTTCAGAGCCGAGCCCTCGCCTTGTTGTCTGTATCCGATATGGACACTTTCAAACAAAAGGTCACGACCCTATTGCGAGACTATCCCAAGATAAAGCCATGGCTTGAGTGGTGGCTCCGTGATACCCATGCCCAGATGCTATTTCCACCGTTTCAGAAGATGAAGACAGGTCTATTCCGGGCAATGCCAAACTCTACTAATGCAGAAGAAGCCATGCATGCGAAGCTATACGCCACAGTTGGCAAGCGCTACAACTTGATGGAGAGGTTGCTTTGCCTGCAGGTTTTTATGGAAAGTTTCCAGCTGCGTGCAGCTGGTCGAAGTGGTATGTTGACCAGTGTATCATCAGTGTCAATTTGAAACTAAGAACCCCTTGTTTCAATCAGTGGGTGCTCCAATTCGCTACGGAACAGCTAAGAGCTGGCAAACTAATCTGCAAATACATGGTCGTACTCATCCAGAAAGAGCACCACGATCCTAGCGGTCCAAGTCCAAAAAAATGATGGACGCCCTCCTGATACCTCACGACAGCTTCTGAGGACTCAATTAAAATCCTGTGATAAGCGACAGGCATTCGAAGAAGACTTGGAATCAGATTCGGGCAGTTCACTCGACTCCAACATCTCTAACCATCCACTGAGTTCACGTCCCAGTTATCCTTGGTCTCAAAACTCATGTTAGCTCGATACCTGCCTTGAGCTCATGTTCATTACCATAGAGCCTCTCTTTTATACTCTCTTTCAGCCTCGCTTCCTTGGAATCTGCGAGGCCCATCCTTTATGGGCTCTAAATCAAGTCATGAAGGTTCGTATGAGCATTGATCAGCCATGCAATGCATCACGCATCTTGACAACTCAACGTGATGGGTTCCGCAAGAACTTGAAGGCCGCCCAAATCATCAAGGACACAACAGTTGGGGACGGAGTATTTGTGGGTGTGCTGTTATATTTCGCAACTAGACTTCGCTAATATCTTATGTTAGATATCAAGGGCTGGCTAGGAAGGCTATTCCGATTGCTCCTTCACACAATGCCACCTGAAGAGATATATCTTGCTCGCACATTCTTCGAAGCACAGACTATGGACCTGAGATTTTTCTCAGGTACTCCAGGTGGATCAATGCACTGGCAGATACCTCGTCAACCCCATCCAAAATGTCATTTTCAGGTTGATGTCAAACTCTCTGCTCGATACAAGGGTGATCTAGCTGCTTGGTTCCGTGATCTCGTTCGTGTGAACGAGGAGGCCACTTCTAAGACCTCTTGCTGGCGATCTTTGGATGCGCATGTCTTATGTGACGGATCCCCCAACCTCGTCACTTTGTATCTTGGGATTCCTGTGATGCTAATAGTCGAGTTTGGCGATATCCTTCATCGCGATAATAAATGGAACATTCCCAAGCATATTAGGCCTCTTACAAGGGAAGCCGAAGAACAGCATTCCCTCATTTACGATGTGGTTGGCCTTGTTTTTTGCGACCCTACACCAAAGCTGGCACACTTCATTGCTCGCTATTCACCTGATGGCAAGAGTGTTTATCATTATGATGATCTTTCTCATGGTGGATACGCACAACTGATGAAGAATGCAACTATCAAAAGCCATCTTGTGGGCGATTTGCACGACATCCCTGCACCAGAAGGCTTCAGTGTTCATGGTGTTGTGTATAGGTTACGTGGTGGCTCTGACGCGCAGAACTTCTTTGCCGACTATTAAAGGGCCGCTGCAGAACGGTTGCACCATGTTCACGTCGAACGAGACCTAAAATCACCAAGTTCGATTCCTACCATCTCTTTGTCCCACCCTGGAATATCTTCCATCGATCCAGACAATCTTATTTGGCTCAAAAACCAATACGCGAGGGGAGGCCGAGGGGTGCATGTTACAAGCTGTGGAAGATCGAAGTTGGACCCATGAGCTGAAAATAGGAAGGTTATACCGCCGAAGAAAAATGACACTGTTATGGATGATTCTTTCCGCAGCTTTGATGGAGGCATCATAGATGCGCAGTCTCGTGTGACATGTCATATGCGTCTTTGGGAACGCAGCTGCACAATATAACAATACCCACACCTCTGCAGCTGAGATGAAGACGGCTCAGTGCACCTCGACGTTTGACATGATCAACCCCCAGTGAAATGTCGCATCTCGTTCCCAATCGAGAGTTTAGCAAAGAACATGAAGACGTCATAGCCGCAGTCGCGGTGTTCCCTGAAGGACAACGAATGGTCACCGGCTCGTACGATAGGATGCTTTGTCTGTGGGACTTGAAAACAGGCGTTTTGTTGAAGAAGATGAAGGGGAATCGCCATGAAGTGCGGGCATTAGCGGTATCACGAGACGGGCAATTGATAGCAAGCGGTGGTGATAAGGGAGAGATCATCATCTGGCATGGAGAAACTGGGGGGTACCTCGTCCAAGTAACGATGGCTGATTCCTATACGATCTTCTCGCTGGACTTCTCCCCTGATGGGACAGTTCTGGCCAGTGGTTCCATGGACTGGATGACGAAGTTTTGGAGTACAGCAACATGGGAGATGGAAGGAAATCCGATTGGGTCCAGTACTTGGGTCAGCTGCGTTCGGTATTCGCCATCTGGCAACCTGCTTGCCATTGCAATAAATAACAATATCAAGATTTACAATTCAGACACGAGAGAATGTATTGCAGACATGGGGGATGTCAGATATTATCCGGACAGCTGCAACTTGAATTTCCTCGCGTGGACACCCGATGGCACACGTCTTCTCTCGACAGGCTATATCCGTGGTCTCCCAAGAATGCAGGAGTGGGATACATCGACCTGGAAGCAGGTTGGTGATCACTGGACAGGCCACAACCGCGATATCAAAGACATTGTCATTAATCCTGCTGGTACACTTGTTGCTTCTGCATCTCTTGACAAGCATGTTCGTCTCTGGCGACTCTCAGATCAAAAAACTATCGCCATCTTCCACCATTCAGCCCCGATGACGTGCGTCACTTTCTCCATAGACAACAAGGACATCCTCAGTGGTGGTGGGGATGGGATGATCTCAGAGTGGGCAGTACCTGAGGGTGCTAGTTCAAAGGCATGTTTCTATCATTGACTCTGGTAGCGCAATTTGAACATGCTTCATACCGTAGGTCTTCATCGCCAATATGGCTGCCTGTGATCATGATACATGCATTGCAGGGGACTTATCTTCCGGTGAAGAGGTAATCGCACAACTTGAGCGTTGAAAGACCATGCAAAGAGATGGAAATCGAATATATCATGCGAGCAGCTGCAGCTGGGACCTAGTATATCTTACCTGCGATGATTGTCTTGTTATAATTCAATTGCCTTCAGCAACCCAGAGAATTGGAGACGTCTTTTAGGAAGCTACATCTGTGGCAACGTGTCAATCAAATAATAGGTAAAGTGATGTGTCTAAAACGCCTATGCCTTAATAAAATCTGTGCGACGATGACAACAAGCCGAGATGAAGTCACGACAATGGTATTCTGCGTTTGCCGAGGCACGAGGCACGCGCAGAAGTTAGTCTATGATTGAGTAAGCAGAGTGGCGCACCTCCCCTTGTCCTCTCCCAAGTAGATCGAACGTCAGTCGTATAGCGCAGTAGACCTGCGCGTCCGTTTTTCTCTCCTTTCGTCACTCTTTCGCAAAGACCCAAGGCTTTCAGCACATGCCTCTCCTAGCCGAAGATCCCAACTTAGCAGTTCTCCCGGATTTCAGAACAGAAGAGTATGCTGCGGCTCGAGCGCACCTCACCAGCGACACGGTAGACGAAGAACAGGCAGCCGAGTTGTTAGCTGGTCTATGGCACACGCAAAACCAAGCTGATAGACGGCGCTGGGAAGCCAGATTGGCAGAGGAAGCACAAGCAGCCGAGGAAAATCGCAGAAGAGCAGCGGAAGAAGAAGCTGAGCGTCGCCAGGCTGCTATCGAAGATCAAGAAGCAGCCATATCAGAGGAGCGAAAGAAGAATAAGTCCAAATATGCCCCGATTCGCGATGTTGACGTACCTTCCAACCCAGTCATCCTCCCTTCCCAATACGCAGTTCGGAAGATGAAGACGGGCGAATACTGCGAACTCTTCTATTTCACCAACACCGGATTGGAAGAAGCGTCACGCTCATCTTTCGCCGCTGATGCAGATGCCCTTGTCATGATAACTTCAGCAGACGGATTGCACAAGTGGATTCCAGCTGGCGCGGCCCGAGACCCTAAAGCCCAAGTGATAAAGGATGACAACCTGACCTGGGAGCAATTCAACGAGGCAGCCCCTCGTATGATAGTCTCCATGAAGGAGAATGATTGGCCAGAGGACCGGATAGACATGCATATAGCCTTCTGGTCTGCACTGCAGAACCATCGCTGGCGCCACGCCTTTGATACACACAAGCAACGGGCGCTACTACTATACCAAGCTCAACAAAGGCGCCGCTGGCACCTCTCAGTGGGTAGCTCTAACAGCTGGTCTCTAGCGAGAATCAATCAGCCCCTCCTCAACGAAGTGCATGAAGAAGTCTTCAAACAATTTAGGATTCAAGAACTAGCAGTAGCGCTACAGGTATGTCCCCCATACAATCAACAGGTCCGACTACTCATAAGCACTACCCTCCCTTTCCCCCCCTTCCTTCCTTCCCTCCCATCCCTCGCGATCCAACATCCTGTCTGGCATCACGACCAAACGAACCGTCGGATCGGACAACGGGCCCGATGCGCACACACCACCGGGAAACGTGCCCCAACATCCCACACTATCGGGCAACATGCCCAACCATGCATACCACCAGGCAACGCGTCCCAACTGCATACTACCGGACAACGTGTCCCAACCACCCACGCTACCGGGCAACATGTCCCAACCATTCCCACCACCGCGCTACGCACACAAACAACCACGACACCGGGCAACGTGTCCGAAATGGACGCGAACACGTCCCCACCACGTGTCCCCCCCTTCCCACTACTCACCCCACCCTGTACCGTGTCTACAACGTGCATGTTAGCCCCATCAAGCGTTCGCCGCGGCAACCAGCTCATACAGAACCCAAAGCAACCGAGTGGTCAGCAGCCAGAAACGCTCGCCCTCTCCCTCCAGAGATGCGAGACCGAGCAAGAGAACCAAACCTTACCGTTCAGGCGCACAACCAACCACTCTACCATGCTGCGCCGTCTGCCTTGGTCGCAACCCACACCGCACCGTCGACTGCCCAGCCACCCGCACATGGGACGGGAAGCACGAAACTACCTCAGAGCGCATCAATAAAGCCCTCTGGACCAAAACCGGCAAGCAGATCTGCACTGCCTGGCAGAGAGAGGAAGGCTGCGATAGTTCAAGACACGACCACCGTCATATCTGCTCGGGATGCGGCGCTACCACCCACGGAGCCCAAAGCTGCCCTCGAGCACAGGCAGCTTAACCCCCTCACGCCCTACAAAGCAGAAGCATGGGCCAGAGAACTAGAGAATGCTGGCCTCCTACCCCGTTTCTCCAAGATCGTAACCGGTCTCCGCTTCGGCTTCATCCTTAACTTCCCACCTATCGTACGAGTACAAGCACCTCCTAATAAACAGTCCATTGCCACATATAAGACAGAATTCGACTCCATCATTCAGAAAGAGCTACGAAAATTACGATACATAGGACCTTTTGACACCCCCACTCTCTTAAGCCTTATAGGCCCGTTCCAATCATCCCCGCTTTCAATCATTCCGAAACCCGGCAAGCCGGGCAAGTTTAGATTAGTACAGAATTTCTCTTTCCCCCACAACCCTAATCCCGCCTTTCCCAACCCTTCAATCAACTCATTCATTAACGCTACCGACTTCCCGACCACCTGGGGAAAATTCTCCATAGTATACCTACTTATCTCGAGACTCCCTGCAGACTCAGAAGCAGCTACCCGAGACGTATCAGAGGCTTACCGTACCATCCCACTACACCCCTCCCAATGGCCAGCTGCAGTGGTCCGCATATCGGATAATGAGTTTTGCGTAGACACGTGCACCGCGTTCGGAGCGACGCCATCAGCCGGTGCTTATGGGCATCTAGCAGACGCAGGCGCGGAAATACTTCGCCACAAAGGCATTGGCCCCCTTGACAAATGGGTCGACGACCACATTTTCATAAGAATCCGAACAGAACACCTAAGCGAGTACAATCAGAAGCGTGCAAACTGGCATCAGGACCTAGCCAAACGAGGCATTCACCAAACCGGCAGCAGAGTGTGGTTTGGCGGCCGCACCTTTGATAACGACTGCATCGAAGAATTTAGTGAGGATTGCTCACGTCCAATAGTCGATCTATCAGGAAACTCACCCAGATCAGACCACGACCGTCTCTTCACGCACAACCTCCAGGACATCGACGAGGCATTCAAAGACTTAGGCATTGTCTGGGAAGAATCAAAAGACCAGCCATTCGGCCCGTCCACCATATACATCGGGTTCGAGTGGGATCTACACCACCGGATAGTATCGCTAAGTCAAGCCAAAGTAGATAAATACCTAGATGCAGTGCACAAATGGAGAAAGAGGCGAACGCACGTCTTGCAAGACGTACTGGAGCTATACGGTAAATTAATGCATGCCTGCGCAGCCGCTCCGCACGGACGCGCTTACCTCACAGGTCTCGAACGAATGATCGCAGTCTGCAGCAAACAGCCATACCTCCCGCACCGCCCCGATATCGAAATCGCTCCGGACCTAGAGTGGTGGTCCGACCTCCTGCAGGCAGGCAAGGTCTCCCGCCCTATTTATCCACCAAGGGAATTCTCCAACCCCCTCGCGTTTTCTGATGCCAGCTCAGGAATTGGCATTGGCATTGTTATCGGGGACCGATGGAGGGCCTGGAGACTCGTCCCAGGCTGGCAGACCACTCACAATGGGAAGAGAGACATTGGCTGGGCCGAAGCCATCGGCTTCGAGCTCCTCGTTCGCACCCTCGCCTCTCTCCCTGACTCTAGCGACTGCATCATCGTCCACGGTGACAACACGGGAGTGGTGGAAGGCTGGTGGAGGGGGAGACATAGGAACAAGGCCGTCAACGGAGTCTTCCGTCGCATCCACGAGTTCATTCAGTCTATACCCCGACGTTTCGAGGTGCACACAAAATACGTGGCAAGCAAGCTCAACCCCGCAGATGGACCATCAAGAGGTCAATTCGGGCCAGAGCACCTCCTACTCCCTCCAGTCCTTGTTCCGGACGACGCCAGAGACTCCATCATCGATGCAACAGCACCCCTTACCCCCACAGAGCTCCGCCTACTGCGTGACGGGAACTACCCCCCTGCTGCAGCCAAACTCATCGACCGAACTCGCATCCGACAACAAGCTTTCGAACGAGCCAGAGCAGCCAGAACAGAGGAAGACGAAATCGTCTTCAATGCCATCAGTAGCTGCTAGTACCGGTAACCTCCGCACCCGCTTCAATGCACCACTACCTACTACCAACAAAAACCCCACTGCCCGCCCCCCCAACCCCCATCACTACAAACCAGGTCTTACCCCCAAGCCTTCACCCCTCAGACCCCACTGTCTAGCTCGTGAGAGGCTGCGCAAATGGCTACCTCACGGTACCCAAACACCACAGTCAGATAACTCCCCATGCAGGAACAACGACTTCATTCCGTCTGACGAACAACTCGAACGCATCCTAGAAGTCGTCTGCGCATCCTGGGCACAGTCAACCAAAGAGACGTATGGAGCCGGACTCCTGGTCTTCCACGTATACTGCGATTCCCTCAATATCCCAGAGGAGCAACGCTGTCCCATCTCCCGCAACCTCCTACTAGCCTTCCTATCCAGTTGCGCAGGTTCGTACTCGGGTGCTGCCCTAGCAAACTATGCTGCTGCTCTCAGGGCGTGGCACCTGTTGCATGGACGCCTGTGGCTCATCCCGGCAAAGGAATTGAAAGCGGTGCTTGACGGCGCAGCTACCCTGACACCCACGCCTTCCAAGCGATCCAAACGCATACCCTTTACCCCAGACATCATCTCACGAATACATGCACAGCTCAATCACAACGAACCCCTCGACACTGCCTTCTTCGCCTGTATAACCACCACATTCTATGCTGTAGCCAGGCTAGGAGAATTCACAGTCCCCTCCATAGCGCAATTTCAAGCAGATCCCACGAAGTTCATCTCCCGGAACTGCATCAGTAACGCCGTAGATCGTAACGACTTACCCGTCACCAAATTCCACATTCCAGCCACGAAAATGTCTCCAACCAATGGAGAAGATGCGTACTGGGCAGCACAGGAAGGTTTATCCGATCCGAAAACAGCGTTGGAGAACCACTTACGAGTCAACCCCGCTGGAGCCAAAGACCACCTCTTCGCCTGGAAACATCCCAAAGGATTGAGGCCACTCTCTAGATCGGAATTCCTTAAGAAGCTTACCGCTGTTGCATCTGCAGCGCGATTGCCAGATCTCAAAGGCCATAGCCTCCGCATAGGCGGGACACTAGAATATCTGCTAAGGGGAGTTCCGTTCGATGTAGTGAAGTCCATGGGTAGATGGTCAGGAGACGCGTTCACTCTATACCTTCGAGAACACGCGGTCGTCATAGCACCTTATATCCAAGCCTCTCCAGTGCTTGAACCGTTCACACGCCGCACAATCCAAGTACCGCCAGTACGCTAAAAGCTCCCAGTAAGTGCACCTCCTAGACCTATGGGTGCCTCGCTTCGCTATATGCGTCGCTGCACTCCTAGCACACTGGGACCACAGCTCACCTCGAAACCCTAGGTTCGGTCACTTGCGCCAGGCCGAAAAGCCCTTCGGGCTTTTGCCCAGATACTTCGTTTCGTTTTAGATACAAGGAGTCAAGGCTACATGTACCTAGACTCACTTATGCAATGCCATCACCGCCACTACGCGCCACTAAGTCTCGAGAACATAGAGTGATAAAGCTTACAAATACCATAAACAAAAGACATGGTGTGCATACGTCATCATTAAGAGTTGTCATGAATAGGTTTATAAGTCTTCTACGAGGCTGGTACTAGAACATATAGTAGTGGTAGCATGAAGCATACATAGGGAGTAACACGACTGACCATCATATGGTAAAATCTGCATCGAATAGTGCAGAGTATCAACGCAATATAAGGGCAAGGTATTCCGCCCGCTGCTTATCTGTCACCACACTATTGCTGGCGGTCAGACTCTCCAGTGGACACTTTGACCGTGCTAGAAATGCCTTGAACTCCTCATGAGGCCATTCCAGTACATCGTTAACAGTAAGTACGCGTAGAGCGGGGAGCGAGAGAACATTGAGCAGGTCGCAGAATGGGGGCTCTCTGTTAACACAAGTTTCACAAATGATCTGTAAGGTTTGAAGTTTGGTGTGCGTGAATGGCTCTAACGCTTGGTCATGATCGAATACAACGAGAATCGTTAATGAAGAGAGGTTGGGAGCTAGCTGAAGCAGGCGGAGAACACCGTCTGGTTGCCATATTTCGATCTTGAGTGTTGTCAGACGGGCCCATACAGGATTGCAAGAGGACAAGTCGTCGAAGCCGAATAATAACCCTGATACAGCGAGACTGTCCAGAGTGAGTGGCAGTTGCGAGAGAGAGCGCGAAATACTAGCTGGCACAACCGGTTCGCTACCACAGATATCTTCGTAAACACACACGGACATCTCTTCAAGTGCCAGGAATTCGGTGAACATGTTAAGTTCAGGTGCGTCGTGATGGCCAAGATCGATATAGAGAGAAGATATTTGATTGACGTAAGACTGAAGAAGGCGTTGTAGCTTGGTCCAGTGATCATCTGCATAGAACTGGAGTCTTAACGAGAGCGGACGTCCTCGTGCTCGCTTGAGCCAGGTGTCATAGCAGAAAGCTGTCTGCTGCCAATCTCTGTCGTCAAAATCCACATAAAGCATACACCACAAAATAGGCATGCCCACAGCAACCTCCCTCCACCGTCGACATATTCTGGTTAACAGCATAGGTGCAATTTGCTTTGATGGGAGCGGCAGTTCATTAATTTTCAAAATTCGTGGGAGACAGTGGCAAAAGATTTGGGATAAGATTTCAGTTGGCAAGTGCCAGACAGGTGGTATGAGCTCGTTCTGCAGATTAATGTATTCGATGGTCTTGTTCTGCTCAACGAGTGGCTGCTGAAGAGTTTGAATACCGTCCATGATTATGTGTGGACCTGAGATGTCGTGCGAAAGTGCATCTAATTGGCACTGGCGTTCGGTGACAATGGTGGTGATGGCCCCTTCTGATCCCTGGGCTCAGTTGCACAAAGGTTGGGATTTCGATTGGAGATTGTGGTTCAGGTGTATGGATTTACGAGGTCAGGTATCTGCTAATGGTTAATAAAGAATTGGATACATCCTCTTGGACGCACTTGTGAATGTAGCTGAGGCAGATGGTTGTTATTTGCAGAGAGGAGTGTATGGATTTTTGGTATTTATGATCGATGGTCTGCAGCGCAGCAATGGTATCCGAGACCGTCAAAGTTTGACTTCTGAGTCGATTGTTTGAATGTTGCCACTCACGAATTCGAAAAGTCTTGGGAACTTTGAGCTGATGCGGCATGAATGCAAATCGGACCGCTACGGCGTCACCAAACATCCACCACAACCAACTCTGGCAGCCAACATCCAAATCATTTGCGAGTTCGACTGCTGTCAGGTGAATGGCATTTAGTCATTCATTCGACAGAGTGGAAAGCAGACGCTAGAGGTTTGTCAACGCATCCATTAATAACTTATGGTAAACCTTCGATATTCTTCTCGTCTCTAAACTGACGCAACACGATGCAGAGGCCCACGCACACGGCAAAAGAGAAATATTATATCTGTACTTCCTTTGTGAGAGCAGCGGTATTACTAAATGATACACGCAAGACATTATCTATGCAACCGTCAAGCACTGATGGCGCTCGCGACATTTATGATACTCAATAGTCCTTGCGGACTATCAGTCAGATTGGAGCCAGGGTGTACCAACCACGCGGAGGGGTCCATGCTACAAGCTGTGGAAGATCGAAGTTGAACCCATGAGTTTGAAATAGGAAGGTTGTACTGCCGAGGAAGAATGATACTAATCTAGATGATTCTTTCCACAGCCTTGATGGAGGCGTAGATGCACAGTCTCATGTGACATATCATGGGCGTCTTTGGGAACACGAGGCACAATATAACAATGCCCACACGTCTGCAGCTGAGATCAAGACCACCCAGACCACCTCCACGTTCGACACCATCAGCCCTCAGTAAAATGTCGCATCTTGTTCCCAATCGAGAGTTCAGTAAACATCACGAAAACCTTATATCCGTAGTCGTGGTGTCCCCCGAAGGACAACGAATGGTCACCGGTTCGTACGACAGGATGCTTTGTCTGTGGGATTTGAAGACCGGCATTATGTTGAAGAAGATGGAGGGGAATCGCCATGAAGTGCGGGCATTAGCGGTATCACGAGATGGGCAATTGATAGCAAGTGGTGGTGATAAGGGAGAGATCATCATCTGGCATGGAGAAACTGGAGAGCATTTCGTCCAAGTAACGATGGCTGATTCCTATACGATCTTCTCACTGGACTTCTCCCCTGATGGGACAGTTCTGGCCAGTGGTTCCATGGACTGGATGACGAAGTTTTGGAGTACGGCAACATGGGAGATGGAAGGAAATTCGATCGAGTCCAGTACTTGGGTCAGCTGCGTTCGGTATTCGCCATCTGGCAAACTTCTTGCCATTGCAACAAACAGCAATCTCAAAATCTACCATTCAGACACAAGGGAATGTGTCGCAGACATGGGGGATAATTACAAATCGTACTCTACCTTCAAGTTGAATCCGTGTCACTTACTCGCGTGGACACTCGATGGTACACGCCTTCTCTCGATGGGTGGTTCCACGAGAATACAGGAGTGGGATACATTAACCTGGCAGGAGGTCAGTGATAGTCACTGGACTCGGACAGGCCGCTGCATTCGCCACACTGAAGATATTGTCATTAATCCTACTGGCACGCTTGTCGCCTCCGCATCTGTTGACAAACATGTCTATATCTGGCGACTCTCAGATCAAAAAACCATCGCCATCTTCCAGCACTCAGCCCCAACGATGTGCGTCACTTTCTCCGTAGACGGCAAGCATATCCTCAGTGGTGGTGGGGATAAAATGATCTCAGAGTGGGTTGTACCCGAGGATGATAATTCACAGGCATGTTTCCATCATTCATTGCATCTAATAGCGTGATTCGAGCGTGCTTTATGCCAGATCCTCATCGATGACACCGCTGCCTGCGGTGAATGCATCGCGAAAGGCATCGTACCGCTACTAGAAGAATTCACAGAGACAGAGATCCATCGTCCAGTCCAAGTGACACAGCCCTCTTCGGTCCGGTCCAACCATCCACCACGCCGAACGCCTAACGCTTAATATTACGGCGCAAACATCGACTGGGACCAAGCACTCGATGATGCACTCAAGGTAAGATCAGACTCGTTCTTACTCAGATCCTTACACAAAGCCGAACTTTCCTTTGTAGTGTAGTCCACCACCATTCATCCCCAGTAAGGTCTGACTGTGCCAGGAGCAGCTGGGGTGCATCGGGATATTTTTATAGTATCGGTCGAGAAACTGGACTATGAAGTGGTGCGATTCGCATATCTGGATCGAGACGGGGCAAAGCCTATAATACTACCTTCTGTTTTCTTTGCCAGAACATGTAAAAATCTCACTGGAGCATATTATGTAGTGCCTACTTTTGATTCCCTCGCTGAATGTGTTCGTTTAGGCTGATATATATTATATATATATGATTTTGTTGTACTGGTATATCCTGTAAAAACACGTTTCGCTGCGGCCTAGCCTGAGCCCCGCTCTAAAATACCGATATAAGAACACGACGAAAAAATACGGAAAACATATCGAAAAGCAGCGTTGAAAGTTTGCAAACATCACGGAAAGTGAATGTGAGCAGCTGCGGCTGGGACCTAGTACATCTTGCCTGTCACGATAGTTGTCTCGTTTCAATTCCTTCGGCAACTTAATTGGAAAAGTCTTTCAGGAAGTCAATCCGTGGTAACACGTCAATCATACGGTGGGTAAAGTGACACACTCAAACGCCCTAGTTGAGGATGGTGATGTCTAGGACGCTATGCTTTAGATAAAATCTGTGCAATGTACAAGCAGGGATAAAGTCATAGCGGATAAGCTTACAAACGTCATAGACAAAAGGCATGATCTGCAGCGATGTCATGTTTCAAACTTCAAAGTTGTAATAAGAGTTTTCAATGAGGTTGATAGCATACAGCAGTGGTAGCATAGAGCATATGGAGTAGCACGACTGAACATCATATACCACAAAAACGAATAGTGCAGAGTATCAACGCATTGAACGCAATACAAATTGGAGTGAAGGAACAAGGGCGGCATATTCTGCTCACTGCTCATCTGTCACATCTCCCTCGCTAGTGATCAAGCTCTCCAGTGGACATTCTGATCGTGCCAGGAATGCCTTGAATTCCTCATGAGGCCACTCTACTCCTTCGTAAGCGAGTACGCGTAGACTGGGGAGTGAGAGAGCATCGAGCAGGTTGCAGAATTGGCCGTCTGGGACAATGAAACCTTCACATCTAATGTCTAAGATTTGAAGGTTTGTGTGTGTGAATGGCCTTAACGCTGAGAAGCCCTCGAATTCTACGTGAATTGTTAATGTAGATAAATTGGGAGCTAGCTGTAGCAAGTGGAGAGCAGCTCTTGCTCCCCATACGTCAATATTGAGTGTTGTCAGATGGGTCCAAACAGGATTGAAAGAGGACAAGTCGTCGAAGTCGAGTAACAACCCTGATATATCGAAACTGCACAGACTGAACGGCAGTTGCGAGATAGAGCGTGAAATACTATGTGGCATAACACCACCATCAGAGATTTTCTCGTCAATGTACACGAACATCTCTTCAAGTGCCAGGAAGTCTCTGAACGTGTCAGGATCAGGTATGTCGGGATGGTAAAATTCATTGATGTAAGGCCGAAGAAGACGTCGTAACTCGGTCGAGTTATTATGTTCGTAGAACTGGAGTGTTAACGAGAGGGGACGTCCTCGTGCTCGCTTGAGCAAAAAGTCGTAGACTAAGGCTGCCTGCTGCCAATCTCTATCGTCAACTTTCACAGACAGTATACACCATAGATTGGATATGCCCACAGCAACCTCCCTCCACCGTCGACAAATGCTGGTCAACAACGTTAGCTTCGATGGGGACTGCAATTCATTGAGTTCCGGGATTTGCGGGAGGCAGTGGCAAAATATTTGAGACAGGACTTCAGTTGGCAAGCGCCAGAGGGGTGATACAAGCCTCCTGTGCAAATTAATGGATTCGATGATCTTGTTCTTCCGCTCGATGAGTTGCTGCTGAAGTGTATGGATACCATCCATGACTGTTTGCAAACCCGAGATATCATGCAAAACTGTGTCCAACTGGTATTGGCGTTCGGTGATAATGGCACTGATGCTCTGGTCTTTGAGCTCAATCGCACAGTGATTGGGATTGGGGCATACCGTTCGCGAGTACGGAGTTTCGAGGTCGAGTATCTCAGGCTGCTAATGGTCAATAACGCATCGGATAAAATATCCTCACGAATGTACGATTGCTCGTGAACATAGCTGAAGCAAATGGTTGGTTGTTATTCACAGAGGAGTGTCTAAAACTTGAGCGCTCACGATAGTCTGCAGCGCAGTAATGATATCCGAGACCGCCGAAAGATTGGTTTTTGAATTGTTTGTTTGCATGTTGCGACTCACGAAGTATGTGCAACTAGTTGGGAAATTTTCAAAGAGGCTCTGAGGCTTGTTGTTCGAACAGTACTAGCGCAAGATAAGAGCATGACATGATTGGTCATCTAAAACAGTGGCGGTAGCCATTTTAGTGCCACGTCTGCGGCGTTCTATTAGTACTACCGGGAAGGCTCATCTTTCCTCATTGGTGACTGTAACCCCGGGCTCTCAGACTATTAGGAGGCAGGTCAGTCTTTCATCAAATCTAAGTTTAACCCGGTTCCGTATCCAATGCATAATACCTCGCAGTGATGTGTTAACTCATCGAGATTACTGAATCCACTACAAACTATTATACTTCGTTGGTGCTCATCTGGTCCCTCACTGCCCATACACCATATAGCCACGACCCTCATCGTGCCTCAGCGCAACACTGTAACGAATATGCTAGCTGATGGAGAAAGTCTAATATCTACGTTCCAGCTTCGCGGATCAACCACGCATACTAATTAGCCACTTATTTGCGCGAGCCATCTCAATATTAACCTCATCTCTCCTCGTTGGTGACCTACCAACCAATCACTGTGCAGGCTTAGCTGATTAATATCGAGGCCGGCATACAGCTGCGTTCTCTCGCATAAATCTATTGGTCTCTTCGCTGCTTCAAGTCAGACTTCCATTCTCCAGGACTTCATCGACAGCAGCCCGAGCACACGAGATTTGCCATGGACGACATCCAAGGCATCCCCGCTCGCACAACTCTAGGACGTGCCTCGCTGGATGGTTTCATCCTATCTCATAGATTGACGACAAAATTACAGGCTTAATCCTATGCCTTTTTGTCTGGGAGCTGGGCGACCGCGCGGGGTTGCTAGCGTATACATTGTGAGTTTGTCGTAAAGCGTCAGACGTTCTCTATGTTTTTTTCTGATGTAGTCAATACGAAGGTCCGCGCACAAGACAAAGGATGATACCCGTATTCACACTTTCTTGAGCGAGGGCAGCGGTATTGAAAATATCTGTAAATCGTTCATGCGACCTACTCGTGACACTTATGATATTTGATAGGCCGCAGTACGCACTATCACAATCGGGTACGAGGGGTTATCATGTCGAAGCCGTGGAGATGCAAAGTGGATACGATGTGCATACTGTCCAGGACCACGCATGTGATAGAAATCAGCATCTGGTTCTGTTGTAATCATGATCGTTATAAGTCATCATCATATCGGTTTCTTTGATGTACAAATCCCTAAAAGCCCGTTCGATCCGACACTACATACCAAGCATACACAGCACAACTGACCTGGACCTGATGCGGCAGATACCCATAAATATTAAAATACCACATCCCAGTTGACGAGCAAGCCACCAGTTCACATCGTGACTTCACAACATTTGTCAGTACCACAAGAAGCCAGTGGGACGTCCTACATCTTCACTGAGCTTCGCGATTTCTTTGAGTCCCTTGCCGCCATCAGTCCTCTCGAATACCTTCACTCCACCACCTTCTACGCCACCCACAACCAGATATTTATCATCATCACCTCCAAACGCCATCCCCCGGACATGGGTTAGCCCCGTGCGCACTTCATTCACAAGTTCTGGCTGGCCTTCTCCGGCGGCGAGAGAGAAAATTGCAATAGTGTCACCCTCTGAATGAGGGTCATTTCTGTTCGACGTGTATATGAATGTTTCAGGGAAGGACGCGTTGGGTTCGGGTAGCAGAATTTCTGCTGCCAACATGGTATCCAATGTCGGTGATGCAGAAAGCGTGGACAGGGATGTAAGAGGAGTAGGGGGCGCCGGAAGCGGAGGGAATGTGTGTACAGCAAGCTTTAAGGTGAGTTCCAGCAGTGTGTAAAGAGTAGATCCTGTCATAAGAATCAGCAAGATTCCAGGAGTCAAAGTGAATGACACACCTCGAGCTGCGACATGTCGTGGGCCACCCCCTGCTTCAAAGTCAATATGGCCGCAGATTGACCACTTGCCATCGCTTCGTTTGGTGAGTCTCCAGACCTTATCTGCGCCCAAATCCGGGACAAGGAGCTCTTTCTCCGTTTGGTTCAGTGGGTTCAAGATGACTTGATGGGGGTGGGATGAAGATTGACGAGCTTTGTTTCGGCCTACATGCTCAAATGGCATCGAAAGCGTCCATGGATTTGGTGAGAGTATGTAGGGGGCGGATGTTGATATCGGAAGGGTCGCGATCGTGCCCGAGGAGTACTGAGGGCAAACGCGAGTGCAAGAAAGGGAAATTTCATCGCTTAGAACAGGTGAAGTCGACATTGTGGGGGCTTACATTTCCAATGATAAGCTCGTCCTCCGTGACAAGAAGGGTACAAGGGTCTGCACCACCACTCTTGGCCCTGGCCACCACCTCTCCCCCTTCGACGGTTCCACCCATTCCATACTTGATCGCGACGACTTCTCCATCTGCCTGTTCGAGCCCTGTATAAATGAGGGATTTATTGGATGGATGAGATCCAATCCATGACGGATGGTGCCCAACGGGTGTTCTAGCGAGGAGTTTAAGTGTCGGAGATCCTGTCAATGGTGTCGGATCAAAGGACAATGTGTAGATCGAGTCAGTGTACGAAGCGACAAGGATCGTCAGCGGTGCCATCGTGGTCCCGTTTACAGGAAAAGAGTTAGATCGTTGATAAAGAGATTGATGGACTGTGGGATTTCGTGTGCTTAAAACACTGCTAAATCAGCGTGACACGGTATTTTGTCGCTCGACCGGGACGATGTTCGGAAGCAGACATTAATGTCCGCGGGGCTCAGAAATGGTGGTAGTGTCATCATCGGCGGCCTGGTTTGATGAGCGGGGAATTGATCATAATATAAATCATAAGGCCATCTGGGAGTACTTTCTTCGAAGATGCTCTGTTGTCTATAATATCTAGGAGTCCGCTCTCAATGAAAAGCACTTTAGAGGGTACTTAGCTGCCATTTTATTGCACAGGAACTCCAGCGAACAATCTCATGCATGTTTTTATGCAGTGCCCTCTGATGCAGAGTTAAGCTCGACGCAGGTTCCTTCATCGTCACGGCAAAGCACATGCAGTCTTCATGGTGTGTGAAATTTAGCAAGTAGTCTCAATGATTAATTAGTAGCTGAGCGTCTATGCAGTGCTCGCACCTGTGTACACCTACAGTCCCTCGATAGGTCTGACTGGAGACTATTCGGTGCTCTACCTCGGCTATACTCAATGCCATCAACCTCTAATAAAATGCCTCAGCTCACCCCAAACACCACACCCCTTCAAGCATTTAAAGATCATACAAAATCCATACGCGCTGTAGCAGTTTTCCCTGATGGCCGACGTATGGTGACGGGTTCGTTTGACAAGACACTTTGTTTGTGGGACTTGAAGACAGGTGCTATGTTGAAAAAGATGGAGGGGCATCGCGATAGGGTGACGACATTGGTAGTATCACGAGATGGGCAATTGATAGTAAGCGGTGATCAGAGAGGAACATTCATCGTTTGGCACGGGGAAACTGGCGAATCTCTTACCCAATCCACCAAAGCCCACTCTAATCGGATCTACGCGTTGGACTTTTCTCCTGATGGAACAGTACTAGCCAGTGGTTCAGAAGACAAGACGACGAAGCTATGGTCCACGAAGACATGGCAGCTACAAGGAAATCCAATCGAACGTAGAAATTGCGTCCGCTGCGTTCAGTATTCGCCGTCTGGCGAGCTTCTTGCTATTGCAACATACGACGACATCGAAATTTATGATCCAAACACGAGAGAATGTGTGGTAAACATTAAGGGCCACATTCCATACAACTTTTCACTCGTGTGGACGCCCGATGGCACACGCCTTCTCACCGCGGGAGACAAAAATGATCCAACCATACGGGAGTGGGATTCACTGACCTGGAAGCAGATCGGTGATCCTTGGACGGGCCACACTTCAGATATCTCCTCCATTGCCATTCATCCTGCGGGCACACTTGTCGCTTCTGCATCTTATGACAGGCATATCCGTCTCTGGCGCCTCTCAGATCGACGCACCATTGCCGTCTTCCAGCACTCAAGCTGGGTAGGATGTGTCACTTTCTCCGTGGATGGGAAGCACATCTTTAGCGGAGGTTCCGACAGGATGATCTCAGAATGGGCAGTACCTAAGGATGCTTGGCCTGAAACAAAGGTATGTTACTGTTAATTTTATGACCCTTCGCCATATCATTGCGTATTCTTGAATAACAAGGCTCGAGTCTTTGCAAACCGCAGTTTGACCAACTCGGAAAATTCGTTGTGGGAGGATGTGCTCCTCGATGCGCAAAAGGTACGATGACATCTATTCGAGTAGTTTCCTAACCAGTGCTTACTTTGACCACACACAGGTAATCGAATTGAACCCTTTGTCGCATGTTGGATACCGGTTGAAGCATACAGCGCTTCATGGCGCACAACGCTACGATGAGGCTATCGAGGTTTTCGAAGTGATGCTTGCCAAATTGGACAATGCTCACGATATGCAGACACGAAGTAAGCCCTAGTGAGCAACATATTGTCTAGACGCTCAACCCTCTTCAGAGCTGCGCGAGCAGTATGCCAGTCCTTCTCAGGCAGATGGTATCATTCAAAAGGTTATAAATGTTCAGCTTGACACCGCCCCGCTTCGTCTGCTCGACACTACCACCGGGTTTCTATGTGATCGAGAAACGCAGATAAGCGCTTTCAAAACGACCACAGAGTACAAGCAGCTTCTGTTATCGATTATGAAGCATGCAGACCTCCCAAGGGAGATCATCGCAGATGTAGTGGCGAAATACTTCGGTTGTGTCATGTTATCACATAGATGGGAAGGAAAGGAGCCGCTGCTGCACGACATCAAGAACAAGGCCGTATTCCAATTAGAGGCCGCCGGCGGTCTCAAGAAGTTGCAGTTATTCTGCAAGAAAGCTTACCAGGCAGGGTTCCACTGGGCGTGGGTTGATTCGTGCTGCATCGACCAGAACAACAATGTTGAACTCCAAAAATCGATCAATTCTATGTTTGCCTGGTACTACCATGCAGCGCTTACGATCGTCTACCTCTCTGATGTTCCGCCTTCGTCCAAGTCTGGCGCGCTGACAAAGAGTGCTTGGAATACCCGAGGATGGACCGTCCCAGAATTCCTGGCTCCTAAAGTCATTCTCTTCTACCAACAGGATTGGACTCTATATCTCGACAATGATTCTCATAACCACAAGGAGTCTGTCGAGATCATGCATGAGTTGGAGGACGCGGCGGGCGTAGATGCACGCGCCCTGGTTGCCTTCCAACCGGGGATGAGAAACGCCCGAGAGAAACTTAAATGGGCGTCTACGCGTGTCACTACTGTGGCGGAAGACATTGCGTACTCACTATTTGGTATCTTCGGCATCCAACTACCTATCCTTTATGGCGAGAATAAGGAAAATGCACTCGGGCGGCTCCTGCAGGAGATCGTGGCTCGATCGGGCGACATTACAGCCCTCGACTGGGTCGGACAACCGTCCACGTTCAATAGTTGTCTCCCAGCCAACATTTCATCATACACAGATCCTCCATGCGCTCTCCCATCCTTGTCTGAAGACCAGATTCAAATAGCCGTCTCCTCGCTGGGACATACTGTGGCTGTGGAATTGGCTTCAAAGTTATATGACCGGCTTGACAATACGAGCGCTGCTCGCTTCGCGAACTGCAGACTGCATCTTCCTTGCATAGTGCATCGCGTCACAGAAGTCAGACGGAAGCAGGATCTAGTCCAGGAGTCTCCTTTCGAGTATGGAGTAAAGGCGGATGGGCTTCATAACCTGTCTATCACCACTAAAGAGACGCTGGTTCAATTCACGCGGGCGAGGCCCACTCGACAGACATTCTTGCTTGTCCGTCCATGGGACCGTCGCCTCCTCGAGCTGCCTGACTTTGGAGAGCAGCCTGCCTTTGATGACGACACAGTTGATTTTTCCGACCCCGGGACTCCGTTAGATCAGTCGCGTTGTTCTGCCAAACAGGAGCGGATTGATTCGGAGTGCCGCTCGCAAGCATTGCGATTGATCGTTCGCCTTGGACAACCATTCAGCGCATTTTTACTCGCACAGCAACGCGGTGGAGAATACAAGAGAATTGCGTCAGATTATGACATCATTGCACAAACCAAAGACACCACTTCTGTTCACAATATGATGGACATTAGGACCCTAGAAATATTGTAGCTGTATGTATTTGAAGAGTCCGAATGTTGACTATTCAGCGATTATTTATGATTGTTTACGCCTTTTTACATAATCCGCTTGTGTTGCTTTACTTGAGCCTTCCTTTGACCGTTTGACGTGACGCTGCTGGATTTGCCGAGGGGACAACTATTGTCTTTTGTGGATTTCGTGGCCAGTCATACCTGTGCAGTTCACTAGCAGTGGACCGACGACATGGGCAGTATAAATATGCAGAACGTCGTCAGGCTCCTCACTGCAAAGCCTTGTACAATTCAATGGTGAGCATTCCTCTGCTCCTCTTCTCTTCGCTAACAACTTGTTTAGCCTAAATATTCTGCACCCCCGCACGTGAGCTTGCACCTTCCTCCTGAATTCTCATCGTTTGGAGACGTTTGCGTCGAGTTGGATGCCACCAACAATGCCTCCGACTCGGAAGATGATCACACCCTCACTACTTTTGGCGACATATCCCTCCCCGAAGGACAAATGCTTGACTCGGCTCCAAACAAGATCCGTTGCCTTAACCGTTTGCGTTTAAAGGTGAAGCGCCCGCCATTTTCCAAGAATCGGTCGAGTGTCCAGTACAGTCCAAAGGTGCGGATCGTTTTTGCATTCAAAATTGTACTCTTATTCTTATGATGGTATCCGACAGAGTCCGGCTAGGAGATTCTTTGGCTCATCAGAGTCCTCACCAGCTCTGTCTCCTTTGTCCCCGTCCCTCTTGATCGATGCTCCAAAGAACTCCGTGCAATCGGACAAGCAACGCGCTGTTCAGCGTTCGCAATCAGACGCCATCGAAGTAGAGATCCGGGCTCGTGCAGCTGACTCACGAGAGTCCGTCCCCAGTGGCTCGAGTGCTTCATGTAACTACGAACCGGGGCAGTCAGTGATCATAAAGGACGTTCCTTCCGTTGCTGAGGCAGCCACCGGATGGAGGAAACTGCCTCCTCGGCTACCGATTCCGAAGTGGGATGTCGATGATTGAGTCCCCCTCCTGCAGGATACTTATTGGTTGTATTATAAATATGCTGTATGACTTTATTAAATATATACCCAGTTCCAGGTCCAGTGCAAGTTGTGACCAATATCCTGAGAACACGAACGTGAGCTCAGAACTAGAACTAGGTACTTACGAGATATGTAGGGTTTCATCCAACATACTTACTGGCACCTCTTAAGAGCAGGTTTGACGGGGCCAAATTAGATGTGCGTCTGTTCTGATCACGTTCCGTGGCGATAAGCACTTGTCCCTGTCCAAAAGCAATTGCGATAGTGATGACCTATAATGCGTGTGCAATGCCAGAATTTATGTAATTAACTTTCCGGCGTGCAGGATTTCAGCTGATCACAAGTCTTCTTTCTTCGTAGCCCTAGAGCGGTTGTTTGTTGTCAATACTCTCGCGCGCTCCGTACATAGAGGATGATGACCACAGTCAATCATGCTTCAAGTTCCTTTGGCATGTAGATGTTCCAGTCCTGGCTTCCACGATAACATAAGTTTTCCCCCTGGAGTGCGTGGTCATAGAATGTGTAAAGAACCATCGCAGAGGTATCCTCATTCCATCATGGTACCAGCATGCAGCGCACCAGAGTTCCTTCGCTGTGGGATGGATCTCGTCAGATTTCAGGCGTCAGAGTGAGCGGATAAGCATGTCCTTCCGTTTGTGCACGCGAGGTTGAAGTCACTGGATCACATACTCTTCAAATGAAAGACTGCGGCTGCCACGAGAACTTCGAGTTTGAAAGCAATCATCTAGGCGCTGACAGTGATGACATCCCAAAACAGAATCATCGAAGTGCCTATGATACCTAATCAACATCTGCAGGTGTTTAAGGGCAACCACGTTTCTGAGGAATTGGTTTTCTGTACGTGTTCTCACGAATCAGCACCCAGTCTACGTTTCAGCTCGTTGTTCAGCCGGACAAACATGAATTCAAACTCGGTACTAGGTATAAAATTAGCAAGGAATCAAAGAATCAAATGGTATACTCGATATTGCAGCAATAAAATCATTGTTATATGGAGCTGGAAGGATTGATGTTAGTAACTACGAGGACAGATGGCAAAAACTAAGAACTCACGCATCTCGGCAACTCGACCAGCGTGTCCCATGTGCCATACGGCTCAAATCAAGCTCAGTACTTCCTCTCGGAATCACCATTGTAGTGCCAGGAGAATAAAATGGGTATCGGGAAGCTGGAGGTACCCAGAAAAGGAGCTGATCATTGAGTCCCATCACCCATCCATCAATTTGCACCAAGAAAGGGGTTGTATTAGAATTAAGATGAGAAGTGGGTTCGAGGAAGTTAGTGGGGTCGGGCAGGGCGTGTTCCAGGCTGGACGAGAAGCAAATGAGGTGATGATTATAAGTGTTGGTTGGTATGATGCGACTTTCTTGAGTGGGAGGCGTGGTGCTTCGATGCAGCGAAAATGCGGAGGAACCTGGCTCGTTAAATTCGGGGGATGGTTGCACTTTTACTGCATCCCACAACCGCACAGTGCGATCCTCTGAACCGGACACGATGCGAGTACCATCCGGGGAAAATGAGACTGAGCAAACCCCTTCAGTATGCCCTTTCAAGGGCTCACCCAATGGCTGTCCTGTGGTTGCATCCCATAGCTGCACAGTCTTATCAAAAGAACCAGACGCGATTCGGGTACCATCCGGTGAAAACGAGACTGAGCAAACCGATTCAGTGTGCCCCTCCAAGGGCTCACCCAATGGCTGTCCTGTCGCTGCATCCCACAGCCGTACAGTGCAATCCCAAGAACCAGACGCGATGCGAGTACCATCCGGTGAAAACGAGACTGAGCGAACCCTTTCAGTATGCCCTTCCAATGGCTCACCCAATGGCTGTCCCGTCACTGCATCCCACAGCCGCACAGTGTTATCCTCTGAACCTGACACGATGCGAGTACCATCCGGGGAAAACGAGACTGAGTCAACCCCCCCTGTATGCCCTTTCAAGGGCTCACCCAACGGCTGTCCCGTCCATGCATCCCATAGCCTCACAGTCTTATCCTCCGAACCGGTCGCGATGCGAGCACCATCTGGTGAGAACGAGACCGATGTAACCTCTCCAGTGTGTCCCTCCAAGGGCTCACCCAATGGCTGTCCTGTCCATGCATTCCACAGCTGCGCAGTGTTATCCGCCGAACCAGACGCGATGCGAGTACCATCTGGTGAGAACGAGACTGATAAAACTACTTCATTGTGCCCCAAGGGCTCACTCAATGGCTGTCCCGTCACTGCATCCCACAACCGCACAGTGTAATCCTCCGAACCAGTCGCAATGAGAGCACCATCCGATGAGAACGAGACTGAATAAACTTCTCCAGTGTGCCCCTCGAAGTACTCACCCAATGACTGTTCCGTCGCTGTATCCCACAGTCGCACAGTCTTATCCCAAGAGCCAGTCGCGATGCGAGTACCATCCGGTGAGAACGAGACTGAGTAAACTGGTTCCGTGTGCCCCTCCAACGGCTCGCCCAGTGGCTGTCGTGTGGTTGCATCCCATAGCTGCACAGTCTTATCATAAGAACCTGACGCGATGCGAGAACCATCCGGTGAGAACAAGACTGATAACACCTCTCTCGTATGGCCCTCCAAGGGCTCACCCAATGGTTGGCCCGTCGCTGCATCCCATAGCCGAACGGTCTTATCATGCGAGCCAGTCACGATACGAGCACCATCCGGTGAAAACGAGACTGAGCACACCGCTTCAGTGTGCCCCTCCAAGGGTTCACCAACTGGCTGCCCCGTTCCTGCACACCACAGCCGCACAGTATTATCCTCTGAACTTGACACGATGCGAGTACCATCCGGGGAAAACGAAACTGACCAAACCCGCCCAGTGTGGCCCTCCAAGGGCTCACCTAATAGCTGTCCTGTCCATGCATCCCACAGCTGTACAGTGTTATCGTGCGAACCAGATGCGATGCGAGTACCATCCGGTGAGAACGAGACTGAGTAAACACGTCCAGTGTGGCCCTCCAAGGGCTCACCCAATGGCTGTCCAGTCGCTGCATCCCACAAGCGCACAGTTTTATCCCAAGAACCAGACGCAATGCGAGTACCATCCGGTGAGAACGAGACCGAGTAAACCGGTTCAGTATGCCCACGTAAGGGCTCACCCAATGGCTGTCCTGTGGTTGCATCCCACAGCCGCACAGTCTTATCCTCTGAACCTGACACGATGCGAGTACCATCTGGGGAGAGCGAGACTGAGTAAACTATTCCCGTGTGCCCACTGATTACGATCTGGACTACCGTCCAGTTCAAATCACGGCCAGATGCCAGACGAAGGTTGTTCGGAAACCTTGCAGTGAAATTGGTAGCCACGGTAGAGTTGATGGGTGAGAATGGCAGCGCTGATAAATACAGATGCGGCGTGCTGTGCAAAATCATACCGCCAAACACTTGAATGAATCTTTGTACATCCATTGCGGTGGACCACAAATCTTCGTATCTGGAATGGCCCTGTATCCATTTATGAGTTGTTCGTCTGACACTGCCTCGTAGGCATGTGCTCACCTTCAGCCACTTGGCGATGAGTGGAAGCACAGTAATTGCACCACTGATTGCATTGAGAAGTCCGAGTACTTCAATCCAGAACAACAGTCGCTCGTTATCGAAGAATGATCTAATCGTCTTTGCAAGCTCATCATCGAAGTCTGTTTTGTGAACATGCGTAGCCCAATATCGACAGGAATAGGAAAGATGTAGGGGAATGGATGTTTTGATTCGTCGAGGCAGTCCAGTATCTTCACGATTAGGGATGTATGATGATTCTAAATCACATATATTGAAGCGAAGGCCACGTTCCATAACTCGAAGTGACGCCAATGCTAAGTCGCGGTGTTGCACCTTCGTCACCTCAACGAAAAAGTCTCCGCTAAATGATTTATCTGTGAGGAACTCTTGGAAGGATGCGTGAAGGGGTCTGACAGGGATACACGAGTCCGTTGTACCACTGAGGAGGGATCCCATATGTCGTACGATGTCTAGTTTGTAGTGTTTGTTGTGGTTTGGGAAACAGTCCCGCATGGCGCTGAGGGAATCAAACGGGAGGGATTCAGCTGTGCCGAGTATTTGTCCCATCACAGAACGAAACTCCGCTAGTGCCTCCTGGTACTCGACATCGCCATACCGGTGTTTTGGCCAGATTTCTGCCAAAATAAGCCGATACATATCATACAGCTTGTTTGTCCATTTCCCAGGATCGCGGTTCACGACAGTTTCAAAGCGAGATCTTGGGTTCACGCCGGGAAGATCTTCCTGAATGTATTCGCATGCAAGACGTGCCCACTCGAAAAGTCCATCGGCTTTCGCAGCGAGGTTTGCAAACTCTTTGTCTCCGAAACGCGACAGCTCTTGTAGTTTGTCAGATATAAAAGCGCAGATGTCGCGCTCCGCCACTGCTGCTGGAATCTCGTCCATGGATAACCGTAGAATATGCTGAGTGCCGTGAAATGCATCTTCGATATCATGAAGTGGGCGAGAGGTAACGAGAATCCGAAAGTTGGATGGGAGTTCCGTGATTTTGGGAAGACTTTTGTTCTGAAGTTTACCGGTAAGTATGCGAAGAAGGTCCCGCCGCGTATCCACTCCGCCGCTCTCGTCCAGCGCCTCGATCACGATCAAAACAGGTCCCACACTCGACCTAGAGAATTTCCTTAGTGGTTCCATGAGAAGCTTCTCCCACTGCTGGAAAATATCCCTTGAGTTCTTCAGCGACGTGGAATTTTTGACCGCATCTGCCAACGACCGTCTCATTTCTGGATCACGATCAGCTAGGTCACGAGCTATGGTGGAGAAAACTTTTTCGTGGTGTTTGTCGGCTTCTTGGGTCTTGTCGAAGCAGAAACAGGAACCGAGCACTCCCATTTCATTGAACCACTTGGCAATCGTGTGAGCGATAGCTGATTTACCTGTGCCCGCAGGGCCAGATAGCCACAACACACGTTTAGCGGCATCTCCACTGCCGTTGATCCAATCCGTAATGTGGGAGAGAATCTCCGTGCGCGTCCCTGGTAGGCACTGTTTCATAGTATTTAGTCCTACGCCCTTCGCATAAGCGATATCCCCGAGATCCAGGGTATCACCTGAAAAGGTATGAGTGAATGTAAAGACAGAAGTATGTCATTCTTACCCGTACGTTGGACGAAGACGGCCACATCTCGATCAACTTGGTCTCGGAATTGTTGCATGAGTCCGTCTAAAGTGTCGCTGTACTGATTAATGATCACATCAGTTTCCGAGAGAACGGTCTTCCCGAGTCTCTTCCCTATGATAATAGTATAAGATTCACGTATAAAGTGCGATAGCTTGGTGACTTACAAAAGCTCTTCGTCTCAGAGTAGTCCCTGATAAAACGGGCACACTCGAGAGTCTGCTGGACGATCTTTCCAACGATATCGCGCATCGATTCAATTTTGTCAAGATTGTCATCTTGGGTCATAAAGCGGTAAACTTCAGCCAATTTCTTGAGAAGACTATGGATTGATTGGTCGCGCTCTGCTTGGGCGATGATAGTCTACATAGAATTAGAACTTTTGAGGAGGTGAAAAAACTTCGGGAGAAACTGAACGTACTTTAGATGCAGCAGAGAGCACACCCAGCGCCATTTTTGCGTACGGATGTACCTATACAACTTGATTAGTTCGCTTCCTATCAATGAGAATAGCCCATACATCTGAAATCTTCTCTAAGACAGTATCGATAATCCTTAGGGGTTGGAGATATGTCGTCTCGAAATCATCCAAGGCTGCGAGATCTGCTGAGGCATTGCTGGCGGCGGATGCCACAGAAGTCACACGTCGCCCGAGTAGCCGCATGCTTTCCGTACCTTCACGGGCACCCTGAAGTTCAGCATCAGCTAACTGGAGAGCAGGACATTCCTCCACGCCAGAAGGAGTAGCCTGAACCTAAGCGAAATTTATAGAAGGAAAAGTAAATCAACAGACGAAAATACCTGTAAAGCAGGCACTCGAAACAGTCCTTGAACATTCACGGAGTCACTGAGAATCTCAGATGTGGCGGGATGCAACGTATCCTGGGCGCCTCTAAGAAAACTGAAGGACTGGGATAACGAGTTCGAGCACCTACCTCCACTTTTTGATTTATCGAGGCACCTTCAAGTTCAACGTTCTGGACCGCAGTGGTGCGGTTGCGTGTCCGCTTGAAGGGTCCCTGCATGATGTCAGCTGTATTCAGGACAATCAGCATCCGCGCCTACGCACAGGAAGTTTTTTTGTTATCCCATTTTTCAACTTCCGCAAGGATTGGCTAACTTCTCTTAGAGGTTCGGCGCTCTGGGTAAAAATTACATGAGGGCTGCAACGAATTACAAGAGACCACGTACCCAGCTTTCACGAACATTTGCTTGGCTGGATCTGTGGGCTCCTGGAGGAGGATCGGGCCTATGGTCTCCACCCATTGCGAGTAGTCGTAAATTTGGGTTCTTGTGAGAAAAATGGTGGAACACACTGTGAGAAGGGAATGGGCGCCTCATCCCTTGGCAATCATAGCTATTGGCCAACACGTCAACTTGAAGCGCTAATCATTCAGCCACGCAATTCCCGTCGGTTTATATTAGTGGTGGGCATCACGGTGCATGATGACAATGAAGCATCGAGAGAAACCAGTCTACTCTAGATTCTAATTGTACTTACATCAGTGCCTTCAGATATTAGCATCGTCAAAGCTGGCCCGGAGCCTGTATTCTTATATGGTGGCATTTGAAGCGCCATTTTAGCAAATATAGGAGGAGACCGGTGCATTGGATGAGACGATGGTGCCGATATTTACAAGGCAGTTCAGCTGCAAGTACTATCATAATATGATATAGTAGTAGAAAGCTGCCAGTAATGCCAGAGGACGTGAGTTAGTGTATGTTTCGGAATGCATCACGTGCATTTGCTGCCAGCCACTGTCACGGTACGTGCATGATCTGCACTACACTGTTGTTGCAAATTCCAATATTGGCTTGACTGTCTTATACGATACTTCAGGCCTCAACGTCAACAATTCCCGCGCCAGTCTCCATCCCGATATTTATATTCATGATTGAGAGTGGTTCAAATTCAATGACTTGTGGCATTGCTCGTACAAAATTCGAGATTTAGAATTTATTGACCTGCGCACGCCTCACTACTGGCAGCATCTGACCCATCGTTTAGTATTCACACGCAGTCCCCGGCCGGAGACTAGTGGAAACATACCAAAGATGCTCAGAAAGTATGTCGTACAAACTTTGTTATCACTGCCCTTGCTAACAGACATAGAGGTTTCATGACGTGAATGATAACCACCACGTTGTTAGGCTACCACTTAGTCGCCCCTTAGTTACCCTTTGACTGGATAATACTTGATCTGCATACACTGTGGAGAAGGGACAACCATTGTGGTTTGTGGCCTCAGTGGCTAGTCGGTACGTGCACAGGTCAATACTTGTGGACGGAAGACATGGGCAGTATAAATCTGCAGAACGTCGTTGGACTCCTCACTGCTAACCCGTCTGCAATTCAATGGTGAGCAGTGATCTTTCCTAATGTTCTCTCTGCTGACTGGTCGTTTAGCCTAACTCTACCACACCCTCGCACACGAGCCTGCATTTTGGCGTCTTTGAGGACGATTGCGTCGAGTCGGATGCCACCAATAGTTTCGCCGACCCAGAAGACGAGCACACTCTCACTGCTTTTGGTGAGCTCTCCCTCAGCCAAGAGGAAATGCTTGGATCCGCTCCAAATGACATCCGTCGCCGTAATCGGATGCGGCTGAAGGCGAGACGTCGGAGTGCCCAGCACAATCCACAGGTGCGCATTGAGTTACATAGTTAGTTGTTCTCTTATTGACGGTTTCACGATAGATTCCGGCCGGGAAAATCTGGGATCCATCGACGTCCTCGTTAGTTTCCACTCCTCTAACACCTGCCGAGTTTTTCAATGGATTTAGACACTCCGCGAGGCGTGCTGTTCAGCTTGCACAAGCAGAAGCTACTGAGGTAGAAGCCCAATCTCGTACAACTGACTCAGGAGAGTCAGTCTTCAATAACCCGAGTGCTTTCTACGATTGCGAACGGGGGCAGTCGGTCAGCGTAAAGGATGTTCCTGGACTGGCCAAGGAATGGAAGAAACTGACTCAGAGGCCTGAAATTCCGAACTAGGATGTCGATAATTGAGTCGTGTTCATCATTAATATTCTAGTTGTGTTATATGTTGTATACCAGTAGACTTGAGTAGACACCTTGTTACTTGTACAATCCTAGTGTGATAAGCGCGTGCCATTCTTACATAATTGACAGACCTTCTCCTCCTCACGGTCCAAATTGCTTGAACTTGAAGCTACACCACTCATTCATCACAACCAAGAGAATGCGGTCCCCAAGGACCCTTCTACTCCTCCTTCTCCTCCCAACAGTTCTCGCCTTCAAACCATCCGACTTCAAAACATGCTCCCAGTCCGGTTTCTGTCGCAGAGGACGCGCCCTTGCAGCACGCGCACAGGAATCCCTATCATCATGGCACTCCCCATACTCAATAGAACCCCCAGAATTTCTTAAGCTTAACCCTCGTCAACCAGCATTCACCACAAATGTTCACTCGTCCATCCACCCCAACATCAAATTCGTACTTGATGTTATGATACATGAAGACGGCATTGTGCGCGTGCGAATGGACGAAGAGAACGGACTGAGGAAACGATATAACGAAGCTGCTCAGTGGGCGCTTATTGGGGAACCTTTATTGAGCGAGGATGTTCTCTGGACGATCAAGGGGGGCAAAGCCAAGGCTGTTTATGGAGCGAAGAAGGATATGGAGCTCGTCGTCGACTTTAACCCTCTCAAAATCACGCTTTTTCGGGGTGGCAAGGAACAGGTTGTATTGAACGGGCGCAGCTTATTGCATATGGAGCATTTCAGAACCAAGGAGGATTCTAAACTAGCTGAACACATCGAAGGTGAAGGACAATCTGTCCTCCAAGTCAACTCTGCAGCATGGTTTGAAGGCGACACCCAAGACGCCTTCTGGGAAGAAACCTTCTCCACATGGACAGATACCAAACCCAAAGGTACGTCTCACACTCCCCGTCAATACCGAGACTACGACCTCCATGCCCACAGGCCCTGAATCCCTCTCCCTTGACATAACCTTCCCCAACCACGCTCACGTCTACGGAATCCCCCAACATGCCACGAATCTCTCCCTCCCAAGCACAACAGGCCCCACCGCAAAATACACGGATCCCTTCCGTCTCTACAACGCAGACGTCTTCGAATACCTTTCAGACTCTCCGACTTCTCTCTACGGCTCGATCCCGCTCATGCATGCGCATTCTGCAACATCGACGGTGGCCGTTTTCAATGCCATTGCGTCGGAAACATGGATCGATATAGCTCATGTGGAGAAAGGCGGCGTTGAAACTCACTGGATATCCGAGTCTGGGATCCTAGACGTATTCTTACTCCCAGGCCCAACACCCACTGACGTCTTCGCGCAATACGCATACCTAACAGGAACAGCGCCCCTCCCAGCCCAGTGGTCACTCGGGTATCACCAGTGCCGTTGGAACTATGTCAGTTCAGATGACGTGCGCGGTGTGCAGAATAAGTTTGACGAGGAGGATTTCCCGGTGGATGTGTTTTGGTTGGATATCGAGTATGCAGAGGATCATAAATATTTTATGTGGAATAAGAAGACGTTCCCGGATCCGGTGGAGATGACGAAGGACGTAGAGGCTGTTGAGCGGAAGGTCTGTTCTGTTCTTTCGCCCTTTCATTTTTATCCTTTTCGCGCTCACACATACACGCCCCAGATGGTAATCATCGTCGACCCGCACTTGAAACGCTCAAACGACTACCCAGTGTACAAACGCGCATCAGAATTGGGAGTCCTCGTTAAACCCAAGAGCGGCGAGGGCGAGTACGAAGGGTGGTGTTGGCCCGGCTCCAGCTCATGGATCGACTTTTTCCATCCTGGTTCTTGGGACTTTTGGATCTCACTGTTTAAGACGAAGACCATTGATGGTCAGTGGAGTTGGACGGAGAGCACTGATAATATCGGTATCTGGAATGATATGAACGAGGTACGTTCTCTTCAATGTTGGAGTATTATTTATTGGTGAAAACGAAATGCTAGCCGTCAGTGTTTAACGGACCAGAAATCACGATGCCGAAAGATAACGTCCATTACGGCGGTTGGGAGCATAGAGACGTGCATAACATCAACGGAATGCTCTTCGTACGTCCCTCATTTTCTTTCCGATCCTCTCGGTCAACCTTACGATACTAATCCCCTGCAGGCAAACCACACATTCCAAGCAGCAGAAGCCCGTACAGACCCCCCACGACGCCCATTCGTCCTCACCCGCGCCTTCTATGCCGGTTCTCAGCGTTTCGGTGCAATGTGGACGGGCGATAATCTTGGTACGTGGGAGCATATGGCTGTAGGGATTAAGATGGTGCTTGCAAATGGAGTTGGGGGATGCCTTTTGCTGGGTGTAAGTCTTTCCTCCTCTCCTCCCCATCACACTCACTTCTAATCATCCACTTGCTCACAGCCGATGTTGGCGGCTTCTTCGGAAACCCCGAACCAGAAATGTTAGTGCGCTGGTATGTAGTGGGCGCATTCTCGCCCTTCTTCCGCGCACATGCGCATATCGACACAAAGCGCCGAGAACCATACCTTCTTGAAGAGCCATATAAGAGTTTAGTGAGGGATATATTGAGGTTGAGGTATTCGATGCTTCCTGTGTGGTATACTGCGTTTAGGGAGACGAGTGAGAACGGGGTTCCTATTCTCCGGTGTGTTTTTCTTCCTCCGTTGGGTTATATGATTAATATATGCGTGAATGCGCAGACCTCAATATATGATGTTCCCCAAGGACGAAGCTGGGTTTGGGATCGATGACCAGTATTACATCGGGTCGTCGGGATTACTTGTCAAACCTGTGACGCAGAAGGGGGGTGAAGGAGGTTTCCGTGTATATTGCTGAGGATCAGGTTCGTTCCTTTCATTTCTCCACACACTCTGATGCTTACGCACATGCAACTACCTAGGTCTACTACGACTACTTCACCAACCACGCCCACCGCCCCAAAAACCGACGCATCACCCTCCCCGCAAACCTCGACCAAATCCCCCTCCTCATTCGTGGGGGCTCCATCATCCCCACACGCGAGCGTCCGCGCCGTTCCTCGCCACTGATGAAATACGACCCGTTCACACTCCGCATCGCGCTTGATACTTCCGGGAATGCGCATGGTGAGGTGTATCTTGATGATGGCGAGACGTACGGGTATGGAAGGGGGGATGTTGTCTGGCGTGGGTTTGGTGCAGAGAGTAAGAAAGGAAAGGGGAAAGGAATTGGGACGGTGCGCATCTCGTCCGCTGATCGTGCTGCAAGGACGCAAGTGGGTGTGTACGACCCCAAGAACGAGTTCGCGCGCAGTGTGGGGGATGTGAGAGTGGAGAAGCTGGTTGTTCTTGGACTTGGGAAGAAGCCTTTGAGCGTGGTTTTGGATGGCGGGAGGGAGCTTGAGTGGGAGTTTACCTCGGGTGGAGTGTTGGTTGTTAAAGATCCTGCAGTGCGCGTGGTGGATGACTGGGCTGTCGTTGTAAAGTTGGAGTGAGATACCATGGTGATAATGTTTATATCATTTTGTGCTTTGCGTTGTGAATGTTCATTGCTTTCATGTTTTGATCTACTTGTCAATCTCGTGCGCGAACATAGTCGATCGATCGATCAACAATCACATTGCATAGTATTAATTACGAGGTTGAGTCCAGTAATACGTAAGCAGCGGCAATCCCAAGGAGGGTGGGGAAAACGATTCCCCAAGACCGTGCTATGTGACACAGCGCCAGGTAAAAGTTTATCAATGTAAGCGAACATGCAATGTAAGAAGAGAGATATGTCAACGCCTGTTGAAGAAAGAACCGAGTAAACCGGCTCGACTGTGATAGTTCCTGTACATATGAATAATGAGAATTTAAAAATCACCATAACAATAACTTTACTTACACAGAGAGCGCTAGGAGAACTCAGCAGGCCTTCCAATCGTGCGTAGCATCTTATGGTACTGGCGACGCCTAATATAAAAACAAACATATAATCAGTGTTGAAACTTTTATCCGAATTCGTAGGCACGCACCGAGAACCGTGAAGAATCTCGCTACTACCAAAGCGTTGGATGGGTCTCCTGGCGTAGCCAGGATGGCGATCGTCGACACGATCGTACAGCCAGTGGCTGTGGTGACGATGCGTTTCAACAGGCGCTCGCCCAGCGCCTTAAACGTGCCGACATCTTCGGCGCTCAGGCTTGTGGCTCTTTCGAGCTCAGCCCATGTGGTGCCCACAACAGAAAGGCACACTGACACGACTACATGTCAGGCCTAGGGATACCAAATACATTTGAAGCATGCTTACTGTCAGTGATAAAACCTGGGCCGGGACGTGAGTTGTCTTGTACATGTTGGTTCATGCCGTCTTTTTGGGAGTTGGAAGGTAAAGGGAACATTGAAAACTGATGTACGTACCATGTCCTACTTATATTTTAACCTAGCTTCGATGGTAGCTACAACATTTTGATAGATTTGACATACGATCCTTCGGTCCGAGATCGTTCCTTCCTAATATGGTAGTCTGTTTAGCGTTCAGTTGTGCAAAGTGCTGAGGAAAAGGGAAAAGGGCAAGGAATTGGGATCACGGTGCGCATCTCGTCTGTTAATCTTGCCGCAAGAATAGATTCATGATCAGGCCGTCGATTGAATAAAATATCAGCTTTTGATAAGAGATTTGCTATCGCAGAAGTCATACGAAGATGTATCGGCCCGACATAGATGAATCGATGACGTCCGACACAAGATCAAACGCTATGCACGAGCTGAGAATGTTCTACTGAGGAGTCGAGAGTCCTTGATAGTGTCTCTCTCAGCCGGGATGTTCCACTCGAATATGAGCCAACGAATTCAAAATCCGTGTATCATCATACTCGATACTCGGATTCAGAATGGGGCGCTGAATCCTTCGGAGTTGGTAGATATGGCATATTATAATTAGTCTGGACTCAGGATTGTTGTCCCTCCCTACAATACAATGACTAGCAATGATACCCTCAACTTAGTGTTCGTGCCAATATTAACGCTTGGCAGGCCCCTATTTTCTCGAATAATTAACCTTACTGTCTCCTTTACTCCTCTAAGATGGCCACCATACCTTTCAATGTTTGTGCGTCCGACGTCTCTGATCCACCTCCCTCGTATGATGCAGTTTATACATCTGTATCAACAGATTTCATCCAGTCTACTAGTAAAGGATCAGTATTTTCATTCCTACAAACCAAGCAAAAACACCGCCGTGCCTCAGTTCTATCTCGCATCAATGCAATTGTCTCCTCTCCTGATTTGACCCCTTCCTCTATCACACCAATTATCAGATCCTGCGCTGCCGCTCTCCCAGCATCAGAGTTCTCCGCTCTCCTTCAAAAACCCAATATCGAGAATCACACAGCCCTGTATTGGGCGATTGTTAACAAGCGGCAAGAGGCCCTTTTGGAGTTTATTAAATTCATTCCAAAAATCTTACCTGCTTCCTCTTCTGACTTGCGACTTGCGTGCATGACGGTCAATGACCACAATTCGTTCATGCTACTGAATTTGGGGGAAAATGTTAATTGTAAGTGCAGGTATACAATGTTCTGAGAGCATTATTTGAATCATCACATGCTATCAGCCAAGGATAGGTCTTTGAGACGCATGTTGGGCTGTCAACAAGATGATATTCGAGTCGATGATGTGGGCGAAAACTACTTCCATGTTCATTTCAGCTTCAGGATGTTCCAGAAACGTCTACGTATTACACAGAAATTGGAAGCAGAATTTGTTGCTCGAGGTATGTGGTCTATGATATTGGTCTGTTCCTAATGCTGATATGAACCTATTTACTGAAGGACGTATATGGGTGTTGCGGTTTTATATGGGAAAGAAAGGGAAGTGGCGTGTTGAGTATGCTCTATCTGAACCTAGCTCGCCAGTGCAACCACATGCCGAAGTTCAAATTAAGGCCAACAAACCATCACCTGGCTCGGATACACTGCAACATCTATGCTTACGCATGCGCACATCAGACACACTTGTAAGTGTAAAGTAAGTCTATTATTCCGACTCACTTGAAGCCAAGGATACTATCATTCATATATGGTTACTGTTTGCTTCCTTAATACACAGGTCATGTCGCTGTGATTATTACAAGACAGAACCTGAAGATTCAATCATGTATGGAGTTTGGTGGCAGTTGAAGGATTGGCCAATGGACGAGTGAGTGTGCCGTTTATTTATATTGTCGTGACCTGCAAGTCTCTTGAACTCGGGTTGACTTGGACTGATTTTCTTTAGCAATACTGTTTATGTAGACTGCAACGGTACCCTCGCTGTAGAGCTCAAAATAACGATAAATTAAGGACTTGGCCTCTGACTGAGGATATAGTCGTTGATGGTGGCGGGAAGATGGCGGGAAGAAGAAAGAGGACAGTGTCAGAAAGTTGAAAAGAAAGGAGAGATTGAAAGTGTTGGGGTAAAAAAACCTTTGGGACGTCCTTCTCCGTTCTAGAGTGCAGTGCTGGCGTGACCACTGTATGTACTATTGTTATAGCGCAGGTACTAGGTAGTGATACTTCAGAAAGATACATCCATGAGTGCAGAGGTATGGCCGTGTGCTTGAACCGAATGGAGCTACGCCTGGTGTGTCGAATATAGTGATGAGTGCACCGAGTGCGAGAGGAAGAAAAACATTGACTAGTATGCGTCGGAGAATAAGGATGAGGGCCTGGGAAAAGATCAACTGGGAAGCAATTTTGATAGATTTGACCATACGCGGAAGCGCTGATACTTTGGTCTGAAATTGTTCCTTCCTAATATGGTAATCTGTTTGGCGTTCAGTACCACTGATGCTTGAAGTAACGAACGATATTCTTAACTGCACCCTCGCTCTCACATCCGCGCGCTGAGCATAATCGCAATAATATTAACGCTGGGCTAAAAGGTGCATTTTTAAAAATTTATGTGTACATTACTTACAGGATTATATAATTACCTCCCAGTTGGTCTGTTTCCCCAGCGTACCTGTTCCTGGACTCCCGGTCAACGCCTCAAGCCCAAGTTTATTTGGCGCGCTCATTACCACATTCAATACACCTGCTGCAGGCGTGGCTCCGTTTCCTGCATTTAATACAAGCCCATGACGCTACCTCTGCACTATGCGTTGCGCTCGTCGTGTTTGCTATCATCCGAGGGCTTCCCCTGCCATTCACCAATCCGACATTCGCTGTAACTACCCATATGGTATGCTCCTCAGACTATATTCATTCATCTGTGACCTTTTTATGTCTTTCTGAAGTATCGCTACCTGTGCTACAACAACAGCACATACGAGACGAGGCACGCAGGAAGGCGATCATGTCCGTCCTTTTCTAACACTGAAGAAGACATGGATATTCCTCTGGCACCTTCGCCCGCTTAAGTCCATTGCCCACTTTCCAGTCTAGAGACAGCGAAGCGGACACTTGACGTATGAGCACTTCGTATGTCATTGGACAGCATTTGTGACGAAAGGACGGGATTTCTCAGTCACGCACAACCGCCACATCTTCGCAAAGGTGAGAGAGCCGACGAACTGTGACCGAGGATCATATGGTCGTTTTGCGTTTGTTTCCCTGTCTCTTTCCATTGTAAGTCTAATTGCCCGATTCCTCCTCTCGTTAATTTTATTCTTGATCTCATATGGCCGCCTCCGATTGTTTTTCTCTACTATCTCTGCTCGTTTATCTTGTCTGGCTACACAATGTGTCTCATATCGGATGTAGGTCTTTATGCCCTTGGGTACGAGCATAATATGCATGAATATAACGATTCTCGCCGAATAATGTATGTGGGTACGGGTACGACCTCTAATACCTGTACGGATCCCTACCACCTGTGTGCCACTACATTTCGTTCGTCACATGTGAGTTTTGTGCGTCTTCATTCCCTCTTTCCTTTGCATTTTTTATCCATTCGCAGTCTCGGACTCGCGATC
This sequence comes from Suillus cothurnatus, assembly GCA_016758765.1. Taxonomy (NCBI): domain Eukaryota; kingdom Fungi; phylum Basidiomycota; class Agaricomycetes; order Boletales; family Suillaceae; genus Suillus; species Suillus cothurnatus. The sequence continues at coordinate 476,185 of JABBWL010000020.1, read as the reverse complement.
GTGGTCAGGCCGTCGAGTGAGAGTAAAATATCACGCTATCCAATCATAAAGTCAAGTACGTACCTCACTCCAAGATTTGACTTCGTGACTGGGTGATGAGCCGAATAGTAAACCAAGTTTCCCATGATGACGGTAAAGCATTAACCGTCATAATGGCAAGCTATATTCACTAAAGGCGGCCTTGGGGAACTGCACTGACAGTCATCGTGAGCTCAGCGCTGTGTATCGTGGTGGTCAGATAGGTGAGGCAACAACAAACGCGAATAAACGTGTAAATCAACTGTCAAGTCGTTTCACAAGATCTATCGCATGAGATGCTGTGTGGATAGTGACAGAGTGCTACGAGAACTCGTCAATGTACATACTGTCCTACTTATATAGAGAGCAGGTACAAATTCGAATGGTTGGATGTGATCGATGCAAACTCGTTCCTTCCTGATATGGTAGTTTGTTTTTCATGGTGGCACCACACGGTATCCGCGCGCCAAGGATAATTGCAATGCTGCTGCTGAAAAGGTGCGTCTATATCCTCGGACGCGTAGCCGACGCTTTTCTTCCTCTCATACTCGGATCACTCATCACCACATTCGACACACCAGGCGTAACTCCATCCCGTTCAGGCCCTGGACCATGGTCATACCTCTGCACTCGTGGACGTATGCGTTGCACTCCTCACCATCCGAGAGCTTCTCCTTTCATTCACTGGCAATCCAGCAACCACTCTAACTACCCACTCCTCTATTCGTTCATCTGATCGCTATCTGCGCTACAACAAGAGCACATATCAGGAAACCCATTACGTTCTCTTCTAACACACGGACAACATTCCTCCGGCACCTTTGCCTATTCAAGACTTCCATTCTCCACTTTCCGGCTCAGAGACAGCGCTCGGTTCTACGGCTCCCTACAAATGGCAGTGTGTTTTCGAACATTTACACTGGATGGAACCATGTGATAATACGGAAGTAGAAATTTGATCGCTAATGTAGAATGGCTGATTCAGAGGCAGGATTATTTATATTCATAGCCTAGGTCACGGTGGTGCTCGGCGTTCCAAAGCACGAGGTCTACAGCACTTCCTGAAAAACAAAGTGAGAAGTATGCAGTTCAGGTGAGAGCGATCCACCATAAAGGAGGGTCAAGAAGCGCTATATCATTGTACTTGTAAACATAACACACATCCTGTGTTGTGATGATCAAGCCTGATGTGCATCTTCACCCTCTAATTTTGGCACTCGTCGACGGTCTTTCGGATCGTTCACGCATCGTTGGTCAGATCGAAATTTACCTAAACCAATACCACCTCTGCTTCCTAGAGGCCGCTCTCACCATATATATATATTGAGGGGATAGCTTATAAGTGCCCTTCGGCGGGTTATCTAGACGTCAGTACTTTTACTTTTTGTTACGTGACCTCCAGCCTGATCTTGTTTCATAGCACCACAAACGAATCCAACTTTCAAAATTTCACATCCTATGCATATATATGTCGCCCGTTCAACTACAGACTGTATTCCTGTTGTGCAAAACACCGTCATTAATGCGATTTCGCAGGGAATGCAGAGCAACTTCTGAAAATCCAGGTGTGTTTTCAATCTTCATTGAATCACTTTTGTTTGCATCTCATATTCGTTTTTAGAACGAAGTCGACCACAATAACTGGAATGGGCTGCATAGAATTTTTTGAGAAAGTCACAATCTCTGAGATTGCTCTGTAGCTCATTTTGTTGTCGTAAGCCATCGTGTTTGTTATGTTGCATTCTACCTCACAAATCTAGTGCGGAGTGTCACTTGGAGGCTCAGTAGAGGCATTTAACTGATGACAGATCGAATCATGACCCTCATTCTCCAGCTCGTCCAAGACGTCAACAGTCCTTGAAGACACTTTCTTGGTTCTAGCTACCGGTATGTTTCCCCCCTGACCGCGTTCACTGTAATATTGACGTTCCTCACTAACACTGGAAGCCGGATTGGCACCATACATCCAAGCCTTCCTGCCATTCCTGTATTCTGCCCTCGAAGCACACAAAGATACCCAGCTCTACATGGTCACCGTCGGTATCATTGGGGATATCTCACGCGCTCTTGGTAATCAGAGTGCCCAGTAGGCGTGTTCATCGCGCTTGCTATAGGACCTACTTTTGATCCTTATTCGAATACGACTACAGATGTGCTGAGACAACTTGAAGCGGGCTCTGTGCATGAGTGTTTTTTTTACGTACATGAGCCATGCTAACACATCTTTTCCAGAATCACTCGTCATCACACGCGATGAGGCATCGCCAGGGTTTTATGAGAAACGCAGTCGCAGTGCATCAGCCTGACGGGGAAGGTGCTCCTACATTTATCACGCTGTCTAACTATGATGTCAAGTCAAGTCTTATCATAATTCGACAACGTGATATTTTACTCTCACACACGCACCTTCTATGCCGGTTCTCAGCGTTTCGGGGCGATGTGGACGGGCGATAATCTTGGTGCGCGAGAGCGTATGGCTGTGGGGATTAAGATGGTGCTTGCGAATGGAGTTGGGGGGATGCCTTTTGCTGAGTGTAAGTCCTTCCTTCTCCCCCTCCTCATTGCCCTCAATTCTAATCATCTACGTGCTCACAGCCGACTTTGGCGGCTTTTTCGGAAACCCCGAACAGGAAATGTTAGCACGCCGGTATGTAGTGGGCGTATTCTCGCCCTTGCTCCACGCACATGCGCATATCAACACGAAGCACCGAGAACCGTACCTTCTTGAGGAGCCATACAAGAGTTTAGTGAGGGATATTGTGAGGCTGAGATATTCGATGCTGCGAGTGAGAGCGGACTTCCTATCCTTCGGTGCGTTTTTTCTTCCTCCATCGGGTGATACGATTGATGTGTGCGTGAATGCGCAGGCCTCCATATGCGATGTTCCCCGAGGACGAAGCTGGGTTTTGGATGGATGATCAGTATTACATTGGGTCGTCGGGATTACTTGTAAAGCCTGTGATGTGAAGGAGGTTTCTGTGCATATTACTGAGGATGAGGTTCGTTCTTTGTCATTTCTCTATTGACGCTTACGTGCACCCAACTGCCTAGGTATACTACAACTACTTTACTTTACCAACCACACCGCCCCCAAAAACCGACACATCATCTTCCCCGCAAACCTCTATCATCCCCACACGCGAACGTCACCGCCGTTCCTCCTCACTGATGAAACACGACCCATTCACGCTCCACATCGCGCTTGATACTTCCGGGAATGCGCACAGGGAGCGAGATTGCCTGGCGTGGGTTCGGTGCGGAGAGTATGATCATAAGGAATTGGGACGGTGCAAGTGGGTGCGCATTGCATACGACCCCAAGAACGAGTTCGCGTGCAGTGTGGTACCACGTTAATGATGTTTACACCATGTGTGCTTGATTATGTCAATCGTCATAACACAAAGCACACATGATGTGAATGTTTATTGCTTTTATATTATGATCCATCATCGACATCTTTGACATGCGTGAACACTTGCATACACTCGGTTGATTGAAAGTAACATCGACGGAATAGAAACTAAAACAATTTCGGGCCATAGTGCTGTGTAACACAACGGCAAGTTAGCAACCTACTTCATTGCGCTATGGTACCCAGCACTGCAGAGTACTAGAATATAAGTTTCCTTACCATTCCATTTATATTAGTTAAAAATTAACAAGTACTAAATCGGACGGAATGCAAGGGAACACAAGGCCGAACCTCTATAACGGGAGGAGGCGGCTCTACGACACGCCGCAGGCATTCAAGTCTTCCGGAAATTCCCGCATGACCAACCTCAGAAACACTGCGGCTTCATGTGATATGACTAAATCTAAACCTCAGAGCAGTTTTCTGAAGAATGTTCCTTGACTCGAGAAATAGCCACAGAAACAGGTACACGTACTATTAGTATTAGTACTCAAGTGTATGTGGTATGTCGTCCGGTTTGAACCCCAGTGGTTCTCCAAACGCTGAGGTATGTTTCTGCCTTCGTGCAAGTTGTCTCTTTCTCAGAGTCTCTCTTATGATAATCTGTCTGTAGCAACGTTCTTAAGTAGCGTGAATATAACAGCGGTTCTTCAGATACTTAACAATATCTTCTAACTACTACTCTCAACAACATCATTACTACCAGACCTCACACCTCGACCGACGACGACGAGTCCCCAACCACAAGGAGTCTTTTGAGATCCTGCATAAGATGGAGGATGCTATGGGCATAGATGCACAACCCCTTGACGCCTTCCAACCAGGGATGAGAAACGCCCGAGAGAAGCTTTGATGGGCATCTACGCATGTTACGACTGTGCCGGACGACATCGTGGACTCATCGTCCCGTATCTTTGACGTCTACATACCTGCAATTCACGGCGAAAATCCGCAACGCGCGCTCGGACGGCTCCTCCAGGAGATCGTGGCGGAGTCAGGCGACATCTCCCTCCTCGACTGGGTCGGACGATCCTCCGAGTTGTCTTCCAGCTGATATCGCGTCATATGCAGCTCCGCCACGCGTCCTGCCATTTTTATCTGAAGATGAGATCCAGACAGCCATCTGTTTATTGCAAAATACTGCAGCTGCGAGATTGGTCCGAACCAGAGCCTCCGCTACACCATTCACATGGAGATTATCCTGTCAAAGAGGAACTGGCTGATTCAGAATCTCTTTCTCCAGCGTTACGATTGATCATTTGCCTTGGACAGCCGTTCAGTGTAATTGTGCTAGCACAGCAGCGCGGCGGATAATACAAGAGGATCGCTTCGGATCACGATAATATTGTACAATTCAAAGATATGGCTTCTGTTGACTTGTTGACAATCTGACGGATATCATGGCACTAGAAATATTGTAGTTGTATGTATTTTGAAACAGTAGATGAGCAGTTTCATTCATGCATTGACGATATCTATGCATATCCAGTGTGAGAAGTGTCTTTCCTGCTGCTGGTGTAAGGGATAACGCCCAAGCTTGATCCTTGCATAGCGTGGGTTAGATGCCTGTGAATGGTCCTGCAGCTCTTGTCGCATGCATTCGTCATTACTCTAATTATTTAATATCTGGGAGACTAAGAAAACCGCTGAAAGACCCCTGGCTACCTCAGTGAAATATAGTATAAGGCTACAATATTTCTAAGGTCCTGATGTCCATCATGGCATGTACAGAGGACACGTTTTTGACTTCCGCAGTGATATCGTAATCCGATGCGATCCTCTTGTATTCTCCGCCCTGCTGCTGCGCTAGCAAAAACGCGCCAAATGGCTGTCCGAGGCGAACGATCAATCTCAATGCACGTGAGTTAGGTTCCGAATCAGCTATCTCCTCTTCTCCAGGCAAATCGCTGACGACCTCGTCAGAGTCATCTGGCGGAGGACAACCTGCCAAGTTTTCCTCGTCTGCGAAGTCAGGCTGCTCAAGGAGACGACGATCCCAGGGACGGACGAGTAAGAACGACCGTCGAGTAGGCCTGAGCCGCGAGAATTGAATCAGATTCTCTTCGGTGGTGATCGATACGTCATCAAGTCCGTCTGCCTTGACTGTATAAGTGGACGATGCTTCTTGATCTGGACCAGAACTCCGTCTGACTTCTGTGACAGGGAACACAATGCATGGCAGACGGAGCCTGCAGTTTGCAAAGCGAGGAGCGCTCATATTGACAAGCTGGTCATGAAGTTTCGAAGCCTTCTCTACGGCCGCAGTGTGTCGGAGCGAAGAGACCGCCGTTTGAATCTGATCTTCAGACAAATATGGGAGGGCGCGTGGGGGAGCTGCGTATGAGGATATGTGGGCTGGAAGACAGCTATTGAACTCGGACGGTTGTCCGACCCAGTCCAGGGGGGTGATATCGCCCGACCGAGCCACGATCTCTTGCAGAAGTCGCCCGAGCGCATTTTGCGCATTTTCGCCATAAAGAATAGGTAAATGGATGCCGAAGATGCCAAACAATGAGTACGCGATGTCTTCCGGTATAGTGGTGGCACGCGTAGACACCCATTGGAGTTTCTGTCGAGCGTCTCTCATACCGGGTTGGAAGGCGACGAGGACGCGTTCATATATGCCCGTAGCGTCCTCCAATTCATCCATGATCTGGACAGACTCTTTGTGGTTTGGGGAGTGATCATCGAGATATGGAGTCCAATCTTGTTGGCAGAAGCGAATGACTTTAGGAGCGAGGAATTCTGGGACGGTCCACCCTCGGGTGTTCCAAACGCTCTTGGCTAGCGCACCAGACTTGGATGAAGGCGGAACATCCGACAGGTAGACGACCGTGAGCGCTGAACGCCGATACCATGAAAACATGGAGTTGAGTGAGTTTTGGAGCTCAACATTGTTACTCTGGTCGATGCAACACGTGTCGACCCACGCCCAGTGATATCCCGCATGACGAGCTAATTTGCAGAATGACTGCAATTTCACGAGACCGCCAGCTGCCTTCAACTTGTACACGACATTGTCCTTAATGTCGTGCAGCAGCGGCTCGTTCTCTCCCCATCTATGAGATAACATGACGTAATGGAAATATGTGGCCACCGCGTCTGCGATGCGCTCCATCGGGAGGTCTGCATGCTTCATAATCGATAAGAGAAGCTGTTTGTACTCTGTAGTCATTTTGAAGGCACTTATCTGGGCTTCTCGATCACATAAGAGCCCGGTGTTGGTGTTGAGCAGACGAAGCGGGGCGGTGTGAAGTTGCACGTCAACGAGCTTTTGAATGATGCTCTCTGCTCTGGATGGATTGACATACTTGTCGCGCAGCTCTGAGAAAAGAGTTGAGCATCTGGACACTCAGCGTCTTACTTAGGACTTACTTCGTATTTGCATGCCGCGAGCACTGTCCAATCTCGCAAGCATGATTTGGAAGGCCTGGACAGCTTCACGGTAGCGTCGTGCGCCATGAAGCGCTGTATGCTTCAACTGATATCCAACATGTGACGAAGGCTCGAGTTCGGTTACCTGTGTCGCCGTAGTCAGCATCGGCTAAAAAACTGGCTGAATGGATGTCATCGCACCTTTTGCGCATCGAGAAGCGCATCCTCCCACAGAAATTGTTGCAACTTGGCCTTGCTGCGGTTTGCAAATATGGTGCCGCTTACGGAGTTCAGAATCGGAGAGGGTTGAACGGTTACGGTTTTTGTATCGATTTCGAGTATCTGTAGCATGAAGCTCGCTCTAATGATGTTATGAGAGTTAATGATGGAAACATACCTTTGAATCAAAAACTTGAGCCTTGGGAGCAAAAAGATGCGTGATGAGATGATGAAGGGGCGGGAAATCAACAAGAACATACCATTGACGCCGGTGTCTCTGTCAAAGCATCATCGGGCGCTGCCCAATCTGAGATAATCTTATCCCGACATCCACTCAGGATGCGCTTGTTATCCATGGAGAGGGTGACACATGATGTCGACAATGCTGAGCGTTGGAAGGCGGTAAATGTTCGTCGATCTGAGAGCCGCCGGAACCCGACTTTGCTATCAAAAAATGTAGAAGCGATGGGTGTGCCCGCAAGGGGATGAGCGACTTGCTTCCAGGTGGAGGCGAACGTGCACTCGAGCAATTTGCCATGATCGGGCGTCCACGTGACATTGTGTGACGTATAAGGAGAGGTCGCCGAGGTAGACTTTGCATTGATTAGGATGATCTGTAGCGCAAAGCACGCTCAAAATATCTTATCAGGGTGAAGAACTGAAACATACCTTTGAATCAGAAACTTGAGCCTGGGCAGAAAAACGATGCGAAATGAGATGATGAACTCGGAGCGGGAAGCCTTTTAGGGGTTGTCCGGATTGCTTCCAAGTAGATGCAGGTACTATGGCGCTATTGCCCACTGAAAGAAGGCGTCTTATACATCGCGAACTTGAGGACAACCTTGTCATAGGTGAAGACAAAATAATGTCGATGCTCTGGATAGCTGGGGACTACATACACCCCCGCTTTAAAGTACCTTCAAATTAAAAAAGTAATCACAGGAAATCGCACCTTCCTATTGTGGTAGTGTATTGGGAACGAAATCGCACCTTCCTATTGTGGTAGTGTATTGGGAACGAAATCGCACCTTCCTATTGTGGTACCTCGAACACGTTGAATTCATGCAGACTTAATCTCCCGTCCAGTACCAGGTGCAGCGTTGCATGCACCAGTCTCTGTTCTGTACCAGGTGCAGCGTTGCACAGACATGCTGTCCAGGTACCACAATAGGAAGGTGCGATTTCGTTCCCAATACACTACCACAATAGGAAGGTGCGATTTCCTGTGATTACTTTTTTAATTTGAAGGTACTTTAAAGCGGGGGTGTATGTAGTCCCCAGCTATCCAGAGCATCGACATTATTTTGTCTTCACCTATGACAAGGTTGTCCTCAAGTTCGCGATGTATAAGACGCCTTCTTTCAGTGGGCAATAGCGCCATAGTACCTGCATCTACTTGGAAGCAATCCGGACAACCCCTAAAAGGCTTCCCGCTCCGAGTTCATCATCTCATTTCGCATCGTTTTTCTGCCCAGGCTCAAGTTTCTGATTCAAAGGTATGTTTCAGTTCTTCACCCTGATAAGATATTTTGAGCGTGCTTTGCGCTACAGATCATCCTAATCAATGCAAAGTCTACCTCGGCGACCTCTCCTTATACGTCACACAATGTCACGTGGACGCCCGATCATGGCAAATTGCTCGAGTGCACGTTCGCCTCCACCTGGAAGCAAGTCGCTCATCCCCTTGCGGGCACACCCATCGCTTCTACATTTTTTGATAGCAAAGTCGGGTTCCGGCGGCTCTCAGATCGACGAACATTTACCGCCTTCCAACGCTCAGCATTGTCGACATCATGTGTCACCCTCTCCATGGATAACAAGCGCATCCTGAGTGGATGTCGGGATAAGATTATCTCAGATTGGGCAGCGCCCGATGATGCTTTGACAGAGACACCGGCGTCATTGGTGTGTTCCTGTTGATTTCCCGCCCCTTCATCATCTCATCACGCATCTTTTTGCTGCCAAGGCTCAAGTTCCTGATTCAAAGGCATGTTTCCATCCTTGACTCTGATAGCACGATTCGAGCTTGCTTCGTGCTACAGATACTCGAAATCAATTCAAAAACCATTACTGTTCAGCCCTGTTCGATTCTGAACTCTGTAAGCGGCACCATATTTGCAAACCGCAGCAAGGCCAAGTTGGAACAATCTCTATGGGAGGATGCGCTTCTCGATGCGCAAAAGGTGCGGTGACATCCATTCGGCCAGTTTTTCTAGCCGATGCTTACTGTGGCGATGCACAGGTAATCGAACTCGAGCCTTCGTCACATGTTGGATATCAGTTGAAGCATACAGCGCTTCATGGCGCACGACGCTACCGTGAAGCTATTGAGGCCTTCCAAAACATGCTTGCGAAATTGGACAGTGCTCGCGGCATGCAAATACGAAGTAAGTCCTAATTAAGACACTGTGTCCAGATGCTCAACCCTTTTCTCAGAGCTGCGCGACAAGTATGTCAGTCCATCCAGAGCAGAGGGCATAATTCAAAAGCTCACCGACGTCCAACTTCAATCCGCCCCACTTCGTCTGCTCAACACCAACACCGGGCTCTTATGTGGTCGAGAAGCGCAGATCAGCGCCTTCAAAACGACTACAGAGTACGAACAGCTTCTCCTATCGATTATGAAGCATGCAGACCTCCCGATGGAGCGCATCGCAGACGCGGTGGCCACATACTTCCGTTACGCCATGTTATCCCATAGATGGGGGGAGAACGAGCCGCTGCTGCACGACATCCAGGACAATGTCGTGTATGAGTTGAAGGCAGTTGGTGGTCTCGTTAAATTGCAGTCATTCTCCAAATTAGCTCGTCACGTGGGGTATCACTGGGCGTGGATCGACACGTGTTGCATCGACCAGAATAACTATGTTGAGCTCCAAAACTCGCTCAACTCCATGTTTTCCTGGTATCGGCGTTCAGCGCTCATGGTCGTCTACCTGTCGGATGTTCCGCCTTCGTCCAAGTCTGGTGCTCTAGCCAAGAGCGTTTGGAACACCCGAGGGTGGACCGTCCCAGAATTTCTTGCTCCTAAAGTCATTCGCTTCTACCAAAAAGATTGGACTCCATATCTTGATGATCACTCCCCAAACCACAAAGAGTCTGTCGAGATCATGGATGAATTGGAGGACGCTACGGGCATATATGAACGCGTCCTCGTCGCCTTCCAACCCGGTATGAAAGACGCTCGACAGAAACTCCAATGGGTGTCTACGCGTGCCACCACTATACCGGAAGACATCGCGTACTCATTGTTTGGCATCTTCGGCATCCATTTACCTATTCTTTATGGCGAAAATGCGCAAAATGCGCTCGGGCGACTTCTGCAAGAGATCGTGGCCCGATCGGGCGATATCACCCCCCTGGACTGGGTCGGACAACCGTCCGAGTTCAATAGCTGTCTTCCAGCCCATATATCCTCATACGCAGCTCCCCCACGTGCCCTCCCATATTTGTCTGAAGATCGGATTCAAACGGCGGTCTCTTCGCTGCGACACACTGTGGCCGTAGACCAGGCTTCGAAACTTTATGACCAACTTGTCAATATGAGCGCTCCTCGCTTTGCAAACTGCAGGCTCCGTCTGCCATGCATTGTGTTCCCTGTCACAGAAGTCAGACGGAGGTCTGGTCCAGATCAAGAGGCATCGTCCACTTATACAGTCAAGGCAGACGGACTTGATGACGTATCGATCACCACCGAAGAGAATCTGATCCAATTCTCGCGGCTCAGGCCTACTCGACGGACGTTCTTACTCGTCCGTCCTTGGGATCGTCGTCTCCTTGAGCTGCCTGACTTCGCAGACGACGAGGAAAACTTGGGAGATTGTCCCCCGCTAGATGACTCTGACGAGTCCACCGGCGGTTCGCCTGGAGAAGAGGAGATAACTGATTCGGAATCTTACTCACGTGCATTGAGATTGATTGTTCGCCTCGGACAGCCATTCGGTGCATTTTTGCTGGCACAGCAGCGGGGTGGAGAATACAAGAGGATCGCATCGGATCACGATATCATTGCACGAGTGAAGGATGTGACGTCTGTTCATAGCATGATGGACCTTAGAACGCTAGAAATACTGTAGCCACATATATGTATTATTTGGGAGACTCGGGACTGTACCATCAGACGCAGCAGAGTTCGGCAGTCGCAGTTTATACTTTGACAATGCATATCATAAGATACGTACATACCTTACAATTCCGAACCACTGCCCTTGTCCTGCACTGGTAACCCTTTCGTCTGATGCCAGAGGCCCTTCCATGGTGCCCTACTACGGTCAAGCAGCAGTACACGAATCAACACCACCCTCAGTTCTCATAACACAAGTGTCAATTGCCGCCTCCGAGTCCATGACCTGCAAGTCAAGTAGTTAGTACGATTGCGTGATTCAGAAACATCAAATGGTAAGATGTTGAGCCAGACATCGAACCCGTTCTCTGAGAGTAAACCTAGAAGGCATGTGACATGAGTTGCCACGTACGCATGGCCGCATTATGTTGACTTGCCAATTCAGCATCAACTACAACAAAAGACCGAACCAAACGCGAACAAGGTCTGATCGTCTAACCCATTCTTCAGCAACGTCAAGGGCATGTCATGGCTCAGCCCTCCTTACTGTTAAAGATCTTGCGCACTTTGAAAGCACCTTGTAACAAAGTAACAATCTAGATGTCGTGACTTGTCGCCAAGGACAAGATAGACGAGATTCGCAGGAATTTGAGTGATGTACTGACCTCACAGGTAGAACAGAGACATCGGAGTGCAGCAGGTAGTCCAAAGGATTTCACTTATATGTCAGATGGCCGTCCACCTAAGTGATACAACATTAATAATGAAGGAGGAGACACACCTCTTCTGGGTGATCTGCGACATAAAATCATGTACGGTTCAGTCCAGGACTAGAGCGCCCCGCTCCATCTGCCACCCCTCCAAATGCGACCGTCCGCGGTTGCACAACGAAAGACCAATGTGCGGAAGTGCGACTTGGAGGACCTGCGCCAGACCACCCTGATACAGTACTATATTGGCGACACCTGGCCTGGGTGGGATTGGACTCCGAAGATGGAAGGTAGTGAGAACCGAATCTGCCTTCACGGGTCGCCCTTCTATACGTTTTGACGCTCAAGTGGCCAGGATGAGAAATGAGAGAAAACGAGAGTGAGTGTATTATACTAAACGCGAATAGCGAGTGTAAAGCTAAGGTATAAGAGAGTTCTTGGGCGAAAACCCGCAGGGTTTTCCGGTCCGAAACGCTAGCCTGAACCTAGATGCAAAAGGTGAGCTATGAGGGGCGGGTGGGCCCGAACAGGTCGAAAAACGAGTGCACTGATTCAGTGTGCGAGCTTAGCGCGTCGGACGAAGCTGGTTGATGGCTGGTGGTGGTTGGGTTTGTTGAGCTCCGAGAGAGCCGAGACGAAGGGAGCCGATGAGTCCGAGCTAGGAACGGAATGTCAGTGAGTGGTACGAGCACAACTTGTAGCAGGGTTGGCCAAACGCTCACAGAAGAAGGCAGACTTGATCAACGCAATCACCGAAGTTGTTTTACAGCACCGCCTGCGTATGTGATATCTGGTGCAGTTGTCGTAGTCCCGCTGATATGTTCGTATTCAGCAATACCTGAAGTCCAAGCAACATGAAGATATAGCGAATTGCAGTTTCTTGATCGGTTGATGGCGGGTCCGTGGAGGTGGCCAAGGAGGTGAAACGTTGTATAATTAAGCAATTGGCAGTTTTGCTGTGTTATGGTGGACGCGCGCGCGGTGGACTACGTCCTACTTATTTTGTACAATGTTCCTCCAAGAAAAGAACTGTACAGTTTTATATCGGGTTGGCTGCGGCGTTGGTGCATAGCGATGTGATAGGGTGGGCTTTCACGTTGCCTTGTACGTTCCTACATAAAGCAGTACTTACAGTACTGAACGTCAAACAAACTACCATACACGGGTTAGCAATCGAGATCCAGGTTGGAAGAGTCACCAAGGGATCATCGATGTCCACATAATTCAAACACATCAAAATGTTGTAGCTACTATCGAAAGTTGAATTTCTTTTTTGCTATATATATAAGTAGCATAGCAGATAATAGTACACACTGGCTTTCAATGACCCTCATACCGAGATTCCTACAGGCGTCGGCCCTTGAGTCGCAAAAAGACGGTGTAGATGCGGAGTCCTCAAACACCGCCAACCCTCCCGGTGGCAACCCCCCTGGTAACAGCACCTCGATAACGGCCCTCCCAGTAACAGTCCCCGACAATACCCCAGGGCTCCAACATAGGACACTAGCGCTCACTGATCGTCGAGGTTTCAGCAATGATGGTAAATTCAAATATTTAAATTTACTTACCTCCCTGACATGTTGTTTCAGTATGCCTCGCAATAATCGGGACCCTCCAGGACGCTGTAGAAACGCAAAATGACGGGAACTTTTGCAACCTGAAGGAGCGCCTGTGGAGGCGCCAAGCTTTCATGGCCAGTGGCTGCACAGCAACGGCAGCATTGACCATATTGGCCACTTCCGGCTGGCCCACAACCGTGATGAAGTGGAACAGTCGAATCCCATCTTCGATATCGGTAGTGGCCCTTTTTATCGTACTGGGTACGTACTTTGTTGCTCATGACCCACTTTCATGTATATAACTCATATAGGGACCGGCTCTGGCTTGCGGAACTACGCGCGTCTGGATACCTTGTTTAGGTCTCCCGACAACGTCGAGGTAAGTAAAATTATTATCAATGTGTTATGGCAATCTTTACTAATTCTCATGCAGGCCCTCTCTCGCTCCAGCCGCTTTACGCGGTTTTTTCAAGAGCAAGTATTTACCTATATTGCTTGTTCGATAGCTTTACTGCTCACCCTTGTCGACTTCTTCGTTGCATTATGGTATTCGACGCCGAGCTACCGGTCTTGGGAAACGGCATTGACCGTCATAATGGCATTTTTTACGATACTTCCTATATCACTCGACTTGTCATCGTAGTTGGATATTAGATTGGTGATTTTTGGGTCTTTCACAATATGAAACGGCGCTCCGCTTGGTGCAGTCTGAGTATCAACTGCATAACACATAAGTATCAAATTTTAGTTGGTCACTCGAGAGTTCGGTGGGTCCTGAGTTATTTCTCCATGCTCCAACTGCTCTAGCCAAGTGTAAAATCGACGATCTGTAAGTTAATAAAATCTTGACAAATCTCTTAGCGATATACACAGAAATATCCTTCACCCCCTGCGTCGCACGCTTGAGAAGTAACCCCGACGACTCAACACAATACTATTCATCAATCCCACATCCAGCTTCGTCCTTGGGGAGCACGAGTTCATGCAGATGAATTGCTGATCTACACAATAGAAGCAGATACTAGAACAGCCGATGGTCGCAGTATATGAGGCAGCGAGATTAAGGTCCTGAATACTTCCCCGCTCGTACAATACAGGTGCTGGGGCCTCAGGCTGACATTGTCGAAAGATCTATCATGTAAAATTTTAATCGATGCACCTTTGGGTAGTATGTAAATATTGAGCCGGGTGGGGTCCTCGAATAAGCATGTATGTATGTAACATCGACAGAAAATCCAATACAAGAGTGTATGCGTATGCTAAAGTGATCGCGTAGATGCGGTGGAGAAACAAGGGAAAATTGGAAAGACTCGCTGATGCGCATGCGTATGTATTACTACATAAGATGATGCAGAATGAAGTGGGAGATAATGTGCGGACAGAAAGCACAACCGGAAACAAAATCACCTCAAAAACGTAGATTCAATTCGATGTCAAATGCCAAAGGGGGAAGAACAACCGTCCGCCAAATCCCAACACACAGAGGGACTTAATCCAGGGGTACCAAAAAACTCGCCAACGCCCAGCCCACTTCTCCCCTAACTTTCGCATCTCTACCTCCTCCCTCTGCATCAGTAAGCTCCCGAACTAGCAACAGACAATCCTCCCCATCATCCACATATAACGGTAAGTCCGGATGCGTGCTGGGATGTCCATACTCCCTCAGCACATCAAACGTATCTCCAGATCGCAACTCAAAGAACGGTAAACCCCGATATGATACTCCAGCAGGTGGAATACACATGTGTATTGCAGCGCATTGGTAGAGCGCGCGTAGCCCTTGCAAGTCAGTGGTACGTCGAGTGGGGGTATGTGGTGAATGTGTCCGGGTTGGCGTAGTTGGCATTTGGTATGCAGGCAGCGCACTATCTGTGGAATAATAACTTGGTGCCAGTGAGCTCGGAGCCCCAAGGCTCTTGACAGAACTCGATCGCGTCCTGTGGTGTGACGGCCGCAATGTATCTGTGATCTTACTCTTTAGGCTTGGCCGTCTCTGCGAGCCACGCCCCCGGTCTCTGTCGTTGTCTTCCCGCTCCTCATCGAATGTAGCGAACGACGACGGGCTTGGTGGGGGATCAAGTACAAAGGGTATATTGCCGAGTATCGGTGAAGGGTCAACAATTCTGCTGGCTAGCAGAACTATGTTGGGTGAATGCTGCCTAGCTGCTATTCAACCCAAGGGCTTCTGGACTAGACTCAGGGCTCAAGAGAGAGAGAGAGAGTGTGTGTGTGTGTGTGTGAGAGAGAGAGAGGGATAATATGAAAGTATCACTCCAGACAAAGAAGACAAGACTGTATATCAGGAGCTGTATAGTGAGCTATTGAGCTACTACTAAAACTAATAAGCTGCAAGTCTGGGGAAGCTACTGAATCCTAGAAGGAGAGCTACCAGAACTATAACTGAAAGTCTAGCTAATGAGTGGAAGTATAGGGCGAAGATTTGGTGATTATGTAAGCAGTAAAAATGCGAACATAAGCAAGGAAAAGTAAGGTAAGAGAAGCTAAGTAAAAACTGTCAATACAAGCCCAGAGGGAAACTAATCCCTACATCGGTCCAGGTAGACTCTTCATTCGTGTGGGCTTGAGGCGCGCTGGAGAGACGCTATTGCGAGACCGTGATGGCGGCTGTAGGGCAGGAGGCATAGGTGGTACATCCTCAACCCCCCTCCCAGTACTTGTACCAGGACTAGAGTTATTCTTGTATGACTTGCCCGACTTCCCAGATTTACCAGAATGCAGTGACTCATCGGAGGGTTTGCGGAGAATAGGACCGGTGGGGATATTGTTCGTACTCCCACTGCGCCGTCGACCAGGCATATCGTAAGAGTTGGAGTGTGACGTGCGCGATGATGTGTTAAACGAGGAAGACAAGGATTGTGAGCTGCAGTGGTCATAGGAGTTCTGAGGACTGCGAGACTCGTAAGAACTTTGGGAGTTACGAGGGTCATAGGAATTCTGTGAGCTGCGAGGGTCATTCAATCGGTATGGTACGTCGTATGATCCAGAACCAGATGAATGACGCGCATCATATTCCTTCTCCCGCGTATACTTCGTTTCATCCCTCCTAGACTGACCCTCATATGACTCCTTGGCTGCATATCGGGCATCGTACGACCCCTGGTGCTGATGCCGCTGCTGCCTTGGGCGCGTAGGTGATACCTGCGAATCGAGAGGGCCAACCACGGCAACAAGGTTTGCTGATTTTGCACCTTGTGGTGGTGAAGTACGATGTTGCACATGCTGCGGTATTTGGTACTGTGGAATCACAGGACGTAGTCGCTCCAACTTCTTAGGTGGATTGACAACCGTCATCCGTGGTCAGGCCGTCGAGTGAGAGTAAAATATCACGCTATCCAATCATAAAGTCAAGTACGTGCCTCACTCCAAGATTTGACTTCGTGACTGGGCGATGAGCCGAGTACTTAGTAAACCAAGCTTCCCATGATGATGGTAAGGCGTTAACCGTCATAATGGCAAGCTATATTCACTAAAGGCGGCCTTGGGAAACTGCACTGACAGTCATCGTGAGCTCAGCGCTGTGTATCGTGGTGGTCAGATAGGTGAGGCAACAACAAACACGAATAAACGTGTAAATCAACTGTCAAGTCGTTTCACAAGATCTATCGCATGAGATGCTGTGTGGATAG
This sequence comes from Suillus cothurnatus, assembly GCA_016758765.1. NCBI lineage: Eukaryota > Fungi > Basidiomycota > Agaricomycetes > Boletales > Suillaceae > Suillus > Suillus cothurnatus. The sequence continues at coordinate 459,182 of JABBWL010000020.1, read as the reverse complement.
TGACAGAGTGCTATGAGAAGTCGTCAGTGTGCATACTGTCCTACTTATATAGAGAGCAGGTACAAATTCGAATGGTTGGATGTGATCGATGCAAACTCGTTCCTTCCTCATATGGTAGTTTGTTTTTCATGGTGGCACCACACGGTATACGCGCGCCAAGGATAATTGCAATGCTGCTGCTGAAAAGGTGCGTCTATGTCCTCGGACGCGTAGCCGACGCCTTTCTTCCTCATTACCACATTCGACACTCCAGGCGTAACTCCATCCCGTTCAGGCCCTGGACCATGGTCATACCTCTGCACTCGTGAACGTATCCGTTGCGCTCCTCACCATCCGAGAGCTTCTCCTTTCATTCACTGGCAATCCAGCAACCACTCTAACTACCCACTCCTCTATTCGTTCATCTGATCACTATCTGCGCTACAACAAGAGCACATATCAGGAAAGCCATTACGTTCTCTTCTAACACACGGACAACATTCCTCCGGCACCTTTGCCTATTCAAGACTTCCATTCTCCACTTTCCGGCTCAGAGACAGCGCTTGGTTCCACGGCTCCCTACAAATGGCAGTGTGATTTCAAACATTTACACCGGATGGAACCATGTAATAATACGGAAGTAGAAATTTGATCGCTAATGTAAAATGGCTGATTCAGAGGCAGGATTATTTATATTCCATCAGTGAATCGATGAGTCCTTGATATTGTGACCGTGGTAACTATAGAAGAATATAATTTTGCTCCTGCTAAACATGACCATCTATACTATCAGAAATGTTAGTTATTGATATATAGCCATCGAGGAATGCAAATATAGAATAACTTTAGCAGACCGTGACAATGTTCTGACAGTCCCCCACTGTAGCCAGTGAGGGGTGGTATCATAAATATGCCAACCTTTTTGAACATTGTCGTTTTACCTCATTTATATTTTGAATTACGAGATCATTCAAGACCTTTCAGTGAGAGGTGCCTTTGGCATTCGGTAACAGATCTACAAAACCATTGCACGTTATAATAACATTAGGAGATACCACAATTGTAGCGGGGTAGGAGGTGATAGTGCACTACCCTCGACCTCGTCGATGATTTTTGTTCTGCCTTATCTGTGTTTCAAACTGAGATGCTATTCAAGACCTTCTGTGGGAAGTTTCCTTCGCCATTTACCAACAGATCTAGAAAGGTTTTGCAGTTTGCAACATCGTTGTGACATCCTGCCATCACAGTGGGCGAGAGGCAGCAATGCATTCCCTTCAACATTGGTTGAGTTTGATGTTCTTGCTCATTTTGATTTAAGCTTCCAAGGGTTTTCAGGACCTTCTCAAGCTCACTGCCAACGTATAGCAAAAGTTTTGACTCGTACTACTCCCAAGTCTAGTACATATAACCTACAGTGCTATTTCTACCACACTGATTGTAGCTCGCAGATACAATGTGTATGATAGCCATCTGTATTAATCCATAAATTCTATATTCTCGTTATCCTTTTTGTTCAAATGTCACTTGGCGCTGTTGAAGCTCGAAGTTCTGTATTATCCCATGGATAATCGATTATCTACAAACTATGATTACTCACTGCTCATCCGTCAAGTCCGAAATCATCGCCACTCATTCGAATAAGTGATTGACTATCACATGTACATAGCGGCGCCTGTAAAATGAATTGGTCACTTGATATGGGTGACATGCGAGAAGTTGAACTACTCAACCGTTTCAAATATCACTACATCAGATGCTCGTCCGTGAAGAGGCCAACCTGGACGATGGCTGGATAAAAATGAAGACTTGGTGTCACTAAGTGGGTAGACTCCAGGAGAGCTACATACCACTGGGGACATTCAAGTTCGCCCGGGCACACAGCCTTGCCACGACGCTGTCCCGAGTGTCCAAGTACTATAGAAACGAGGCAGGTTAATGGAATGAAGCAGCATAAACTCCACATTGCACGTACCTCTGGACCGCGATGCTCAATGCCATCAGCCTCTTACAGCATGCACCTGATAGGCTTCAGGCAAGACAAAATAGGCGAGAGCTGAACGTAAATTTCCCACCAGTTTAATAATGGCGATCACAATTTCGCTGGGGTGAACTCCAGCATGCGCTGAACTTCGCCCGACATTTTTGGTTAGGGACATGCCAGCGAGTGCAGCGCATTGGGGAGGGTGTGCTGAGACGGGGGCCATGAGCATGAGACCCGTTAGCAAGTCATTCTAGATCTTATCGAAGTCTTAGTATCTCCATGCACGGAGCATATGACTCTGGACACCAGAGGCAAGCTCCACCAGTAGCGTGCGCTGGTGTGCTGATAAGACAAAGATTAAATGCGCGCTCCATCATCAAGGCGAGGTTGCTCACCTTCCCTGTGCCATGTTTTCGTGCGCAATGTTGACATATGGGTACAGCGTGTACAAGGCCCATCGGATCACTTCAAGATGTTTAGACATAGATGAAGAATAAACGCCTACATTTTGGTCCCTTGCAAAATAGCCATTGCGGCCACATAAGCCGCATGCGCAAGCAAAAACGAAGCTCATAATTATAATGCATCGGAGAAAGATAACTAGTCTAGAACAAAAAAAAAGTTCAGAAGCACTTGCATCCATCCCACACTCACCCATCCGGACTGATGCGAAACTTGAATTTAAAGGATAAACCGTCTGAGGAGCATGATGATGATGATTATGCACTGACTCAGTGTTGCAGCTTGACTTGAACTTGTTTGGTGAGGGAAAACAAACAAACATAGACAAACAAGCAACAGTGCTTGCAATGTTGCATGCATTAGGCAGATCAGCGGAACTACCAGTCCACTGCATTCCCCTCCATAATGCGGGCGAGTTCATATCAACTATCGTTAACGCTAAGTCTCTCAATTGAACCAAATCTGACGTTGCTGCGTGTGAACCATCGTCAACCGTAATGTAGTGATAATCAAGAGGTAGATTGGGCTCAACAAACATTAAGGACTGACTATTTAAAAATACACGCGGTCATCGTCCGCGTCTTCGATGTCATCTGGAACGTCATCTGGAACATCATCTGGATCATTTACACTCGACTCTTCCGAGTCGTCATCCTGTTCGAAGTCTTCTTGGTCATCATCTACATCTTCTTGCACCTCCTCTCCTCCGTCATCGTCACAGCTCTCCCTCTTGCTGTCGCCCTCGCAAGGTTGGAGATTGCTTTCCCAGTCTCCGTTGGTTTCATCTTCCTCTGATTCTGGGCTATCTGCGAGATCCGCATCGGCACAATCTTTCATCAGCTTCCGGAGGGCGGTAGGATGACCAATCCCGTAGTGCGTGTAGCGCATAAACATATTGCGGTCGACGAATCTGAGAAATTTACAGCTCAAGTAAGAAAAGCAGGCTAGGAGATCGCACTTACATTCCAACACAATAAACTTCCCAGTCATCTAATTCGCCACATTGATGTGCAAAAGACTTCCCGTGATGAAGGAAGGTGGTTCCATGCCCAGAAGAAAACGCTGGAATCAAATGCGCGCCTCGGATGACTTGAGCGGGATCAAGAAACCCGAATGCATCGCTATCAGTGTCCTCAATGAACACGATTTTGGGAAGTCGAGCACACTTCATCCCTGAGTGGTGACCAGTCAGAGGCGCCAGCCACCTAATGTAAAGGACCTCGATCTGATGTTTTTTGAATGGGCCTTCGACGTTGAGCAATACGTCCATGTGATAGATCCCCAGTACCCTTGCGTACCAGTATGGATGCTGGGGTCTCATTTCCCCAGATAATACCATGGCGTCAGAGTGTGTTCGAGGGTTGATATTGTCATACTCTCGTCGAAGGTCATAAGTCGTATAATGGACCTGTGAAATTAAAGGGTAATACAATAGCAAAAATGTCAGCACGAATAACATACCTGCATGGTTTGGACAGAATACAGCCTGTTGTCTGAGATGATAACTGAATTGCGTTCGTCGTCCGTGAAAGTATGATCACAATGGCTCACATCTAACTGTTGAAGTCGATATAGGATATGATCTTTGAGCTTCGGTATGAACGCCTACGCATTATTGTGAGCAAGATGAAAATGAAGACAGTAGCACTTACTACTACGGCTGGATCATCACCATGCTCATGAAGGAAAGTAAAAATATGTATTGGGTTATTGCGGTTGAGCTTCGGAATATAATGATGATTTTTGAACTCTGGCAACTCAACCGGTACCTGCTCACAGTTATGATCCATCTCCGCCACTCGTCGAAGAACACGACGACGACGCTCGTGCTTAGTGAGTTGAGCCGGTGTATCTAGTTTACTTGTCAATGGGTAGAAAGCTTTTAGTGCTCTATGTGCTAGCTCTCCCTAGCCGAAAATCAAATTGAGATCGGAAGACATTCAAAGAGTCACATACGATTTGCGAAGTAAATGAGTCTATTGTCCCAAAAAGTCAGATTGACCGCAGGTAATCCCCCATGGCGTGATATTTGTAAGTATTCATATTGAATTTCTTGACCTTTCGACTGCCACTCGATGGATCTTGATTGTTGGAATCTAATCCTTGTCGTGCAGCCTTACGTTCACGAGCAGCTTTTTCCCTTGGTAATTCAACTGTGGTGAAAACAGCGCAAGTGAAATCTCAGAAGTGGCACAATTGACGAGAGAGTCTCATGAATGTCGAATCCAAAACTGACAAGGTAGTTTCGGAATGTATCCTTAGTTTGGCGAGGGCGTGCCATTGTGCAAACCTGTACAAAAGGGACTGTACGATTTTATCATGGTCTTCTGGGAACAGCCCTTTGAAGACGGGCATAGCACACTGAGACAGAACGTTAACCATGCACGTCGGCAACTTAAGCAGCATTACAGACCTGTAGAATGTCCTTGAAGTCCCGTGCTGCGAGTTTTTTCATTTCTGAAGTATTATTCGCAAATTTGCGAATGACTCCATTGCCATACGATGGAATATGTCGAAATCTATATTTAATCACGATCATGTTCGAATTGTGAAGGAAACCAATGTGCAACAAACCAGTTGTCGAGACATGCGACCAGGCCGTCGCCACCAGGAAGTGCGTAAAGTAAGCAGATGAGATGTGTAAATAACGCTTTCCATGTACCTAGTTCGCATTCGTGCATGAAATCAATAACAAGCATGCGAAATGTATCGAATCCTAAAGGCCCAAGTGTTTCTGCAAATGCGTTCTATATGAAAATCAGGCGTGCATCGAATGGGAATTGATTCTGAAGGCACTCACCACAGTCGGAACCCATGACCCTTCTCCGAGAGCCGTCCGTACCTTTGAGCCATCAACCGTATTTCCAAACTTATAGATAAATCCGTGGGCCTTGATTACTTCTGCTAGACAGTAAGTTCGAACCTTAACTAGGCGATCTCGCATGTCTCCAAACAGACCAAGGAGATCAAAAGAGGTCTTTGGAATGAGACAGTGTGGACATGGGCATGAGCCCATGTCCTTTATCGTCGCTATTAAAACTCTGAAATGTTGATTAGTATCATAAGGCAACGAATAAAAAAAGCACACTTCTCCGGATAATCGGCCGAGTATGTGAAGATACGCGGAAATACCCTTCTCAGGATGCCATCCAGACACTGGAGTACTATTCCATGGTGGTACGCTTGAAGAAAGTCTGCGTCAAGTAAATGTTTCCAACATGCATGGAACAAGTCTCGCCGGCAGTGCGCATGAAGCGCTGCCATGCCACTTTTTGATATCTGAGGTAAGGTGCTAAGGACATCCTTGACGTTGTCTGGAAGCTAAAAATCTAATGTGAGAGACATATGGCACGAGATGCAATTTGCCTATGGAAGGTAAAAAGCCGACAAGATGGCAAGCACCAGATTTGGGTGCCGAGCGTGCATACTTCGTTAAATTTCCAAAATATAAGTAGAGGGGCCAAGCTTTGGCCATTCCAAAATTTGCTAGATGTGTTGCATCAGAAAATAACATGAGTCCGGCGATCACGCGCTCGAGTGAGCAGCCATGTTCTCTCGGCTGCCTTTGCAGTTCCTCCTGAGCTTCTAGCCAAGAGTCAGAAGAGTACAGCTCATCAAACACGCGTTCTTGATGACCATCCAGTGGATCTTTCCACAAGCATTTGAAGGGGAAAAGATGGAATGCACTAGCTTGAATGTCAGTAAATGCGGAACAAATCACGGCTACAAGTGGTCGGTAATGAAATCCGGGGATACTGAATGACCTGGACGGATCGTCTTTCAATTTTGTTGGTATCTCAAGAGTAATATCCGACTCCACCCAGTCGTCCGGGAAGGTGACAGCCCCGTGCTCTCCGTGATCGTCCAATGCGTGTAAACTTCTCCTCACTGAAAACCCATCCAGGTCCCTGGGATTGAAGTCTTCTGCGTGAATCACATCTTTAACCAGACGCATGACTTCCATTTCCGATTTCTGATGGCTGCCGGAATTCATCCACGTCATAAGACGGTAGATAGTCATATTAGGGAAAGGAAACGGTGGTTCAGAGACCCCGCAAGGTGGGTTAGTCTGGGTATTATGCGCATTAGGAACCGTTGGACAGGATTTGGATAGTAGTGTAGATGGAACAAATTTGTCGGGCTCGAATGAGGGCCGTCTAGGATATTGTCGACAGAGGCCAATCACGCTAAACGCCATTTGAAGAGAATCCCACAGAGTCAAAAGGACTCTTTGAATTCTGCATGGTGGCTGGTTCTGAGCTTCGGTAAAAGGAAACGGGTCGTTCCAAGAAGAATCAGACATATTGATGTCTTCATTTGCAGGTAAAATATCGTCAAAATGTCGTGGGACTAGCCTACGTATGCAACGCGCAGGAAGGTTGCCTGTGTGGGATCCATGAACGCTGTTACAGCGATAGAATGTCATAGAGGTACGCACCTGGAATATCATGATCTCGTATTGTGGCATCCCCCATTGCAACATCTGAGTCTGACTGATCAGGGTCGAATGCAAAAGTCGGGGGACTAGTGCAAGCAGCACTCCGGTTTGGCTTGGTGTGCTCGGGCGGTGCACAGAACACCTTAGTAGTTTCACATGAAGCAATGGGTTTCAAGTTGCGTGTCTTCGTAAATCGGATCAGTCTAAGCTATGAAGGATGGGAAGATACGTGAGATCATTAGATTATAACCATCCATAAATAAACAAGTTGGTAGCGACTTACAGGATTACTACTAGTAGTAATACTAGCTGCAGTGAACTGAGAGGTCAAATTTTGCAATGTCGACTCTTGGGCCCGGTCCCGTCTTTTCTGTGTGGCTAATGTGCTCGCCCTCTGGTAATATTTGCATGTCGACCGATGCCTGCTAAGTCCACGAAAATCTGTATTCCTCTCCCAAGCGCAACGCAATGCACTGCAAGACACCATTAACAAGACGAAGACGAAGATCAGAACCCAACTTGAACTTGAAGGTGGTCAAGGTTGACGCATTCCTGGGCCAATACTGGCCTGAGTGAGAGATAGGAAACCCGCCTCTGATTACTGTAGTAACTTCAAGTTGAAAGCCACTTGTAAGTCATCACACCGGATCGCTAGTCACTGTCACTCACAGACGAACATCCTTTATTTAGGTATTTGCCATATTTGTCAAGTACTGCAAGAACTTTGAAACTCGACTTTTAAATTTCCAATATTACAAGTAGGCTGGAACACATCATACACGTCCTTCTAACATCGCATCCGAGTTGAGTAGGTTTAGGGTGACTATCAAGACATTCCACACTACATATTAATGACATCTACAACGAGTTGAATAGGGCAATCAAAGAAGTTCTTGCTAAGACACTAGAAATATTTGCTGCAACAGACCCGAGGGCCGATGGTTAAAATTGCTAACCAACACAAACGTGATCTTGCGACCAGAGTGACCACCACGCAGGCTTGTATTCCGGCATAACACCTTTTGCCCTCTCAACTCTCTGTGCCCATAGATTTTCCTCCCGCTTGAGAAGTGTCAGGAGTTGGGTGTACTGCAGAACATGATTGTGCGCCGTGGCATAGCTGAAATATACTGTATCAATGCTACGTTGGGTAAATAACTGATCCTCTCCATCTTCTTCCAATTCGATTCCATCAAGCGCCATCTGACAAACCCCATTCAGTACTTGCAGCTAAATGAAACAAGGAGACTTCCGCACCAAATATGACATTAACTCTTGTTTGCGTCCGGCATTCTCTACATTTGCACAATTATCAGGTTTTACTGTGTTACCTGCATGAGGAGAGCCAAAAGTGTCGGGAAGTGATGCTGATGACATTAGAAGATTCGGATATGGGCTGATTGAGTGACAAGTAACAGTAGTTCAGCTCAGCTAAGTCATGCAAGGTATTTTAGTGTGACATTTTGATCGGAGTAATGCGGCATTTCAACTTGGTTTTGATGGATCACGTGACATTATGTCTGTTGACATGTACCATAGTGGGTTTTGCAATCTGCAGCTGCAGCTGAAAGTTCAATGACTCAGAGGTGCTTCAGTTCTCCTTCCCATGTTGAATGCAACATTTCCATACCAATCTCAAATTCTTCCCATACACTGAATCAATTGTTGTCATTAGTGGGATTCAAAGTAAAATCTTGAATAATATTCAATCAACACACTACCATATATGTGTTGTGATGAGAGGTGACCAAACAAGGAGAGAGGTCTAGTGAATAGAGGCGAGCAGATCAGACGGGAGCTAGTAGATAGCAACAATAATCTCAGTCTGTATTTGAGGACTCCTAAGTCCATGTACTGTACTCAGTAGATAGCAACAATACTATTCTAAAGTCAGTATGCGTTTGAGGGAATCTTTAAGTATAAGAACTCACATCTCAGTCTGTATTCGAGGACTGAGATGTTCATTCGATATCTATGAAGGTTATAAGGTAAAAACTGGCTCGATACATATATTAGCATTGTAAGGAGAGAGAAAGTGAGACATTGGTATCTGGACATCGAGTGACACTTGACATCTCTTTTCTTTTTGTGCCTCTGTCAAATGGGCAGACTTGCACTACTCCTCCACATCTGTCACCTCCAATATTCCTGATTCCAACACTCCCCCTTGAGTGGGACTGAGTGACATCATGGTCCTGAGCTTCTGAAAGTGTGGTCGGGGTAAGGGCTTGGTGAACGTGTCGGCTACATTGTCATCAGTAGGACAGTAGTGTAGCTCGAATGTACCATTCTTGACATGTGCATGAATGAGATGAAAGTGTATGTCAATATGCTTCGTACGGGCATGAAACTTGCTGTTAGATGCTAATGCAATGGCAGATTGATTATCGCAATGGATGGGAGTAGAGCTGTGGTCTTCGTCGTAGAGTTCTTTGAGGAGAAGCTGTAAGTAGAGTACCTCCTGTGCAGCAGCCATCAAGGCTATATATTCTGCTTCTGCAGTGGACAATGCTATGATAGGTTGCTTCCTCAAGCTCCATGTGACAGGGCCGCTGTTGAGCATGATCACGTACCCAGACATCAAGTGACGATGGGGTTCGGAGGCCCAGTCTGCATTGACGTAAGCTTCAAGTCCTCCATCTGTTCCACCCAATGTTAACCCATGGTCCACTGTACCTTTGAGGTAGCACATAGTGCGCTTAGCAGCTTCCCAGTGCACCCTGCCAGGGTTGCGCATGAACTGGGATAATGTGGCCACAGTGAATGCTATGTCTGGCCTTGTGCTCGTCACAGCATACATGAGCAAGCCAATACCTCATTGGTATGGGACATCCTGCATGTCAGCAAGTGTGACATGAGTATTGGGAGACTGCTCCACAGACAGTGTGCAGCTAGTGTCCATTGGGATCACTGTGCTCTTGGAATTCATGAGGTGGAAACATTCGAGTATGGTACTGACATAGGCGTGTTGGGAAAGGGTGATGGTGCGCTCAGGTCGATTGCATTCTACCCATAGGCCAAATAACCAGCTGAGTTCACCCAAGTCAGTGATTTCGAAGTACTGATGGAGGTGGTGTTTGAATTCAGTGATGTGGTGCAGGTGTTTGGATGTGACCACCATATCATCGACTGACACAGTGACCACCATGTGCTTGTCAGCCTTGTGTACGTAGTAAATGGCTTGATCAATCTGCGAATGCATAAATCCCATCTCTAAAAACACACTTGCTAGTTCCTCCGACCATTTGAATCCTGCCTGCTTCAACCCATACAAGCATCTCTTCAGCTTCAGGACCTTCCCCTCATCACCCACCTTCAGGTACCCAGGAGGTGCTCTCATGTAAATATTCTCCTTGATCTCGGTGTGCAAGTATGCGCTCTTGATGTTGACCTGATGGATATCCCAGTCCTTCTGGGCAGCCATAGCGAGTATGGTGCGTATGGTGGGCATATTGGTGGTTGGAGTGAAGGTCTCCGAGTAGTCGAGGCCATGCTTCTGATGTTGGCCATTTGCCATGAGTCGGGCACACAGCTTGAGTTTCTCACTGTCTGGGCTGCATTTGGTGGCTAGGACATAATGGCAGGGTATGATGTTAGCACTTCCCAGGCTCCTAACTTCTCCAGCTGACTAATTTCATAGTCTATGGCCTCTTGCCATTCCACAGTGTCTGGGCTGTTTAAGGCTTGCTGTAGAGTTGGTTTGGGCTCTGCTGCTGCTAGAGCCCAATGGGTAAGTGGTGCATCATCTTCTTTGTCATCTGTGGTCACTAATGAGGCTGACTCCCCCTGGTGTAGGGACTTGTAATATCCTATGGGAGGCCTAACGTGTGTTGCTTTGGAGGCAGTAGGTTCTGGGAGTGGTGTCTCGGCTTTTGGTGGGGTAGATGGAGTGGGTGTAGGGACATGCTGGTTGATACTCATTGGCATTGGTGCCTTCTCCCCCTTGAGTGGTACGTCTGTAGCCACAGTTACTGTGGTGGGCATGAAACTGACGTTCTGTTCTACAGAAATACAGTGCTTACCTGGCCAGAACACTCAGTATCCCTTGCTCTGCTCGTCCACACCTATGAAGATCGCCTCCTCCGCCCTTGCCTCCAGCTCCCAGCATCCTGCAGGTGGACATACACCTTAGTGCCAAACTCGTGGGCCTGGGCTAGATTGGGATGATGCCCATGCACTAGGTTGTATGGGGTATGGCCTGGCATGGCTCTCGATGGTAAGTGGTTATGCAGCCAGCTTGCATAGCTAACTGCAGCGGTCCACAGGAATTTTGGCATGTTGCAGGCCAGCAACATTGCGTGTGTCAACTTGGAGAGCATCTTGTTGAGGCGTTCAGCCATGCCATTCTGCTGGGGAGAGTCATGTACAGTGAGTTCGCATTTGATACCCTGACTGGCTAAGTATGTGTTGAATTTGGCACTTAGGAACTCTCCTCCATGGTCTGAGTGCAGAGTCTTAATCTTGGCATTGTGCTGCCTGGTGAGTTGTGCTTTATATTGCTTGAAAGCTCCAAGGGTCTCACTCTTTTGTTTCAGGAAGAGGATGTGTGTTTCACAGGAGAAATTGTCAGTGAAGCTCATGTAATATGAGCTACCACCTATGCTCACGGTTTGTGCAGGCCCCCAGAGGTCAGTGTGGATCAATTTGCCATACACCTGTGCACGACATTTTGACTCCATAGGGAATGGCTGCTTTTCAGCCTTTCCCTTGATACACGCCTCACAGAACTCTGGTTCTGAGGGAGTCTAGCTCTATGCCTTCCACCAAGCCCTTCTTGACAGTGAACTTCACTGCTGAGTGTGAGATGTGTCCCAGTGCACAATGGAGTGCCCCTAAGGTGAGTTTTTCCTTGGCCAATGCAGCGTGATGCCCATGCTGACCCTCTATGCTGTATAGGCCATTGACATGAGGTATTTCGGCAATTACCTGCCAGTTGGGACCCATGGACAAGATCCTGCAGTTGGTCCTCTCAAAATGGACTGCTAACCTGGCTGCCATTATATGGCACGTCGCCACGAGCATATAGCTCATCTTGGGCACGTGAAGTGCATCCTTGAGGGTGACCCTCATCCTCTTGAAACCTAGCGGTAAGTGTATGCTTACATCACCGCAACCTATGGCATCAATGATTGTGCCATCTGCAGTTCTAATGTCAAGGGGGTTGATTGGGGTGTAGGTGACAAATTTGGCTCTGTCTGGGCAGAAGTGGGAGGTAGCACCAGAATCAATGATTGCCATGCGGTTAGTCACAGGTGAGGACATCTCTCCAGGCATTTGTGCACTGTCTATTAATGTGAACACATAGTTATCCGGGGAGTCAGTGACTGCTGCTGCTGTTGCAGCAGTCTTTGTCTGTTTCACCTTCTTCTGATGTGGACCCTGCCCCTCTTTTCCACCTCCCTTCCTCCAACAGTCGCTCTTATAGTGGCCCTTCCTATTTGCAGTTGTGGCACACCACATCTGTGTTCTGCTGGTTTGAGTTGCCAGTCTCACAGCTTCTCCCTTGTGTGGTTCTCACTGTAAAAGCTGAGTTAATTCCTTTCTTCCCAGTTCAATGTGCTGAGAGCTGACGGTGCTCATATTCCTCGGTGACCACGCTGATCAGCTCATAAGGTGTAAGTACCTTCTGGGCTATTTTGGCTGCTGCATTTATTGACGAGACCAATGGGCAGTAGGATTCAGGCAATGAGCCCAATATTATCGTGTAAAAATCGCAATCCTCAATACTAGCACCCATCCCCGCAAGCAACTCTCGGAGGTATAGTTGCTCTCCAAAGTGCACCTTCATATCGCCTCCTTCCTCACATCTCAATTCCTTGAGTCTGCGGTGGAGGTCTATCTGGACCAATTCCATCTTGCCTTCGTGGATCTTGCACACCTTGGCCCAGATAGCGGCGGCACAGCCTAGATTCTGGATCCAAAGTAGGAGCTGATCAGAAATGGTGCTGAAGATCTGTTGTTTAACCAGTGAGTCCTTTTGCTGGTATTCATCTATCTTGTCCTCTAGTTCCTCTAGATCCACTGCCATTGGCATAGTGCCATCTGACTTCGTCACTTTTCCTGTCGACTTATCAATGGGGAACAGAATGGGCTTTGTCTTATGACCATTGGTATATTGCATCAGGCCTTGAGCACCAAGTGCTGTCAACATTTTTTCCTTATAGGTTATCCAATTCAAGCCGTTGTTGGTGAGTTTTGGGATGTTGAAGAGTGCAGAGTTGGAGCTGGGGAGCATAGTATCTATGGTCGAGACAGGGCTCATAACCTCTAGTGAATAGAGGCGAGCGGATCGGGCAGGAGCTAGTAGATAGCAACAATAATCTCAGTCTGTATTTGAGGACTCCTAAGTCCATGTACTGTACCTAGTAGATAGCAACAATACTATTCTAAAGTCAGTACGTGTTTGAGGGAATCTTTAAGTGTAAGAACTCACATCTCAGTCTGTATTCGAGGACTGAGATGTTCATTCGATATCTATGAAGGTTATAAGGTGAAAACTGGCTTGATACATATATTAGCATTGTAAGGAGAGAGAAAGTGAGACATTGGTATCTGGACGTCGAGTGACATTCAATGTCTCTTTTCTTTTTGTGCCTCTGTCAAATGGGCATGCTCACACTACTCCTCCGATATTCCCAATTCCAACAAGAGGGAGCTAAAAGTAGTGATGTGCATGGCCCGGCTTCAGGCCATGGGCCAGCCAAAGCTGGCCCCAATTGTATTAGGACTAGACACAGTTAGAGACCTCAGTTGAAGTGGAACTGACTAAGTAGCAAGAGGAATAGGCAGTCAGGCAGTTATATATAGTGCTGCTGAAGTCTGGTTTGATTGGGTTCATCACCTTATATTTGTAAACCCTGAACTCAACCAGTGGTCAGGTTCAGGCGAGATGGCTGAACCTCAAACTGGATGCCTTTGAATGCATTCACAAGAATTTGGTCCAGGTTCAGAATGGGTTTGAACCCTTGAACCATTGTTTCAAATACTAGAAAATGACAACAGCATTGTACTGTACAAATAGCTACCAAATTTACTCGTTGTGCACAATGACATGGTTATCATAAGGAGCTGAAAATTTGGCCTGGACAGTTGCATAGATATGGCCTTGACAGTATGCACTTTTGAGTAACTGAAGAGCTTTGAATGTTGCTGGTTGCAAACAGCTATGATGTGCCATGCTGGTAATGCCACCACTTGAAATTGTGCACTTGGATGCAACAGCTGAACCTTGAATAGCGAGGTAGTCATGCAACAATCTGGATGAACCGGCAAGCGACCACTGTCATGAGCACACTGAAGCCCTTGTCGAAGAAGCAACCCTCAGTGATTTATGGGACAGATATGGTATTGTTGGTGATCTTGTTGTAAGTTCAATTTTAATTTGTTCTATGTGCTACACTAGTGATACTTTTAGCCATTTACAAACAACTTCCATTGAGCAGACATTCATGAGCTTATTGCTCCTGACCTTTTACACCAGCTGATCAAAGGCACATTTAGAGACCACATTGTTGAGTGGGTTGAGAAGTACTTGTATTAGATGCATGGGAAGAAGGAAGCTGAGCGCATCATGGATGATATTGATCACAGTATGAGAGTCATTTAGATATTATATGACTATCTAACCATTATTTAGAATTGCAGCTGCCCCATCATTTGCTGGTCTCCAACACTTCCCTTAAGGACACAGATTCAAATAGTGGACAGGTGATGATTCGAAGGTGTTGATGAAGGTACTTGTTCATTTCTATTTGGGTCTGTTATTTTACTTAATATATTTCCAGGTTTATTTGCCCACCATTGAAGGACATGTCCCTGTCAAAATACTATTACTGAGAAGACACTGGATGAAATCCAAGATGCCCTTGACCAATTCCACCACTACCAAGAGATTTTCAAGACTACTGAGATTGTCAAGACATTGTCACTTCTGTGTCAACACTCACTCCAGCACTACATACATCTCATTTTCCTTTTCGGTGCCCCAAATGGTCTATGCTCATCTATTACAGAATGCAAGCATATTAAGAGCATAAAGGAACCATGGTGGCACTCAAGTCAGTATAAAGGACTTGGCCAGATGCTAGTCACCAACCAACACCTCAACAAGCTCGCAGCAGCACAGGTTGACTTTATGAATAGAGGTATGCTTGATGGGACATGTCTCTCAGCAACTATCAATGCACTAGGTATCTCAAAATATTATATTATATCAATATGCAGCAACTAACTAAACGCAGAACAGATACAGATCGCAAATGATCAGCCTGGATGTTCTTTGCAAGGGGATGCTGAGCCCAAGGTAAATGTGCAAGAAGATGGAGATATTGGTGATGTTGAAATAGATATGGGCCCAACAGTTTTCCAGGCACATGTGGACTTAGCGAAGACCCCTTGTAAGTTCTATTATCACCCTTGTTGAGTAGTAGGACTAATTATGAACTAGAACACAATCGTGCCCACACAATTTCTGCATTAGCACTGGAATTATTGATCCCTCAACTGTTACAAACTGGGATGGGTTCTAACAACCGAAGTCAAAAAGAGGACTATCAAGGGGTTGAGTCGTTCTGGCACTATGATGGCAATGAAGTCCTCTTCATAATGCGATTATCTAACAACAAGGATGATCCTTGAAGTTAGGGTCAAAGGTTTTGTCAAGGCTAATGACAAGGAGTGCTTGAAATTAGAATGAATTGGTTCAGATGACTAAGCTTGGAAGGCTTTAGACAAAGGAATATCTGATATCAGGTAAAACCCAGTAAGATTAAAGTAAGGAAACTAGCTAGTACAAATGCACATATTTATACATAGATGGAAGGGGAGGTTTAGGGCAGGTACAAGTAAAGAGGCTACAAGTATCTGCCTAATTAGGTATATGTGTGCAGAGGACAATGAGTCAAGAAAGGAAGGAGTCAGACATACTATGAATGCGGCATCTAATGACGGCAACAAGCAATCACGATGTAATACAATGGTTAAGAATGTCATAGCAGAAAGAAAATGAATATAGGACAAGCATACTGTAAAATTACCCTGTTTTTATTGTGGAGTCACCAACTCCATCAATCTGTATTATCATAAAGGGTATGGTCGTAGTCAAAGTCCCAATTAAGAAGAGCATCCTGCTCCTCCAAGACACAGAGGTCAGCAGCATCATGATCAGCCTCCCAATGAGAGAGGGCACTATAGAACTTGGGATCTTTCCAATCAATGGGAAGAAACGCTTCACCTTTAAGCTTCTTGCAAAAGACTGAGAAGTGGCCTGGTGCATAAACACAGCAGATGCAACAGTGGTAGCTAGGGCAGTTCTTATGACGATGACCAGGGTCCCAACAATTATGACAGACAAAATTATTGTCAGAGTTGGTAGTTACGATGGTGATGCAGGATGTGGTGGTGGGCATTGGGGATGCAGAATGTTTGCGATTACGCATAGAATGGTTGGGAGGGGAAGGAGTGGATGCGCATGTAACACATGCTTGACGTGTGGATCCACAGGAACATCTTCTCTGAGATCTCCAAAGTTGGTGCATCGGTTCATTTGCTGCAGCTGATTCCTGCAACATGGATAAGGCAGCCACTGTCGAAAGAGACATAGTACATAGGCCAGGAGTAATATCCTCAGATGTAGTGGGAGGAGGGTTCTCAACTGGAGGAGGTACTGGGAGAGGGATAGTAGGTGAATGAGGATGTAGGACCAGGTTCTTGAGGATTCGCTCACATACTTCATGAACAACTTCATGGATAATGCTTTTAGCATCATCAGGTATAAGACATATAGCAAGGTTCCTAATATGCCTTTGTAAATGAAGGAGGATGTTGCAGTGATGGAGGTTTGGGAGGATCTTGGCGGTTCATTCAACAAGCTCTGCAGCTCAGACAATGTTGATAAGGAGTCTGACGGCTGTGACATCATGCTCAGTGAGGCAGTCATCAATGTCTTTGGAATACTGGATATCAAGACAGGCAGATTTGATAAGAGTCTGATTTTCTACTTCTTCTATGATGGCAAAGTAGTCAGAGGAGGTGGTTGATGTTGGGGAAGCTGAAGTGCTAGTGGAGATGTGTATGGTTTCGTCGATGGTGGTGGTGGAATCAAGGGTTTTGTTCAGCGTGTCAAGGTAAGTGTCAAGGGAGATGAAGGCATTGGCAAGGTCAGAGGCAATGTCAGAAGAAGAGCTCATAATGAATTGGTTGGTGAGAGCAAGGATTTCAATAATAAGGAACTTGATAAGACAAAGGAAGTCAGAATGCTGCCAGACAATATCACCGGTGTACATTGGTTGATCATTCAGGTGAATTTGTTCTTCTTCTTATATGCCTTCATTATCTCTGAGGCGTTACCTAGATTCTCTTCTGGGATCCATTTGTTACTGGCTGAAGAATATCCGACCCATGATACAAGATAGTGCCTTCATTTACCCGTACCCTTATGCGCAAGGATAGCTTTGACTTTGTATTCTTCTTCTTCTGCGATGATATCAGGTGGTGGTTCTTGGAAATTTGGGCTGTGTACATCAGTTTTGCAATAGGATGATAGTTCTGAAGTGTGGAATGTGGGGTGAATTCGCCATTGTTCTGGGAGCTGGAGTGTGAAGGTGATTGGGCTAAGTATGTTTTTGATTGGGAATGGTCCGTATCTCTTTGGCCCAAGTTTCTTCTTTGGTATGGGGACGATCAGATTCTTTGCTGACAACCAAACCTTATCGCCAACTTTCCATGGGGTATACTTAATCCCATGAGAGCATTCTGCCATTCATTGCATAGCAATATTATGACAGGCAATGGCTTCTTCTCTGGCTTTCTGTAAGAGGTGTATGCATTCTTCTGCTGCTGGGATAGGGGATGATGTGAGAGTATGGGGCAGCAATCAAGGATTATATCCCATCATGAGGTAAAATGGGGAGGCGTTACAGGAATCATGTTTTTGATGGTTGTGGACAAATTCCACAAGAGGAAGATGTTCGACCCATGTTTCAGGGTTGGTGTGACAATAAATCCGAAGATATGTTTCTAGTTCTTGATTAAGATGTTCAGTTTGTCCGTCAGTCTGAGGGTGATAAGTGGTAGAAGGTGCGATGGTGTAATCAAGAAGTTTGGCGAAGGCACGCAAGAATTTCAATATGAATTGCAGGCCATGATCTGAGATAATTTTGTCATAGAGTCCGAATCAGTGATAGACATGCTTGAGGAAAAGCTTGGCTACTCCTTCCAAGGTGATCATTTTCAGACAGGGAATAATAATTACCCCCTTCATAAGGCCATGGTCTACCATGACCATGAGAGAGTCAAAACCTCCAGAAGGAGGAAGATCAGTGATGAGGTCGACAGACAGGAAGGTGAATGGGACAGTCACAGTGGAGGGAATCGGGACAAGGGGTGGGGTTACAGGGTGGGTATCCGATTTCATTTGCTGGCAAAGGGCACAAACATCAACATACTTCCAGACAAAGGCACTGAGGCCTGGCCACCAGAAGTCACATTTGACAAGTTCTTCTGTCTTGAAATGGCCTGGATGGCCTGCCGTAGGGTGATTATGGAGTTGACAGAGGAGATCGTGCCAAGCAGAAGGGGATACGTAGGTGCAGTCTTTGAAGTACAATATTGAATTGACAATCTTCCAATCAGATAAGGCAGCTTTCATGGGTGGAAGACAAAGGCCATTCAATGCATCAGAAGCCATTGAGAAGATGGGATCCAAAGAGGGGTCAGCTCCAGACAAGGCATCATGGAGGGAGTCATCCAGGAGGCAAATGAACATGGTATCGGGAAGGAGGGTGATGTCCACATTGTCCAATTCAGTGGGGTGGTGATCAGGTCAGCAGGATAAGGCATCAGGAGTGGCAAGTTTAGTTCTGGGTACATGATGGAGTTCAATATCAAACATAGAAAGAATCAATTGCCAATGAGCTTGGCAACATGTCAGTTTCTGGGCAGTGCAGAAATAGAGCAAATTCTTATGATCCATAAAGACAATAACGGGATGAGGGTTTCCTTCAAGGTAATGATGCCATTCAGTGAGTGCACAAATTATGGCGAGCAGCTCGTGATCAAAGATCTGATAGTTACGTTCGGCAGGGTTCAAGGATTGAGAGAGATATCCGCAGGGATGGTATTGGCCATTGTCATTGGTTTGAAGGAGTACTGCTCTGGTGGCAACAAGGGAAGCATTGGTAGCAACCACAAATTGTCGAGTGGGATTGGGGTTCCAGAGGACCGGTTGATGAAGGAAGCAATCCTTCAAAGCAAGGAAGGAGTCATTACACACATCAGACCAGGAAAATTGAGCATCCTTCTTTGTCAGGTCAATCAAGGGGCATGCGAGGTCGGAATAATGCGAGATGAAGTTTTGGTAGAAGTTGCAAAATCCAAGGAATGATCTGGTTTCTTTAACTGTAGTCAGGATAGGCCAATCCTTAATACTGTCGAGCTTAGCAGGATACATTGTGATGCAACCAGGCTTAATAACCATGCCGAGGTATTCAACTTCCTGAGTGTCAAAAGTACACTTCTCCGGTTTAAGGAATAACTTCTCTCACCGAATGATTTCCAGAATCTGTCTGGTGCATTTCTGATGCTCGTCCATTGTTGTGGAAAAGATGAGGATGTTGTCCATATAAATCATCAGCCATCCTTTGTTGATTTCTTGTTGAAAGGTGTGGTTCATGTACGCTTGGAATGTGGCTGGGGAATTGCAAAGACTGAAGAACATAATGTTGGGTTCAAATAACCCAAATTATGTAGTGAATGCTGCTTTCCAATGATTGCTAGGGTGAATCCAGATATTATTGTATCCCAATTGGATGTCCATCTTGATGAAGTACTTGGCATCATGGAGCCAGGCAATAAGAGTCAGAGGAAGGGGGAGCAGGTAAGAATTCTTTATCGTCCAATTGTTGTGTACTGATAATTCTGGTAGGGTCGTAGTTCACTGCTTTTCTTTCTGACGAAAAAGAACCCACTCACTTGGGGGGACTTTGATTCCAAAATGAAACCTTTCTTGACATTCTCATCAATAAAAGCCTTGACCACAGACTGTTCTTTTTCTGACAAAGAATAAATTTTCAACATCTTCAGAATAAAACCAGGTTTAGTCTCAATATGATGATCAATCTCGGGATGCTCTGGGGGAAGTTGGTTTAGTCTGTCTTTAACAAAGATATCGGCAAAGTCATGAAGATAACTGGGTACTAATTCTTCAAACAATTTCTTTTTCTGTTCTATCTCACTATGGGCTCCAGCAACCACAAATTGTTGGGCCTTGTTGCTGAACTTCATGGAAGATGGCTGTCTCTGCTCCGTCTTGGAAGTTCCATCGCGTGTAAGAGGAGTGTTGAAGGATACATTTTTAATGACCCACATCTTGGTTCCATTGGGGTGATACTTGATGAGAACATCTTTGTCATGAAGGTAGTAGGTGGGGATGTCAGTTATCGGTGGTTCATAATTGCCCCAAATGTCTTCTTTGGTATCAAAGACAGGCGAAGCTTTGCTAGGGATATGCACATCTACATCAGGGATCTCCTCGATCTTAGCGGTAAAAGGAGCCATGGAGGCAATATGTTCAGGTTTCACTGGTTCGATTGGTATCGGAACTGTGGAGTCAACATATTCAGGTTTCACAGGCTCTTTCAGCAAACGGGAATGTTCATACTTAGGTTTCTTCAAGAACAGCAACAGCAGGCCATTCTTTCTTCTCTCCTTATCTACATCTTCTTCAATCAAGTCAGATTTTGGGGTTCTTTGGAGGGAAAGGGTTCCGGCTTTCCACCAGATTATCGGATCCATGGCGTGCAGCCAAGGGATTCCTAAAAGGATTTGATCACATCATCCAAGATGCATGATGTTAAACTTGCCAATCATGGCACAATCATCTATTTTTACAGTTAACACGCAATAATGCGTAATTGGGCCACTTTTGGAAAGACTTCCATCAGCAGTAGTAACCTTGAATGGTTTCAAGAGGCGATGGGTTCGAATCTCATGGAGTTTGATGAAATCTTCAGAGATGAAGGTACTGGCTGCTCCAGAATTGATAACAGCAGTGGTTTCAATGGTTTTCAGACGAGTTTGGAAATAAGTGTCATTGGAGTGCGAAGTTCCTTTTGTTCACCAATAGCCTGTACAAGTCATATAGTTACATTGGAAGATACTGATGTTGTACCAGTCTTCCACATCAAAAATCCTCTGCCATATGGCGGTTCTCGACTTCTTCTTCTTCTTCTTCTTCTTCTTCTTTGATCTTCTCCTGCCTAACAGGGATCTTCTTCTTCTTCTTCTTCTTCTTCTTCTTCTTCTTCTTCTTCTTCTTCTTATCAGGGCATCAGTTTGCCCGGTGGCCATGCTTGTGACACTCAAAGCACAGGCCTTTAGCCATATGATCAGTGCATGCTGCCTCATCAAGGCAATCTACATCCATTGCATTGTCATCCCTTTTCTGAGGTCTAGATAGGGACGGTAGTTGCAGTATCGATTGGTGTTAGTGAGGGCGATGGTGGTGTTTCCTTGGTTAATGTTGCTATCGATCTTCATGACAGCAGCAAGGTACTTGTTGAAGTCATTAGGGATATCTCCCATCATATGGATGGCACATAGAAGGTCATCCTTAAGTCCCAAGTTGAACAAGTGGACAAGGACATGGGATTCCTTGACATTGGCAACTGCCATGAGCATGCAGAACTCAGCAACATAGGTGTTGAGGTCCCAGTTCTGCTTGAGCTTATTAATCTTGTCAAGCGCAATAATACTTGCATCGACAGGGATAAACATCTGTCTGAACAACACTTCAAATTCGGCCCAAGTACCATACTTGGCTGTTCTCCCTTCACATATCTGGTAAAAGGTGGATGACCATGATCCAGCTGTTCCTTCGGTCATATAAGTGAGGGTGGTTACAACCTTCTTTTCATCGGTGTTATATACTGTAGCATTGATGGTAAAATAAGCTTTGACAGAGTATAACCATCTAAGAGCTTTCTTGGAATTACCATCAAAGATGATGGGGGCTCTGGTGCAGAGTTCGGTTTCTCAATAGACATTCTAAGGCTAGGGTGTGCAAATAGCTGGTGGGGAGGTCTCTTGTCTGGGAATTCATCTGAAGAAGTTGAACTAGAACTATCTTCAATATCAGTGGGAATCAGGCGGGGTTTGGCAGAAGTCAAGTCAGGGGCTGTGTGGTATTCTTCTTCTGGTTCTTCTGGATCGGGTTCTGTAGGATCTCTTTCCCACCAGAACATTCTCTGCCAAGAGCTTGTCTTGGGCTTGTATTGGTAAGAGGGTCGTCACAGGTGGTGATGGTCAGATAAGGACTTTAATCTTTTGTTATGAACTGGGATGGGTTCTAACAACCAAAGTCCAAAAGAGAACTATCAAGGGGTTGAGTTGTTCTGGCACTACGACGACAATGAAGTCCTCTTTGTAATGTGATTATCTAACGACAAGGATGATCCTTGAAGTTAGGGTCAAAGGTTTTGTCAAGGCTAACAACGAGGAGTGCTCAAAGTAAGAATGAATCAGTTCAGATGACTAAGCTTGGAAGGCTTTAGACAAAGGAATATCTGATATCAGGTAAAACCCAGTAAGATTAAAGTAAGGAAACTAGCTAGTACAAATGCACATATTTATACATAGATGGAAGGGGAGGTTTAGGGCAGGTACAAGTAAAGAGGCTACAAGTATTTGCCTAATTAGGTATATGTGTGCAGAGGACAATGAGTCAAGAAAGGAAGGAGTCGGACATACTATGAATGCAGCATCTAACAATGGCAACAAGTGATTGCGATGTAATACAATGGTTAAAAATGTCATAGCAGAAAGAAAATGAATATAGGACAAGCATACTGTAACATCAACTCCCTAACATGTTATCCCACTTTCTTTTTGGCCAACTTCATCCAAATGACTCTCATGATCCTTCACAAGTTCCCCTCGCCAAATGTCCCCAATGTGACAAGAAAATCAGTATCTTTAACTCAGCCTGCTCAAGATTTTTCGCCCCCAGTGATCTTAGTGGCATTGGTGGCATGCACCGTGAGCATGTCTGCACATGTCCAGCATGGAGAAGGGAGCACCCATGCTATGACTGCATCTTTATCAACACAAATCCAGACCTTGAGGGAATGAGAGGTATGGACATTGCTCTGTTGATGCTATGCATGCCAATGCAACAAGCCAGTTGGAATACAAACCAACACACACGCATATATATATTGATTAGTATTGTTCCCTCCCCTCAGTCTGTTCCATCACGACTGAGGGTGAGTTCTTCTGTTCTGATTTGAGCTGTACCTAGATACTGACGAGCATTCGTAGACTAATGCTGTGTCTAGGTACATTATAATGTAGTCTGTTCCATCATGACTGAGGACTAACACTGTGTCTAGCTTTATTAGGTTATGAGCCCTGCTCACTCGTAAACGAGGAGCGGAATTACCTTCTAGACACCAGCAGGCCACCTGGGGACCACCCCACCGGGTTATCAAACCCTTATCTGGAACAACGACGACTTCTATCATTGGAATTACCTTCTAGACACCAGCGGGCCACCTGGGGACCACCACGCCGGGTTATCAAACCCTTATCTAGGATAATGACAATTTCTATCGACGTCACTGGAAACAACGCTGACTGATCCTATCGTCATAGACCCATTAAACACTCTCCTTCTTTGGGCAAGAAGCTTTGAATACAACCACGTATATATAACTGTGAATCTTGACTTATACATTGTTTGTCCCTTGTCTTCATGGCACCCACTACGCATACCCGCTCTAAGAGTTCCGGTACCAAAAGCACAATGCTCAGTCCCCCGAACATCAATCCTGCAATCACTACTCCCACTACTATGTCCTCCATGCAGGCAACCATCTCGGCTATCATGCTTAGTCAAACCGACTTAGACAAAATAGAAGTTCTTGACTGCAGCAAGAACAACTAGAGCATATAGTCCGACTGCATGCAGAACTATCTGCTGCTGAAGCATGGAGGTGGGTATATTCTAGGTCTCGTCACATGTCCGGATCCATCCCTGGACCCCGTTGGTGCTGGCCATTGGGACCTCAACAACCTCTGCATTATCACTGCGCTGTGCATGCATTCCACCTCAGAAGAGAACAAATTCCTCCATGCACACACGAATGCTTACCTCGCTTGGAACGCACTCAAAGCACGTCATGAGCAGGTCGGTCCAATTGCGCAAATCTTGCTCATCCAGCAAGCCTTGGCGGTCAGATATCACCGGTCTGAATGCCTCTCCACAATGAGCACCCAGTTAGGAGAGCTCATTAGGTGTATATATGCCATAGGTATCCCGAAGGAAGACAACTTTCTCACCATCATGATGTTGAATGCCATGGCTGAGGACCTCCCACATGTACAGAATCATATCGCTGACGCACTTGCCACCAGCACCTCTACCACCACCTACGGCCCCATGAATATATGTTCACGCTTAGATATAGAACAACAAATTATTGATATGGAGCAGTCTAAGGGCAGAGATGTTGCTCTGGCTGCAACCAAAAGCAGCAACAGCCAGAACTGTACAGAACGCGCAACTTGTGGTAACTGTGGCAATACCAACCACACCACAAAGGACTGCTTTGGCAAAGGAGGGTTATGGAAGGTAAACGTGATGAGGTTCTGCCGCGTAAGCACGCTGCAAGGGATGCCAAGGATGCCAAAGGACCTTCAGCCGGAAACAAGAATACCAATCCCAAGACCTTGGCTGCTACTGCAGCCGCTACTGGCAAACCTGGTGGTCTTCAGTATGACACCAGTGGCCATGCATACCTGCTTGATAGTGAGACGCACCAAGCTATATATGTGGCATCTCTCCCAGAGCCGAGCGAACTGTCAACACCCTCTACTGAATTTGTAGGCTTGGCTAGTGATTCTATCATGCCTGCTTTCATCCATGAGTTATCTGCGGCAGATGAGGATGAGTATACTACACCCCTGGCTGCTATCGACCCCCTCACCACCAGTCTTGACTGGCATTCAAACACGGTTGATTTCACTGGCATCACCTACAAGGCTCCTAACCAGCGTTGACGCACTATCATAGATCCGTCAATCATCCCCATGTTCCTCGACAGTGGTGCTTCTGTCCACATCAGCAACGACGAGAGCGACTTCTTCAGCCTATGCCCCATCCCTCCCCACTCCGTTAACGGTGTTGGGGGATCATCCATTCAAGCTGTAGGTATCGGCACTATTCATCTTGTTGTCGCAAGGGGTATTCACATCACCCTTGACAACATACTTTTCATCCCCACGGCGATGGTGCAACTGATCTCAGTCTCAGCCCTCTGTACGGCACATCGATGCGTCATGTCATTTGACGCTACCACCTGCTGGGTCCAGGCATGCAGCGGTTCTTACATGCTCTCCAGCACACTAACCTCTCGTCACCTGTATGCTCTCTCTGGTGGCCAACTGTCTGCAGAACACGCTTACCTGGCTAACCAACTGCCCACTCTTCAATCATGGCACCATCGTCTCAGCCATGCCAACTACCATGCCATCAATGATCTCGCATGCTCAGGTTACGCTACTGGTATGCCCATTGACCTATCTGCTGTACCACCCAAGTGTGACCATTGCATCCTTGGTAAGCAGACAAAGACTAGCATACCGAAGACTCGTGCAGGAGATAAGGCAAGCAGGAAATTGGGAATTGTACATGTGGACCTTATGGAGCACCCAGATACTGTGTCAGCGGCTGGTAATAAATATATCATGGACATTATAGATGACCACTCATCCTATGCTTGGGCTATCCATCTCACTGCTAAGTCAGACACCTTCAATGCTCTACAAGCATGGGCACTTGCCCGGGAAGTCAAAACCAGCTCTAAAATCGGTATTTATCGCTCTGACAATGGTGAACTTAAAACGGATTCTATGCGAGACTGGCTCCTCTCTCGTGGCTCCCAGCACCAATTCACTGCTCCACACATGTCCGCACAGAATGGTCGTGTTGAATGCCTACATCGTACTTTAATGGGTAAGGCCCACACAATGAGATCCGCATGTGGCGTCCCTGTCAATCGTTGGGACGAATTTGTACTAACTGCGTGTTACCTCTCTAACCGGACCCCCGTCACTTCCTAGGGCGGTCACACCCCATTTGAACATTGGACTGGAAAGAAACCAGATCTTTCGCATCTCCGAGAAATTGGTTGCAGAGCATTTGTGTTAGTGCAGAACCGTCACAATCTGAAAGTTTACAGCCGCTCTGTGGAATGTGTCTTAATCGGTTACTCCCTTGACTCAAAATCGTATCGCTGCTATCACTGTGAGAGTCACAAAGTGTTTGATTCTTATCATGTTTCCTTCATAGAATCCCACCAATGTGGTACCACGCCCCCCCCCAGTTATTGCCCCAACCTCTGCGACTTCAACGCCCAATATTGCCCTGGAAGAAGTCCCAGACAATAATACTGCACCCTTTCACCCATCCACACCAATGACACCTGATCTTCCACGCCGTTCTGGTTGAGCCACCAAGCCCTCCGAACGTCGCTGTGCCATGGATGGTAGGCCGTACATATCACCTACTCAGCGTGCCATTATAGACTCCATTGCTGCGGTGGATTGACTTCGAAATGTGACTCTGCCTTCATCACTCGGCGATAGCACCCAACAGGCTGTCCCAATCCAGGAGGAGCTCGCGACCCTGGTGGACGCTTTCGCAGATATACCAGATCAGATAGAACACAAGCAACCTGACGACCCCAACACTTACTCTGAAGCTATGGCATCTGAGCATGCCATTGAATGGACTTCGGCATTGAAAGAAGAATTTGACTCACTGCGAGAGTTCGGTGTATATTGACTAGTTCCCCAAACCTTTGTTCCTCCTGGCCGTAAAGTCATGAAAGGACACCCTGTGTTCAAGCTAAAACGCGATCAACACGGCAAACCAGTACGGTTTAAGGCAAGGTATGTATGTCGAGGATACTCAGCCATATGGGGACAAGATTACACGAAAACCTCTGCACCAACTGCCCGACTCAAGTCATTCTGTATTCTCACTCATCTTGGAGCTGCATTGGACTGGGAGATCGACCAGCTTGACATCAAAACAGCATTCCTTCATGGCCTGCTCAAATCGGATGAGGTGTGCTACATGGACCAGCCTGAGGGATTTATCGAGACCAGCAAAGAAGACTGGGTATGGGAACTGCAAAAAGGCCTATATGGGATGAAACAGGGCGGACTGGTGTGGAATTGAACAATGAATGACGTGATGCTATCATGGGGTTTCCAGCGCCTAAAATGCGAACACTGCATTTACTATCGCCATACTACCACAGGTGTACTCCTCATCACAGTCCATGTTGACGATTTCCTCACTGTTGGCAGTACCAGGAAGGCCATATCCCAGTTCAAGAAGCAACTACACACTAAATGGACTGTATCCAACCTTGGCGAGGCTTGTTTCTGTCTCGGAATCGCTCTCAAATGCAACCGAACAGATCACACTATTACTCTTTCCCAAACCACACTCATTGATCACATCATCTCTCAATTCGGTGTGACAAACACATTAGCACTGGGCAGATATTGAATAAATTTCCATAACTGGCCTCGCTTGTTGCGCACCTACGTAGAATCCGGTCTGATGTCGGTATCGCGCTCCCCCATGTCCTGCCTATGCCCGCTTACCTCCACTGGTGCGTCAATTCCCATTGATTATCATCGCTAAAGCTACTGGCGCAGGCCTTATTACATGTATCCCCGTGTCGCGCAACGCAAATCCTCCGTTTTACCTACAGATACGACGCGCCGCGCTTACATTGCTACAAGTTTCGCCTATGCCTTCCGTATATTCACACACTACGATATAAGGACCAGCAGTAGATAGTTCTTACTTACTTCCCCTTCCCGCGGGCAACTGTCGTATAGCGGAGTCACCTAGTAGTTTTCATAGCTTGCGCAATCTTCAAAGTCTATTGTTCTTCTGTGTCCGCGCGTGCTATTAAGTTCCCGCAGTCGCGCACTACTACTCAGGCCCTCACTCTCGCAAGGTCGTGCTTATAATCAGTTGCATCTAGCGCCAGCTCATTGCTTGCCAATACCCGCTCCTCCCTGTAGTAGCATCCAGCGCCAGCTCATTGCTTGCCAATACCCGCTCCTCCCTGAAGTTGTGTCTAGCACCAGCTCATTGCTTGCCAATACCCACTCCTCCCTGTAGTAGCATCCGGCGCCAGCTCATTGCTTGCCAATATCCTCTCCTCCCTGTAGTTGCGTCTAGCGCCAGCTCATTGCTTGCCAATATCCTCTCCTCCCTGTAGTTGCATCTAGCGCCAGCTCATTGCTTGCCAATACCCACTCCTCCCTGTAGTTGCGTCCAGCGCCAGTGCATTGCTTGCCAATACCCGCTCCGCCCTATAAGCGGTATCTTGCGCCAGCACATTGCTTGCCAATACTCACTCCACTTATATCGCCGTGCCTTATACCAGCGGGTTATCTACCATATCCTTGTCCGCTGCAGTTCTCAAAA
This sequence comes from Suillus cothurnatus, assembly GCA_016758765.1. Lineage (NCBI taxonomy): Eukaryota > Fungi > Basidiomycota > Agaricomycetes > Boletales > Suillaceae > Suillus > Suillus cothurnatus. Next base: position 430,811 of record JABBWL010000020.1, on the reverse strand, counting down.
TCACCCGCCAACGCGCTACTTAGTTACAGACTTACTCAGTGCGCTATCGCTGTCGGGTTGCCATAAGGTCGCTATAGGTCACTAAGTCCTTAAGTTTCAGCTTCTCTTGCAATTAAGGATAAGTGGAACTAGTCTATTCAGTCTAGCTAAATTTATTCTTTCACATCGGCCTTAAGGATGCTGCCCCAGTATCTACTCCAATGGAACCTGGCCTCCATCTCTCCCGTTGCACACATTCTCCTGCTAATGACACAGAATGCAACCTCATGTCACGGACACCATACAGGTCTCTAGTTGGGTCCCTGATGTACCTTGCAATCGGCACTCGTCCTGACATCGCCCATGCTGTTCAACAGCTTTGTTGTCACCTAGATTGCTATGGTCCCATTCATTGGGAGGCAGCAAAATGCGTAGTTTGATACCTTAAGGGAACACGAGCCCTTCGACTGATGCTTGGAGGTGAACACCCTGTGCGATTACTTGGATTCATGGATAGTGACTTTGCAAACTGCCCAGATACATGTTGTTCTGTCAGTGGCTACTGTTTCACATTGGGTAGTGGCATGATTACCTGGAGCGCTCGGCAACAGAAAACGGTATCACTATCAACATGTGAAGCTAAGTATATTGCCACATCTGATGCTTCAAAGGAGATCACATGGCTGCGTACCTTACTCTACGAACTAAAATTCATGCAAACATCAGCTACCCCCACTGCTCTGCGACAACACAGGCGGAATCGCCCTCTCTGAGGACGCCTCATACCACTCCAAAGTCAAACATATCGATATCGCAGTCCATTCCATCCAAGAATGAGTATCACAAGGCCAAATCAAGCTCCACTACGTGAAATCAATGAACAACGCAGCTGACATATTCACAAAAGCCCTACCACGAAAAGACTTTGAACGGCTGTGAGAATGCTTAGGGTTACAGTGAGAAATCGAGGAGGAGTGTTGATGCTATGCACGCTGACACAACAAGCTGGTTGGAATACAAACCAACACACATGCATATATATATCGATTAGTATTGTTCCCTCTCCTCAGTCTGTTCCATCACGACTATGGGTGAGTTCTTCTGTTCTGATTCGAGCTGTACCTAGATACTGACGAGCATTCATAGACTAATGCTGTGTCTAGGTACATTATAATATAGTCTGTTCCATCACAACTGAGGACTAACACTGTGTCTAGCTTTATTATGCTCGAGTACTGACCTTTTTTCTTTCAGTCACAAAGCTGCATTGTATCCATGTGCAGTTGTGCGTTGGTTCAATACCATTGGAGACTTGCCTGATGAAGACACTGGGATGTGGGTGGTCCAGCCTGCCCACCAAGCCAACAATGCCCCCCACATCTCTGTAATTCACATTGATACAATATACTGTGCTGCTCACCTTATCCCTGTCTACAGCACTCAATTTGTTCCCCCCAACCTCCAACACTACCAGACCTATGATCACTTTCACAAATTCTATATTAAAAAATATGCAGACCACCATGCTTTCGAAATCACATCTTAAACTCTTGATTATGCTAACATTTGTGCTACTTAATGCTCTGATTTTTATGTTCTTTCTGATCTCACTTGTCCTCCTTATTTTACTTTGATAGTAAGGAAAGAAAGTATGAAAAGTAAGAAGTAAGCTGCTCTAGACTTGTCGCGACAAAATTCGAAGGCACATTAAGTAACTGTTAAAGACCGTGGCATGCCGGTGCATACAATCTCTCGGAGGGGTGAATATGACTGACTCAGAAGGGCTTTGGCCTCAGCTCGTACGCTGTGCCCCTCACCTGAGTACGGTGCCCTTAATTTCGGATAAAGTCCAATAAGGTCCTAACGAAGTCTGGAGGACTTCGGAGGCAGACAACTCTGGTGGAGCGTCCGAAGGACTTCCAGATGAGCGCGGGAACCATCCGGATGAGTGTGGGAAACTTCCGGACGAGTATCGGAAACTCAGATGGAGTTCCATCTACTTGATAGGAAGTAGAATAAGTGCGCGTATCAATCCTTGGTGAAGGCATAGGATGGAGATACTGCAACGGACACAGTCCGAGGCAGGAATAGTGGTCTGGAGTTCCGGATAGGGGTTCCTGAGCGGACGCAGACGGATATAGACTACCCTTAGGTAGAGACAGAGTTGGATAAGGATTGGAAAGAGTGTAAGTATCGGAAGACAAGACTTTAACCTAAGGATACAATCCTTTAGGCTTAAGATAGAATCTGGAAATGGAGGAAGTCCGGAAATGCGGAAGAGCGGAGCTCTGGCCTAGGGAATCAATCCCTAGGCCCAAAGAATAGAGAAGGGGTCCTTACAACACTAATGTGCAAGGACAAGAATGCTGCAAGACTGTAATATTCGAACTGAGGATCTATCGAGAAGTACAAGAGTTTATATACTGTAGGTAGCTAACGGAATAGTCAGAGGCAGTGTCCGAGGCTATGTACATTAGCACAGTCAAAGGATAACGGATCAGTAAGTGTATCAGATAGGTAAACAACCGAGTACCGGTAATAGACAAGTAGCGAAGATATCAGGTAAGTATAGAACCGGTTATCCGAAAGGTAGAGAATACCGAATAACGGAATAAGGCTGTGTTAATGCTATATGGACAGGTAATGAATAAGAAAGCTTATCGTATCGGATCCGGATCGGATAGGCATATCGGATCGGATCCATATATCGGATCGGACGGATGAGCAGTAGTTGGACAAGCACGATAGTGGATGAGACTGGATATGGTTATGAATGAAGTCTAGAGGTCTAATCTAAGGATTAGTCCATATATCCAACTATAGGATAGGTCTGGAATCCGGGATATGACAGTAACCTAAGGCCAGAAAAGGAAACAGATGTTTTCCTGATGTCTTGAATGTCTTGGTTCAACTTTATCATCAAATCTGCTGCCACAAGCCTTCATTTAGTATGCAATGTTTCATGCCTATGGAATAGTTTATATAATGCCATATGTTAATCTAAAAAAATCTGATGTGAAACGGTGATGGGAGCACCTCATATGCGAGCTCGCTGTGGCAGACAGTGAGGACGAAGGTTTATGGGACTTGCCGAACATTGTCGGTGAAGGCGAAGAATGATGAGTGGGTGATGGCTAGACCTGATGTGAGCTCTACAGTGCTCCTCTGGACGCGAGATATAGCTCGTCCCAAGGGGATTGCTACTGAGAAAAGATTCCTCTGTAGGAGAGGGGAGTTGTGGACTGGGCTTTGGTCTGGCTAAGGGCATGTGAAAACGCGCTGTAAGTCGTGAAGCGCAGGAAAAAGCGCAAAAATATCGCGAAGTGCGTTACTCTCTGAAAAATGCGAAAGCGGGGCTCTCTAACTCGAGGGTAGATACTGAGGGAGAAATGGATGCGCTTCTCGAGAATATCCTGAGACTACTGCGGAATGCAACGATGGAATCTGAAGTCGATGGATTTTTGATGCTAAGTCCTACCAACTAATTGTCTAAGTGATGCAAGAGAAGTCCCAGTAAAAACCTCTAACTATGCGCTGACGTGTCAGCATGCTAAGCAAGTTCCCAGGCCTCGGAGCCGAGTAAGTAGCGCTAAACATACAAGGGTGATGTAATACAAACACATAATGAGATAAATAAACATAAAATGTGAATGCAAGGACATATGTGATATAATGCGAGTGAAACCAAGTGAGATACGCACCAATGGACCTTGGAGGATGAGGACAGGACATGTGAACAGAATGCGATGGATCCCAGGGAGGCGCGCGGTAGCACATGTCGAAATGCGAAATACGCGAAATGCGTGAGAATGCGAAACCTGCGAGATATGCGAGTGCACGAATTGCAAACTGTGTGGGATCGCAAGATGTGCATAATTCGTGAGATGCGCGAAAACGCGAGAACGCGAAATGCACGAAATATGCGAAATACGAAACGCGCGGTATATGCGAAATGCGAAACGCTGACATGCACAAATTCTGCTTTGTACATGGTCATAGACATATTTTCATCTAAGTTTCTACCCTAAAAAAGCTCCTAATAATAGTCTACTATACTGTCCTGAATTTTCCTAGTCAAAGGAGAATTTTATTCAATAATTTCTGAGCCTACAAACATTACTTTACAACTTAATCTCTTCACAATAATACTTATCTTGGTCAGAAAACAGCTTCAAAACTCTTTAATTTTCATTAGTCAGCAATTTCCCACACCTTTCATAATTTTTTCACACATTTTCACATCTTTTGAGATACTTTTACAGAAACACCCTAACATCTAAAATATTAGCAATTCTACATCTGGACATAGTTATGTTTATGTAGGGAATTTTGCTTTGAAGAATTGTAAACAAACACAACATCATTTGAGTAATGTGTTGTTTGTAAATATGAACAAACTCAGAATTAAGGTATTCAGCAAAAGAGCACTAAGAATGTCTATTTTAGGGCTAGTGGCTAGAGCACAGCAACTAGGCAGTGCAAAGTCTTGGCACACAGCCATAAGTACAGCATTCAGGCAGTGTAAAGTCTTGGCACACAGCCTTTCAAGCACTTTACCTGAGACTTCCAAATTGGGTTAGCTCTGCACAGGAAGCACTGCTACTTGACCCAAGGATGCCAAATATGGGTTCCTCTGCCAAAGTGCTTCATATATTATTTTACTTGTATACCAATAATTTCTAGCATAGCCACCAGTAGAGTAGTATATAAGGGGCTCACTTTCTCCCCTTTGAAATAACAATACCCATCTTTTACACCTAAGAATTAGTAGGGGAATCATAGGGAAAATTCCCTAGGTTCTCAGTGAGTGAATATCTGAGTGACTATTTGAGAGAAATATTAAGTTATTTCCTCCATTCCTTTGACATCATTTGCAACATCATACAAGGCATCTGAGGCCACATCTGAGCCATCTTACACAGTACATTCCAGGTTCTCTTTTAGACACAGAAACAGTTCTGTGGGGAGAATATTAGTATTTTCAGCAATTAGGGAAGACAAATAAGGCTTGCAGTCAGTCAACAATATTAAGAGCTTGGCCACTTAAGACTACATCAAGAGGGTGTATTCTGTTCTGGTCTGCGTCATACTCATCGTGAGTGCCTGAGCAGCAGAGGGTTGGTTTCGAAGTCACGTATTGGGTCGTCTTGATAGTGCCTGATCTTAGTTTGATCTCCATTGTTGAGGATAAGGAATATCCAAGAAGGATACAGCTTTAGGTCATTATATTCTGTTGCACCATTTTATTCAGAGAAGTCATAGCACTGCATCAAGCCAGTTATTGACTTAGCTTAGTAGAAGATCATAAGCACTGCATCAAGCCAGTTATTGATCTTATTTTCCCTCCACCTTTAGTCACTAGTATTTTGCTTAGAGAACTCAACAAACCTATTCCCCACGAACAACCACGTTATCGACCGTTGGTAATTGTCTGAACCGTTGACCGTGGTAGGATATTGAAATTGGTGATTTTATTGCTTTTCATATCCTAGTAAGACAAAATTGGAGCCCACCGCGAGGGGGAAATATTGTTGCTCTTTGCCAAAGCTCCTGACTGTTACATCTCAGTTTCATTCCATCCATACCATCAGCAAGACTCTTATTAGTTCAATCTTTATCATCACAACATCATTATGGGTAGCATTGGAGGATCCAGTGGACCATCTTCAACTCAACCTATAGCAGGACCATCAAATACATCATCATCAGCCACAATGACCACATCTATACCCCCTGTCTTCATCACAGGCACCACAGCAGCTGCCTTGGGGTCAAGTCAAATCCAAGGACCATTAATTCTACCATACCCAGGAACCAAGAATGCACCACCAAAATTCAAGGGTGAATACACAAGAATCAATCAGTTTGTCAAAAGATATGAGAAACTTTGTCAGCAATATCAGATCACAACCCCTAAGGATATCTGTGAGAATATTACACAATATTGCTCAACCCTGTGTAACAGATCTCATTGAAGTACTAGAGAGTTACAACACTCACAATTGGCCACTGCTCAAGGCTGATCTTCTGAAATACTTTGATGCAGATAGAGACTCAAAGAGATACACACAGAGGGATCTGATGCATTTTGTTGTAAAGCAAAAGCAGAAACCCATCAAGACTCTGTCAGAATGGAAGAAGTATATGAGAAAGTTCACTACCATTGGGGGATGGCTCATGACACACAACAAGCTTAGTGCCAGTGACCATGCTACATACCTCTGGAAGGGAATACACAAGAATCTGAGGAATAAAGTTGAGAGTAGGTTGATTGCCAAAGATCCATTGCGGGATCGCACAACTCCCTATACACCAGCTGAAATCACAGCAGCAGTGGAAAAATGTCTGCAAAGAGATCGCTTTGAGACTAACCTTGCTTACTCTGACTCAGATACATCAGAAGAAGAGACTGATTCAGACACATCAGACTCAGATAGTGATTCAGGAAATGAAAGTGACTCTGAGGATGAGGAGGACCATAGGTCTAAGCGTAAATCTAAGTCCAAGAAACGTACCAAGTCAAGGTCCAGATCTAGCAAGCATAAGGTTAGATTTGAAGATAGTTCAGATGATGAGGTAAGCAACCACAAGAACCGAAAAAGGAAATCCAAGTCAAGAAAGCATAGACAACTGGAGTCAGACTCAAGCTCAGACAGTTCAAGTGAGGAGGAAGTAGACCTGCAAAAAGAAACTCAAGTCTAAGGCCAAGGATAGTGAACAGATAGATGATCTGGTCACACGCTTGAGTAAGCTATCTATAGATGACCCAAGCTATGCTTTGCTATTCTTTCAAGCATTGAAGATAGACTCCACTATAGGAGAAGTATTCCCTAAGCCTAGGAGGCAAGGAAATTTCAACATAGCACCTCAAGGAATACAAAGACCACCAGGAGGACAATTCACACCTACCTATCCTAACAATATCAGACTAGGACCAGCCAAGTTTACATGTTATGGATGTGGAGGTAACCACAGGCTTACCAGCTGTCCAGAAATAAATTCTCTAATTGACAAAGGTCTATTGGCAAGAGATGCATCAGGAAGAATCACCTTACCAGGAGGAACTGAACTTCGACGTGAGGGAGATGAAACTTTTGTCATGGCCCAAAAGAGAATGATGAATCAGCAAGCTGCTAGCACACACTTTGCCAAGATAATATCTGACAATGGATGGGAGAACAGTGACCATGAAGTATATTTTATACCAGCAGTACTAAGTGAGTCAGATAGTGAAGAAGAGTATCTAGCCTACCCAGTTGAGAGGACCATTAAGGATAGGTCAGGGAAAAGGCGTGAAATATTTGAAGGTGTCTATCCACCACCAGCAAAGGAGTATAGAGAAGCATTGAAGAAAGAACAACGACAGCGCACTGAGGATCGAGATAACAAGGAGAATATTCCTGTCAGTGCAAGACATACAACTGGTCCAGTTACTAGGAGCCAACAACAAGAGATGAAGAGGAAGGAAGAGAAACAAGGTATCACTAACTCTACTAGCAAAATTGAGGAGATAGTTGATGAGTCAGTAGTGACTAGACCAGTAGCGGGAAGAACCCAAACTCAGGAATCAACTCAAATAGCAGAACCAGCTAGAGTAAAACCAGGACCAGGAGCACCTCCTTCAAGAGAGTTTATTCCTTCAGAAGTCAAGAAGCTAGAAGAGACAAAATGGAGAGGACGTGAAGAAGTACGCCCAACAACACCTGTAGTCATCCAGAAACCGCGTTATAATGCCAATGATGACAATGACATCATAATGGATGATTTTCCAGAAACAAATGTGAAGAATAAGTCTAAAGGAAGTAAGGCCATTGTGAGAACTACAGATGAGAAGGCTAGACCCACAATTCGAGAAGAGCCCAGATATGTTCCAAGAATATCTGAGTTAACAGCCAAAACCGATGCAAAGCTATTGCTAGATCGAATATTAAATAGCCAGATTCAAATCTCAGCTCGAGAAATTCTTGCAGTATCAAAGGACCTATCAGGAAGTCTGATTGACCTTATCAAACCTAAATCAGGAAAGGAACGAGCAACTGCAGAAACTTTTCTTACTAGGGGACAAACAGTCAAAACACGAGGCGATTTGATATATATTGATGCAGATATCAATGGTCGTAAAGTCAAAGCCATATTTGATACAGGAAGTGAAATCAATATCCTGAATACAAATATATATCGACAAGGTCTAGGTCTACCTGCAGACATGAACCACAAGACTACCTTAAGGGATGCTAACAGGAAATCTAGGAGATTTGGTAGGAATAATACATAGCGCCCCTATCAATATTGGGAATATTCGAACCCTAGGAACAGTGCTACTAAATGAAAAGGCACCATTTGAGCTATTATTAGGACGCTCTTGGCAAATGGTCAACAGAGTGGGACTTTCCGAGAGAAATGATGGAACTTACCTAACATTTCCAAATCCAGTATCAGAAGAAGCGCCCGATTTAGAACTTATGATCGTGCCGCGAGAAGAGATCACGTGTTGTTTCACGGAGAAACCCGAAATTAGTACGGTTTCAGAATGTCATTACCTATCCACTATTTGGCTTGATACTTTGCGCCCAATAGCACTTGAAGCAAGCATCCTATATTTGGTAAGAACCATGGTGCTTCTCGTAGTATGTGCTACTTTGTACATTGTAGAATATTCTACTATAATTCTAGCTACAGTAAGATTACAAATATCTAAGGTCTTGAAAGGTATAAAAGAGCAAGCAAAATTGAAGAATATAGCAAGCAAAATCACCATGGATCGAGCTCTTACATCTATTTACCAACCAGACCCTACTATTCCGGAATACACCAGAGCACGTGACGGCAGGAACTCAGATGCCGAGCGCCCGCGAAATGAATTCCCTCCGAGAAGATGCCGTGTGTCAAAGCACGCATACTATTTTGGGAAATATCACAGCCGATTATATATTCCTGAATTCCAATCAATTTCTATCATTCGGCCATAAAGTTCAGCGCGCCGCACCCTACCAACTACTGTATACATTGAAATCCAATCTAGTATCTACTGTTCAGAAAAATTCGAGTCGATCGATTTCGATTGGAAGTCCTCCGCTTCCAGAAGACGCGCGTGAGATATTCTCACCCTGCTTATCGGCATTTGGAAGGCGCACTCAGCCTGGCCTATTTTTTGAAGGATATGCTAAGACATGCGCTGACCATGCAGCATCAACTGGGGCACCCCCAACTCTCTTTAACGTCGACTACTCTGAGCTAGGGCACGCCGTTGCTCACATAAGGGCCGCTTTTACTAGTGGGGGCCTACCTCAGCAAGATACCTCTCAGCAGCCGGCTAATGGACACTACCCTACTCCAGCCTCGTCTCCAGCTCCCTTCCCTATGACACCATCGCGTCTCAAGGCCATCCAGTGTAAGAATGGACGAAACGCACCTGAGAGAACACCGGCACCCCCCATATATTTCGTGGAGTATGACAAGGAGGGGAAGTTAAGGACTGAATTCGGTGCGTCTGCAATCGCAGACGCTTATAACTCACTATCTAATGCTTCTTCAGACTCCCCAGCAGTGTCTATACCCCCAACAGAAGTTCAGAAGCCTATCCTCGAGGCTAGTGCTACTCTCGGCGCAAACATCACTCAGCAGGCATCCCCACTTCTTTTAAACTCGACACACCCTCTACTGAGCCCAACGCGCCATGCTCGTTAGCATTAAATCCCGCTAAGTCAGTCCATCTCAATACTATTACTACCAAGTGCTTAGATTTTGAACATAGACTTATCAAAGATAACGACTATGTGGTAGTAACCCCACCCCAGCAAGCTATTACGATCAATCAGACCGTCAAGGAGCGATCGCTAAGCCCACTATTTTACATTACTGACGACTCTGACGACGATGCGTCAGCGTCGTCTGACGGATTTTCGTCTGATGACGAAGACTTGATGGAAGATGACGCACCTACTAACACCACAGCAAGATCTACTTATTCATTGAGCGATACGCTTATCTCGGCCGACAGACGCGTTCTTCAACACGGCGAAGAGCATAGCGCTCGTCATGCGCTGTACTATCTACGAGCGTTAACATTTGACGCAGTCTGTGCTGCTCTTATCGCTGACCCTCCAGTTTTTCAGACACGCATCAAAGAACCCTACCAAGGTGTTCATTGTGGACGCGATCATCGCACTACTCTTCCCTTTAACGGTATATACCGTGCCTCAACTCTTAGCTCACTCTTTTCCACAGCAGCTGCTATCAGTGCAGCAATTGCCGAACATAATATCCGGGAAGTCGGAGCCCACGAATCTCATTTTCTTACAGTCCGACCTCCATCTCTATACCATTTCGACCGACCCGAGTACCCCGACTGCGTCATACGTGCCCAGTCACGCCTTTGGAATCGTTATTTTGAATGGCGTCAGATTCGATACAAACATGTCAAGCTCATTCGTGATGTTCACGCAGTACTAACACCAGAACAGTCTCGTGACTGCGGCGAATCCAAGCTATGCATCATATTGATAGAAGGTGATCGAGCTCTCCCAGCCTGGGTTAGCCGAACGGCTTTCTTACTCCAGCATGCACCATTTTGCAATCCATTCCTCACTCGAACCGAATCCACTTATCTTCGTTCAGCAGCAGGCTACTTTCGTTTCTTTGGCTTTGAAGGAGTCACCCGCGCTATTGATCAAATTCTACAGATGACGGTACCTGATGAGGACGTCGTCTATATTCTCCTACAAGACTTTTTACTCGATGACTTACGCCACACTCACATCAAGTCTGAATCGTCAGTAGGGAGCATTTTATCAGTTCACGACATTCAGCATCGTCAAGACCTTGCCATATTCCAACCAGGATGTGCAGCTGCTTTCGAGGACCCTAAGTACTATGATTTCAATCATGGCGCTTAGATGCGTCTAATTTTTCGCAAACTGTGTTCTTCGCGAGCACATTCACTCTTTTCAGCTGTACCATATCCTGCGTCTGTTCGGCTCGGTCCTCGGTCCTCGTTCTTTGGCGTTATCAATTTTCTAGCAGTTCGTTTGACTTTGTCCACCAGTATGTTACATTCGTTTTTTGATGAACTTTAGCTCACACCAGCATTTCAGTATAGTCTTTTATGATGGTCTTGTAGCTTCTTTGCTTTTTTGTTTGGTTCAGCCCTTGGTCTCGTTGTTTCCTTACAGATTGTTTGGTTTCAGTCACAAGTATGTCACATTTATTCTGATATACTTTAACTCACAGTCGTTTTAGATTAGTCTTGGTCATTCTTTGCAGTACCAAATGTTCGAAGTATTTGTTTGATTTTGCTTGATGGTACGTTCTGTTTGTATTCGTTAGACTTTAGCTTACTATTCATTCAGTTTACGAGTTCTCACTCTTGATTGGTTGCTCATTATTCTGAAGATGTGTTGCGTTCATTTATTTTGTCGTGTTTGTACTTATAATGTCAGTATTGGCATTACCCAATCTTATTATCGCGCTAACATCCTTTGATAGTCTTCGTTTTGCCTTACTTTGCTTAAAGATTTCGTTCAATGCTCTTATCTCACACAGTCAAGTGTTTGTACTACCTACCTCTCACTACTATAGATCTTTTTTCTTGACTTCGAAGTGTTTAGCTATTGTTCCCTGCGAATTTGCTCGTGTTTGCTACTTACCTGAATTGTTCAGTTCAGTGTACTACTATACTTAGTGATGTTCAACACACACTTAGGGCTTTTGAAGCCAATATGATATGATTTTGCTCGCGAACTCTTATAGTGCAAAAGCAAGCATTATATAATCACCCCTGAAGTGCAATATCAACAAATCAAAGCTTTAATTCACAAGTACAACAGCATTACTACAAAAATCTGTCAAAGTCATTCTACCGAGAAGTTTGGAACAGTGTTTGTCAGAACAAACATTCTCACAAAGTGTCGTACACTTAGAAGAATCTAAGATCTAACACTATAATTGAGGCACACATACAAATGAATTCAAGGTACCAATCTGAATATGGGTATTTTGAACCGGGGGATGCGATTTGGATAATGAATGAGGTGTCTGAGAATCAGGAACTGCGATTCTGACAATTCATTATGGGCCCCAGCTAATTTCCCCTTGGAGAATATTGATATATCCGATGACCCTGTTGTGTCATACACTATGTACAAACGGGTTGATAAGAAAATTAAGCCTGTTCCAGGAGTATTTCCTCAGGAAGCACAAGTACGTCGACAGTTTCCATATGATCCCTTGGAAACACTACCAACCCTATCACCTCATCCCCCTGATTTTATACCATCTGTCAAAATCACAACAGAACAATTAAAATCCCTTAATATCAACTCATCAGGATTCTTATTATCGGAAGAGGAAAGATTATTTGAGCATATCATGCAACTAAATGAGGACTGCCCTAGCTTTTGAAGATAGTGATAGGGGTACCTTCAAAGAATCATACTTTTCACCATACATCATACCTACAGTTCCGCATGTTCCTTGGGAATACAAGAATATGAGAATACCCCAGGAATCAAGGATAAAGTCATAGAGGTTCTAAAGCTCAAAATAAGTGCAGGAGTTTATGAAGTGAGTCAATCATCTTATCGCTCACGATGGTTTTGTGTCATTAAGAAGAATGGGAAGTTACGAATTGTACATGATTTGCAGCCTCTAAACAAAGTGACTATACGAGATGCTGGATTACCTCCTATACTAGATGACTTTGTAGAACCATTTGCAGGATCACAGTGCTATACAGTCTTTGATTTATTTTGGGGATTTGATGCTAGAAAGCTCCACCCTGAAAGTCGAGATTTGACTGCATTTTTGACACCATTAGGATTACTTCGTATCACCTCCTTGCCCACAGGATTCACTAATTCGCCTGCTGAATTTCAGAAGTGCATGACTTTTATTCTGCATGATGAAATTCCCAGTAAAGCAAATATATTTATTGACGATCTACCAATCAAAGGACCCAGATCCGCTTATCCTGATGAACATGGCAATCCAGAAGTTTTGAAAGAGAATCCAGGAATTCGAAGATTTATTTGGGAACATGCCCAGGATGTGCATCGTATCATGCATAGAGTGAAGGAATCAGGAGCAACATTCTCTGCTCTCAAAATTCAGCTATGCCTTCCAAAGGTATTAATACTAGGGCAGACATGTACTCCTGAAGGACGCTTACCAGATAAAGTGAAAGTAGACAAAATTTTAAACTGGCCTGATCTAACCAATCCAAAGGAAGCTAGAGGATTTCTTGGACTATGTGGAACAGTTAGGATATGGATTCCTGGATATTCCGAGTTAGCCAGACCTATTACTGAGCTATGGAGACAGAATTTTGAGTTCATATGGGATGAACGTAGAAAGAAAGCATTCGAAACCTTGAAAGGTCTGGTAGCTTCAGCTCCAGCATTACGATCTATTGACTATGGTTCTGAACTTCCCATTATTCTCTCAGTAGATTCAAGTTATATGTCAGTAGGGATTATCTTATCCCAAATCGATGAGCATGGAAGAAAAAGACCAGCTCGATATGGATCCATTCCTTTCTCAGAAGTGGAATCTCGATATTCTCAGCCCAAGTTAGAGCTATTTGGACTATTCCGAGCCTTAAGAGCTTTTCGTGTTCACATTATTGGAGCAAAGACCCTTCATGTAGAGGTAGATGCCAAGTACATTAAAGGAATGTTGAATGAACCGGACCTACAACCGAATGCTGCAATGAACCGCTGGATTCAAGGAATTTTATTATTTGATTTCAAGCTAATACATGTTCCAGCAACACGGTTCAAAGGACCAGATGCATTATCAAGAAGAGGTCTTGGAGAAGGAGAAGAAGTAGAGGAAGAAGAAGACTCATGGCTAGATGAGATTGCCCTATTTTCTGGAGAATCTCAAGCATTATTTCGGCCCCATATCTGTTACCATTCTAATACTTTACACACTGGGAATCATTTACCCTCTGAATCCCAAAGTACAAATCGTCAAGAAGCTTCTTTGCAGGATATTTTCCATTTTCTTACTACGTTACAAGCACCATCTTTTAATTCAGTACAAGGAAGAAAGCGATTTATTAAGAAGACCAACCAGTTCTTTGTACGAAATAATCGAATGTATAAAAGAATGCAAGGAAGGCCACCTTTGCTAGTGGTTTTGGAACCTAAGAAACGATCAACCATATTGAGACAAGCTCATGAGGAGCTAGGACATCATGGTGAATTTTCCACCTGGGAAGTTATTCGATATCGATTTTTCTGGCCATATCTGTTAGCAGATGTTCGTCATCATGTACAATCCTGTCATGAATGTCAGATACGATCCACAAAGAAGATGCACATTCCCCTTACTGTCTCAACACCTGCCACCTTGTTTGTGCGAGTTTACATAGATATCATGAATATGCCACTTGCCCATGGATACCGATACATAGTACTAGCCAGGGATGATTTATCACGATATGTAGAAGGAAGAGCATGGAAGTCCAACAATGCCAAGTCCCTCAGCAAATTCTTTTGGGAAGATATATATTGGCGCTATGGAGCTATAGGGCAAATAACAACTGACAATGGCCCAGAGGTTAAAGGAGCATTTGCAGAGTTAGTTAAGAGAGTTGACATTCCCCACATAACCATTTCCGCTTACAATTCTAGAGCAAATGGGGTAGTGGAACGGGGACACTTTACCCTGAGGGAAGCCTTAGTAAAAGCATGTGGAAAGAAGATTACTCAATGGCCTAACATGTTACCTCATGCTTTATTCGCTGATCGAACTATGACAAGTCGAGTTACTGGCTTCTCTGCATTTTATTTAGTACATGGAGTGCATCCAGTTCTGCCCTTTGATCTGATTCAGGCAACTTTTATGGTGGAAGGATTTCGAAGTAATATGACTTCAGAAGAGTTATTAGCATTAAGAATAAGACAGCTGGAAAAGCGTCCAGAGGACTTAGCTAGAGCAGCAGATACTCTGAAGAAGGCACGATTTAAATCGAAAGAACAATTTGAGAGAAAATTCTCTTTACAGCTTCAGAAGGGACATTACAAACCAGGAGAGTTAGTCTTGGTGCGTAATACTAGAATTGAGAAGGAGCTAAATCGCAAGACCAAACCAAGATATTTGGGACCATTCTCTGTAGTACGAAGAACAGAAGGAGGATCTTATGTTCTGAGAGAATTGGATGGTGCAGTTTCTAGAAGAGGTGTAGCTGCATTCAGATTACTCCCATACATTACTCGAAACTCAGCAGAATTTGTTCGTTTGCACCAAGCAGCAAGAAGATTTGATTCGTCATCATCAGATCAGTTATCTTCAGACCATTCAGATAGCAGCCAGGATATTTCAGAATAATAATTTCTGAGGAATTCCTACATGCCGCCTCCTCAATATTTTGATCTCTTCAACAATCAATCAGTGCGAGATACATTGGAGTTTATTTTGCATCAGCTACTTGCCACCCTGCTCTGGCATGTAAATATAGAGCACATCTACACTTATCACTGTCTTAACAATATTATTTTCTTGTGGAATGTGGGATTAGAGCACCACATTCGTCAAGACTGTTTTACTTGTTATCAACTCTATTGCTGGATACGAAGTATAGAAACAAGAATTGGTACTTTGCCAGACGTGGCTTGAGAATACGTACAAATACATTAAAGTACTGTCAAAAGAACATCCGATTGACGCATCATTAGACCTCAGGAGTAAGACGTAATTCAAATTGCATTATTACCGTCTTTCTATTCAGTCTTTCAGTTACAAGAAAAGACTACCCTTGACCAAACTTCACCCACATTTGTTTCTTTACAACTATGATTCTACCCATTACACCAGCTAGTTTTGGAGCAATCACCAGAAACTACAGCGGTGAACAGATCACCATGAACTTTCCTACTATTCAGGCTATTTGCACCACTCAGGCATTTCCAGGGAAGGTACTCAGTCAAAATCACTGGGTAGCAACTTCCGTCCAACTTCGTTCCAATCAACCCATTCGTCTTCAAGATCTTATAACCCTAGAAGATCCTGTTCAGCTCATGTATAGCTATACAGGAGTAGTCCACAAAATATTAGGAGTAGCAAAAGGATGGGTGGATATCCAAGTTCAGCAAGAGACAGCCCATGGAGCGATTGACCCCATAATTCTTACCATCCCACATCATTGCATTCGGCTTCCTTTCCATTGGCGCATAAAATATGCATGGTTGCAAACCATCAGAGCCAAATGCTTTCGTCACCCCATGGTAATGTCATTTGCACAGCCAGCTGGCCCAGCTAGACACACTCGTATCTCACATATTCAGTCACCAGAACCATTGCGACTACAATCCAGGCAAGGAGGAAGAGATATCTTAGCAGCATTAGATGCAATGGCAGCAGAATATCCGGAAGATGAATCTTGTGAAGGAATACCAGAGGATCTTTCAGAGGATGACGATTTTTCAGTTGACATTCCTGATTGGCGACCACACCACTATCGTTACATTGATTCGCCACAATATCTTCCTCATTATTCTTCCTGAAGAAACATAGGTAGACATTACTCCTCATTCTGAGTTGCGCTCAAATTACTATCATATCCAATAGCTGCAGTGCCAATCCTTACTATTCTTTTGAAGTACTCTAGACACCTAAACACTTTTATCATTTTTTTTGTATATTATTACAAGTGCAAAGGAACGTTGTGGAGATCTATCATAATATTCTAAATTAGGCAAAATGCCACAAGAACTCCGAAACAATGGAGTATTTTACCCACAAATCACAATCCTGCACCATCAACAAACCTATTCCCCACGAACAACCACGTTATCGACCGTTGGTAATTGTCTGAACCGTTGACCATGGTAGGATATTGAAATTGGTGATTTTATTGCTTTTCATATCCTAGTAAGACAACGCGCGATATATGCAAGATGCGCGAAAATGCGAAACGTGCGAAAACGCGAAAACGCGAAAATCGCAAAGGTCGCCGCACTTCAACAGGTCCAGTATAAGGTCTTGCTATATGGTCTGTACGCGCCCATAGAGACTTGAGTCTCTACATCTGCGGGGGACTTGGCTACTGACTGTCCTCAGTCAGTCTGTATAGCGCATTTGGACTTAGTGAATTTTCGCTGGGTGACATCATGTGATCGCATGAACATCACGCCAAATAGAGGGGGGGTGGGCAAAAATTTGCGCGATGCTTCTAATCTGCTGCTTCTCTCTTATCCATCTCATCAGTCGCGTTCCACAAGATCAATGGCACCCTTCAACCCATCCATGCTGGCAACCACTCCCACTCCTGAGCCTGAGGAGCGCCCATCTCCTCCAGCAAAGGCTGCTACTCCTCCCATGGAAGTTGAGGAGACCCCAGAGGCCAAAGTGCGTCGCGTTTGGGCCGCTTTGCGCGAGAAGCTCGCGACTCAAGTCCTGATCATCCCTGATGATAAGCCGGATTTGTTTGAGGACAGGGAGATGTGGCTGAGGGGTTGGAATGAACTAAGCATGAGTGATACTTGATTCTGCGCATTTTGTGTACTGATTGGCACGTTTGTAGGCATATTTTAGCGAAGTTGCAGCTGACGCGGCTGCTCATCAAATCACCCTCGATCTGGATGACACTGGTCACATGCAGTTGCGCGAGGGGAAACGCGCTGCCAAAGCGATCGCGAATGAGGTTAGCGCGATGAAGAAAAAGGCCATTACTGAGCCAGCGCCTTCCACCCCTGCGCGTGCAAGGCGCGCTCAACAGAAATTAATCGCGGAAGTCGTCTTGACTGCGAAGAAGGACGCTGGGGACGTTAGGGAGGATGCTGAAGAGGTGCTGGTCATGGTGAGTAGTTCTATCCTGCTTCGTGACTTTTTTTACTGAGTGTTTAGCGCCGTGGCGCGCGGATGTCTGTTCCCAAGCCCAATCCCTGCGTAAGATGCGCTGAGAGTGAGACAGCTTGCATTGGTAGACCCGGCAAGCGCTGTGAGGCTTGCAGTGAATCGCATCAAGCTTGCTCATTTTCACGTCCTCGTGAGTTCGCGTTTTTCGCGTTTTCTCTTAGCACTGACTCTGGCTAATGCGCTCTTGGCTGTAGGGGTTCCAAAGAAGGGCACTGCGGCGCGTCGCAAAAGGAAGTCCACGCCTGATACCGCGGTTGCTGCTGAGTCGGTTTCTGGTGTCGCGCCTGCTACCGTGTCCTCCCCGCTCATTGACACGATGGAGATCTTCTCATCTGGGGAGTCTGAGGTAGAGGAAAAGGAGGTACCCATTCGCGCTTTGCGCACTGTGAAGGCTTTGCCTAAGCGCGCGACTGGCAAGGGCAAGGGTAAGGCAAGCAGCCTTAGCGTTCCTACTGACGGTGCCAGCGGATCCGGTTCTGAGTTGGAGTGCTTGAGGGCTGAGAATGAGCATCTCAAGTCTATCATCTGCGGAATGCGCCAGAACTCGCGCGCTCAACAAAGTCGCCTAATTTCGCTTTCTACCCAGTCTTACGTGATGTCCCAGGAGTTGTCCAAATTGGACTTAGAGTTGGCGTTCCTGGACTAAGTTTTGTAGTTGAATACTTGTCTCCTCTTTGGCGCCAATGCGCCTGTAGAATAGCCTATGCCAAAGCGCCAATGCGCTCAATATATCTTGTTCTTCGTGTTTCGCATTTCGCATGCCCAAGTCTTCTGTCCATGTCCATCGATGCTAAACTGAGAAGAGAAATCGTTATCAGTAGGTATGCCTAAGGGAATATGAATCGCGTCATTAGCGGTGCAAAACGCGCAGTTCGCGCAATACGCGAACATTTCGCGTTTTCTGGGTTTGCGCCTTTCTCATCTTCATTGCGCATGCGGATTCGGCGCGAAGTGTCATGGCGATCTGGTGTGGCATGTCAAAGCGTGAATTTCGCGAACCGCGCGAGATATCGCAACATGATGTAAATGCATGACCGCGAAACCGCAATTATTGCGAAACCGCGTAACTTGCAAATGCCATGCAGTGGTGGTATATTGTAATTCTTGCGGGTATCTCATTGGAGTGAGGTGTTGGAACGCATTGCGTAACTTGTGCGATTTGTGAATTCGCGAAATTCGCAAGTCGCATAACCGCGAAAATCGCGAAAGTCGCGAAATTGCGCGGGGTGGCGATGAGGTTGATTAGAAGCGTGTGGAACAGTCTGAACTGAAATAATATGATTGGCGATTATGTGGAATATAGTAGGGTCATTGGCTATATGTTCAAAGCAATGCGTGTTATATGCGATAGAAACAAAATGGGTGGAGAGAGATAAACAGGGAGTATTATAGGAATGTATGTTTTTCGCATTAGATGGTTTTCTTGATGTTTTTATTGGGTTATTTTTGGGTGGAATATGTTTTCTGGAGGGAAGTCATATACAGACTTGCGGACATTTACAGCGAGGAGGTTGGGTGTGTGCGCTACACATCTAGCGCGTCTTCGGGCTCTTCTTCTTCTGGCTCGATATTGTCTTCATTGGCTATGTGATCCAATTCGGTGTCGTTCATACCAGTGATGCTTGTCACCGCGATGCGCGCGGGGTTTCGCGCGATATAGGGAATAATGTGAAACGCGGCGAATCGCAGTTTAGAGATGGCGCCGTCCAATTCTGCCAATATATATGAGCCGCCCTTCGTGCGCCTTACGACAACCATAGGGCCTAGATACCGCGGCTTCGTCTTCTTGCTCAGCTCATATTCGACCTTTGAATTTCGCACAAGTACTAATGCGCCTGGCGCGAAATCATAGTCTTTGATGGATGCGCGAAAGCGCTTCTCGAAATCGCGAATGGAGCTATAGCGCACTTTGAGTACCTTCTCCTTGACAGCAGTGAGATCTTCGGTGCGCTTTTGTAATTGGCGAGCGCGCCAAGCTATCAGGTCTGTAGTTGTAAACGCGCCCCTTTCGGGTAAAGGCACTAAGAATGTCGCTTCTGCAAGGTTGAATGGGAATATTGGCTCTATGCCGTGAACCATGAAATAAGGCGACAGCCCCGTCGCTTTCTGCACAGTAACGTGCTCTGCCCAAAACACGGAGTGGGCGACTTGATACCATCGCGAATCATCTCCTTCGCAAGTTTTCATGATGGCCTCCCGGACATCGCAATGCCTGCACTCAACAATACCATTGGCTTGCGAATTGTAAGGCGAAACGCGAATTGGATGTACACCATATTTCGTGGCTAATATGTCGACTGCGAGTCTATATGCGGGTGCGTTGTCGGTCACGATTTCGGTGATGGGTCCCCATCTGCACAGGAGCTCCTCAAAGACGAATGCTTGTAGCGTCTTCGTAGTTTCTTTGCACAACATGCACAATTCTGGGTATCCAGTGAGCGCGCAACGCGCTTGCATGAGGTGTTCAAATCCTCCTGCACGAGGCATCTTCATGGTGTCAATGTGAACTTTGCGAAATAGTCCTCCGGGTATAGGAACTGTTGGCGGAATATGGAGCTTTCGCGTTTGCCACACTTGGCATTTGTGGCATGTGCGCGTGTACCATTTAACGTTGTCAATGATATGTGGCCACCAAAATCGCAAGAGCAATCGCATGTGCACCGCGTATACTCCTTTGTGTCCTAAATCATCATGCGCTTCCTTCAGAATGCGGTAGCGTTTGCGCGGGTCAACAACTAATTGATGTTTGCCTTGTGGGTCTCTGCGCCATAGATTGTCTTCCAGAATGAAGAAGCGCGCCACATAATGCACGAATGACTTGAATTCCTCATCTGAAAGGTCGACGGGTTTCTTGCACAAATTAAGGAAGCATTTGATCGCGACCATTTTCGCGTCTAGCACTTGCGCTTCATTGGATCGGGGTATGGGTGGTTCATCCTTCTTCACATCGATGATATCTAGGAAAACGCTGTGACAATCTAGTTTTCTTTGGGCTGATATTAGCTATACTTACTTACCTTTACATTCATTACTTGGTGGCTTATATAAGCATGTTTCCCTTTCACCAGTACCAGTCTGAAGTTAGATGATATTTCACTACCTCTGAGCTTGAGCCTAGATCAGAAACCCTTTAGGGTCAAACACTGTCTTCTAGGACATAGCAGCTAGGCAGGGTATTGGCCACATATTGGTTAGGGAGTGATCCTACTACCTAGCCAAGTTTGTGCATCACAACGCGCATGTCTGGTAAATGCGCTAAGTGCCGCGCGTATGGTGCGTTATGCACTGTTCGCGTTATTCGCGCGCCTGCCGCATCTACTTGGTGCATTCTCTCGTTGAGAAGTGTGACTCCAAATGAGTATGCGCGATCGACCCAATCCTCATGGTCATCATCTTCCTCTGGATCGTTCTCTGCAGGAGGTCTTCTTGAAAGACTGTCAACGCCTGCATGCTTCGCGGCGGGTACATGGACGAGGTTGAATTGAAAAAGGAGGATCCCCGCGATCCATCTGTTGATTGTCACATTTGGTTGCAAGTCAGGGTTATTGATCATGCCCTTGATGTACTTCGCATCAACTTCAACCGTGAGATTCGCGATGCCAAAGATGTAAACGCAAACCGCGCGCAAAGCGTGAAAAAGACCATACAGTTCTAGCTTGGCCTGAGAGTAGCGGCTCTCAACCTCGCTAAGCGCAATTGATCCGAAGCGGTTTGGATAGCATTTTCCATCTTCGCCTAACTGAAGCAGGATAAATCCTACTGCGACTACTGACATGTCTACTGCGAGGATAACTTCGCGATCGCATTCGTAATCCAAGCGTCTCAATGCAGGGGACTCTAATATTGAGTCCTTCAGTGTTTGCACCGCTTCGCGATGCTCGTCTCCAAACTCGAAAGGTACATCCTTCTTTGTGAGGTTGATTAGTGGGCGCGCGATACGCGAAAAATTGCGGATGAAAATGCGAAGCACTCCGCATGTCCCCAGGAACCCGCGCACATGCGTGGCATTCTTGGGTTCAGGCCAATCTCGAATCTTCTGCACTTTGGAGTCTTCGGGTACTCGGCCTTTGAATGTGCACTTGTGGCCTACGATGATCGCGGTTGGCGCGGCCAGTACAAACTTGGTCGCGGATACTGTAGCTCCTACGTTTTCTAGGCGCTGTAAAATGCGATTGAGTACAATGCAGTGTTCCCATATAAAGTGCCGGATGCCTGGGTTTGCAGGTATAGTTTCATAAGAACCGTCCGCGCGCTGATAGCGCGTTTTCACTGATTTGACGGGCACGTCGTCAACAAAGGGCGACGTATAGTCCGGAATCTCGTGCTGAAGGATGAAGGCAGTATCGCCTTGATAGACTTGCACCATGTTCGCGTGTCCTTGGGGCAAGGTCGTCAATCTATGGGGACCTAGCGGCATACCAAAAGTTGTCAAGTCGCGCGACTCCTCGTGGAGCGCGCGCTGGTCATATCCTGAGTATAGATCCATCATCCCATACACTGTGTACCCCGTGAATGATTCCGCAAGATGTTCGACGAATGGTGGTACAGACGCATCGCGAATTGTAACCGCATTCAGCGGCTGCAAGTCATGCACTAAACGCAACGATTTTCCATCTTTCTTGACGACGCAAAACCAGCGTGAGCGATATGCTGCGGTTGAGGGTTCATAAACTCCCGAGGAAATCTTCTCCTTAATAATGCGTATAACTTCGCCAAGCGTTGCGGGTGGAATAGGAATATTCCGCTGAGACCAGGGGGTGTGTGGTACAGTCGGAATCTTATAAGGCGGAAAATAGGTCTCATTGAGGCGACTGCGTTCAGAGGCGCACCACGTGAAAGCGCGTTTGTGGACACACACAAGCCATCTTATGAGTTTTAGCTCTTCTGGCCAAAGCCAGTTTGCAGGGTCTAAATTGAGCTTATTCGTGCGGTCGCGCGTAAAGCGCGATCCAGGAGTGAATTCAGGCGGGTGTGTAGGCAGTTCTGGCATGCCAGCCAACAGGTCCTCTGGTAACTGACGCACTACTCTATACTCTGCAGGCATAGTGGTGGGCACGGTGTGCACTTTCTTCGCAACTGGTTTATAAACCAGGGCGTGGCGCGAATAATCATATGAATATGCGGATAAAAAGGCATTAATAGCCTCACGGTCTAAAATGGAGCGGGTGGACGATAAATGCGCATAATGCGCTGATAAATGCGGATGCAATAATGGATTGGAGGGGGAACAGGAATATGAAAGTACAGAGACTGATGGATTTTCGCTTGTTAAAAGCAGTTGGTGCGAACGACTAGTGCGTGTTTCGCGAATTTCGCACGATGACATGGAGAGGTGAAAAAACTGCGCGCCTTTATGGGACGGAAATGAGTACTCGGGTGGGGTGATATAAGACATATAAGGGTCTCCTCGCAAAGCTTGCGGATCATCGAATCTTAAAAATCCTTCTCCTCTGTTTCTTCCTCTAAGCGCAGTTTTGGCGCGTGTTGCGGACATGGCAGTCCACTCACACAACGACCGCAGCGTTTTACCCATTGCTGAGTAGGAAGGCGCAACTCCTTGCGTGTGTTCAGGTCAGTTAGAAGAATATCTTGGTCGCGCATTCTGTGACTTGTACCTGGAAGAACATGGGTCCCGCGCCAAAATCAAGTGGCACATTCTCAACAACTCCTAGCGTCGCATCTTTCATCGTGTTGACTGACTCCATATTGAGAGTGTGGTCTGCACGTAATCCTACACCAAGCGATCTCCAGACCTCTTTAGGCATCACAACTACTTCAGCGCCTTGATCTAGGACGCAAGTTAAAACGCGACCGCCAATTGTCACCGCGCGAATACAGTGCAAGGGCGCAAAGTGATCTGCAACCACTTTGCCATCGTCGCTTCACAGCCAATCTTGGTCAAATGCGCGCATAAACTCTTCTGTCGTTTGCTGGCTGGATAGCTCGTTGACTGACACGGTACCTACGGTGACGCGTTTTGTGGTGGTCAGGTCGCGAAATTGTTTGCAGACATCTGGAGACACAGCGAATTATTCGCAAACAGGCATGTTAATATTGCATTCCAAAAGGCACTGCACTACGCGTTTATCGGCGTCTTTGTCTTCGAGTGCAAATGAATATCTATATTGCGTGGAGGAGGATGAAGACGAGGTTGCAGTGGATGATGCTGATTCTATAGTTGATGCGACTGAAGGTGCCTTGACTGCCTCTTTGGACTTGCTTGCTGAGGTAGTGGACGCGGAGGGCACTTTCGCGATTTCTTGTGCTTTCCCTTTCCCTGACGTCACTTGGACTGCTGGAGAAACAATCTCTTCTGCATCCGCAAGCTGGCGCGACACAGGGCCTGGGCATGTTTGCGAACCACTGCTCATTTCCACGCCATCAAAGCGCATATTGCGGCCTTTTGATGAACTCGCGCTACCTGCCTTCTTCTGATCGCGTTTTGCAGTCACTAATGCGAGTGCTTGAACCGCGCGCTCTACTTCTAGCTCATCTTCATCTATCTCTGAGCTCGCATCCGCGATGGTATGGGCAAAGGCGGATGAGTCCACTTCTACAATCGCACCTACTTCAGGTTCCGTGCGAACAAAAATTCCCGCTGTCATGCTTGCACTTGGTAGCGCTTCGTTCACCTGCTGATTTGTATGATAGCGATCCAAGCGCTCCTTCAGCGATCCTTCTTGCGGCTTCCCGGGGATCCATCTGCCGTCTGGTAGCACTAGCTTCTGAGTGTGTTCATTCACCTTACATTTGCCGGCTTCGATGTACGTGATTTTGTCGCGACAGCGACTGAGGTAATGCTCCTTGCTACCACAAAACATGCATCCTTGTGCGGAATATGTACCGCTTCGACTCGCGTGGTATTCTTGCTTGACAACTGCGCCACCTGCGGGCTGTTGGTAAATGGGGGCCTGCAGCGCAATATTGCGGGGCGAAGGCGATGGGCCTTGCGCTTGCGTGCTAGTCGGGAGTGGAACTACCGAAGAATTTCCCGGTAATAGAAAGCGCGCAGCTGCGCGCACATCCTTGATGGGATATGGGTCCTCTGGGTGGTGGTCAGGGAACTTGATCATCATGCGCGTGCGGATCTGCTGTTGCACATTGGAGGGGAATCCTTCTAGATACAGCCTGTTCAACTCCGCTTTACCAACGCGGTCTTTCACGGTGAGTGGTATTGACACTTTTGTGAACTTGCGATAGTACTCTCCTTCTGCCTCGACGCTTGTCATGGGCTTGCAGCTGCGATTTCGCGAAACTGTTTGCAAGTCGTTCACCGTGTAGTGCTTGTTGCTTTCGCATCCAGGGTACATGTCCTTGACTGCCGTGATAAACACAGCATAATCGCCCGCGTTTGCTTCGGGTATTCCAGCCCATAGGCTGCGGTCTTTGGTGGGGACGTATTTGATGAGGCCCTTTATGCGATCTGCATTCTGCAGCTGCGCTTGATCTGCAAGGTCTTCGTAATCATCTATGAAGATGAGCAGACTTTCGTCCTTCCCATCAAACTTGGGCGCCTTATCGGTCGCGCACCCGGGCATTCTAAAGGGTACGGCTGACATGTTTGTTTGTGGGGTGTTGGATGATGCAGGGTGAACGGGTGGGATGTTGGTAGCTGGCGCGTTTGTTCTCGTGGGGTGTAATGCAGACGCGCTGTTGTGCACTTCTTGTTTGATGAAGGGCGCTTTTGCTAATGCTGGCGCGCTTTTCACATAATCGTCGCGATTTGAGAATGGGTGCTGGAGGAACTTAGCGCAGTTAAGGAGGAGAGGGTGCTAGTACTGGAGAGGGGTGCGCGCTTTGGAGTGTTAATGAATGCTCCCGGAAGTAGGTTCCGTGGTTCGTCGTGTGCTTCAAATTCGTCTGATGATTCGCCTTTTGAGGAGTCTTTAGGCGAAGGCGTTACAGGTGATACTGGGGTTCGCGGATTTGGAGCGAAAAGGGATGGATCGGGGCAGGAGGGTTCTGAAAGGAATCGCGCGCGGCGCGTTCGCGTTACAGGGATTAGGAGTGCTTCTGCGGATGCGACTTGCGATTCAGAAATCGCTCTTTCAAATTCTTCGATGGCTTCTTCTCTTGATTTGCGCTCCTTTGTGAGTCTTAATGACCTACCAACCTTCTCAGATGACCCCCTCGTGGTGGGCTCCAGTTGAAGGCAAGGAATGATGAGTGGGTGATGGCTAGACCTGATGTGAGCTCTACAGTGCTCCTCTGGACGCGAGATATAGCTCGTCCCAAGGGGATTGCTACTGAGAAAAGATTCCTCTGTAGGAGAGGGGAGTTGTGGACTGGGCTTTGGTCTGGCTAAGGGCACGTGAAAACGCGCTGTAAGTCGTGAAGCGCAGGAAAAAGCGTGAAAATATCGCGAAGTGCGTTACTCTCTGAAAAATGCGAAAGCGGGGCTCTCTAACTCGAGGGTAGATACTGAGGGAGAAATGGATGCGCTTCTCGAGAATATCCTGAGACTACTGTGGAATGCAACGATGGAATCTGAAGTCGATGGATTTTTGATGCTAAGTCCTACCAACTAATTGTCTAAGTGATGCAAGAGAAGTCCCAGTAAAAACCTCTAACTATGCGCTGACGTGTCAGCATGCTAAGCAAGTTCCCAGGCCTCGGAGCCGAGTAAGTAGCGCTAAACATACAAGGGTGATGTAATACAAACACATAATGAGATAAATGAACATAAAATGTGAATGCAAGGACATATGTGATATAATGCGAGTGAAACCAAGTGAGATACGCACCAATGGACCTTGGAGGATGAGGACAGGACATGCGAACGGAATGCGATGGATCCCAGGGAGGCGCGCGGGTAGCACATGTCGAAATGTGAAATACGCGAAATGCGTGAGAATGCGAAACCTGCGAGATATGCGAGTGCATGAATTGCGAACTGTGTGGGATCGCAAGATGTGCATAATTCGTGAGATACGCGAAAGACGCGAGAATGCGAAATGCGTGAAATATGCGAAATACAAAATGCGCGGTATATGCGAAATGTGAAATGCGCGATATATGCGAGATGCACGAAAATGCGAAACGTGCGAAAATGCGAAAATCGCGAAGGTCGCCGCACTTCAACAGGTCCAGTATAAGGTCTTGCTATATGGTCTGTACGCGCCCATAGAGACTTGAGTCTCTACATCAGGGCCAGGAACGTCACATTGCCGACGGGAGTGATATTAATAGCGTGCCGGGACATTGCCGAGGTACCTTGTGACTAATCAGTGCCGACTGCTGTTGATTTTTGCTAAGTACCCACGCTAAATACCCAGCAATCATCCAAGCGCTATATCCCTGTACTTAGAGGCGCCCAGGCAACCAACATCCACCTCTAATTACAAGGGTTACGTGGGAGTCACAGGTGAGGCAAGTACATACAGATCAGAGTTACTAACGCTTCAGTCTGTTGTTCTATTAGCACAAAACTGAAGGTGAGACAAATTCACTTATATTCAATATTCATTTCTCACTCTACTAGTATATACACTTTTTATTAGTCCTCGCCCGAGTCCATCCGCTTGTTCTCACGCGCCTTTCTACCAACACAGAACTTTAAGCTCTCCCGGAGGATCTCGGGTGCGTGTTCATTAGGAAGCTCAGATGGCAGACCTTGGCATGCAACAAGGATCACAGGCCCTGAGGAAGCGAAGCATGTGTTGGAAGGTACTCCACCTGTTTGTGAATTATGGTATTCGTAATTTTATCCTAGATCATCTCGTCGACATATTCTCATTCGCAAGTTCTATTAGATTCTTCTATCTCATTATCGGTCTTTCATCACTTCCAGGGAATGTCATGTTGGACTTGCGTTCTCCTGCCTTTTGGATTTATGTACACTCTTTTGAAATACACTGTTATCCTTTTTAACCCACTTCGATATAGACCGTGATTGATGTGAGGCCCCTTGAATGTTTTGAGAGCCAAACCAACTGGATATAAGCTCAAGACAATGCTGACGCTTTCTGTCAGATGCAAGCGCAGCCCTTTATCACTAGCTATTTGAGCGGGCTTGACAGGGAACTGCAGCAGCGTCGCATGTCTTAGCTCTCGATAAGGCGCTTTTTGTTTTGCTTCACGCATCTCACTGTAATTGACCAGTACTCACATGTCATGCGGTAGTGATAGTCTTTCCCTCTAAATAGCAAGAAGATGATCTTTTTTTCATAATTAGGTACGGACGCCATCTTGCATCGACTTCAGCGTTGAGCACCCTGTGATAGACGTTCCTTGTGTTAGCTCACCCCCTAGCACAACTCCTAAGGTTTGCCAACACTCCTGGGCCATTCTTAAATCGTTCTGATAACTAGGTATTGGAAAGCGCTCTAGAATTTGACGACCTCCAAATGCTATAGCGCACCTTGAAGCCATCGAGTCCCAGGTAAAGGTGTGAAGTAACAGTTGTATGTGCATCATCCACTGAGGCGATTACTAGGAATTAGATATACTACACGAAACTCAAGCAGCCCACCACCACCTGGCTAAATGTCAACATCATATGGACACTCATGCTAGACTCCGAATTCTTTCGACTCAATATTTCGACTCCTATCTTCATGGTTGCCAAACTAGATGACCTTAAGCACCTCGGGGTGTAGTAATACCATATGTGAACATTTGCCAAGAAGGATTTGAACGAGGAAATGGTGGAATATAGAACCAAGATGGCTTTATCCAGATGGATCGCACTAACGTGGCACAGGCTCAAATGACTAAATCGCCTAGATGACGTCTCCAGTTGTTGAATGACGCAGGAGTGTCAACAACGACTCCAACATTATGATGATCGGTGAGTATTGGTTGAGTTTGAATACCCTATAGAAAACGATGTTCCTCATCACCATCCAATGAATGGTACTGCCATGACTGCATCGGCACGGATTCATGCACAGATATGCATGTACTTAATATTGATTTACGAGTTCTTTGAGGGTGCCTTCAAGGCTATAGCACTCAATATCACCATTCCAAGACATTTCGTGACCCGAACAGCTCGATGATGAACCAACCAGCATATTATATTCAAGTGGAGAGATCTAGATGTGCAGCCGAGTCGAGATCTTAGTCTTACATACAGCAAAGCCCACGCTGGCGAGTTAATATGTAATACAGCTACCATCACGGCCACCAGGGTAAGTTTAAATATTTCTGTTAGATAGTTGTAATGAAATTTGGAGTTCTAAGGCAACCTGACGGTCTGGAGTGCAGTTCAAATCGTCAGAGATGCCTACCAGTACGTTTTTTCTTGATGTTGACATTATCATACTGATTGATATTAAATCATCATAGAAAAATCCACCCAAACCGCCGCCTATGATGCTTTAACATGGAGTCTGCGAGATCGCCAAAGTCGGCAAACATTCAATCGCGATGTTTCAGTGTCAGGGAATCTCGTGGAAGGCGCACCGTCACCACATAGCCGCAGGTCACAGTTTCTATTCTATGTACCCATCGTTGCGGCGGGGGACCCGCAGGAGGCAGAGAATTCCCACCTCCAACAACCACCGCTACCGCTACCGCTACCATCACCACCACCACCACCACCACCACCACCACCACCACCACCTCCTCCTCCTTCTCCTCCTCCTCCTCCTCCTCCTCCTCCACCACCACCACCACCACCACCATCACCTCCATCATCTCCACCTTCATTATCCCCTCCGTTTCCACCAGCAGCCACATCATCCCTACCTTTGTTAGAAGCAGACGATGAATTGGTTAAGGCGGTAGAATTGTATCAATTTGATAGCAATATTCCGCCCCATATCGCACAGCACTGGGATTTGGTTCACCACCACATGTGGTCGGATTGCATACAACTCGAATCTGATGAAGAAATTTAGCATACCGCCACATGTATACAGATATAGTACCGTAGTATCTAGTGTCTGTATCATTGTTATGCTTAAGCTTAATTCTACTACAGAAGCCCCTAACTGGAATTCAGTGAGCTTGCACGGAGCCTTCTCGGATTTTTTCAAACTCCGATATTTCGTGTTCACCCACCATCTAAATTTGGGATATATACAAATAAGTACTAGTAGGGGCGCTTGAATCGCTAACATAATTTGCACAATAATCATACTGCTTTTCCCAACACGCTCACCTTAATTCTTCTATGAGTATCAGTATCCTCTGCGCCCCAAGCTCCTGAGTCCCACACTTTGATCTTCTTTTTTCTCTTTCAGTTGCTACTTGTGTAACCTCGCATCAATCGGGTGAGTTCCACTGATTGATCATACCTGCCACCGCAGCCTGATTCACTTCACAGTCAATCATACTTTTCACTTCCTATAAGTCATCCTGCCACACTTTCTGCGAGGCTCTATTTTCACACTAGTCTATATCATACTTCCAGGGCCCTCGTCTGAGTCTATCCAGTGCTAGTACCTGGTGTCCAAGGCAACTCGAAGATCCAGGAGTCGCGTTTCTTTGGAAGTATTCCACTCTCCGTGCCATGATCAGTCATGCCTCTATCAAGTAAGATTTGGTGTCTGGAATGGAGTCTAAATGACTTTACTAAAGAATGTTGGTGCCGATTTTTTATTCTGTTTCTCTGGCTCATGTCTTTACATGAATAGATGAATTCTAGTCGAACTCAACCGGTTTGGTGATCTCTTACTACTACAACTACTACTACTACTACTAGTAGTTCACAGTCTAAGGTCCACTGTGACAACTTTTATTAGCTAAGCATGCTTCCAACTTAGTCACAGTAGCACCAAGGTAGTAAAGGCTATGCTGTTTGTTTAAAAACATCACTTCTTGGCAGTACTACTGCCTTCAGACTTTCATCATGCCTACTGCCATCCAAAGATGCACTCTTTACTTCTCTTGATAATGTTGCGATTAATGCCAAACCAAGGAGTAGCACCTCATTTAACGATGAGAACAACACCAGGCCCGAACACAAACCCCACGAGGCCTTTGACTCTGACTCAGTTCCAGCGGTTAAGGGTGTTCCTGCAGCTCGACCCACCACCAAAAACCCTCAAGCTGTAGAAAAGAAGAGGAGTTTGATTGAGACGGATCAGTTGGATCATCTTCTGGATAGTTTTCATCAGTTTGTAGCTGGAAATCCTGAGATAACGCCTTCAGGTATGCGGTGCTGATCAGTCTTATCGCATTGCATAAGCTGAACCTACTTTCTCGTCTGTAAGCCCAATGTATATGCCAACAGGTTCTTCGTTTTATCACGAAACCAGATCGTCAGCACGAGTGTGAGGTAGGTGTCTGATGTACCTGTACTATGGCATAGCGGTAAGATCATCTTCACTTCCCAGGAGTTTTGTGGGATTTGGCGGGTCGAGTACGAAGAACTAGTGCGTTTCATTGACGAGTCTTGCAATTTCGGTTTGAAACCAAGGTGAGCTCAAAAAAGCTAGTTTGTCATGTCGGTTCTTACTACCTCAATACTATAGATTGATGTACTTCGACGACGACAGTACCTTGATTGTAGAAATGCCCTCGGCCATACATGAAGCTCCCCTTGTTGCTCTACACACAGCGCTCACATGCTTTCTCGAGAACATTCCATTCGACCGTCAGACCATCAATGCAAATGTTTTAAGCAACATTGAAGCATCGGATTCACTCGTTCCCGACATGCGAATATCACATCAAAACATGCGGGATGCCGGTGCTGATGTTATTGTCCCTGGCATGGCAGAAACCGCATTTTCACAACACAGCAACGCTTTGATCAATAAGTTAGAAGACACCATTATCAAAAACCCCTCCTTATTACTCGTGATCGCTGCTGTCGTGTTCGAGAACGCTCCCTATCGTTCGCCCAAGAGGGGCTCGGATATGGGACGTCTACTACTACGGGACCCGTCAAAACGGTCAGCAAAAAACTTTATTTCCGAGACAGGTCCCCCCCTGCCCTTAATGCACCAGTCGTCGTAGAGAACCACACATGGTGCTCAATATCATCAGTGTGGTTCAAGGTGTGGGTGCGCGGGGACGATCCTATAGACATCTACTCAGATGATCCAAATCTGGTTGCGGATGGGGTAATGTTTTCTTTTCATTTTGAGATTCTTGTGTAGCTAATGTTATTTTTACAGTTTCTGTACCCTCAAGATACTATGGCCCTGGTGCTAGCGATGATGGAGAAAGGAGTGAATGTTATCAGGGAGAGGCTGATCTCATTATGTAAGGAAATTGACGACGACGTCGTTGTCGACGCCCTGTGGGACCCTACTATTGTGTTCCATGTTAGAAAAGAAGACATTACTACGAAAATCGCGGGTGCTATGCACAAGACCGCGTACCGTCGCTACTCGGCGTGGTACAAGAAGGCATCGAAGGCTGCAAAGCGCACAGCTAGTGTTGCACAGTTGGGCCCGTCCAGGACGCACAAGTTGGTCATTACTCAAGGTTTGACAGCTGGCAAGCACCACCACGGCAAGGGAGCTTCAAGTTGATGCATCCTTCGGACTAGTGTGACTGTACAATTTCAAACTTGTAGTTGTTTCTCTTGTTCTTGTTGATATGCTCATTTGATCTGTCACTATGCAAGTATGATTCTCCACTCAATCCATCTCATCACGAACACACTGATACAATTTGAATGTATTAGTACAATGTAGTTCTAGTCACGTGAATAGTAGAACCTGCATGCCGGCTGTAGTGTAGCTAGACGCCTATGTCACCATTCATGAGTGTTGCCAATGACTGTCACCTTCAAGACATCATGGCCTGATCAGATTACCACTAGCGGGGTCTGCGCATTCTTCAGAACTTCCAGAATGTTGAACTTTAAATCAAGTTAAGTGCAGAACTTCATCATGTACTAAAGACTAAGTCTGAAATTGTAGAATCATGCAAGAGTCTCAGTGACGCTACCACTGAAGGTTTATGCTAAAAAGGTCCTGTAGTAAAGCCCTGCAGATCATTGTCATCCTTCCGCTGCAGCTTCTTACTAACTGACGCTCATTTCCTGCATAGATGAATGTCAAGGGACTCGAATGTCTCTTCCCCGAAGATCACTTTCATCTCTACTTGCCCTACTGGTGCTTGCCTTCCTCTCGCTGTTAGCAAGCGCTTTGCCTCCTCTTTGGACAGTGTCAAGCACAGCTGCTCTCAAGCTCGCCGTTAGAATAAACTCATACGGGATCAAGAACGTCGCGGCTGCAGATTGAACTCGAAGCAACATACTGTAAGCTGCTCATGTTCCTGCGATTTATTTACCTAACGCATTGTCAAATTCATACAGACACGTTTCTGGTAGACACCGGAAGCTCAAATACCTGGATCGCAAGCAACAAGCCTCACAAGTAGACTACCACGAGTTGGGACACACTCAATAAATTCATGAGTATATGTTTCTACATGGCACATACATTTTGTCGAACTGTTCTCAGAAAGTTCCATACGCTGATGACGAGTTCAGTTTCTGGAGAGGAATACACAGGCCCCATAACGCTCAACACTGATTGGTGATTCTCATTGCCTCCGGTAGGTGTCCTGTATGACATCAGAATACTTCTAATCGACTTTTCAGATGCCTTTAGTTCATATCAGTCCGTGATGGGGGCGAGCCTCAATAAGACCACTGGGGTCATGACGTGCTCGTCGCCTGTGTCGTCAATGCCTCCCTATCCAGTTCAACCAAACCAAGAAAGCTCTAGTTGACCATCCTTGCCAATGCCCTCTGATTCCAAAGAATGTCAAATGCTAATAGATGATAAGAATCTAGTTGATTTGGCTGCACATCCGAGTCAGTGCCGCAATGATAGTCCCCTGGATCGCTATTCTCACACACGCTAGTAACCTACTAGAAAATTTCTATTTCCTAATTACTTGTCAGTTACACTATTGGAACTGTCATCTGGAAAGCTGGGTCACTCTAGGAGAGTTTTCCTCGTGAAGGTCCTGCCAGGTATTCACACTACTTTGTACTTCAGAAGGACTCGGACTCGAAGGAGCACCGCATTTAGTGAGTAATGTCGTATATCATTACATGATTCATCTCTATTGTGCACACACCATTCCATCATATCCTCATTAGGGATTTTGCCCTATATGTCTCGACGTTTAGCGAGCAAGTATATATACAGGTTCAAGTGGGGTTTCTTCTGTTTTCCTACTCACATCTTCCCTGTCATTTTTTTCACGGACGTTCTCTAGTTTATTATATTTTCTTACTTCTGTTAAAGACCGTGGCACGCCGGTGCATACAATCTCTCGGAGGGGTGAGTATGACTGACTCAGAAGGGCTTTGGCCTCAGCTCGTACGCTGTGCCCCTCACCTGAGTACGGTGCCCTTAATTTCAGATAAAGTCCAATAAGGTCCTAACGAAGTCTGGAGGACTTCGGAGGCAGACAACTCTGGTGGAGCGTCCGAAGGACTTCCAGATGAGCGCGGGAACCATCCGGATGAGTGCGGGAAACTTCCGGACGAGTATCGGAAACTCGGATGGAGTTCCGTCTACTTGATAGGAAGTAGAATAAGTGCGCGTATCAATCCTTGGTGAAGGCATAGGGTGGAAATACTGCAATGGACACAGTCCGAGGCAGGAAGAGTGGTCCGGAGTTCCAGATAGGGGTTCCGGAGCGGACGCGGACAGATATAGACTACCCTTAGGTAGAGACGGAGTTGGATAAGGATCAGAAGGAGTGTAAGTATCAGAAAGACAAGACTTTAACCTAAGGATACAATCCTTTAGGCTTAAGATAGAATCCGGAAATGAATGAAGTCCGGAAATGCGGAAGAGCGGAGCTCTGGCCTAGGGAATCAATCCCTAGGCCCAAAGGATAGAGAAGGGGTCCTTACAACACTAATGTGCAAGGACAAGAATGCTGCAAGACTGTAATATTCGAACTGAGGATCTATCGAGAAGTACAAGAGTTTATATACTGTAGGTAGCTAACGGAATAGTCAGAGGCAGTGTCCAAGGCTATGTACATTAGCACAGTCAAAGGATAACGGATCAGTAAGCGTATCGGATAGGTAAACAACCGAGTACCGGTAATAGACAAGTAGCGAAGATATCGGGTAAGTATAGAACCGGTTATCCGAAAGGTAGAGAATACCGAATAATGGAATAAGGCTGTGTTAATGCTATATGGACAGGTAATGAATAAGAAAGCTTATCATATCGGATCTGGAGCGGATAGGCATATCGGATAAAGGAATAGGCTGTTTAATGTTATATGGACAGGTAATGGATAAGAAAGCTTATCGTATCGGATCCGGATCAGATAGGCATATCAGATCAGATCCATATATCGGATCGGACGGATGAGCGGTAGTTGGACAAGCACGATAGTGGATGAGACTGGATATGGTTATGAATGAAGTCTAGAGGTCTAATCTAAGGATTAGTCCATATATCCAACTATAGGATAGGTCTGGAATCCGGGATATGACAACTTCTCTCCATCCCAATATCGCTCACTTCTGTGGCCATGTCTGGATTAGAGGCCGCGGCTGAGGTGCGAACCCCTACAAGTACACCAGTAATTCCAGCCCTCAGTGGGGCAGTCCCTACCTCGGTCGATGCAAGGGCAAAGCATCGCATCGCTGCATTGGAAGAGGAACTCGACACGTTGAGACAAGAAAAAGGAAGCAAGCAAAGGTTCGTGTACTTCCTGCCCACACCATGCCTGTCATGCTAATTCATCATTAAAGAAAGACCACCTACTACATTGCTCAAGGCAGGGCGATTTGTCGCATGGTTGCCCTCTATACCAGCTTGGAAGATTGAATTGCTGAGAACGATCGCAGGTGTGAGGATGAGGATGACTCAGAGGCCAACACCTCAATGTACGTCGTCAGCCTTTGTTCTACGAGATATAGGTTTACATATATTAATATTAATCAGCCAAGATCGCCTGCAGCGAGGATATATTGCACTCGCGGAAGCTCTACCATGGCTGCATGATAAACTTACACACCTTGACATCGATGACGCGGAAGATATGTTGAAAAAGGTAAGCGTTATTAGTTCCAAAGCTTTTGTGCTATATACTGAACAACAGTGCAGCTCAAAAGAGGCGCAGATGCAGCCCGAGGTGATGATACTTCTACTCTCAAGGACCTTGTCACCTCCTGGGTTAACCAAGATTTTCGGCCGTCCCGTCTACTTAAATCGGATGACAAACATTCATGCGGCTTTGTCCATGATGTCTGTGGGAAGTTACTATGTCCTGCCGAGTGGGACTGGCATAGCGACAGGTGAGTCTCAACCTTCATTCGCCAATCCAATCCTCGACACTAATGCTTGGACAGTGTGAAAGCTGGCATCCGTGACAGAACAGTAGATTATATCGTGTCAGAAAACTCTTGGCCATTGTTTGTATACGAGGATTATTCAATCAACCCAGATAACCTCGAGCAAGGCCTCTTCAGGTCCAAGGTCCTCATTCAGGTCAGTGTCCCGCTGTTGTCACGATGGTACTGAATTTTTCTCATTGATACCTGCTAGGCTTTCAAAGCTACGTTTACATCCCCATCTTCTGCGAGAGAAGCTGATGGTGATGGCGACAGAGCTGACATCTTGGAGAACAACAGGCGCACCCGGCGGCAATTGAATCAGGCGAAGGTCAAAATGTGCATAGCCTCGATCATCAACATGAGGAGAGTTACTTCTCGCGCCATCGCCTATGTCGTTTGTCAGGTGAGCATATTTA
Organism: Suillus cothurnatus; assembly: GCA_016758765.1. Taxonomy (NCBI): domain Eukaryota; kingdom Fungi; phylum Basidiomycota; class Agaricomycetes; order Boletales; family Suillaceae; genus Suillus; species Suillus cothurnatus. Next base: position 394,334 of record JABBWL010000020.1, on the reverse strand, counting down.
ATTATCCTCCCACTATTGATATGCCTGACGTAGTCTATGGCAGGTTCGTTTTGCTCTATCCAGCATCACATCATGGCATACTGTGGATGGTGATTTTGACTACAAAATATTTTGGAACAATATCGTGGACTTTTTTGAGGCTGTCCCTGGCCCTGTCGCACAATGTAGGGTGAATAAACTTCTTGAATGGTGGACCAGGTAATATCCTGTACTGTTCGCGTATTACTGGGTACCTAACATTACCGTTTAGGAAGGTCTTTGGAAAAAATCATTGCGAGGACTTGACTCCTGACGTTGTGTCCAAAATGTCTGTCACTGCACTGGCCGACCAGAGAATGGCGTTAGAGGATGCCGCATTTGATTCGGATTAGCACAATCGTTTATTTGCCTTCCATCATTCGTAAATTTAATCTTTACTTCAATGTAATCGCAATACATCACATTCATGCATATAATTGAAAATGTTTTGAACAGCGACAATCCATGTAATGCGAAGAGCGACTGCTCAGCCTGCCCACCCACTGTGAAATTTATCACACCTTCCAAACCTACCAAACCAGGAGACACTGTGTGTGTGAATGATAATATTTACGACTGCACCGACTGACTCATATTGCCTGTGGGCGACATCAGCTGTAGAAAATCATTTGAATAGAATACCCCCTGGCGGAGGAAGCCATCCACAGTCTCTGACTGACGAGTTCGTATGAGTGAAGACTAAATATAACACGCTGAATGACACACCAGACATACCCCATTATCTCCTCGCAACTCGGTCAGGGAAAACTGGTTTGCTCTGTGAACACAAGTACATAACCGTGTGGTTACCTACTAATTACTGCCAGGCTTCCTAGGAAAGATTTTCCTTGTTGTGCATAGAACTGGCTATAATTCGGTAGTTGCGTGGACATCAAGTCGTCTTGTATCTGGTAGTAGAGTTTATGAACATTATTCCTCTCCTGCTAACAATTTGTTCTTCTGATAAAAATCTGCAACTCATCCAAGATGTCACGCAGTTTAAGCAGAGACATATAACTTACTGAATGGAACACTGGACACACTTCAGGACCTCCTTACGTTTCCATCACCCAGCTTCTCCGTCATCAAACCACTAACATTTGTTGCGCCGCAAATTCATTGGATATCAAGTGTCTTGTGGAGCGAGGGAATAGTTATTGTAGTCATTTTTTGTCTTAGCTAAAGCTGACAGAGATGAGCCCACATACCTTGCGGCAATGATACTAGACACACGTACCTCAATGTTCGCTACTGCTGGCCTTATTAACAGAAAGGTTTTTCTGTTGCGTTTTGAATGCAGCAGTAACTTAGCACCCAAGAGCGTTGGAGCCACATCTTCAGCATGTTCCATTTGCACAGTGCGCTCGGTCATCGGTGAGAAACCCTGAGACTTGAATTATTTGTCAATACTGATCAGGAGACTGCACATGCTCAACTCAGGAGCATTTTTCGGTGCCTGTCCTATGTACTGAGATTTATTTTGCCATACCAACATCCGCCACACTTTCTCCTCTTCTTAATTGAGCACCTTGTGTCAGAGTGTGCAAATTCCTTTTTATGTGAAATACGATTGACGTTCGTGCTGTTAAGTAGAGGGCTGAGCGGCATTGCAATATTTTGTTAGATGTGCCAGTCTGGCAATTTCCTGTTCAACACGGCAGCCTAGACCACCAGCTTACAAATAATCACCCATCCTGTGACCGTGAAATTTAGTCATCACAAAAAACATTACCTAGCACCTCCAGTATCATATGAATGCTGTAATCTTGTGGGCAGCGTTGCAAATGCATTTTTGACACAATTATTCGAAGATGAATGTGTTCCAAACTATCTGAGGGACAGGGCGTGATGCATATGAAATAATTTTTAGCCAACGCAGGCAAGTGCCTACCACTTCGGAGTAAAGTGCCTGTTGTCTACTACATGAAGGTATTGTCAAAAGTGAACGTCACTTTTTTCTCATTGTACAATCAAATATTAGTGCTAGCAAATCGAGGATAGTATGAAGAGTTTCAGTTCTCGCATCAGAAAATTTGTTTTACTGATCGTCGCGTAACAGGAAGACCTTGCATTAATATTCAATAGCGACTTTTTGCATCACACTGACACATAAATACTTGCATTTCACTTCATTGGCCCACGTTGATATATTTTGTTTGCGGGACAATCTAAGCAGAAGATGGTACGCCAAGCACAGGAGAACTTGCTTGGCTACCATGAAAACACATCGTTCCCTCGTAAGGTCAAATATTTACATGCAAACCCCTTTACCAAATTTGTGGGGATTTTCGTGATTGTTATCAATATATAGTATAATATGACATTTTAATATGTTCATCGGTTTACTGATGTCATAGCCTAGGTCACAGTGGTGCTCGGCGTTCCAAAACATGAGGTCTACAGCACTTCCTGAAAAGCAAAGTGAGAAGCATGCAATTCGGTTGAGAGGGATCCACCATAAAGGAGTGTCAAGAAGCGCTATATCATTGTACTTGTAAACATGACATGCATTCTGTGTTGTAATGATCATTATTCCATCCTATTCGAACACCACATCAACCGACTCTGCTCCTCATCATGGTGCTGGTTTCCTGAACCTTTCCCAAATCCTTGCGGTGTCAACACTTGAAATATGAACCTGGACAATACAACCTATGAAGAACTGCATGCCCAATCGACCGGTTTCGGTTAGAGGATTGTTGACTTTAAGTGTGCAGATGAGCCGATGACCAACATTGCAAATTGTGGGACAACGCCTACTAATAACACGAATACTCAGTGGTGAGCAGAACAACTGACGGAGAGGTATGTACAGTACACTTTTTCATAATGCATGACCTCATAATGCATAATTCTCATAATGCATCACTTTAGGCAGGTCCCGTTGCGGGACGCGGGCAATATGCATGCAAAACGCATAAGCCTCCGGGCCGATTTATGCATTATGAGGTTGTGTTCGGGTCAGCATCAATCACTGTCAGCACCTATACTAATGTAGTTTAGACTATCTAAGTACATAGCAGTGTCAAAAATTGTCTTTGTTCTCCTCTCAAATGTCCAATATGACCCGCAAACCGCGGGAGAAGCCAGCTCCCTACAAGCAGCGCTCGGAGACAGTCACAAAGAATAAAGATGCACCTGCTACCTCAGCCAAACCTCATAAGGTCACGACTCGAAAAAATCTCACCTTGAATGACTGGCTCGTTGTCTTCACATACATTGATACCCATCCCCATCAGTCACAAGCCAAAATTGTTTTACACTTCGAAAATGAACTCACAGGGGCTTTAGCCTTTAGTCAATCAGCTTTATCTCGCGCCCTTAAACGACGGCCAGAGTTAGAAGCATGAATCAACTCTAATCCGAACGCTTTATCATCAAAACATCCACGTGTTGTAACCAGGCCAGATGTAGAGCAGGCCTTGTTCGCATGGGTCAAACATATGGAGATAAAGGGAGATACAATGAATGGGCCAATGCTACGAGCCAAGCGAGCAAAGTTTGAGGAAGAATTTGATGTGCCAGAGGAAGAGAGGCTGTCGGGAGATGGTTGGATTGCTTCTTTTTGTCGAACGTACAAAATAAGAGAGCATCGCCGACATGGTGAAGCAGAATCAGTGGATCTTGATGATGTTGCAGCTGAACGAATTCGATGCCAAAAGATTTTGGCTAAATATGCTCCCAAGGACCGCTGGAACTTTGACAAGACCAGTTTCTTTCCCTTGAAGCTGTTGATACACTAGCTGCTACTGCATCTCAACGAACTGGCCTCAAGATCCGGATTCCCGCACGTCCAAAGATACCCACCCAAGTTACAACCCTCGAGATTGAACTCATGGATTCAGTTGGCGGTCTGAAGTCTCGTAACCGAATTTTTGGCGAGCCGCTGACAATTGAAGAGATTTTGGATCCTGTTGAAGAGAGGGAAGTTGGTGATGATTGTGATTACGAGTTTCCAGGTGGGGACAACGAGATTGTCGAGGAAGTTCGAAGACAAATGGCAATTGAAAGGGGGGATATCATGGAGATGGATTCAGATAGCGAGGACGGCGATGAAGCTGAAAATGTGACGCCGGAGTACACTTTCACGCAAGTATTCATGCTGTGCCAACAACTTGAAGACGCTTGCCTTCAATTTGGTGAACTAGAGGTTTCGTTTGATCTCTCAAAACGGCTGCGGGCATTTAGGGCTTGTGTGCGCAGAGAGGAAATTCGTGGAGCAAAGCAGACAACAATAGATTCATACTTCAGCAGTAAATAGAAAATGATATGTTGTGTACCGCTCTCCGCTGTCACACTTTTGAGGGAGGTCACATGGCATCACAATGTGTCACATATGTCACACAACTTGATAATGCATAAGTGGTCATAATGCATAGCCTGGGAGGGGTCCCGACGTTATGCGTTATGAGAAAGTGTACTGTAATGAAAAACTCCAAGTATAATAGACATCCAAATACGCGTAAACAGACTGTTGATGCTCGCGGCTGCGACGCGGCAATCTCAATCATCGACACCTACATGACGTGCGAGAGAATGAGCTCAGTCAGAGAAGATGAGTTGAATGACTCGTGTGTAGCTATCCCCTTCCAACTGCCTTCTTTTATTAGTCTGCCCATGGGAGACTACTAGCGATTGCCCATTGTGAGTTTCTGTCATTCTTTGTCGTGAACCTTCAATCTGAGGAGATGTCGCAAATCCAGCTTGTGCACTACCATCTAACAGTGGGAGTGAGATATGTAATGAAGAGAAGAATTTAAAAGGATCAGACAAGTTCTCTAGGTAAACATCTGTATCATTGCCTTTATATGCCATAGCAATCTCACAGCATATTTGAAGTGTCATGCGTTCTGTTCCTGTGTTCATCTCATCACTGTCTTGTCCTATATCATGATGAAACTACTCGTATAATCGTCAGAGATACAATGGCAGGCTGTTATATGCATACGATCTACATAATGTTCGCAAATGGCGACGAACCCTTTAAAAATAATGTCCATCCTCTAAATCTGTCTGGCAGGACATAGAAAGGCTCACAACTGTACAAATGCCATGGAGGTACTCCCATTTCAGTGCACAAAGGCCGTATTTCCGTGAAGTATCGTGTAGCTAACGCAAAGTCACCATGCACGAAAGCAATCTCTCCCAATCCCCGTTTGCTGTATGCCTTGAGAGAAAGATGTCCTTGGATATCACAACCTTCAATGGTGGTGATGAAATAAGACTCGGCCCTGTCATATGCGCCTGCCATGAGCTCGACGCATGCTGAGCTATAGGATCTAACGAGAAATACGAATGCAGTGGGCAGCGCAAAGGGTTGGAGTAGTTCTGGGGTTGGGTTGATGAGCTCTCTCACAAAGGTATGATCCCCCTGCTTACTTGCAACAAGGGCCTTCAACACGGTGTGCCAAAGGACACCATGCGAATGTTGTCCCTCGAACATCTCTACGATTTTCTGAAGGTTATCCATGGCGTCGAATAACCTGCCTTCGCAAAATGCTACCTCTGCAAGCCCAAAAAGCACGTCTTTGTAGGTAGAGTCTCCAGTACCTGTACATTGCGGGAGAAGCTCTGCTAAGTGCTTGTTTACCTGGACAGTGTCTCCCCCGTAATAAAATTTGGCCCGCCAGTACCAAATCTTGGACTGCAAGCCCCAAATATGATCTTCCGAGGACTGCACAAATAATTCGTCCGCGAATGTTGCAAATTTGTACATCCGAGCCCTATCCAAGAAATACCAGACTTGGGCTTTCATCGGTGCGCTGAGATACGACTCGGAGTGTTGAAAGTCCTCTAAAACCTGTTGGGATTGAACGAATCGGCCTTGACATCGGTATATGTCTGCACATTCGATAACACATCCGGCTGCCATTTCGCGGTTGCCGGTGGCAAGATAGAGTGCTCCGGCAGCTTTGAAGGCTTTCATGGATTCTTCGTTTTGCGAAAGAGTTGTGTAGAGCCAGCCGAGACGCCATAAGCAGTCTGCTTTGGGCGTTCGCGCGGAATTTTCAACGATGTTGAAAATATCAGGAGTAAGGGAGGTTGGACGAGGAAGATGCCACGTCAAGCACTCCAAAAATTTACAGCAAACTTGATAAGTGTCTCCAGGGGTGCGGGCGAGGTCGAAAGCAATGACATGCTCAATGTTAAGGTGATTTGAGATAATGATATCAGCATGACCATTTCGTTCTGCCGAACACCGTTGAACGATGTGATAGTAGAAGGTGCGTATCTCTCGCAAACATATGGAGTCAGGTGGTGGCAACGAATTTTGCACATAATATCGAATGGGTGCAAGCATTTTGACGAAACCGCCTTGATGATAAACGAGAGATTGCCTGCATAAAATATCACATATCCTGACGATTTGCAGGGTAGATGGCAAAATGCGCTTGGATAGGGCCTCATTGAGACCCTGGGGCAAGAAGGCAATGACAGCCAAAGTATGTCGAGCCTCCTCTCCGAGTTCCTGGATCGACGGTGAGTTGAGTGACAACTGCATAGTGTATGACAAGCTTTGCAGCTTTCCCTCGCCGTGGTCTAGTACCGCACTGTGCTGATCCTTCCATCTCTCCAGCAGCATGACAGGAGACCAGCCGTTTTGCTGTGCAGCATTTGCAAGTAGATTGATAGAAAGCGGGTGGAATTCTAAGTCCTGAAGCAGGTTTGTTATTCCTTCCTCCACATTTTCATGACCAGCCGGGCGGTAAATTTGAAAGAATGCCTCCTGAGCAGAGCTCAAATCCAATGATGGAACATCCTTGGTAATCCATGGTACATTCAGTGCACTCCTCCTACTGCGTGATGAGAGAATTAAAACAACACCAGGGATCCATGCGATTTCAGCAATGGCTGATGGTATTTCTCCGAGCGCCGACGATTCACTGGCCTCTTCAAAGGTCTCAGCATTATCGAGGACAACGAGGGCACTGGCAGAACAAAGAAAGGTATATATTTGGCGCATATGATTCGCACCAGCAAGCTCTATGCCCAGGGCTCCTGCAAAACAAGTCGTGAAAGTCTCCAATGTGATGGTCGAAGGATCCAGACCATCGTAAGTCACGAAGAAGCGTCGATCAGCAAATTTTTCGATGGTAAGTGGCTCATGAAGGATAGCTTTGGCAAGAGAGCTCTTTCCAATGCCTCCCGCACCAATCAATGCAATATGTTTACCGTTGACAACAAGGGTCGTCAACTCCGCCACGAGATCATCGCAGCCATAAAACATGGAGGGCCGTGATGGAGGTTCAGTTGGGTGATACCTGATTGCATTTAGAGGACATCTGTAACCCGCAGAAAATAACAACTTACTTCATAGCATCGACACCACTGGTATAGTCGTCGAGTCTCAAAGCGAGTCTTTCCATCCTTATGGCAATGCCAGTGATCGCTTCAGTCTTGAAAAGATGTTTAGCAGCAGAAGTTCAGGTCGAGTCACAGAGACGTACGTGGAAGAGTAGAAGGACACGGTCTATGTCCTTTTCCCAACTAGCAATCCGGTCGCAATCAATCGTGGCAAAGAAGAATCTCTTCAACGCTCCTTGGTCCTTCCTTGAGACTACTTCATTATTGATATTGTTAACTGATCTGCTTGGTGTTATCAGTTTCCAGTGACAGCAAAATTAGGTTTTCCTACAAGTTAAGCTCCAATAGAGCACGGGCCAAGTATTCTGGTAGATTGTCGTTGGTAGTGTCTTTGGTCACTCTTTCGAGGATTTCCCTAATAGTCTTGCATTGGTTGACTATTACCAGGAAATCGGATTTGTTCTTGATTACTGACTGTATGGACCTAAGGATCTTTTACGCTCATCTTTGAGAGTCACACCGACACACCTGCACAATCATCAGGATATTGGCGACTGTTCCGAGTATACCTTTCGCCAGGTCGATAGGTACGAGGTTTTTTGTGACGTTGATGGCTGCTATAGTAGCACCTAGCACTTGGCTCGCATTGTCGTCCTGGGACTCCTTGGTTTGAGAAGAGGGTTGTTGAGCATTTGGGCTGTTCTATGTTAGATCAGATATGTAGTAATGATGCTGGATACTAATTCTTTCTTGCCTGTGGTTCATTAGACCTTCTCGACTTTCGGCTTTTGAATGGCATCGCTTCAGCCTAAGGTAGTATGGTAGATCCTGGACCGTATTCCAGTCGAATATTGAGTGAGTGTCTCCTCTTGCCTTGAGTCACCTCGGACGCAAGTCAGTTGGCGTGTGGACGGTGAGAAACTGTACAGCATATATGCATAGCATACCAGGCGGCATCTGTTACCATCCTCTGCTTCATGCTCCGAGGAAGCCTAACCAGTAACTCTCTGGTTGATTATCATACCCACGCTGAGCTTTCGAAAATTTACAACCATGGTAGTGTTCGTGTTCAATATTATTGAGATCAGCTGCATGTGATAAAAAAACGTATCAACTCACCATCTCTTAGACTCTTCTATATTTTTGTACTTGTAAACATAACACGCATCCTGTGTTAAGCCCGATGGGCATCTTCACCCTCTAATATCGGCGCTCGTCAAAGGTCTTTCGGATCGTCCACGCATCGTTGGTCAGATCGGAATTTACCTACACTCCTTCCGGAAAGTCTTGACTCACGTGTTCGAAACGGTTCGAAAATAGTAAAAATGTCGAAAATTCAATTAAATCGAAAATTCAGCAAACTTGCACCACTCTCCTTCAAAGTCGAGCAGAAAAGCATAACTGTCACTCTTTTGAACATTAGATTATGTCTAATACAGTGACTGAATGCTCCGACGAGGAGGATGCCTCTCGTTCACAACACTCTGATGAAGAATCTGTTGATGGTATCCATATGGAATCTGGCAACATTTTAGACGAAGAACATGGTAATCTTGGTGGTATGGAAGACTCCTCAGGCGAGGATAGTGATGAAATCTATGGGGACGATGACTCGGAGTCTGAGTTAGAGCTTGCTCCTGAGCTACACTGCCAGAGTCTTAAAAAGCTCGGCTTCAAAGTTGGCGACAAGCTGGATGCCTTAGGTGCTGAGATTTGGGAATGGGCTGCAGTGCCTCCACTCGCTCGCATACGTATCTTGAATGCCTATGTTGCAAGCAAAGCAGAAAACCCATTTGCTTACTAGGTCATCTCGGGACTGCATCTGAGATCTACAATGTGATATCCCCGCCATTTATTCGCACATTTACTATTCGTGGATCGTTAAACTCTGATAATCTTACATGACTTTCGTAGATATTCATACCCGTAAATCATTACCCCGTAAATGCAGCTATCAACTACTACTCCCCTCCGCGTAATATTGTCCGCGCTACAGATAGCCACTATGCCTATACCAGCCTCGAGCATTTTCGGCATTTACAGCCTTGAAGCAAGCTTCACGAAGGTCCTGCTCAGGGAATTGGCTGTGTTGGAGATCTCTCCAATGCCGTCGAAGCCATTTCTTCACTGTAGAGGGAGTGTGAGCGACAGACTACAATGAAAAGTAGTCGAACGTACAGCAACTGAAGCTCTCCTCGATCGGATTGAAATCTGGAGAGTATGGCGGCAGAAAAATAAGTAAACAACCTACGAATGTGTCAGATACTTGCAGGCGAAGTAAAGTAGCGGTTGACACACCAGATGCCTCTACAGCTTCGCGTAAGGCATCACTCTTATGAGTGGAACAATTGTCGAGGACAATCACACTATTGGGGCCCGGGAATGGGTTCATATTGGGCAACTACAGTAAATTCGATCAGCGGAAATTCAGACACTGAAAACGATATACTTGCTACGTCGTTGACAACGAAATCGTAGAACTCTGCGCCATCTATAGATCCCTCAACGACTCGGACAGTCATATAGCCGTCAATGGTGAGAGCCGGCAGCACACTGTATCGAATGCCCCTGTTCAAGCGGACACTGTCCACTGAGTGACCAACCATATCTAGGGAGTGTGGTGCGGTCATCTTTGCTTGACTCGTCCAGGAGCACGAGCTGCTCAGCTGTATAGTTGGTTGTCATGTTGTGCAACCAATCAGCTCGGAAACCGTCATCACGTTCGGCCGCGACCCTCTTCAAGCTTGTAGGTGAGACCAAGGTCCCTGAGGTTTTCGTGGAGAGCTGACATCGATATTGGCTGATCATGGTATATGGCGAGCCATTCGCCGATCTCGTCAAGTAGCAGTGACGGTGTTTCGGCTAGCAGCTCGTGGATCTCGTCTGTCATAACTTGATCCAGCAAGCGAGGGCGACCCATGATTGGCGTAGGGGGGTTGATGTGTCCGTGTTCGTCATAATTTGCCTCCCACCGCTCTATACTTCTTGACGATACTCCGAGAGCAACAGCAATGCGGTCAATGTCCCATCCTTCCTCCAAAAGCAGGTACAGGGCTCGTTCTTTCCGATCACGACTGATCCTCTGGTAGACCATGACGAGTCTGGGTGAGAAACTTGCGAGATGTGATGCGTTTTGAAGCCGTTCAGAGGCATACAAAACTCGAAAGTGATTTAATTGAATTTTCGACATTTTTACTATTTTCGAACCGTTTCGAACACGTGAGTCAAGACTTTCCGGAAGGAGTGTAAACGAATACCACCTCTAGATCTGCTTCCGAGAGGCCGCTCTCACCATATATATTTTGAGGGCATAGCTTTTAAGTGCCCTTCGGCGGGTTATCTAGACGTCAGTACTTTTACTTTTTGTTGCGTGACCTCCAGCCTGATCTTGTTCCATAGCACCACAAACGAATCCAACTTTCAAAATTTCACATCCTATGCATATATATGTCGCCCGTTCAACTACAGACTGTATTCCTGTTGTGCAAACACCGTCATTAATGCGATTTCGCAGGGAATGTAGAGTAACTTCTGAACATCCAGGTGTGTGTTCAGTCTTCATTGCATCACTTTTGGTTGCATCTCATGTTCGTTTTTAGAACGAAGTCGATCACAATAACTGGAATGGGCTGCATAGCATTTTTTGAGAAAGTCACAATCTCTGAGATTGCTCTGTAGCTCATTAATATTTTGTTGTCGTAAGCCATTGTGTTTGTTATGTTGCATTCTACCTCACAAATCTAGTGCGGAGTGTCACTCGGAGGCTCAGTAGAGGCATTTAACTGATGGCAGATCGAATCATGACCCTCATTCTCCAGCTCGTCCAAGACGTCAACAGTCCTTGAAGACACTTTCTTGGTTCTAGCTACTGGTATGTTTCCCCCCTGACCGCGTTCACCGTAATATTGACGTTCCTCGCCAACACTGGAAGCCGGGTTCGCACCATACATTCAAGCCTTCCTGCCATTCCTGTATTCTGCCCTCAAAGCACACAAAGATACCCAGCTCTACATGGTCACCGTCGGTATCATTGAGGATATCTCATGTGTAGTTGGTAATCAGAGCGCCCAGTAGGTGTGTTCATCACGCTTGCTATTGGACCTACTTTTGATCCTTATTCGAATACGACTACGGATGTGCTGAGATAACTTGAAGCGGGCTCTGTGCATGAGTGTTTTTTTACGTACATGAGCCATGCTAACGAATCTTTTCCAGAACCACTCGTCATCAAGCCCGATGAGGCATCGCCAGGGTTTTATGAGAAACGCAGTCGCAGTGCATCAGCCTGACGGGGAAGGTGCTCCTACATTTATCACGCTGTCTAACTATGATGTCAAGGCAAGTCTTCATAATTGGACGACGTGATAATTTACTCTCAATACCCGCACCTTCTATGCCGATTCTCAGCGTTTCGGGGTGATGTGGACGGGCGATAATCTTGGTGCGTGGGAGCATATAGCTGTGGGGATTAAGATGGTGTTTGCGAATGGAGTTGGGGGGATGCCTTTTGCTGGGTGTAGGTCTTTCCTTCTCCCCCTCCTCATTGCCCTCAATTCTAATCATCTACTTGCTCACAGCCGACGTTGGCGGCTTTTTCGGAAACTCCGAACCAGAAATGTTAGCACTCTGATATGTAGTGGGCGTATTCTCGCCCTTGTTCCGCGCACATGCGCATATCAACATGAAGCGCCGAGAACCATACCTTCTTGAGGTGCCATACAAGAATTTAGCGAGGGATATTGTGAGGCTGAGGTATTCGATGCTGCGAGTGAGAGCAGACTTCCTATCCTTCGGTGCATTTTTTCTTCCTCCATCGGGTGATACGATTGATGTGTGCGTGAATGCGCAGGCCTCAATATGCGGTGTTCCCTGAAGACGAAGCTGGGTTTTGGATGGATGATCAGTATTATATTGGGTCGTCGGGATTACTTGTTAAGCTTGTGACGTAGAAGGGGGTGAAGGAGGTTTCTGTGCATATTACTGAGGATGAGGTTCGTTCTTTGTCATTTCTCCATCGACGCTTACGTGCACCCAACTGCCTAGGTCTACTACAACTACTTTACTTTACCAACCACTCCGCCCCCAAAAACCGACACATCATCTTCCCCGCAAACCTCTATCATCCCCACACGCGAACGTCACCGCCGTTCCTCCTCACTGATGAAACACGACCCATTCACGCTCCACATCGCGCTTGATACTTCCGGGAATGCGCACGGGGAGCGAGATTGCCTGGTGTGGGTTCGGTGCAAGTGGGTGCGCACTGCATACGACCCCAAGAACGAGTTCGCGTGCAGTGTGGTACCACGTTAATGATGTTTACACCATGTGTGCTTGATTATGTCAATCGTCATAACACAAAGCACACATGATGTGAATGTTTATTGCTTTTATGTTATAATCCATCATCGACATCTTTGACATGCGTGAACACTTGTACATATACAGTCGGTTGATTGAAATAACATCGACGAAATAGAAACTAGAACAATTCCGGGCCATAGTGCTGTGTAACAGAACGGCAAGTTAGCAACCTACTTCATTGCGCTATGGTACCCAGCACTGCAGAGTATTAGAATATAAGTTTCCTTACCATCCCACTTATATTAGTTAAAAATTAACAAGTACTAAATCGGACGGAATGCAAGGGAACACAAGGCCGAACCTCTATAACGGGAGGAGGCGGCTCTACGACACGCCGCATTCAAGTCTTCCGGAAATTCCCGCATGACCAACCTCGGAAACAATGTGATATGACTAAATCTAAACCTCAGAGCAGTTTTCCGAAGAATGTTCCTTGACTTGAGAAATAGCCACAGAAACAGGTACACGTACTATTCATACTAGTACTCGAGTGTACGTGGTATGTCGTCCGGTTTGTACCCCAGTGGTTCTCCAAACGCTGAGGTATGTTTCTGCCTTCGTGCACGTTGTCTCTCGCTCAGAGTCTCTCTTATGATAATCTGTCTGTAGCAACGTTCTTAAGTAGCGTGAATATAACAGCGGTTCTTCAGATGCTTAGCGATATCGTCTAGCTGCTACTCTCAACAACGTCATTACTACCAGACCTCACACCTCGACCGACGACGACGAGTCCCCAACCACAAGGAGTCTTTTGAGATCCTGCATAAGATGGAGGATGCTATGGGCATAGATGCACAACCCCTTGACGCCTTCCAACCAGGGATGAGAAACGCCCGAGAGAAGCTTCGATGGGCATCTACGCATGTCACGACTGTGCCGGAAGACATCATCGTGGACTCATCGTCCCGTATCTTCGACGTCTACATACCTGCAATTCACGGCGAAAATCCGCAACGCGCGCTTGGACGGCTCCTCTAGGAGATCGTGGCGGAGTCGGGCGACATCTCTCTCCTCGACTGGGTCGGACGATCCTCCGAGTTGTCTTCCAGCTGATATCGCGTCATATGCAGCTCCGCCACGCGTCCTGCCATTTTTATCTGAAGATGAGATCCAGACAGCCATCTGTTTATTGCAAAATACTGCAGCTGCGAGATTGGTCCGAACCAGAGCCTCCGCTACACCATTCGCATGGAGATTATCCTGTCAAAGAGGAACTGGCTGATTCAGAATCTCTTTCTCCAGCGTTACAATTGATCATTTGCCTTGGACAGCCGTTCAGTGTAATTGTGCTAGCACAGCAGCGCGGCGGATAATACAAGAGGATCGCTTCGGATCACGATAATATTGTACAATTCAAAGATATGGCTTCTGTTGACAATCTGACGGATATCAGGGCGCTAGAAATATTGTAGTTGTATGTATTTTGAAACAGTAGATGAGCAGTTTCATTCATGCATTGACGATATCTATGCATATCCAGTGTGAGAAGTGTCTTTCCTGCTGCTGGTGTAAGGGATAACGCCCAAGCTTGATCCTTGCATAGCGTGGGCTAGATGCCTGTGAATGGTCCTGCAGCTCTTGTCGCATGCATTCGTCATTACTCTAATTATTTAATATCTGGGAGACTAAGAAAACCGCTGAAAGACCCCTGGCTACCTCAGTGAAATATAGTATAAGGCTACAATATTTCTAAGGTCCTGATGTCCATCATGGCATGGACAGAGGACACGTTTTTGACTTCCGCAGTGATATCGTAATCCGATGCGATCCTCTTGTATTCTCCGCCCTGCTGCTGCGCTAGCAAAAACGCGCCAAATGGCTGTCCGAGGCGAACGATCAATCTCAATGCACGTGAGTTAGGTTCCGAATCAGCTATCTCCTCTTCTCCAGGCAAATCGCTGACGACCTCGTCAGAGTCATCTGGCGGAGGACAACCTGCCAAGTTTTCCTCGTCTGCGAAGTCAGGCTGCTCAAGGAGACGACGATCCCAGGGACGGACGAGTAAGAACGACCGTCGAGTGGGCCTGAGCCGCGAGAATTGAATCAGATTCTCTTCAGTGGTGATTGATAGGTCATCAAGTCCGTCTGCCTTGACTGTATAAGTGGACGATGCTTCTTGATCTGGACCAGAACTCCGTCTGATTTCTGTGACAGGGAACACAATGCATGGCAGACGGAGCCTGCAGTTTGCAAAGCGAGGAGCGCTCATATTGACAAGCTGGTCATGAAGTTTCGAAGCCTGGTCTACGGCCGCAGTGTGTCGCAGCGAAGAGACCGCCGTTTGAATCTGATCTTCAGACAAATATGGGAGGGCGCGTGGGGGGGCTGCGTAAGAGGATATGTGGGCTGGAAGACAGCTATTGAACTCGGACGGTTGTCCGACCCAGTCCAGGGGGGTGATATCGCCCGATCGAGCCACGATCTCTTGCAGAAGTCGCCCGAGCGCATTTTGCGCATTTTCGCCATAAAGAATAGGTAAATGGATGCCGAAGATGCCAAACAATGAGTACGCGATGTCTTCCGGTATAGTGGTGGCACGCGTAGACACCCATTGGAGTTTCTGTCGAGCGTCTCTCATACCGGGTTGGAAGGCGACGAGGACGCGTTCATATATGCCCGTAGCGTCCTCCAATTCATCCATGATCTGGACAGACTCTCTGTGGTTTGGGGAGTGATCGTCGAGGTATGGAGTCCAATCTTTTTGGTAGAAGCGAATGACTTTGGGAGCGAGGAATTCTGGGACGGTCCATCCACGGGTGTTCCAAGCACTCTTAGCCAGTGCACCAGATTTAGACGAAGGTGGAACGTCTGAGAGGTAGACGACCGTGAGCGCTGAACGCCGATACCAGGAAAACATGGAGTTGAGCGAGTTTTGGAGCTCAACATAGTTATTCTGGTCGATGCAACAGGTGTCGACCCACGCCCAGTGATACCCAGCGTGACGAGCTAATTTGGAGAATGACTGCAATTTAATGAGACCACCAGCTGCCTTCAACTTGTACACGTCATTGTCTTGGATGTCGTGCAGCAGCGGCTCGTTCTCTCCCCATCTATGGGATAACATGGCGTAACGGAAGTATGCTACAACCGCGTCTGCAATGCGCTCTATCGGGAGATCTGCATGCTTCATAATCGACAAGAGAAGCTGTTCGTACTCTGTAGTCGTTTTGAAGGCGCTTATCTGCGCTTCTCGATCACATAAGAGCCCGGTGTTGGTGTTGAGCAGACGAAGCGGGGCGGTGTGAAGTTGGACGTCGATGAGCTTCTGGATGATGCCCTCTGCTCTGGATGGACTGACATACTTGTCGCGCAGCTCTGAGAAAAGAGTTGAGCATCTGAACACTCAGCGTCTTACTTAGGACTTACTTCGTATTTGCATGCCGCGAGCACTGTCCAATTTCGCAAGCATGATTTGAAAGGCCTCGACAGCTTCACGGTAGCGTCGTGCGCCATGAAGCGCTGTATGCTTCAACTGATATCCAACATGCGACGAAGGCTCGAGTTCGATTACCTGTGCATCGCCACAGTAAGCATCGGCTAGAAAAACTGGCTGAATGGATGTCACCGCACCTTTTGCGCATCGAGAAGCGCATCCTCCCATAGAGATTGTTCCAACTTGGCCTTGCTGCGGTTTGCAGATATGGTGCCGCTTACGGAGTTCAGAATCAAAGAAGGCTGAACGGTGACGTTCTTTGTATCGGTTCCGAGTATCTGTAGCACGAAGCAAGCTCGGATTGTGCTATCAGAGTTAAGGATGGAAACATGCCTTTGAATCAGGAACTTGAGCCTTGGCAGCAAAAAGATGCGTGATGAGATGATGAAGGGGCGGGAAATCAACAGGAACATACCAATGATGCCGGTGTCTCTGTCAAAGCATCATCGGGCGCTGCCCAATCTGAAATAATCTTATCCCGACATCCACTCAGGATGCGCTTGTTATCCATGGAGAGGGTGACACATGATGTCGACAATGCTGAGCGTTGGAAGGCGGTAAATGTTCGTCGATCTGAGAGCCGCCGGAACCCGACTTTGCTATCAAAAAATGTAGAAGCGATGGGTGTGCCCGCAAGGGGATGAGCGACTTGCTTCCAGGTGGAGGCGATCGTGCACTCGAGCAATTTGCCATGATCGGGCGTCCACGTGACATTGTGTGACGTATAAGGAGAGGTCGCCGAGGTAGACTTTGCATTGATTAGGATGATCTGTAGCGCAAAGCACGCTCAAAATATCTTATCAGGGTGAAGAACCGAAACATGCCTTTGAATCAGAAACTTGAGCCTGGGCAGCAAAACAACGCGAAATGAGATGATGAACTCGGAGGGGGAAGCCTTTTAGGGGTTGTCCGGATTGCTTCCAAGTAGATGCAGGTACTATGGCGCTATTGCCCACTGAAAGAAGGCGTCTTATACATCGCGAACTCGAGGACAACCTCGTCATAGGTGAAGACGGAATAATGTCGATGCTCTGGATAGCTGGGGACTACATACACCCCTGCTTTAAAGTACCTTCAAATTAAAAAGGAAATCACAGGAAATCGCACCTTCCTATTGTGGTAGTGTGTTGAGATGCTGGGACAGCATTCCCAGTTCTACGGAAAGCCGGAGCACCGTGCTCGTTTTGTCAGCGAATTTGCTCACGTGCGGTGACAAGACCCCAAACACCATAATTTTGCATGCCGTGAATATTGACGTGTTGGTTTGTTGACCGGCATTTGCCAGTTGTGCGCACAATTTTGCCAAAATTCAACTTCATTTGCATCTATGTACAGATGTACAACTTGTTCAGCTCCGGACTGGAGGCAATACATATAGTGCGGCTTGGAAACTGTGTTCAGATTACAACGACAGAACAAGAAATTCAACCAATCTACAAGGCATCCATCTCTGCCTCTGTTCCCATCTCCATTTCAGCTGTCCCCATCTCCATCTCCATCCCTATACCTGCTGCTTTATAAATTTCTAGTTTAAAGCCACTCCATTTACAGTAGTCATTGCAATTATGCTCCTGCTTGAATGCACTGACTGCACGTTCAATGTTGCCATCCCCGAAGACATCGGCATCCTTGCCATTGTTGACTAAGCTACAGTCCTGAGATGAGTGGTACACCATTGCAAAGTGAAAGAAAAATTACGTATGGATGAGTAAGAACTTTAGGGTCGGACAAAATTTCGGATCCACCTGCAGCGGAGCAGTCAGCCTAGAAGATCATGTACGATACCACACAATGTTAGATACCTTGATAATTGGAGATGAAAGCGAGACCACCAGTTTTGGTGTATTGTATATGTTGTGTGCAAGCTTAAAATTCGGCAATTTCATAGCCAACCTCATATGGGTCAAGCATTGGGTTGCAATCCATATTATGGATATATTTGAGGAAGTTGTCGGTGATCAACTCTTCAACAAGGTACCCAGCATGAGGCATCTGAATCGTCAACTTCGATTTTTGGCCAGGTTGTACTTGATCGTGTGATAATGCGAGACCAGCCTCAACAAAGCACAGGCGAGGGATATGGAAAGGTGGAGGTTCAGACGAATTTGAAATACAATGATCAATGTACTCATATGAAAATGTTAGCAATGCACATGCCCAGTATAGCACATTTGCCTCTTTGAACAGCTTTGGAAGCTCATCACTTATCATATAATGTCTGATCGTAAATCTCGTCGGGTTTTTGCTGCCGCCTGGAGGGTAATGCTTGTAAAAGGGTCACTTAACTGCAACCTTTTGGTGTGGGCATGAACCTAGGAGAGTTTCGGGGGCTGAGAACAGTGTCAAGAAACCCAGATGGGCTGTTTTGAAGCCTCCGGCACTGAGCATATCATTTGTGGAAGTCTGAATTGTAAGCTGGCCACTATGGCCCAATTCAGTACCTGTGTGTAAGGCAGCATGAAGCTCCGGGTCCTCTAAAATGACAGATAGTGGGCGCGTCAGGACAGGGAAGAATTCAATGGTCTCGTGCTGTATAGTGAGCACATGCTTACTTTGTTTGACATTTATGTTTGCAGTCCCACCAGACTTCAAAACTTCCCTTAGGTGTTCTTGATCTGGAGAATGGAAAGCAACCTTAGCAGGCGCTGCTTTCTTGAGGGGGGGCGAGGATGGTATGCTAGTGATCTCACGGTGAAACTGCTGCTTGACTGGCACTTGGGATGATGCTTCAGATGGTGCTTCAGATGATGGTGCTTCAGATGATGAGACAGTCGATGAATTAACCGCTGCACTCAAATGGACATTCTCTTTCACAGAAGGTGCAGAGAGTAACTCGGGCTGTGAATGTGTGCTGAATCATTCCTAAGGATATAGGATTTCATGTAAGTATGTACCTATTTGTCAATGTTGGATGAGTACAAACCTCTTCAGCTTTATCAAGCCATGTCTCATAGTTCTCCCATTGAGCTGTGGGTACAACAACATACAATAGGAATTGTTTCGGCTTGAATGTCATAGCGCGCAAGCCTTTGTGAGTTGCATGCATACACTGAGAGTAAAAATAAGGTTGACGAGGTGGATGGGTTGACAAATCAACCCATCCACCATCCTGAATGATGAGTTGGTCTTGTCACCATGGAAAGCCTCCTGCAAAAGCTTGTATCTTCAGCCAGATGGTGTCCAGAGTGAGTGCAATGAGTCCTGGTGCGTCAATGCATGCATCAATGTCTTTCTTGCCCTCACATATGTTCTGAAATTAAAAGCTATCAGTACAATAGTGTTCTGATTCTATGGTATGTACTCCAAACGGTATGCCACAGGCACCCTTCCTCCTATTTCTGCCTTCCTGAACAGCCGAGATTTCTAAGCTAATAGTCTCGGCTGGGGGAACAGCATATGCTTGTTTGGCCCAGCATTCTCGTTCAGCGCCATACTGTGCATGGTTCGCTGAGTAGCCAGGCTGACCAGCGTTGACATTACCCCGGCTGGAAGGAACAGCTATATCTGGGCCAGCATGACTGTAAGAGGCACTAGTAGCAACTACATGTTGTAGGGACTCATATTTCTATGGGCGCATAATGGGCATATTCACACAAGCAGTCTGTTTATCATTCACATAATGACTTGCACTTCCATTGGTATATCATGCAACACGTTCCTGTATAACGCACCATAGGTGCGATGCTTTCCCGCACTCGCGCGATGTATTCCCACGCTCGGGCTTAGCGTGCGTTCTTGCACATTTTCGCATTTCATCGCACATTTTCACATTTCATCGCGCATTTTCGCGTTTCATCGTGCACTTTCGCATTTCATCGCATTTCATCGTGCATCATCGCATTTCATTGCCTATTATCCAGGAGCGCCTATCCATGTCCAACCACCTCATTGGTACGTCATATTCCTTGCCTCATGGTTGTAAAAAGCATTGCAGCATTATTACATGTTATTACGTACTATCAGTGCGTTTTCTTCCTATCCCTTCCGTGTCCGACGCGATTTTGTCTAGTATATAGTTTGATGATTGCACTACTACTCTCCCCCCCATTACTCCCCTTTACTGTACTTCCCTCACTATCGGGTTTTACTCTGAAGTAGTAGTCACCATTAGGGCGCACTTTGTGTTACCTATGGTTATTGCCATTGGACCAGACCAGATTAATCAGACCTTGCTTTTCACTCGCTTTGCATTGCGCTCGCTTTGCGTATCCATCGATCCATTATCTATCCACCCCTCTATATCACTCCTTATTCTCCGCATTCCATCCACACTTTCCCACGACAACGCGCGCTATAAGCGCGCGCCTTCCCACGCTTCGCTTACCTTAGTGCGACTTTCCCGCACTTCGCATTCTCATCGTGTTCTTCACGTTCCTTCACGTTTCTTCGCGTTTCTTCATGTTTCTTCGCGTTTCTTCACATTTCTTTGCGTTCCTTTGCGTTCCTTCGCATTTGTCTCGCGTTTCTTCTCGCACCTTTGTGCATCCTTCAGACTACAAGGGTCTCTCATATATCTGGTTCTGTGTGCAGTAGCAGTCCCCTTTAGGGTCGAACGCGTCTGTCTCAGGCATAGCAGCCTAGGTGCAGCAAGACCCAACATTCTGCCTCACCAGCAGCATTGTTGATCTCACATTGAGAGAGTGATTGCATGAGCAGCAGTCACTTAGTGCCTTCAACGTGGTGGCTGCTGAACCAACGCTGAGAATTAATTAGTAAAGGCAAAAATGATGCAAGTATGAAGACGAACCTGGTTTCCATGCAGCATTGATGTTTTGCCGGATGACTTGAGCATCAGGACGCTGAACACTGGTGGGCCTCACTGATGTTGCTCTTTTGCCTTCATAGTGTCAGTGACAAGCTCCGCAAACAAAGCGTCCACGTTGACCAACGACTATTGTAGCGATGTAGAAACATGGCTCTCCCTTCCAAATTTTTGCAGCACATGCAGAGCGTTCACAGATGCGGTCTTCATTGGCGAACGTGTCTTCAGTGAACTGGGACACAAGTTCATGAGAGGCCATAATGATGAAGATGCAAGATACAATTATATTTTGATCTAGGATGTGACATGTTAAATACTGTAGACCTAGTGAGAGCGCTATGGGCCTTGGGCCATACTAGTAACTAGACCGTCCAAATCAACATATTGAGTTGAGCATAAAGGCTTCACTGAGAAGCATCTCTGGATGTACCTGCATCCACTCCTTCAGCCTGGGAGCATCTATAGCCACACTAGACTTACCAGACTATCAGTTGCCAGACTCATGATGGACGACACACCGGTCCATCGAGCACGACCAATGGATCTGGGTGAATTGGGAAAGGGAGAGGGAGTGGCTATGTTTCTAGCTGGGAGCTGTGCAGCTCACAAAGGACGCCCTTATTTTGCCCTGATTTCCAGTGTGATGGACAACACACCGGTCCATCGAGCACAACCAACGGATCCAGAAATTCAAGTGCGAATAGTGTCAGTGATTGAGGAGTTGCAAGTGCAGGTACGAGATATCAAGGAAAATGAGCTTCACCGCATCAAAGCCCAAGGCAATACAAGTGCGTACCAAGATTTCTTGTCAATTTCGAGTCCTAAGTGCCATTTGGCAGGAACAATACTCATCTAGGATGGGTGGGGTGATGAAGGGCGAGGACAGTCAAGCCTGCTGATACCTGTCCAAATATGTTAGTATGTAGTGCCTGGTGGGGGCGGGTGAAGGTGTGAAGGTCGGCCATGCTTGGGGGTGCTGGCATCTTCAAATGCATGAGTGCGGTAGATGGGAGGAGCAGCGGTTCAGGTCAGGTGACGTGGTCGCTGGTCTTATGGCGTTTCTAGAATCGGAATGTCCCTGATGTTGATTTATGTGGTGCCATTTTTTGGAGTAAGTTCATTGCGTCATGTGATTTCGAGGGTTAACGATATGGCTATTCTGTAGATGTTGCTGGTTGTCACTCCTTCACAGATTTCTTGCAGAGCATAACAGGCCCCCTAATCTGACTCTGATTGTCAGAAATTTCCTAAAGTGGTTGCAATGACGTGATGTTGACATGCTGTTTGCATGCCATTGAACTCAATTGAAATGCCTCCTGAAATGATAAGGTAATCTAATGGCTGAGTTTCAATATATTGTAAGTCCTTCGTAACGTGCTTCGGCACATAGATCATCACCTTTTATCAGTGCCTGCAGCACACTCTTCATGTTCTCGCGCATTCCTCACTCTATACCCCCACCTCAACTATCTTTGTATACAGCTGTACAATACTGTCAACTACATGGGTCCAGAGTGCTCAAAGCACTGTAACTTATGTGACTAGGATATCAAGCCACGAGGATGGACCACCCACTAGAAATCTTGCGAGACGAAGGCAGCCAAAAGACAATGGGATCAGGTGATTGTAGATGCGATTTGGAAGGAGAAAGGTGCGTCTGTTATATCTTTGCCTTGATGTATTGTCGAAGCTGATGTTTAATTGTATCAAAATACAGTGTCGGATTTGTCATTGAGACTCGGCAAACCTCAATCAGCCATTCGTATCCCTGTACTAGGTATGTAGTAGCATTTTATTTTTGTTTTGCTTTCTACGGCACTCACAAACTCACAGTTGAAACGCAAAATCACGCAGAGTTCCTCAATGTGGACTTCGGTTATGATGATCCAGTGATTGGTCCAGGTGAGTCGTCGACACTTAATTGTTTTCATTGATCTCACTAACACTTGGGCTGTGTACCCTATTCAATACAGGCCCTTCTGCAC
This sequence comes from Suillus cothurnatus, assembly GCA_016758765.1. Classification (NCBI taxonomy): domain Eukaryota; kingdom Fungi; phylum Basidiomycota; class Agaricomycetes; order Boletales; family Suillaceae; genus Suillus; species Suillus cothurnatus. Next base: position 371,467 of record JABBWL010000020.1, on the reverse strand, counting down.
TCAATGAACCAGAAGTCGAGGCCGCAGTCCCCACCTTCAATCAAGATGACATCAAGATCAAGTATCATCTGAGTAGCGGCATCAAGGCCAAGGTATACAGCTTCGATAACTTTGAGCGTCGTGCCGCAGACTTCCTGGTCCCTCCACCTGACAGCCAACCTTGGAGTCCATTTAAATCTCGGCTCGAGTTTGAAATTGCCGAGATCATGCTCGAGGTCGGGTTCAACAATCAACAAACCGATCGTCTTGTCAAGCTATGTCACCGCTGTGCTGTGGGGAAGGAGAAACTCACATTCAAAAACCACAAGGATATCCACAACATGTGGGAGGCTGCTTCGCATCGCATTACAAAGGTGGTAGTATATCCTTTCTCTAGTGCAAATGAGTCTGACATAGCATGAAGTATAGTTTATGAAGGAAGTGATCTCAGTCCCGTTCACTGGAGATGAGGGACTGCAGGAGTATGACATGCATTACCGAGACCTTTGGGAGCTGGCTGCTGATATGCTTCGCAATCCCCGGCTCTTTCCTCACTTCACGTTTGATGCACACCGCCTCTCAAAGTTTGATGGTAACACATTTGTTTCTTTTGTTGATGAGCCTTTCACTGCGCGAGATATTTGGGATGTCCAAGTATGTGATGATACTTCGTAGTTTCTATTGTGCCCTTATGTTTGTATTACTTGTAGTTGCAACTCCCACCAGGTGGGAAGCCTTTGGCATATATACTCTATGTGGATAAGACAAAACTCTCCTCCTTCGGTACCGCAAAAGGTTACCCTGTGTATGCTCATTTAGCAAATTTACCGACTGCAATTCGAAACGGGCAAGGTGAAGGCGGTGGGTATGTGGTAGGATGGCTGCCAATTGTATGATTTTCTTTAGTGACTCGCTGTTAGTGCTGATGCAGTTTAAATAGGTTAAGGATGAAAAATTACACTCCGGAAAGCCCAGCTGGGTAGACTTCAAAAACACTGTCTGGCACAAGTCATTTGCCAGGATTATCTCCTCGTTAGCATCAAAATCGCAAATGGGCCAGTGGCTCGAATGTCTAGACGGTGTCACGCGCTGGTTCTTTCTCTGCATCCTCATTCTATCAGCAGATTTCAAAGAACAGTGAGTATTTATTTAGTCATTACAGTTGAATTGTTTTTTCTAATTGCTTAATGGTACCATTACAAGATCTGTCATGTCACTTACTCGAGGGATAATGAGTCTTTGGCCATGCCCCATTTGTTTAGTTCCTCGAGACGACCTGTGGGATACTTCAAAATCATATCATCGGCGAACATCGAAAGAGTCGCAAGCAGTCATAAATGCTGTGTGTGCGAAAGAAACCTTCGAAGAAAGAGAGGAACTCCTGAAAGAACAAGTGCTTCATTTAATTGAGGTGAGCAAATATTTCCGCATGTCAATATCAAAGATGTCAATGATTCATTGTCTTATTAGAATGCATTCTGGGCAGTAGCATTCACCTGCGTGCATCGAGCATTGTCACATGACCATTGTCATTTCAATCATGGCAGACTCTGGTCACGCCATCTCTGGGTTGAACTGCAGAAATATGTTGTAACTCTCGGAAGGGCAAAAGTATTGCAAGTTGACAATTGGTTCGTTCTTTTTGACTTGTCCTTTATCTGATGCTCAATATTGATGTGTTAGATTCGAAGATTTTCCATGTTGGCGAAATCTCAGGCACCCAAACCAGGTTATTGGTGTCACATTTACAGACAGCTCCGTCCACAAGGATATTTCTAAGGTTCATTAACTCATGTGGTTGCGCTGGCTACTAACTTTTTCTCTTTCAGATGATAATTTACGCCACGCATGATGTCTTAACCAAGACTGATTGTCCACTTGGTTATTTTCTCTTATGGTGTGTACGCCATTACCTCGAGATGGATATGTACGCTGCTCTGGAGGTTCACACAGCCAATACAATCGAGGAGGGGAGACATACAGTTCAAGCATTCACATCACTCATGAAGGTATGTACATTGTAGTTAGTTGATAACCCTACCTTGACACATCAGCAGCAATACATGACACAAACCGCCAATGACAATGTGAAGAACTGGAATTTTCCCAAACTGCACATGACGACACATATATTCAATGACATTGAGGCTAAAGGTGCCACGCGCAACTACAACACCAAACCAAACGAGCAAATGCATGGGCCCTTGAAGGATTGGTACCTGAACCGGACTAACTTCAAAAATGTTGTGGAGCAGGTAAGCATCATTGACAATGGCATTTGTAATTCCTACTAAAATCTTGTGCTATTTTATCTACATAATAATCAGATCCTTCGCATTGACCATTGGTTACTTGTAGCTGATGACATTGGTCGATGTATTTCAGACTTTGATGAATATTCGCAGTGGAAATCAGACTCGGATGGCGAGGATGATGATGCATTGGATGATGAAAACACCGACATTGGTCCAGGCGCAGATAGTATCAGTACTTTAGATCCGTCACAACATGTGAGAATGGGATCTCGACAAGCATCGCAGACCTTCTGTTCCATCAAGAATGCGCACAAGACCCAAGTTGAATTCACCAACTTCTTCATCAAGTTGAATGTGTTCTTAAATACTTTTCTACCTGCCTGCAATATTCCGCTGTCGAATGGAAGAATCCACTTACTATCAGATGATACTGTAGGTGAATTCAATCCAGCCTTGTGTTATTACTATACTGATTTGAAACATTGACAAGTTACCGAATATCGATTCTTATGTGTCAACTATGAATCCCTGGTAGACTGGAAACAGTATACCGACTATCTTCGGTGTAACCCTCAGTTCTTCAACACGCCGCGTTTTGACTGGGTCTTCATCCAGACACAGAACGGCGTCATCCTTGGACGCTTAGTATTCCTTTTTCAATGCTCCATTGGGAATGACATACTTTCCCTTGCTCTCATCCATCCCTTTGACGCTCCGACAGGGCCACAACCTCGACAGGACAAGCAACTTAACCTTTTGAGAGTTCATGCGCAAAGGCCGAGTTCTTCTCGGTACAATCGATCATTTGTGGGGCCCTCCTAGTACAGGATTCAGGCGGTGACATGCACAAATTCTGCCTTGTACATGGTCATAGACATATTTTCATCTAAGTTTCTACCCTATACAAGCTCCTAATAATAGTCCACTATACTGTCCTGAATTTTCCTAATCAAAGAAGAATTTTATTCAATAATTTCTGAGCCTACAAACATTACTTTACAACTTATCTCTTCACAATAATACTTATCTTGGTCAGAAAACAGCTTCAAAACCCTTTAATTTTCATTAGTCAGCAATTTCCCACACCTTTCATAATTTTTTTACACATTTTCACATCTTTTGAGATACTTTTACAGAAACACCCCAACATCTAAAATATTAGCAATTCTACATCTGGACATAGTTATGTCTATGTAGGGAATTTTGCTTTGAAGAATTGTAAACAAACACAACATCATTTGAGTAATGTGTTGTCTGTAAATATGAACAAACTCAGAATTAAGGTATTCAGTAAAAGAGCACTAAGAATGTCTATTTTAGGGCTAGTGGCTAGAGCACAGCAACTAGGCAGTGCAAAGTCTTGGCACACAGCCATAAGTACAGCATTCAGGCAGTATAAAGTCTTGGCACACAGCCTTTCAAGCACTTTACCTGAGACTTCCAAAATAGGTTAGCTCTGCACAGGAAGCACTGCTACTTGACCCAAGGATGCCAAATATGGGTTCCTCTGCCAAAGTGCTTCATAATACTTTATTCAACAATTCTAGGTATTTTACTTGTATACCAATAATTTCTAGCATAGCCACCAGTAGAGTAGTATATAAGGGGCTCACTTTCTCCCCTTTGCAATAACAATACCCATCTTTTACACCTAAGAATTAGTAGGGGAATCATAGGGAAAATTCCCTAGGTTCTCAGAGAGTGAATATCTGAGTGACTATTTGAGAGAAATATTAAGTTATTTCCTCCATTCCTTTGACATCATTTGCAACATCATACAAGGCATCTGAGGCCACATCTGAGCCATCTTACACAGTACATTCCAGGTTCTCTTTTAGACACAGAAACAGTTCTGTGGGGAGAATATTAGTATTTTCAGCAATTAGGGAAGACAAATAAGGCTTGCAGTCAGTCAACAATATTAAGAGCTTGGCCACTTAAGACTACATCAAGAGGGTGTATTCTGTTCTGGTCTGCGTCATACTCATCGTGAGTGCCTGAGCAGCAGAGGGTTGGTTTCGAAGTCACGTATTGGGTCGTCTTGATAGTGCATGATCTTAGTTTGATCTCCATTGTTGAGGATAAGGAATATCCAAGAAGGATATAGCTTTAGGTCATTATATTCTGTTGCACCATTATATTCAGAGAAGTCATAGCACTGCATCAAGCCAGTTATTGACTTAGCTTAGTAGAAGATCATAAGCACTGCATCAAGCCAGTTATTGATCTTATTTTCCCTCCACCTTTAGTCACTAGTGTTTTGCTTAGAGAACTCAACAAACCTATTCCCCACGAACAACCACGTTATCGACCGTTGGTAATTGTCTGAACCGTTGACCGTGGTAGGATATTGAAATTGGTAATTTTATTGCTTTTCATATCCTAGTAAGACAGCGGCAACCCCCTTGATTACTTTGTTGTCGACATCGACACAGACATGTTTCTTCGTGTAAGGGAGATGCATCAGCAGGCGGGTCATCCAGTGCGCATCTGACTAATTCCGCTTTCAGGTAAGTCTTTCATCTCTTTGACATTGAGGCGCTCTGCTAATACATTCCTCAGTAATAGACTAGTCAAACTATGTTTCTATGTAGTCTATCTTCACATCTTTGCTTCTACCACCCGTTTCTGAATCACCCACCTCTCAAGCGCTTCAACACCGACATTTGAAAACTAACCATGCACACTTCTCACACCAGATTGAGGCGCAAGCGTGGCAATATTGACAACATCGAGGACGACGGACCACCTCTGCATGTCTCACGGGCTGAAGACACCCAGTCTGAACATGGCCATGCACCAAGTTGACGAGTGTGGCTCGACAGATGGCTTGGCCCGGTTACCCGAGATGGTGCAAGGAGGTTGAAAATCCTGTGTGCGCTATCGACTTTGTGTAGCGATCCAAGTTTGATCTTGTTCTGTGAGTCGCAAATCCAAATTATTGGTGGTCACCTACCTTGCTCTCATCTGCATTCTCAACAACCTGACTCCTACATCCCTTTCACATCACCACCACCAACCATAACCACAACCACTGTCGTAATAACCAAAAGGTTCAACAGCAAGACAATGGTTAGGGCACTCACAGAGGCAACCTCGGATGCAGGATTCTCAAGAGGAGCCACCCAAGGATGAACGGTCTTGGGAACATGGGCCTGGATGGCAAGCGCAAGGCAATTGGGATGGAGAAGGAGAGAGATAAGGAGTGGGAGAGAGAGCAGCGCTGAAATGACGATGACGATGACCTGAATAAGTGTGTTGTGTTTGATATTGTGCTATCTCTTGCATTCTCATATTGTTTTGTTCACAACTGGCAGAGATGGGAGTTCCATCCCTTACCTGCCAACCCTGCCCACACCTCCCTTGTTGAACTGAAAACGGTACCACCCTCCAGATCACCATCACCTGTGGGGACACAATCGCGCTCTCACTCTCCTGAATCTTACTACTCTCATATGTCTTCACGAGGTCGTTCACACTGGTCCTTATTCCCAAAGTCTCGACAGTTCACCAACTGCAACTTCAATCAATGATATATCACTATTTATATCACAAACCACCATCCAACAACCACGTGGTGGCCCTCTCCCCATAACAAGGGACGCTGCGCCACCCCTACCCCCCCTCCTAGCATTATCATCACCAAGAATGACACCATGTCCGATTTTTCCTGAAGAGCAGGTATGTCGCTCTCGTCTCCCATCCACTGTATCTCTGAATCTAACTCCAGACTCAGACACCACGTCCGATTCTTCCTGAAGAGCAGGTATGTTGCTCTCATCTCTCATCCGCCATATCTTTACCTCCACTGCCATTGGCCCTCCAACACCATGTCCAATTCTTCCCAAAGAGCAAATATGTCACTCGGCTATTGATTCACTCTATTAAACTCAACTTAAACTTGAATCTGATCATGTGCAGCAGTTACACATGCTCTATTACTCAAGTCTAAGCGTCTGTTACGAGTTTTGCACCACATTGGTGCACAATTGACTAATCTCTTGCACTGACGTGTAAAACTGCATGTAGCAATTTTACGTCTGACACTGCCAAGGTACTGGGCAGTGCAGGCACTTTATAATGCGTGGTACTAGGTGAGTAATTTCTGTTGTCTCCTGCCCTTCGAACAAAATCTCAATTGGTATCCCCAAAACAGCTTCGTCAAACTGTCATGTCACATGTTTTGCGGCCCAGTGCAGCAGATTCTTCTGAATCTGATAGCGAATGGGATGGTCAGAACACCACTGATGCTGATCATATCTCTATCCCAGGTCCTGGTGCATCTAAAGGAGAACTCCTCGAGGTAATATTTTTTGCACAGTTCTGAGCATTTCCTGACTTGCATATCCACTCAGACGCTCAAAACGCTGCAAGTTCAGATGCAAAAGCTTCAAGAAGAGAATAGGACAATAAAAGAGGAAAACAAGACTTTGCATGCAGCGAAACCCAAGCAAAAACGGCGCGTGGATGCTCATGACAAGCTCAGCGTTCATGAGGAGACTATCTCTATCTATGCTCACAAGTATGGCATGATGATTGAGATGTTTCCCAGTAGTGACCTCCTCAATAAGCACCTTCCAGACTCGCCAACTCCATTTGACAGCACTGACCGATATGCGACTGAATCTACTCAAGAGTCAGCATTTCTGGACAAGCTCTATCATCACTTCCCCAAGTCGTTACACAAAGTGATGGAAAGTTCATACTTTAGCAATCTCGTAAGTGAATTCTCATTCCTGGACTTCTGCGTGATATAATATGATTATTGTAGGTGATGAAATCCATCCCAGATGCTCGTGCTAACGAGATCAAGAAACTTCGGGGTGTTGCTGGCAACATTTTTGACCTCCCTTCAAAATACTTCACCAACACTAGCTACGACAGAGCTAATGTCCCTGAGATCCAACGACTCCTCAGGGTCACATCTTCGACAAACCTAGCATACAAAACATTCCCTCTGGTGCTATTCCCAGAGTTGAAAGAGGACCGATCACTCAAGACTGTCTTCGGAAATTGGCTTCTGTTGGCACGAGTAAGTCTAGTGGTGCTCTCTGATTTGGCTGTCTGTCTCACCTGGAACATCCTCAGATTCTGAAAGCTTTGTTGCATGGTATCACATCCCTCCATCACGCTTCCAGTGGCAGAGGTGCACATACCAACTGCATGAAATGGAATGTTCAGCAAGTCATGCCGGGTTGCATCGCTTGGGCCGCAGTTCTTGTAAGCTACCCATACTATCATCTAAGTTCAATTGGCAGTCATGCTCACGCACTGCTGCAGGCAATATTCTTACTGTCTCCTGACACTGAATTCTTGAGCACAGGCATTGGCAAGAGGTCAACGATTAGCTACAAGGATTTATTTTTCACATATAAGAAAGTTCTAGTGACCAAGTGGAAAATGAAGCGCATTGTACAGATTGTAATTAATATCAACCACTACATCTTCAAAGCTGCATGACCTTCAGCCTTGGATTCTGCTGTACATGAAAATTTCACGAATGCCATTGATCGCGCACTTGTGGCGCTTGACATGGAAAGTTTGGACGATGGAACAGAAACTGCGGCAGACGTAACAGGTCCAGGAACTCCCACAGCCGCTGCCTTGGAGAGACAAGTCAATGCTCTGCCATCTGAATCAATCTCGCAGCCTATCCTCTCCACACAGTGGCGGCACACTACAGAAGCTCCCATTGCCGACAATGTGGCCACCAACAACACTGCTGCTGCAGATTTGGAGGATGCTGCTGCTGCAACACCTCAGGCTGATGAGGTGGGAGCTGCAGTCATCAGCTCATCAGGCAAGGTACTCCAGGAGGTGGCAGATGATCTGAGCAGTACTAGAGGGAGGTCCAAGAAGTCGAAAAGAGGAAGGAAGGCGACCACGCCAGCAATGGCTACTAATCATACCACTCGGCAGGCTCACAAATAGTCTTGAGAATGGATCCTGCACCTATTATTACTCGTTGTATTAGCCCATCGGTTTACTTTGCTGTACTTACTTGGACTCTGAATCATACTGTAACACTAGATTATGCAACTCCTCAGAATTGACAGAGTTATTGGTCCAGGACTCAGAATCTTACAGTGATATTAGGACATGCACAGTGCTGGATATCAGGTGGGAGACGTTTCAATGATGTCAACGTGTGTGGTGATCCAGAATCAGGTGGAAAGACACTGCAGTTCATAGTCGCATTGCTCGTCATCGATCCAGGCGTCGTGGGTGGTCCAGGCATACATGTAATATTAGTCCAGCGCCCATCATCAGCTGCTGCAGCAGAATCAGCGGGAGTGCAAAGTATTGCTATTACATAATAACTCGATGTAAACAAGGTCAAATATCATTTCAACATGTGGCTTAGCATTTACATCGACTTTCTTTCTTTTCAACCTTGTGCCTCAATATTGTCACATAGTAGGATTGGTCGACCTGTGGGTATCACTGGTGCGTGGAAGAGTGGCAGATTAGAGCTTCCTGGTCAGGACAACGGCAGCTTCCTAGAACCCGATAAGAAGCCTCGGGGCAGGTCTGGGAGCAACGTGCTCAACTTTGGATCCCATGGCGGTGCTTCTTGATTTTTTCTGAATATCTCATCATCATTCCGTTTGTATTAGTTTTTTCGTTTCAAAGTGCTATGCTTAGACTAATTGTTATCTTCCCAGCCGTCTTCTGACACATCGTCTCCTTCCACCCAGCCCTCTAATCCACCCTCACATCACCCCAGCAACCCTCTGTCCCTCATGTCCCTCCTCCCCATCAACCCGAACCAGCAGGCAGTTTACCGCAATGGCAGGAACCCCACCTTTTGGTATTCTACTGGGGTTCTTTACTTCCAAATCAACCAATTCCGTGACACCCTTGATGCATACTCCCGTGCCATCTGCATCAACCCTTATATTTCCGAGGTCTGTCAATGCTTATGCTTGTGCCAGTGAACTTGACCTTGGAAACCATGTCATTTCGCAGCATCTCCAGCTGCTCAAGAATGCTCAAGCCACTGGCGGTCAGCTGCCTGCTGCACCAGGTCCTCAGGATGTGCACCCAACTGCATATGCCAGCGCCGTGGTTCCTCCCCCAGGACTCACCGGTCCTCCTCTTCTGCTGCAATCGACATCCACTCGTCCCCCAATCTTCCAGCCTCAGTCAAGTGGCCCACCTAGTGGCGACAACCTTCACTTGCCTCCTCCTGCACCTGCTCCCACATCTAGATCATCACCTGGTCTGTTCCGAGGTGGTCCTCCACCACCTGTAGTGCTGGATGAGAGTCGTCACATGCCTTCACATACACCTCTCGCACCTATGGACGTCGATCGTCCACCCCATACTTGTGACTCTGGTCCTCTCCTGCTACAATCGACATCCACTCGTCCCCCAATCTTCCGGCCTCAGTCAAGCAGCTTGAACATGGCCATACCCTTTCCGACTACGACATTCAGACTGCCCTCGTCTCCCCCCTTGCCAATGGCATGGTCTCCTGGTGGTAAGTCTTTTTTTTAGCTCCTCGATATCCTTCTGGTTCTGATTGTCAGTGTAGCCAGGAATATATTGCTATCGATATTATTGCCGTGGCCGTATTTACAAGACCTAATCGTTATAGATAAAAATTTGTACCATAGGCTTGCAATCTAATAGAAAAATTTCAATGCTCTGATCATGATTGTTATGTGTCGCAATGCTTGACAATGAGCTTGAAAATGATGCTTGCAACAGCCATTTAAATGGGACAAAATTGGAGGTTTGAAAGATTAATTCCATTCAAATAAAACTACAATTGCATTCCAATTCCGTCACAATTCCGTTGCAATTTGGTTGCAATCACCCTGAAATCACGACTCTATCATAGCAACCTATTTAAAGACACTCGCTGCATTTGAAAGTTGAAATCGGTTGCAAGCCGTTGAAATACAAATAAGGAAGTTCTGACAATCCACATCATCGTCAATCCATACACAGTCGAGTTGATCTGGCAGCTCATCCTCTTGGCCAGGTTTGCATGCTTATCTTTCCTCCAGCGGTCATTGAAATTCTTCCTCCAGTGGTGGGCAGGTTCATGTGCTTATCTTTCCTCCAGCAGTCGAGTTGCATTGCTTGATACAGTGCACACTTTGCCATGTAGGTAATTGTCTCACCGTCTTCATGGGCCTCCTGATTCTCAAAACATAGATGTTTGTGTGGTTCATTATCACTGCAAACGCTTTGTTAGGGCAGTAATGGCCTTATCCTCTTGGGCCTCCTGATTCTAGGTGTTTGTGCAGTTCATTATCACTGCAAACGCTTTGTTAGGGCGGTAATGCCCTTATCCTCTATGTAATATCCGAGGAGCAGCTCCTTGTCTGCAGGTGCAAGTTAGAATGAGGTAAGCATTATGAATGTCCATCACAGTGTATATAATAACATCACAAATGCGACTTTCCTACCAGTGGTGTAAGGAATCATAATTCTGTGGGCGTGAAAAGGCCATATTTACATGAGCTGTCATTTGATCATTTGCACTATGGAGTTGCATAACACTTCCCTGTATAGCGCGCCAAAGGCGCACGCTTTCCTGCGCTTACGTGCTTCCTGCGCCTACACCTTCTCGCGCCTGCGCTTAGCGCGCATTCCCGTGCTCTATCGCCTATCAACCAGGAGGACCGATCCATGTCTGAGTACCCCTCTAATATGTCATACTACATGCTGCACGAGTGTAACAAGGATTGCAGTGCTATTACATGTCATTACATACTATCGCGCATGTTCTCCCTATCCCTTCTGCGTCCGATGAGATCTTACTTAGTATAAAGCCTGATGGTAGCGCTACTGTTCGTTACTTCCCTTTACTGTACTTCCCTAGCGTTTGGGTTTTACTTTAGAGTAGTAGTCACCATTAGGGCGCACGCCCTGTGGTTATTGCGTTTTGGCTTAGATTAGATCGCCTAATCAAGCCTTGCTTCTTGTCCACTTCACCTTTGCTCTCGTTTTACATCGCGCTCGCTTTCACTCACGTCATTTCACGCTCATTACAAATCCCTACACCACTCCTTGCCTTCCGCATCACTTGCGCGCTTTCACGCGCCCATGCGCACCATAGGCGTGCGCCTTCCCACGCTTCGCTTACCTTAGCGCATGCTTCCTGCGCTCCGCTTACTGCACATTTCTCATCGCGCACTTTGCACCTTTCTATATCCTTGTGCGCATCCCCTGTCTACTTGAGTTCTCCTTATTCCTGGTTCTGTGTGTGGTAGCAGTCCCCTTTAGGGTCGAACGCGTCTGTCTCAGACATAGCAGCTTAGGCACAGCGAGACCTGACATACTGCCTCACCAGCAGTGTTGTTGATCTCACATCTAGAGATTGATTGCGCATGCCGCAGTCAGACTTAGTTCCTTCAGCGGATCACTCACCATGCCCAACCAGTATAAACCTACATGTAAGTTTGGCAGATGTCTTCATTTACTACTTCCTGACTTTAACCTTGACCCTAGCCCCCTTAGATGAGCTCGCACCTCACATCTTACAGTATTGGAAGACACGTCTCAATGATAAAGAGATCATTCTGGCCTTACAGAAACATTTCGATACAGAATGCTATGGTATTGGGTGTGTGGATAGTTATGATGAGCTAACTCAACCACTCATTTATGTTAGGCTCACAAAGTTTTGCCAAATTCGTGTGGATATGGGCCTCAAACGCTTGCGTCAGCAGGGTCACACTATAGAGACCATCTGCGAAGCTGTCACCGAACTTTGGGAGATGTTCCCTCATGCTGGAGCATGAGAGATGATTAGTCTACTCTTTCACGAAAAGAATATGAGCATGGCTAAGTAATTTTGCCCAATTCATCGTGTTGTCAGAGACTTATATAACTATACTAGGTCAGTCATGATGTCGTACTTCACTGCCTATGAACCTGAGTTAGTATGGCAATGTAAAGCGAGGCGACTGAAATGGAAGCGCTTCTGGGCAGCTGGTGTAGAGACTCAATTCTCTACAGGCTGGTATCGGCCTATTTTACGGCTCATGACCACTGGGCTTCACAGCACAACATCACCATCATGTACCCAGGACACTTTCCCACACTCATGCGATGCATTCCCACGCTCGCGCTTAGTTCGCATAGTTGCGCATCTTCACATTCTATTGCACATCTTCGCATTCTCGCACATCTTCGCGTTCTCACACATCTTTGCATTCTCGCGCATCTTCGCGTTCTCACACATCTTTGCATTCTCGCGCATCTTCGCGTTCTCACACATCTTCATGTTTCACCACGCATCTTCGCATTTCATCACAATTTAGTGCGCATCATTGCAGGAGCATCCATCCATTGTCCAGCCAGTTCCTTGGTGCATCGCATTCCATTTATTACTATATCTGACTATGTTTGGCATCGTACGATTATTATTTCGTTATGGACCCTTACTTTACCTCACTTACATACTTAGAGCGCTCCCGATTCGCTTCCGAGCCCTGGGAAGGCGCTTATGTGCGATTTAGGGTTGCCATGTCTGTTTGGACAACTTAGCTTCTGGCAGTCACCATCTATCACCAGTTAGTTCCATGCAGTGCATGTATCCATCGTTGTAGTCCCTAGCATCCGTCTATAGCTAGTGGCAATCACATTATCCATCTATTATCCATCCAGCATCCATCCTCCTTGCCTCAGTTCAGATCTCAGCATCATTTATACGCCCTCCCTACACTTGCACACTTCACGCTGTGACAATTAAGTTTTCTTTGGGCTGATATTAGCTTTACTTACTTACTTTACATTCTTTACATTTGTGGCTTATATAAGCATGTTTCCCTTTCAGCAGTACCAGTCTGAAGTTTGATGATTCACTACCTCTGAGCTTGAGCCTAGATCAGAAACCCTTTAGGGTCAAACACTGTCTTCTAGGACATAGCAGCTAGGCAGGGTATTGGCCACATATTGGTTAGGGAGTGATCCTACTACCTAGCCAAATTTGTGCATCACAGTGCGCTACTTTCCCACGCTTCGCGCGACCATTGCATTTCGCATTTCTTCGCATTTCACCGCATCTCTTCACATTTCTTCGCGCTTTCATCGCATTTGATCAGGGTTGATCAGCATTTACTTGTGGATCTTCGCTTTCCTTGCGTCCCCTTTAGGGTTGAACGCTCTTGCTTCTGTGAGTATAGCAGCTAGGTAGAGCTGAGACTCACTTATACTGGTTTTGCATTATTATAGCTAGTGCCAAGCCAGGTTGTGATACCTACACCGGTGTTAATGATCTCTTTGCCATTGACCAGCACGACAAGTGGCTGAGGTTTGGGCTCAGTCTCCACACCAGAATTGAACCATTTTCAGGGCAGATCATGTGGATCCGAGTTTGGCACTCTAACTGAAATCCGCAGTTAATCCTGAGCTACTACCTCGACACAATCACAGAACTTGGTCATGAGTTTATATACCATTTGTAAATACTTCACTGACACAACTGGCAGACATGCCACTGATCACTCAATCTGATTTAGGTACTGAAAATTATGGCATTGCCAATGCACAGACACTTCTTTGCCAGCGCTATGACCCTACCCTGCAAGGAACTCTGCAGCATTGTTGGATGCATATGAAGAAAAATGTGATGCTGGAGATTACTTGGTCACAACTCCAGCGCAGGTTCACTCCTGGTTTCAAGACCTTGCTGGACGAAGGTGTCATTGAAGGCTGGTATGATTTAGGAAATACCCTTCACATGTTCGTAGCACTCATCTTATGGTTTTATGTGCTTATAATGTCTTGCTATTCATCTAGGATGGTCTTTCATTGGGTGTTTATACCCTGGTTGCAGCAGGAACTGAATGCTTATAGGGATCGAGTGAACAATACTGCCAAAAGGCATGACTGCAACAAGGTAATCTATTCATTTCCATCTTGTGACAATGTGCACTTATGATCCCTCTAGATTCTCCCACACAGAGTCCCAAATCTTATATATGATTCTCCTGAAGATTTCGGTGCATTGGACTTTAAGGTATTTATCTACATAAGTGACCCTGTGCGAAGGCTGACTATGCCAATACTAGGTTTCTATAGATCGTGAGGGCATCGACTATGTCCAAAATTTCTACATCGATGTTTCAAATCCAGTGTTCAATCTTGTCCCACCTAGGCTTGGGGACTTTATCAAACATTGCTATGATGCAATGGGGCGCCCTGCAGTCACTCGGTCATCAGTTTGGAATGTGTACAGGAACGTGCTGTCTGCTGTACAGCTTGCAGAGAACCCGCCTCACAACTTACTACTGACGGAAAATGAAGATGCTCCCACTGACGCATTGCCATTGATTGGTGGCCATACTGATTTACCTTTTAACGAGGAATCAGATGACATGTACTACATGGGTGGCATGTGTGGAGGATTGGGCCTAGGTACTTCGTGAATCTCCTTCAACAAACAATATACTGATGAGAGCAAAGGTGATTCTCACATCCATGACTTAGATGCTCTAGCCGAGCTTGATGAACCCAATGTTGCATCAGATAATGATCCTATAGAAGACAATGTTGATCATACAGCCTTGATAGTTTGGCAATTTTCAAGCGATGAGTCGGAGAATGATGGCATAACAGATGAGTGGTGACATTGGATTACGCTAGTGTACCTCATAAATTATTTGTGCAAATACTTGTTTGGACTCTGGAGGCGTGTCAGGTGTCCTGTAGAAGCTCGTTACCTTATTAGGCAATGCACGTGAGCAAATTCGCTGACAAAACGAGCACGGTGCTCCGGCTTTCCATACAGTTCCTATTGTGGTAGTGTGTTGAGATGCTGGGACAGCATTCCCAGAGGACGCTGGGAATGCTGTCCCAGCATCTCAACACACTACCACAATAGGAAGGTGTGATTTCCTGTGATTTCCTTTTTAATTTGAAGGTACTTTAAAGCAGGGGTATATGTAGTCCCCAGCTATCCAGAGCATCGACATTATTCCGTCTTCACCTATGACGAGGTTGTCCTCGAGTTCGCGATGTATAAGACGCCTTCTTTCAGTGGGCAATAGCGCCATAGTACCTGCATCTACTTGGAAGCAATCCGGACAACCCCTAAAAGGCTTCCCCCTCCGAGTTCATCATCTCATTTCGCGTTGTTTTGCTGCCCAGGCTCAAGTTTCTGATTCAAAGGCATGTTTCAGTTCTTCACCCTGATAAGATATTTTGAGCGTGCTTTGCGCTACAGATCATCCTAATCAATGCAAAGTCTACCTCGGCGACCTCTCCTTATACGTCACACAATGTCACGTGGACGCCCGATCATGGCAAATTGCTCGAGTGCACGATCGCCTCCACCTGGAAGCAAGTCGCTCATCCCCTTGCGGGCACACCCATCGCTTCTACATTTTTTGATAGCAAAGTCGGGTTCCGGCGGCTCTCAGATCGACGAACATTTACCGCCTTCCAACGCTCAGCATTGTCGACATCATGTGTCACCCTCTCCATGGATAACAAGCGCATCCTGAGTGGATGTCGGGATAAGATTATTTCAGATTGGGCAGCGCCCGATGATGCTTTGACAGAGACACCGGCATCATTGGTATGTTCCTGTTGATTTCCCGCCCCTTCATCATCTCATCACGCATCTTTTTGCTGCCAAGGCTCAAGTTCCTGATTCAAAGGCATGTTTCCATCCTTAACTCTGATAGCACAATCCGAGCTTGCTTCGTGCTACAGATACTCGGAACCGATACAAAGAACGTCACCGTTCAGCCTTCTTTGATTCTGAACTCCGTAAGCGGCACCATAACTGCAAACCGCAGCAAGGCCAAGTTGGAACAATCTCTATGGGAGGATGCGCTTCTCGATGCGCAAAAGGTGCGGTGACCTCCATTCAGCCAGTTTTTCTAGCCGATGCTTACTGTGGCGATGCACAGGTAATCGAACTCGAGCCTTCGTCGCATGTTGGATATCAGTTGAAGCATACAGCGCTTCATGGCGCACGACGCTACCGTGAAGCTGTCGAGGCCTTTCAAATCATGCTTGCGAAATTGGACAGTGCTCGCGGCATGCAAATACGAAGTAAGTCCTAAGTAAGACGCTGAGTGTTCAGATGCTCAACTCTTTTCTCAGAGCTGCGCGACAAGTATGTCAGTCCATCCAGAGCAGAGGGCATCATCCAGAAGCTCATCGACGTCCAACTTCAATCCGCCCCACTTCGTCTGCTCAACACCAACACCGGGCTCTTATGTGGTCGAGAAGCGCAGATCAGCGCCTTCAAAACGACTACAGAGTACGAACAGCTTCTCTTGTCGATTATGAAGCATGCAGATCTCCCGATGGAGCGCATTGCAGACGCGGTTGTAGCATACTTCCGTTACGCCATGTTATCCCATAGATGGGGAGAGAACGAGCCGCTGCTGCACGACATCCAGGACAGTGTCGTGTACAAGTTGAAGGCAGCTGGTGGTCTCGTTAAATTGCAGTCATTCTGCAAATTAGCTCGTCACGCTGGGTATCACTGGGCGTGGGTCGACACCTGTTGCATCGACCAGAATAACTATGTCGAGCTCCAAAACTCACTCAACTCCATGTTTTCCTGGTATCGGCGTTCAGCGCTCACGGTCGTCTACCTCTCAGACGTTCCACCTTCGTCTAAATCTGGTGCACTGGCTAAGAGTGCTTGGAACACCCGTGGATGGACCGTCCCAGAATTCCTCGCTCCCAAAGTCATTCGCTTCTGCCAACAAGATTGGACTCCATACCTCGACGATCACTCCCCAAACCACAAAGAGTCTGTCCAGATCATGGATGAATTGGAGGACGCTACGGGCATATATGAACGCGTCCTCGTCGCCTTCCAACCCGGTATGAGAGACGCTCGACAGAAACTCCAATGGGTGTCTACGCGTGCCACCACTATACCGGAAGACATCGCATACTCATTGTTTGGCATCTTCGGCATCCACTTACCTATTCTTTATGGCGAAAATGCGCAAAATGCGCTCGGGCGACTTCTGCAAGAGATCGTGGCTCGATCGGGCGATATCACCCCCCTGGACTGGGTCGGACAACCGTCCGAGTTCAATAGCTGTCTTCCAGCCCACATATCCTCATACGCAGCTCCCCCACGCGCCCTCCTATATCTGTCTGAAGATCAGATTCAAACGGCGGTCTCTTCGCTGCGACACACTGTGGCCGTAGACCAGGCTTTGAAAATTTATGACCAACTTGTCAATATGAGCGCTCCTCGCTTTGCAAACTGCAGGCTCCGTCTGCCATGCATTGTGTTCCCTGTCACAGAAGTCAGACGGAGGTCTGGTCCAGATCAAGAGGCATCGTCCACTTATACAGTCAAGGCAGACGGACTTGATGACGTATCGATCACCACCGAAGAGAATCTGATCCAATTCTCGCGGCTCAGGCCTACTCGACGGACGTTCTTACTCGTCCGTCCTTGGGATCGTCGTCTCCTTGAGCTGCCTGACTTCGCAGACGACGAGGAAAACTTGGGAGATTGTCCCCCGCTAGATGACTCTGACGAGTCCACCGGCGGTTCGCCTGGAGAAGAGGAGATAACCGATTCGGAATCTTACTCACGTGCATTGAGATTGATTGTTCGCCTCGGACAGCCATTCGGTGCATTTTTGCTGGCACAGCAGCGGGGTGGAGAATACAAGAGGATCGGATCGGATCACGATATCATTGCACGAGTGAAGGATGTGACGTCTGTTCACAGCATGATGGACCTTAGAACCCTAGAAATACTGTAGCCACATATATGTATTATTTGGGAGACTCGGGACTGTACCATCAGACGCAGCAGAGTTCGGCAGTCGCAGTTTATACTTTGACGATGCATATCATAAGATACGTACATACCTTACAATTCCGAACCACTGCCCTTGTCCTGCACTGGCAACCCTTTCGTCTGATCCCAGAGGCCCTTCCATGGTGCCCTACTACGGTCGAGCAGCAGTACACGAATCAACACCACCTTCAGTTCTCATAACACAAGTGTCAATTGCCGCCTCCGAGTCCATGACCTGCAAGTCAAGTAGTTAGTACGATTGCGTGATTCAGAAACATCAAATGGTAAGATGTTGAGCCAGACATCCAACCCGTTCTCTGAGAGTAAACCTAGAAGGCATGTGACATGAGTTGCCACGTACGCATGGCCGCATTATGTTGACTTGCCAATTCAGCATCAACTACAATAAAAGACCGAACCAAATGCGAACAAGGTCTGATCGTCTAACCCATTCTTCAGCAACGTCAAGGGCATGTCATGGCTCAGCCCTCCTTACTGTTAAAGATCTTGCGCACTTTGAAAGCACCTTGTAACAAAGTAACAATCTAGATGTCGTGACTTGTCGCCAAGGACAAGATAGACGAGATTCGCAGGAATTTGAGTGATGTACTGACCTCACAGGTAGAACAGAGACATCGGAGTGCAGCAGGTAGTCCAAAGGATTTCACTTATATGTCAGATGGCCGTCCACCTAAGTGATACAACATTAATAATGAAGGAGGAGACACACCTCTTCTGGGTGATCTGCGACATAAAATCATGTACGGTTCAGTCCAGGACTAGAGCGCCCCGCTCCATCTGCCACCCTCTCCAAATGCGACCGTCCGCGGTTGCACAACGAAAGACCAATGTGCGGAAGTGCGACTTGGAGGACCTGCGCCAGACCACCCTGATACAGTACTATATTGGCGACACCTGGCCTGGGTGGGATTGGACTCTGAAGATGGAAGGTAGTGGGAACCAAATATGTCCTTCACGAGTCGCCCTTCTATACGTTTTGACGCTCAAGTAGGCCAGGATGAGAAATGAGAGAAAACGAGAGTGAGTGTATTATACTAAACGCGAATAGCGAGTGTAGAGCTAAGGTATAAGAGAGTTCTTGGGCGAAAACCCGCAGGGTCTTCCGGTCCGAAACGCTAGCCTGAACCTGGATGCAAAAGGTGAGCTGTGAGGGGCGGGTGGGCCCGAACAGGTCGAAAAACGAGTGCACTGATTCAGTGTGCGAGCTTAGCGCGTCGGACGAAGCTGGTTGATGGCTGGTGGTGGTTGGGTTTGTTGAGCTCCGAGAGAGTCGAGACGAAGGGAGCCGATGAGTCCGAGCTAGGAACGGAATGTCAGTGAGTGGTACGAGCACAACTTGTAGCAGGGTTGGCCAAACGCTCACAGAAGAAGGCAGACTTGATCAACGCAATCACCGAAGTTGTTTTACAGCACCGCCTGCGTATGTGATATCTGGTGCAGTTGTCGTAGTCCCGCTGATATGTTCGTATTCAGCAATATCTGAAGTCCAAGCAACATGAAGATATAGCGAATTGCAGTTTCTTGATCGGTTGATGGCAAGTCCGTGGAGGTGGCCAAGGAGGTGAAACGTTGTATAATTAAGCAATTGGCAGTTTTGCTGTGTTATGGTGGACGCGCGCGCGGTGGACTACGTCCTACTTATTTTGTACAATGTTCCTCCAAGAAAAGAACTGTACAGTTTTATATCGGGTTGGCTGCGGCGTTGGTGCATAGCGATGTGATAGGGTGGGCTTTCACGTTGCCTTGTACGTTCCTACATAAAGCAGTACTTACAGTACTGAACGTCAAACAAACTACCATACACGGGTTAGCAATCGAGATCCAGGTTGGACAAAGCCTTGATAGAGTCACCAAGAAATCATCGATGTCCGCATGTGTCAAATACATCAAAATGTTGTAGCTACTATCGAAAGTTGAATTTCTTTTTTGCTATATATATAAGTAGCATAGCAGATACTAGTACACACTGGCTTTCAATGACCCTCAGTACCGAGATTCCTACAGGCGTCGGCCCTTGAGTCGCAAAGAGACGGTGTAGATGCGGAGTCCTCAAACACCGCCAACCCTCCCGGTGGCAACCCCCCCGGTAACAGCACCTCGGTAACAGCCCTCCCAGTAACAGTCCCCGACAATACCCCAGGGCGTCAACATAGGACACTAGCGCTCACTGATCGTCGAGGTTTCAGCAATGATGGTAAATTCAAATATTTAAATTTACTTACCTCCCTGACTTTTGCAACCTGAAGGAGCGCCTGTGGAGGCGCCAAGCCTTCATGGCCAGTGGCTGCACAGCAACGGCAGCATTGACCATATTGGCCACTTCCGGCTGGCCCACAACCGTAATGAAGTGGAACAGTCGAATCCCATCTTCGATATCGGTAGTGGCCCTTTTTTATCGTACTGGGTACGTACTTTGTTGCTCATAACCCACTTTCATGTATATAACTCATATAGGGACCGGCTCAGGCTTGCGGAACTACGCGCGTCTGGATACCTTGTTTAGGTCTCCCGACAACGTCGAGGTAAGTAAAATTATAATCAATTTGTTATGGCAATCTTTACTAATTCTCATGCAGGCCCTCTCTCGCTCCAGCCGCTTTACGCGGTTTTTTCAAGAGCAAATATTTACCTATATTGCTTGTTCGATAGCTTTACTGCTCACCCTTGTCGACTTCTTCGTTGCATTATGGTATTCGACGCCGAGCTACGGTCTTGGGAAACGGCATTGACCGTCATAATGGCATTTTTTACGATACTTCCTATATCACTCGACTTGTCATCGTAGTTGGATATTAGTGATTTTTGGGTCTTTCACAATATGAAACAGCGCTCCGCTTGGTGCAGTGACTGCAGTCTGAGTATCAACTGCATAACACATAAGTATTAAATTTTAGTTGGTCACTCGAGAGTTCGGTGGGTCCTGAGTTATTTCTCCATGCTCCAACTGCTCTAGCCAAGTGTAAAATCGACGATCTGTAAGTTAATAAAATCTTGACAAATCCTTAGCGATATACACAGAAACATCCTTCACCCCCCTGCGTCGCACGCCTGAGAAGTAACCCCGGCGACTCGACACAATACTATCCATCAATCACAAATCCAGCTTCGTCCTTGGGGAGCACGAGTTCATACAGATATGACAGGTGAATTGCTGATCTACGCAATAGAAGCAGATACTAGGGCAGCCGATGGTCGCAGTGTGTGAGGCAGCGATATTAAGGTCCTGAATACTTCCCCGCTCGTACAACACAGGTGCTGGGGCCTCGGGCTGACATTGTCGAAAGATCTATCATGTAAAATTTTAATCGATGCACCTCTGGGTAGTATGTAAATATTGAGCCGGGTGGGGTCCTCGAATAAGCATGTATGTGTAACGTCGACAGAAAATCCAATACAAGGGTGTATGCGTATGCTAAAGTGATCGCGTAGATGCGGTGGAGAAACAAGGGAAAATTGGAAAGACTCGCTGATGCGCATGCGTATGTATTACTACATAAGATGATGCAGAATGAAGTGGGAAATAATGTGCGAACAGAAAGTACAACCGGAAACAAAATCACCTCAAAAACGTAGATTCAATTCGATATCAAATGCCAAAGGGGGAAGAACAACCGTCCGCCAAATCCCAACACAGAGAGGGACTTAATCCAGGGGTACCAAAAAACTCGCCAATGCCCAGCCCACTTCTCCCCTAACTTTCGCATCTCTACCTCCTCCCTCCGCATCAGTAAGCTCCCGAACTAGTAACAGACAATCCTCCCCATCATCCACATATAACGGTAAGTCCGGATGCGTGCTGGGATGCCCATACTCCCTGAGCACATCAAACGTATCTCCAGATCGCAACTCAAAGAACGGTAAACCCCGATATGATACTCCAGCAGGTGGAATACACATATGTATTGCAGCGCATTGGTAGAGCGCGCGCAGCCCTTGCAAGTCAGTGGTACGTCGAGTGGGGGTATGTGGTGAATGTGTCCGGGTTGGCGTAGTTGGCATCTGGTATGCAGGCAGCGCACTATCTGTGGAATAATAACTTGGTGCCAGTGAGCTCGGAGCCCCAAGGCTCTTGACAGAACTCGATCGCGTCCTATGGTGTGACGGCCGCAATGTATCTGTGATCTTACTCTTTAGGCTTGGCCGTCTCTGTGAGCCACGCCCCCGGTCTCTGTCGTTGTCTTCCCGCTCCTCATCGAATGTGGCGAACGACGACGGGCTTGGTGGGGGATCAAGTACAAAGGGTATATTGCTGAGTATCGGTCCAGGTAGACTCTTCATTCGTGTGGGCTTGAGGCGCGCTGGAGAGACGCTATTGCGAGACCGTGATGGCGGCTGTAGGGCAGGAGGCATAGGTGGTACATCATCAACCCCCCTCCCAGTACTTGTACCAGGACTAGAGTTATTCTTGTATGACTTGCCCGACTTCCCAGATTTACCAGAATGCAGTGACTCATCGGAGGGTTTGCGGAGAATAGGACCGGTGGGGATATTGTTCGTACTCCCACTGCGCCGTCGACCAGGCATATCGTAAGAGTTGGAGTGTGACGTGCGCGATGGTGTGTTAAACGAGGAAGACAAGGATTGTGAGCTGCAGTGGTCATAGGAGTTCTGAGGACTGCGAGACTCGTAAGAACTTTGGGAGTTACGAGGGTCATAGGAATTCTGTGAGCTGCGAGGGTCATTCAATCGGTAGGGTACGTCGTATGATCCAGAACCAGATGAATGACGCGCATCATATTCCTTCTCCCGCGTATACTTCGTTTCATCCCTCCTAGACCGACCCTCATATGACTCCTTGGCCGCATATCGGGCATCGTACGACCCCTGGTGCTGATGCTGCTGCTGCCTTGGGCGCGTAGGTGATACCTGCGAATCGAGAGGGCCAACCACGGCAACAAGGTTTGCTGATTTTGCACCTTGTGGTGGTGAAGTACGATGTTGCACATGCTGCGGTATTTGGTACTGTGGAATCACAGGACGTAGTCGCTCCAACTTCTTAGGTGGATTGACAACCGCTAACGACCCAAGCACGCCCAACACATCGCCCCATCGTTCGCGCCAGACACGAACTGTCTCGCCTCCACCCGCTGGTCGGTCCGCACGCTCCATACTGTTTCTTGTTACTCCCGTACTTTCCTCCCCAAGTCCCTCTCCCTCTACCCGCAACGCATCCCACAACTCTCCCCACCGCTCCCTTACAACTCCCCAGAATGCTTCCATCCCCCTGGCTAAGTCTAACACCACCCCATCAATCCCACGCTCTAGCAGCTTTACATATACAGGCAACTCTAGCGCAAGCTGCCCCCGCAACGCAACGTAACTCTGGCTTGCCTGTAGTAGCGCCTCTGACGGCCGTTGCTTGCGCGTGATTGGGAGGTGCAGAAGATGCATATGCAGCGGCTGCAGAGTGTGCAGTGCACTGAGAAGCTTGAGTGGTGCAACCGATGTACCTTTGAGGGATTGGAGAGAGGGGAGAATGTGTGCGTGAAGTTCATGCTCGAGTTCTTGTACGAGTTCGACAAGTCCGGTACAGAGTGAGAGGAACGCGTCAAAGGCTTCACTTTGGCCGGTCCCAAGGTATCTGGTGAAGAAGGGGGTGAGGGATTCGAACTGGAATTGTTCTGGGATAGTTCAGGGCTGACGGTGACGCCAATGACGCCTGCAAATGCCCATCCCCACTTGACGAGCGCCCCGAACAACGTATGGAGAGTCCGAGAGTAGCCAAATGCGTCCCGAGCGAGCTGGGAGAGGGTAGTGATGTGTGACTTGAGCCTGCTTTCGAGGGCTTCAAGGAGGGCAGCTTCGGCATTTTCAGGGTCGGGTTCTATTTCTGAAACGGGGATGGAGCCTTTTTGTTTCAAGGGTGACTTGGCGGACGAGGCAAGGGACTTTGGAGTGCGCAGAGAACGCATGCGGGAGACGGAAGGAATTTACAACGCCCACCTTGGGGATGCCGATAGATCCTATACCACCTGCTCCAGGGCCGTCTTTGGTGTGTCCAGACCCGAGGACTTCTCTGACAACTTCTACCCGCCTTCGTCCCTCGTTCACAGCGCGAGCTACTTCTTCCACCTTCTGTTTCGCCTCTCTCAGTTTATCGAGCCCTGCAGTTCCTTCCTTCAGTTTCCCAAAGGCCTCGCCTATGCTCTCTGAAGTTACAACAACAAGCGGCTCCGGAGTAGCACTGATCACGGCACCCAGTAACAATCCGTACTTCAGCAACCTCTGAACCGGCTTGATTAACAGACTCGGTAGGTCCCAAGCATGCGTGTGCGCCTCAACAAGTTCTTTGCTCTCCTTGAGCCACCGCGAGAATTGTGGCGTGAGCTGCGGTGGTGTGCTGAGGGCGTCGAGGTGTGCGAGTGCACGAGGGTGTGCGGTGATGTAAGTCGTGTATGGGGGCGCGAAGAGGGGTACCTGGGGGATGTTAGCGTCAGTGTGAAGTTGTACCTGATATCGAGAGGGATTAAACTCACCACCTCCAGGAAAACTTCACCAACGCCCTTGCCTCCTT
This sequence comes from Suillus cothurnatus, assembly GCA_016758765.1. NCBI lineage: Eukaryota > Fungi > Basidiomycota > Agaricomycetes > Boletales > Suillaceae > Suillus > Suillus cothurnatus. The sequence goes on along the minus strand of JABBWL010000020.1, from coordinate 346,947 downwards.
CTTCGATCGCTGTCTCGAGTTTTGACACAAGCATGTCAGAAAGAACAGCTAGTTCAGAAATATTGCGGAAAATGATACGTGTGTCAGCAACAGATAGTGGGGGCTCGCCCATCGGGCGTAAAAGCTGTGTTGGAGCCTTGGAATTAGTCAGAGGACCTGCTAGATTAGCAGTTAGTAAGCTGAGTAATAACAAAAAGTCATAGAATGACCTATTTGCGTGAATGTAGGCACGTTCAATTGGATAGAAGGCACGTTGAGTTGTATCGTAGGTGGGCAAAGACCCGAGACGGACATGTCGGACGTGGAGATAGTACTGACTGTGCGTGAAGACAAGGAGGAGCATGTGCCTGAACTCGACTTGGTGGATTCGGAACTTGAGCTAGACCCAGGGTTTGAAACTTCTGAACCCGAGACTGGGCGTGCACATGAGAAATTGAATGGTGGAGGGTACCCTGGGGTGGATTAGCATGGAATTGAAGGAATTCAAGAGTAGGGTGACTCACCAGATGCCAACCTCATATATACATCCCTGATCAGTGCCAAATCGCTTGCATAGGCACGTTCAGAGGTCAGAAGTTCGAGCAGAGCATGTTGGCGTTTTGTGATGGCCGGTGCGGGCGTAGGGGGGGCTGTGGTCAGATCCTCTTCTGAGCGTTGTTGACTTGACATCGCACTCCGATCCTCTGACAACTCAAGACGAGTATCAGTTCGTGGTCTTGATTTCATGGGTAGGGAGAGGGGTAGAGTGGAAGGAGGGAGGGGGAGCTCCTTGTCTTTAGGGAAACGAGTAGATTGCATAAGAGTATGAGCCGATTCCATGGTAGGAGTATGGCCGGCGTTAGCTGTATCAGCACCGACAGAATCGGTATAAGCAGCGACGGGTCCGGTATAGTTGGTGTATAGGGCAGTAGGGAGGGTATCCCCGACGAGGTGCTCTGTTTCCCTTTCTCTATCGAATTCTTCGTCGAATTCGTCAACAACTTCAATGACGGAATTAAGATCGGGCGTAGAGCCGAGAGCCTCTAGAAGTTGTGATAGAGATGAAAAGCTATGAGTCCGGAAGACGGGAACCACCTCTGACTCTGGCGCTAATTGGAGCATTGGCAACATCTTTGGCAGCTGTTGGCGCGTGGCAGAAGGCGCTGTGACAGGATGTGATGATCCAAGGGTTAATCCAATCGTTGGTTTTAGCTGTGATTGCTGTAGATCTAGAGCTTCTCGCTCTCCTGATCGTCGTCTAGTGTCTTCCACTACCATAGGATTAGAACCAGGTCGAAGTGCTGATCTCGGTGGCAGCACAGGTAGCGTAGTACTAGACACCTCCAGACGGTGTGGTTGTGGTTGGCCTTGAGTCGATGTTTGTTGTAGCTGCTGGTTATTAATGGAACCGTGCCCGTTGCGTCCATTAGCCTCGAGGCTCCCAATATCTAAATGCTCCGCCTCTAAACTTGCAATATCCGCCATTCTAATTTAGTTGCCAGCTGGCCTTGAGGCAGTCGCAGATCCGTTCAACGTTAGCTTATTACTTCGCCACGCTAAGTATAGTAGGCGGCCTAGGCTGGCTGAGTGGCCTGAGTTGTCTGGTACTCTCGTGTTCGCAACCTGTCCACTGCACTTATCATGCCGCCATCGACGTAGGTTAGCATCGACCTCCACGCTGACCGTTGAAGGCGCTCGGGCGCTTGACTTGCCTATCTCAGCCTGCCTTCTTCGTGTGTCCTTCCCGTGGTTCCCTTGCCGATGATATCACTATCTTCCAAAGTGCCAGAACGTGGTCAAAGAGAAACGAGATACAGTCAGTAATCTCGACTTCCCCGCCGCTCCTTTTACTCCACTGCCAGCTCACCATTTGAAACTAGGCTTCGCAGTGAGCCAAATTTGCTGGACTCCGCGAGTTGAAATCGGCGAACGCCCAACAAAATCCGTTCAACAGCGCGTCACGATTACTTCATCAAATTTCAAACTCCGATTATGCATGCAGGCCCAGGCAGGCCGTTTTCTGCGCCGTTTGACACCGCCTGCGTACTATGTGCAGGGACGTTCGCTTATGAGATACCATGCAGAAAATAGTATCGGCCTGCCTGCTCCTTGTCTGCTTCTTCCAAGGGCACCGTGGCAATGTGTTCAAGTTTTCCCAAACCTACACTGGTATCAATCGCGCACGCAATCGCCGTGGACTACAGGTATGTACCTCGTTGCCCTAGGGGTTGTTCATGAATGCGCCGTAAGCACATGCATCATAGGTGAAGACCAGCACTACATCCATCCATGATCATGTTCTCTGTGATGTTATTAAAGTACGTAGACATAAAATTTTGGAGACCTGTGCCGTACCCTCGAGCAAGGGTACAGGATTCCAACTTACTGCTCTCTGAACTACTTCCTTGTTCTGCTGAAAGGTTAACCATTGTTAGCGATGAGGGTATGAGGCCTAGCGAACGTCAATCTAGGAACGGACTCTATAAGCATGTGGCGCCATGGTATGAAAGTTCGCATCGCTCAACACAGGGGCACTTATTCTTTCTCGAGATCTCCACTTATATGGGTAATGAGGAAGATACGCTCAAGATAAATGACATACTTTGCCATCTCAGAAACATCACCAGTGGAACCGCTCCTGCATAAGAAAGAAGCTCCAGTCCGCATCGTCAGATTGCACTTCAGAGTGCGCTGTCGCTCTCAATCCCTCATCCGAGGGCCTTGCATATCGTTAAGAACAAGAGGTAGGGGTCGTGGCGTACCCGTCTCTACAAGCATCCTGCTCACTTCAATTTGACGAGCGTTTTCTTGTGCCACTGCGTGATGAAGTGGTTCGCATCGTTTGGTTGTAAGGATGTAAGATGGCGAGGCCTGTCCTAAGTTGCATACGGAATCTGTTAGATTCGATGGATGGAATTAGCTAGCTTTCTAGTAGAGATGTGCCTGTTCTATCTCCAGCCTAGCAGCATACTATAAGGGTATGAAGACTCACATGACCCACGGCTGCTGGAAAGATATTCATCGAGCTTTACATTCTTAAGTACACATACACTGGGCGATCCAGGGTCGAGCATCCAGTATACGACGAGATAGCTCTGGCCCACTTGATCGATCTTTTATGTGGAAGCCAAGGCTAGAAGGATCTGCGCATTGAAATGCGCGAGCACGAGGATCCCATGCATCAGCGGCGTGTTCTCTGAGTAAAAATTCCTACCTTGGACTCAAACCCCTTAGTCCTGCCTCGAGTACCCTTCTAGTGCGAAATTCCAGGTGAGTGAAGAAAGTCTGTTCTCTACGAATCCGCCACCGCCTCGGCGATTGTGCAGGAAATGATGCGAACATTTTGCCGTTCGATTCGGCGTTTTTCATTCACGCCAAGAATCCAGAAGTAAAAGATGTTTGTTGTCTAAAAGGTCCGGGACCCCTGAACGATTGTGCAGAAGATGTTGTCGCCGAGTGTTCTGTCTTCCGATTTGATGATTACGGACACCTGCTAGAGCTAGTAGAGTGGAATACAAGGTTAGATACCATGAGCAAAGTGACTTGATGATAAGTTCCACGTTATAAAAGCCGTATTACTTATCGGAACGACTGCGGGTCAGAGGACAGCAATTTATCACAATGTGGATCTACGCCAGCCCACGGAACCAATTGTCGGATGTTTTTTTTATTTTAAAAAAATCATATTTGGGATGGAAGACCGCCTTGGGGTCAAGTGTTTTGAGCCGTGAAATTTGGCCAGGAATTTTTGGATCGCAAAATAAGTTGTTCCTACCTAAATTAAAAAGTAGAAGATTCAAATCAGCGGTAAGAGACATGAGGGTGGGCACCATGGGTTTATGGTCATCCGCGGGATTTTGTGCAATGAGCAGGCGTGTCGTATTTTTCAACCAGTATAAATTTGAACTTTGGCTGAAGCTAATCTGGAAGGAACAGGATTCCGGAGTTCTACAAACGCCTGATAATTAAATCGCCAATCCCGGTGCAAGCCCTGATATTTTTACCCGGCATCAGCACGACGTCGCCTTTGGGGTGTATCATGTGTGTCACTGGTAGGCTCCCAGGATAATAAGCGTCAGAACGATGCAAGAAATTTTTATCACCGTTTCAATCACCACGCGAGAAGCGCGGTGTCCCATCTAGACCCATCAAAGCTTACCTGGCAGACCGCTTTGCCCGAAACTGTTTACTTTACCATAATAATCCTTCAAATGCCATACCAGATGTCGCATCATGCGAAGCTCAGAACCACACACGGATATACAACAATTCACGGCAAGGCAACCACATACGATGCTGTGCTGCCTTCTCGTGCTAGCCTTCTAAACTGTCTTGATTGACGGAACAACCCGGTCATGGTTTCAGGTGCGCAATTCTCATGAGGAAAATATAATGGGTACCTTTGAGAATAGATGACAGGGGACAATGTGGTGGTTGTGCACTTGCTTATATAGACGCGATGATGAAAGTCCTCAGCCAATCCTCAGCGATGCGAAGCATCAACTATGGCAACAACAAAAGTAATGCAGAAAGCGATCTAGACCTGGAGTACAACGAGAACAACGGTCAGTCGGTGTTCCGAATATCCAAAACGATGCTACGTAAGAAAAACGACGGCTGACCGTAATGAGATCAAACATATATGCCCCTCGGCGCCTTCATAGATGCTTTTGAGGTGGGCAAAAATTCGGGATCATAATGTCAGATTTCAAACCTTGTCGCTTCGGTGTCGCTTCGGTGCTATTTGTTGATATCGAATGACGAGATTACCGACGGCCCGACGAGAGCGGCACCTCACGTAGAAGGACAGAGTGGAGTGCCGCTGAACCATCCCATGCCAGTCTAGACATGTGAAACCTTGTGATTCTATTAGCACCACACAAAAAAATCAGATCTCCAGAATCAAGTCGGCCATTCCCGGTGCCTACTGACAGAAAAGGACTCGGAGAGAGGGAGAGCACTTGTGTGACAACGAGCTGGATTTTTGCATGTGAATGATAGTCCAGATGTGTTTCAAATGGATACTAGCCATGAGATATAACCGAGGGTACGGCGATGGTACCTGGGCCAGTCAATCCCAACTTGTACAATGCGGGTATTCATCGTTGTTTGAGACCAAGTGATAAGAATCTGGGCGCGGCTGTCTGCCGCGGTGACAGAGCCGAGGCCCTCGCTTTGGGATCCATAACTTTAAATTCACAGCTTCCAGGTTCCTAACAAGGGTAAATACTTTCATCGCACCGTTTCACTGCGAAAAGTCTATGTAACAACCAAGATGTTAGTGTCTGCTGTCTCTGTTTTCTAATTGACGCACACTACAAGCTTCAAGCTCGTACTAGTACAATTAATGTCGGCCGTGACACCGGCTGGCTTGGTCTGAGTCGGAGGTTGAAATTAATCGAATAATAAGTACAGCACTAGCTCGTCACTGCTGGCACGCTGCGTTTAGTTTGTTGATGGGTCAACCTACAAAATGTACAGTGGTTGGTTTGTGTATTGTACTTTTTGCAGGTATTTCAGCTAGCCAGCAATTAGCCTAATAAACTTCATGAAATAATTCAATCGGTTATTCCTTGCGCGCTGGTCAGGATTTTGTGCATGATTATGCACAGCATATCTTCATAAAACACAATCCCCTCTCGCAGTTTACAGGATGGGGCCGGCTTTGTAAAACCCTCCCTTGAAGTCTCGAATTCATCAGTTTCTTTCATGGCGGTTCGCTTTGACACTGGCTGCTCCGGTATTTCGCCTCTCAGAAATGTGGATAGCAAAACTAGTGGTGGAGTGGAACGTTGCGCACTAGTCGTGAGCGTAGATAACTGGTCTGCGTGAGGGAATGCAGCCTTGCAGCTGGCAGAAAAGAGCTCTCAGATTGCCGCACCACATGCAGTGGACTGACCTTCTTGAATGGAGATACCGCACCAGCAGGATCCATCACACATTTCAGCTCCATATTTCCCGTCATACAGTTGGAGCTTGACCAGTGTGACAACGAGGGCATCAGCAATGAACTGGGGACCATGCAGAGGTGTGTGGCGACAGTTCCCCTCGCGAGTTGACATAAACTTGAAGTTGGAGACTTCCACTCAAGACAGTTACGAGGAACACACGCTTCGCACGGACATACTCATCACAGCCATCTCCATGTTGTTTCAAGTTGCGACTCGATCTCTAGCGCTGAGGCCATCTGTTGTTGCACTGCGTGTACAAAATATTTTCTGATGTGGATCTCGCAACAGTGGGGAGGTAATGGTCACGGTGCACTGAGGCTGATCAGTGTCTCCACAGTCGTCCCGATCATTCGGAATCGGCAGTTTCCTCGTCACAATCTCACCATCCAGAAGTTGCATGGGTAGACGTATTTGTCGTAGGTGAAGTCTGCATCGGGAATCTGGCTCAACTTAGCGGTCCAGCAGAAGACGTTCGAGTTTCTAATCGAAATTGAATAGGGCGTCCTGGCATAGGGTATCTCGGCAACCTATTTGAGTATCAGGTATCGCCATCGCCCAGTCTCAGCAAAGAGGGATACTGGTATCCCATCCAATGGGAGGTAAGACCATTTCGGAGCAATGATGGATAAAAGAACAGATAGACTAGTGGGACGCAGATATTTTGAGGGTGTTTGACGTTTCGATTTTAGCACTTGTCGACACGACCATGAGCCCACGCTTACCAAAGAACAGCGCAGTTCAGAAAATAAATCCACGCTAGACTGTTAAGTTAGCAGGGGGGCGTTTATAGCACGAGTCCTTAGAGCCGTGTAATTTGTCCAGGAAACGCCAAGACTTCGATCAACCTGCGGGCCCATCTGAAAATCTTCGTCTTAAGCTCACCTAAATCGAAGGTCTCATGATTCAACTGAGCATTGAACAAAAGGCTGAAAACTCTACCGTGTGCTAGTTTTCCTCCGCGGATTAATACGTAGTGAGACGAAAGTGGTATAGAAAGAATAATACCGGCAACTAATTAGCTAGACGCGTGAAGGGATTGGATTCAGAGCTCCGGCATTTTGCTAACGCCTGATTATTGCGTGGCTCTCCGCCCACATAACCCTGAATTTCGCGTCACGCGGCAAGAGCGTTGACAGTTTTCAATGAATAATATTCTTCCAGAGTTCGTATCAAGGCTCCCAGACTATTAAAAGTCAGAACAACGCAATACAGCAATATGATTTTGAAATTACCACAGGAGAGGCAATCGCGCCCTATAGCTATGGCCAGAAATGATCGGCCACAAAGCTTTCCCCAACCGCTGTGATACCTACTGTTAAACTGCTTGACTTACCATAGAAATAAATGTAGATCAGTGTGACATATCTCGCCTTGGCTTATGCACGAAGCTCGGAAATGCGTGTACAAACGGATATATACATATATATCATGTCACGGCAAGGTAACGGCATACTGATGCGGCTTGTCACCGCCAGTGTCTTCTGGAGCGTTTGCTAGCTTCCGATTCGTCACTTTGAATTTGGAAGTGGAAAATGCAAAGGGTATCTTCGACACCCGAACCCAGGAAGACAAGGAGATTAGAGTCACCCTGATCAATCTGGATCATGGCACAACACTGAAAATGCATAGTCAATGGTTAGGGTCCTTAGCCAAGTCCAAGCAATACAAAAGTCAACTGTAGCAACAACAAACGCAGTGCGATAAGCGATCAAGGACTAGAATTCGATAAAGATAACAAGATAGTAATGTGCGAGTAACGTCAAGAAAGCCGGCGGCCATATATTCAGATTACCTCAACGTCGCCTCCATAAAACGCTTGCGTATAAACTCGGCGTCATGATGTCAGACATTCTTTGGAGCCATTTTTTTATAGTCAACGGTTAGACGGTAGTGGTGGCGGTAGTGGTGGCGGAAGTGGTAATGGAAGTGGTGACAGAAGTAGTGACAGAAGTGGAAGTGGTGGCGGAAGTGGTGATGGAAGTGGTAATGTGAGTGACGACACCTGTAGAAGTGACGACACCTGTAGAAGGACAAAGTGCCGTCGGCATGGCTGAACTAACAGCGTCCCATGCATTTGGGTAGGTGCAACCTTGTACTTGCGTTGGCGCCCGCCCCGTATCTCCCGAATCGAACCAGCCGTTCCCGGCGCTGACTGATGGAGAGGGAGCCGGAGAGAATGTAGGAGGCGGAAGAGTTGGAACTGCACTAGTGGATGTATAGGTGGGGAGGAGGGACTGAATTGCTCCAGGTGTAAGACCGTTGATAGGTGTTGGTGGATACTGACTATAAGATGTGACCGAGGCGGCGACGATGGTGCCAGCTCCAGGACCACCTGTCTGATAGGCTTGATAAACCCCATTGAACAGTGGACCAACCACTCCCAACGCTGCACAGGTGCCTACGGCAGTGCGGGGATCAGTGGGAATCCATCCATTCTGGACACCCAGCTTATAAGACCACAAGGGAGACTGGACACTATTAGTCGTGGAGGAGTTACCAATCTGCAAGAGTCACCAATAAGTTTGAATAAGGCTCGCGTTGGCTAGCATAAATTCAAACCAACCTTCCAGGTCCAGAAAAACCAGTCCTGCAAAGCGTCCATACTAGCCAGCGTGAATTCGTAAAGGCCTGCTTTCATGGTGTCATTCCATTGCGAAGAGTCTAAGAAGACAGAACACGCTGTTCCATAGCTGTCAGTGCCCCCAACACCTGTGAGGTACAGTCCACAATCATTGTAACCAGTGCTAAATTCGCCCGCAATGGTTATACCGAATGCGGTCTGACTATGGTAAAGTGAGAATGCTGTCATTTGGTGGAAAACACGCATACCTGGTATTCATGCCAGGACCCCATGCATTACACGCCTGCTGTGGCCAAGTACCTCCAGCGCTTATCCCAGTACCAGTCGCAATAGGCGGCCAATCAGACCCCTCGTCGTCAAACGCAAAGTAAGGATGTGTGTCAAGTATGATTCGATCAGAACCTTGCAAAAAATCTGCCCATGCTGCCGTCCCTAAGAATCCATCATGGATGGCAATGTAGGGCCCATGCCCTTCTCCGTAACCGGTGATATTGCGGATCATGTCGTGCGCAAGGAGATAACTTAAACGACAAGGTGGCTATTAGGACATACTAACGCATGCAAGCATATCAAGACGTACAACGTTGTCATCTGATCTGTTCCAATGGTGGAGATCAGGGCCTCGTTCATAATGCTGAACACAGGGACAACATCAACCCACTCAGGCTGGGATATGAACTCGGTAATAATCCTAATATAATCAAGTGCACGCTGGGCATTGGCAAGTCCCATGACTCCATTCAGAAAGTTGATAGAGCCAGATTTGCCGGAGTGGTTGTATCCTGCATGCCGATCTTGAGTTTGCAAAACATGAGTTATCATGCGCACCCTGCCACGTACCATTCTGCGATCCAGGGATAGTATGCAGATCGAGATTCACTCTAATCCCGTATTTTCGTGCCCATTGAAAAACACGCAGAATGTAGCTAACGTCACCACAAGCCGAAAATGAACAAACGTTCATACAACGATCAAAAGGCGCGGTACTCACGGCCAACAGACTTTCTCGAGGAAGGGCTCGAAGTCCCATTTTTCAATTGCCCAGAAAGGAATAGGCAAACGAATCCAATTCAGTCCAGCTCCGGCGATCTCGGCGATATCCTGCTCAGTCTACAAGCGTCGTTCGGGCTCAAAGCTCAAGGAAGCTAAGCTGAATGTACTTACAATAAAGGTACTGTAATGGGTCTCTAGCTGTTGGAGTACCGCCGCTGGCTGTGTCCGCCGCCATGAGTGTGCTCAAGGTCCATTCGTCTACTGCACCCGGATACTTCTGGTAAAGGGCGGGTGTAATGAATGGTTCTAGAACAAAAAGTCCACCGAGATTGACACTGTATATAATCCGCATTCAACATATGAATGTGTCTCAGATGCGCGACCAAATGAAACTGACCCGTAAATCTTGTCCACTCCCCAAGTCCAGCTAGAGTTTAGCGGAGGGGTCCACGAGTTAGGATAAGCGCCATTGTTGAAAGGGTCGTTTGGGTTATCCACCCCTGCAAAGAACCAGTAAGAAAACGTTTGGCCAAGAGGTAGCAGACGAGAAGATGACAACGCCAGGCAGCCCTCTGGCATTTACGTTATCAGAAGACGGACCCTTTAACTGCACAAGAGACATAATTCTCAACGTTATAACATCCGTAGATGGCAGTAAAAGAGGCACACCACGGTTCATTGCCAACGACTAAACCACAATAGCTGCAAGTCATAAATGGATTATAGAGCTTACAAATGCCTCCAAAGGGATTCAAGTAAGTGAATTTCGTGCCATCAGCCGTTGTGATAACGGAGCCGTTTCCTCCGGTCGTAGTTGTTCCAGGCGGAGGTGCAGGACTGCCGCTACCTGACCCACCTGCAGAGGCTCCTCCATTGGAGCTGTAATTGTGAGATTTGATAACAACAAAGTATACCGGGAGAACGACAGCAAGGACAACGACAGTAACGATAGCTAAAGCGATGAGCCAAAATAGACGCCGTCTAAGGATGGATGGTTTTTTCCACCCAGGTTCTGCTCTCGCTTCTTGGCTGTAAGTTATACCATCATTTTTCTCGTTCTCTGGCACCAATGGAGAGACGTTATCTGGTGAGTCAAGGTATGAATCGCGCGGGCTAGCAGAAGTCTCTGGGTTCGACGACAGATAAGAGGCTCTGGGAGGTTCAAGGTACGAATCGCGCGAGCTAGCGGCAGTTTCTGAGTTTGACAACAGATAAGAGGCTCTGGGGGGTTCAAGGTACGAATCGCGCGGGCTAGCGGCAGTTTCTGGGTTCGACGACAGATGAGAGGCTGTGGGAGGTTCAAGGTGCGAGTCGCGCGGGCTAGCGGTAGTTTCTGGGTTCGACGACAGATAAGAGGCGCTGGGAGGTTCAAGGTATGAATCGCGCGGGCTAGCGGCAGTTTCTGGGTTCGACGACAAATTAGAATGTTCCAGGGATTGATCGAGGTTCAAAGGAGTGTTGGGCGTCGTCTCAAATGGATCAGCAAGACTGTCGGGCCTTGAAGACGACATCGTGGACGGACAGTGGCAGAGTACAAGAAAGAGACGTCAAGGACTTTGAGTCCTGTCCCACGCAAGGGGCACCATTATCGAGATTAACGTGTTCGTGACATGCCAGAACCCGGCTAGGCGTGGCTACTGATGGCGCTTCGGATCTGATCCCTTCTCGGCGCGGCGAGGCCTTTGGTCACCCGCCGCGAGCGATACGCTTTCCCATCTAGATTTTAGTCAAGTTCGACGATATGAAAAACTTATCAGGTGACTGCAGTAGCGACGATGAAAGTTTTTATTGTCTTTCACAAGTCAGCACTTAGTATTCGACAACAACTGTTCCAAATTCCCACTGCCACGCCTTGGTTCTTGACATCGTCACGTGTTCCAGTATGAGTGCCTGATGCCAAGGGCGCAACGAAGTTAATACGCGCCTGGAAGGGCCTCACAAAGCATGCTGGGGTAGCTTGAGGCGAAGATCCATACAGTATTGATTATACCACTGCTGTTAGCACAGCGCATTTTACCTGAACGCTTAGCGCGTTAGATGCGATTGAATCATTGAATAGAATGTTAGAGATAAAACCCTTTTTTGGAAATTAATTGCGAACTGTTCTTGGTTATGGATGCTATGCTAATGCTATGACTAGACTCCCGGCCGCAGTCAAACTATATGCTAGAAGGAGGACAGCTGTTCCCTTTATATTATGGATCACTGAGTCCGAGTCGCAGACCGTCAGAAAACAATTTAGTTGATTGTCTCGATCCGACGAAGCTGCCAAGCGCCCGACCTAGGTCACCGAGTCAGTGTATGCAGAGTCCGAGTCGCAGACCGCCACAAAACAATTTAGTTGATTGTCAAGATCCGACGAAGCTGCCAGGCGCCCGACCTAACGAGATTCGTCGAGCGTGCTCAATATCGTAGAGTTTGGAACAAACATCTATCTATCGTAACCTTTTCATGAAAGCCGCCTTACGAGAACTAGAAAATGAAAACTTCTGTCCCCGTCAAACCTTTCGGCGAGCGGGTTTTCTAGCCCTCGACCACGACAGTCGAGGGCTTCAGGCAAACGATATTGCAGGCTCCAATGCCCGAAATAAATGACTTACATCTGTGGAGCATACCACAATTGTGTACTAGCCACTTATATCATGCGTGCATCATGAACTCCAGCCGAATTTCGTTCATAAGTTGATACTGAACTTTCAACAAATATAGCAAAAATTATTTCTCCGCGTTCCGGCAATGGGTCCTCACAACAAACCGGAGAGAAGAGAAGAACAAGCTCTGGCGCAAGATCTGCGATCCACTCATGACGGCTGTAGCTCGGTTTGAGCGTTGGGTAATATTGACAAAGTGTATCAGGCTGACCCCCTGAGCACCTGAAGATCTGATGCCTGTCATTGTGGGCGCAAGATACTTGCGATGACAATCTAGCTATAGATCGGAGACTCTCAGGCCTCTAGCCCTGGAAAGGGATATAGATAAATAGTAATTCCGTTTAAAATATTTTTGACGCCTCATGTTTTTATACACTGAGAAGACAATAAACAGTTAACCCTGCGGCCCATACAAAGTATCCGATTGGTACAAGCGAAACGACCTATTCCTAATAAGCTGGTAGGCCTTATGACTTCGATTACAAAGTCAAACCCAAGTTGGGAAAATGAACGGAATTATCCGAGTTCGGGGAGTTTGCATCACCGGAAGGTGAAGGGGATCTGATCCTTCAGTAAGTGAATGCGCCATGATTCTGGGACATTGTTATTGATCCCGGGGCCCTCCCTGGTAATAATACCAGCGGCTTCTTCGTACAAATATAATTCTTTTAGGCATGGCAGTGAGTCTTAGTGTGTCTTTTTACGCACGAATGACACACACACAGTACCGAGTGTCGCCCGGTAAATGCATGTTCTGTGTTCAATCCTCCAATGAGGGCACTTATCTGTGCGGCACCGCCCTTTTTGTCGGGTGCCACAAACTAACACGGACAATACCCGTACCTCACAACGAAATCTTGCGCACCAATCGCGCATGATCAAACAGGTCAGATTTAGTATCCTAACGTGCACCCGCCGCAGGTTATACTACCAAAGCTGTTTCGTGGTTAATTATACCACCGTACCATCCGGGAAACTGACAGCCATGTTTGCCGTCCCCACCCCCACACCCTTATATTAATCCGCCTTTGTTTAACGTGTTTCTAAACCGTCCAGTACTCTGACGCACGATCACATCACCCTCGATGTTGCATTATCCTGCACCCATCGCCCATACCCCACGCGACGGCACGCTCCACGCTCACACAGCGCGTTATGATCGCTCCTCATCGTCATCCACTGATAGCACCACAAGTTCTTCATGTGGTTCCAGTCCTCCGCGGCCAATGTCGCCCAGTCAAAGTATGGAAGATATTCTTCGGACAATCTTGAATGTCAGAAGAAGCTGGAAAACTTTAAAGGGCAACACAGAGCCTGTATGGCCACCTTATCTCGAAGTCACAATGCTGAAAGGTCCGGATCACATATGCTAATCACAGCCCTAACTCATATGATTTGCACCAGGTCTTCATGAATATAAACCCATTGACTCACGGGAAACGCAAATTTTAGGGCGATTCCCAATGCGCAATCGCTTCATCTCGGAGTATATTTACCAAAAGACAGGAAAGTACAGGTCATCAAAACAAATTGGCAGTCGACTACAACAAATTAGGGACACATCCGAGGGGCGGGAATGTGAGTTTCCGTCCTATGGCTGTTTGTGCGTTCATTGCGGCATCATTAATTATTATCCTTCTTTTCTGGTTATTTTTGGTAGTAATCGATTCCCTCACCCGAGAGATTGGCTCGCTACGGAGGTTTTCTCCTCATAATGTTTTTGAGGGTGAATTCATGCCCCCGCTTGACTATATATCTGTCGACTCTTCGGGAAGTGATGCTTCATCTGCCTCCTCATCCACCGGCTCCATATCCTCTGCAGAGTACACTGCGATGCCATCCTCTAAACGACACAACCCTTCTGATAACCGTACTCCAGTGTACATTGACATCTTGCCGGAGGCTAACTCATTCTCGAGCTCATCCTCCTCACGTTCACGTGTACCACCTTCTTCTTCATACAAGCCCCCTCAGGGTGTCGCTACATCCCAACCCTCCTCGAACTCGCCACGACGCATGAGGGACATTGATCCCACCGTCACCTTCGTCTCGCCCTCTACTGTCATTGGCAAGTCATCCTATATAGTGTTATTGGATGGCGCGCCCATACACAGTGAGGACACAAAGCTCGAATGTGTTGGACCATATTTCACCGGATCTTCCGGCGACGGTCCGTTGCTCTACAGCACAGCTCTAGTTCCAAAGTACTGGGAAACCTTGTGCAAATCACCAGGTACGCCATGTCTGGATTTCACATATAATGACAATCTAATCTTTCGCCCCAAGATCCCACCGTATACACCATTATCCAGGATGTGTTCCGTGCTCCAGACTCAGCAGCTCCCACAGGGTCCTCTGGTCGCCCACGTCCTGTTCTCATATTCTCTGCTATATACCACTTCCGATACTCGGCGTCTGCATGCGCCTCTCCACCTTCTATCTCACCACACCTGGTATACCAGGCTAATTCAGCATCTCTCACAAACAACACGCATGCTTATCCCGACTTCAACTCTACCCGCACGCTCCCATTTCAAAACTACGCTATGCCTCCGGGCTTCTCGGACCCAGGGATATATCAGTTGCACGAATACGGCACACAGAACCGACTAGTCGAGCCATTCATGTTGGACGTTAGCATGGATAACTTTTCCCTTGATGACTTCGTGAACAACATTCATGACTCACCTGAGGCGACATCGAGCGATCTGAGGGCTCGATCGTCATCGTCAAGCTTCCCGCAGGACATCCGCAATTACGTGAGTACACTTACCTCATTGGGAGGTCCGCTGCTCACCTTTCTATCAGATCATGTAAAAATACTGAACGTTTAATCGTAACGTTGGCATGTATTGTCAATGGGCCCAGATGCTTCCAGGCTGGAGTTTCGTTTTCATAGGTCCCTTGACATCTGCCCAACTGAAGACGGACATTATGTCGCGTTCTTTTGGCTTCTGCGGGCAATTTATGCCGCACTTATATATTGTCATGGTGGTCATCTGATATGAAGTAGGTTCGTCATTATGACAGATACGTATTACTGCTCCAACTGGCAGGTCATCAATTTGCTCGAAGCTCCTCATCCTTTTCTGATTGATATTTCGATCCGTCGGGTTACGGGTATATTGCACATTGCAACCCCATTTAATTACTGCATGGAAACACTTACCCAAGAAAGATTGCCAATAAAAGATATTATAACTATCCCATAATGACCGATGCTATGATTCTAGACTAGTGCACATCTGCAAGGCGCAAGGCACATACGTTTGGCGGAAGACAAAGCTACACCGAGGCATCCTGACCGACCGATTTCCCAATTCTCTGAAAGTGCAAATAAAGCTCAAATGAACTTTGAGCTCCACAGCGCTTCTCCCTGTCTCGCTTCATCACTCCCTGCGCCATGGATCTTCGTGTTCACTAGAATTATCGAAGGAGTGGAGCGGTGGGCGTAAACAACGCGTGGGATGAATACTAGAGTTCCAACTCACCGCTCTTTAACAGCGAGATGATTTGTATTCTCGCCGCAAATTCTCTTGTCATCAGGGTAACGTCGGTCAACTGATTGATACCCCTGGTAATTCCTCGTCCAACTTGGTCCTTCCGAGAACCGCCCTTTGCTCCGGTAGGCGCGCTGCTTATCTTGCCGTGTGCATCACCAAGTGCGTCAACCCACGTGCGCATGGCCATAGCCCCCGCCATTCCGTCCCACTTGCTCATCTCGAGGATCATGTTCGTGATGCCAGCGACGATAACAGCCACCTCATGCTCTACGTTTCGTGCTGCATCTAATCCCACTTTCAAATCAGGGAAGTGTTCGTGGATTCTGGTGAGAATAGGCTGATAGGCGACACCATCACCGGCTTGCCTGCCCACAGTACCACCAATGAGCCAAGGTTTCGCCTGATCAACGGCGCTATAGATATCTGCACGAAGTGTTGGGGAAATGGACTTTTTGGCGTCTCCCTTGGCCCCGCTAGCGTTTGCTGCTGCTGCGAGGGTGCTAGAAAGGCTACTGAACATGATAAAGTTTGGTATTGGTTGATGCGCTGCGAATGTTCTGCTATTCTTGTGATAGCCTTTATGACAGGACTTGCGAGGGACTGATTGAAAGGCGTACGTCTGCTATGTTGCGCCTGATACCGAGAGAAATCCAAGTATGTAAACGAAGATGCCGTATGCCTCGTTGGCTTGAACACATGGGAAACACGAGGTGATGAAGGACCGAGGTAAGAGTCCCATGATGGCGATCGAAAGAGGAAGGAGGATGGTAAACATCCATTTTTGGACCATTTCTTTCAAGGGGGATAAGTCCGCGATTAGTTGCGTGGATTACCTGAAAAGTTCATCCTCACCCCTTTGTGATCTTGACGTTAAATGCTAATTGTGATCAGGGGCACCTGAGCTTGGAAAATGAAACGACTGCGCGTGCACCTGCCAAGATAAGGGCGTGATGATGGCGCGTTTACAGTGGACATGGCTATGGTGAGTAGCCCAACCGGTGCATCCTCGTGTATCGATAATATTCGTGTCTGAAACTTGATATCATTTGTTGCCGTGGCTATATATTTGTTTACGCACATTAAAGGCCACCGTGTCAACTATGGCCTTGTTAGCAGATAGACGTAATTTGCGGAGAAGAGGGCATCATGATGACTTGCGGTGACCTATATCGAGCACATCATGACGGGTTACAGGATAGTTTCCGCAAGTCAGGTGAAGCTCGAAGGCATGTCGTTAGTAATAATAAGTACTTGCCAGGGTTACGTTCCTACTGTGAATTGGGAGGCCAAATATAGGTTCATGTAGTGCGATAGCAATTGGTAATAAGTCTGCGGGAAGGTTGACTCCAGAACATTGCTCAACTGGTCTGCTTCTTGAATCTCAAAGCGAGTGCCTGCAAATTGTTCAGTTGTGTCACAGACTCGCGCATTCAAGCTGCCAGAAGATATTCGCGGAGTTCAAAAACGACAACCACATAGATGGCAACAAACGCGTCGCGAACTATGGTGGACAATCACGTTACCGCGCCGCTACAATTAATTGTCGAATTCAAAGGACACCATGTTCTGAAACTTCACATTTTTCAAGTTTGTCATGCCCCAAGCGATACCGAACACTCCCGATGAAGATGCCTTCATGAAGAACCTGCTTTCAGGTCTTGACTCAGCACGCCAACCAGAACGTCCACCGAAGCTCCAACGAACAGCTTCTTGCTCTTCCATAGCTGCACGAGCGCCCTCGAAACATGCGGGCAGCCATTCTGGCTCTCACAGTAATAACCTCGACATTTCCATGCTTCTAGATGGCGCAGAAAATTGGGACTGGAATGATATGGAAGTAGACTTTCTTACACCAAAGAAGTCTAATTGTGGGAAGACGCCAATGAAGGTGAGTTTCTACTCCAATGTACTTATTGTTCTGACTCGGCAGAAGAAAACGCCCGGTCGCTTGCTGCTTTCTGTCAAGCGTTCTCCTGTTGCAAGGAGATCTGCGTCTTTGTCTGCCACTTCTCTTCCCGTCAATGGGACTGCTCTGGATGTGAACGCGCTTCTTGAAGGCGCTGAAAACTGGGACTGGGCAGACATGGAAGATGACTTTATGACCCCGAAGAAACCTCAGGTGAAGCCCGGGGTGAGTTCAGCATTCTACTGACCACAGTACCCCTGTTGAAGCTCTGCAGGCGGTAGCAATGCCCGTGAAGCGACACGTCAAAGAGACGTGCACTCGATGTGTGGTTGATGACGTTCGAGATGACGGGTCGGAAATCATTCAAAAGGTTTGGAAATCCGAAACTGCATGGATTACACTATGTCATGAGAGAGTATTACAGGTTCTTTCTGTGCGTGTCCAGCCAAGTAGAGAACCCCGAACAGTGATTCTCTGCGACGACTGGGTAGACACAGATATTCGCAAAGGTGAACCGCCCTTACATTTTTCGTTTCTATGCTAACGCGGCGCAGGAAATATTATTAACGTCCTTGGCGATTTTGATTCCTTTGGAACAATTAAGATAACATCTAAAATCAATTTTTTAATTAACCATCCAGACCTCTTGATCACAGCTACTGCGCTTTCTAACGCGCCACAGTGCAGGCGCAAACCAATTCTCTCCGCGCTCGTCCGTTCGAGCTTGGATGTCACCCCATCGCTCATATGGGGTAACATGGTTCACGAGATAATGCAAATATGCATGGCTGAACAACGATGGGACGACCGTTTTATTGAAGGTCACACAGAGGACATCATCAAGAAGAATCTTGCTGAGCTTGTCAAGATCAACGTCAGCGTCGACGAAGCCAAACGTGAAGTCAAGGCACGTTCAAAAGGTCTTCGGGTGTTCTCTGAACGCTACATCGCGGAGACACCAAAGGTGATGGTTGCTAGTAATTCTGCATTTTTAACTACTAAAGTTGATGTGATAGGCTGATGCAGTTCTCATCAACACCCGCGCGACTGCGAATCAAAGCTCCCTTCTTGCTATATCCCAACTCCATGATGTGGAAGAGGACATTTGGTCTCCAACCTATGGACTCAAAGGCAAGCTCGATGCCACTGTCCAGGCGGTCATTGCTGAGAGCACGATCGACAAGCATGTTAAGAAGAAACCCTTACTGAGCACACACACAATGCCATTTGAGATTAAGACGGGCAGAACTGTAGCAGGGATGGAACATCGCGCTCAGACCATGCTTTATACCCTCCTGATAGCAGAACGGTACGGTGTCGATGTTCCGAGTGGGCTTTTGTACTACACCCAGAGCGAGGAGGTGGTCCGTGTCCCGCAAAGCCGCAACGAGCTTCGAGCACTGATAGGTGCAAGGAACGAAATGGCATCATATATGATGCGCAGGAATAAATATGGCAAGGAAAAAGAGCTTGAAGAGCCTTTTCTGCCTCCTACGATTGATGACGAAAGACTGTGCAAGAGGTGCTACGCACTGGATACTTGTATGCTGTTTCGCAAGGTTCAATTTCCATGTTGCTCCGTAGATTCTGCTAATGTCATAGTTACAGGCTGTCGAAAACGTTGTCGATACGTCTTCACCGATTGCAGACGTGTATGATCTCAAAACCTCGCATTTGAAGCCTTCCCATCTTGCGTTTTTCAAACAATGGGAGGAGCTCATTTCGCTTGAAGAACAGGACGCCACTAGGTTCAGAAAAGAGTTATGGTGCATGTCTGCTCAAGAACGCGAGGACAAAGGCAGATGTTTCAACTCGATGGTCATAGATGCATCTTTCCAGCTGGGAAAGGTTCCCAACAGTGGCAAAATTCACCAGTATACTTATTGCTTCGTTCGTGCTTCTGCTGCTCATGGCGATTCATTCTTGAATGGGCATATGAGTCGTGGAGATGCTATTACAATCTCCGTTGAGCCTGATCTTCTTGCTCTTGCGCGAGGGTTCATTGTGGAGCTAACACCGGAGGCCGTGGTCGTCGGTGTGGATCACGAGTTGAGTGTAGACGAGATATCAACTAGACTGGAGACGCTCCGAGGAGCGAGGACAGCTGTGCTCTTCCGAATTGACAAGGACGAGCTATCAGGCGGCATGGCGCGGATCAGAGATAATTTAGCCCAACTATTCTACTCGGAGGGAGATGCTAGGCGGCTAGAGCTTGTCGTGGACCTGCGACGTCCTTTATTCGATAACGAAGAGACCACTGCTAATGACCTGCAACATGTTCCGCAGTATGTCCTCACAAGCTCAGGTATGAACCCCAGTCAACTTTCTGCGATGAAGCGGGCCTTGAGCGCACGCGATTACGCACTCATCCTCGGTATGCCTGGTACGGGCAAGACAACTATAATTGCTGCGCTAATCCGGACTATCGTGGCCATGGGGAAGACAGTCCTTTTGACGTCATACACTCACTCCGCTGTTGACACGATATTGCTCAAATTGCAGGATGCAGACTTCGGCATTCTAAGACTTGGCAATGTAGATAAGGTATGCCTCTCCAAAACAACGAACCTTAGTACATTGGCTCATACTTGATGTTTAGGTGCATCCTGGCGTTCGCAGATTTACGCTTTCTGAACGTAGGTTGCCTACAACGGTCGAGGAGTTAGAGAACCAGGTCATGTCACCACCAGTTGTTGCTACTACATGCTTGTCAATTGATCAGTACGTGTATCTGTCGATGTCTTTGCTTGTCCTCATTGTTCCTCTCCCGCCAGTGCCCTCTTTTCTCGCAGGACATTCGATTTTTGCATCGTCGACGAAGCTTCTCAAATTACTCTGCCTACATGTCTAGGTCCTCTTCGGTTTGCCGAGAAATTCGTTTTGGTTGGAGATCATTTCCAGCTTCCCCCGCTAGTGAGTTGCCTTTGTCGCATATCATGATCCACCCCTTATACACGTTCAGGTCCGCAATCCTGCTGCACGAAAAGGCGGCCTGGAAATGTCTCTCTTCCGTCGCCTCTCTGAAACGCACCCACACGCGGTGGTCGATCTCACATATCAATATCGTATGAACGAAGATATTATGCAGCTATCCAACAAGCTCATATACGGAGATCGTTTGCGATGTGGATCAGAGGAAGTGGCCAAGCGCACACTCGTTCTTCCCAACAAGTTTATGACTGACAAACTGGATCCGGCAATGTGCCTGTGCGAGGAATCTTGCTGGTTGCGGTATCTATTATCAGAGAGGTCGGTTCATAGCATGTGGTGCGGAAAGTTGACTTACCATATTTCCCACTAGCTCCAAAGTCATATTCGTTGATACAGATCAGTTGCCTGCCCGTGATTCAAGGGTTGGGGACCTCGTCCAAAATGATGTCGAGGCCAAGCTTGTGTACCAGATCACCGAGGCGTTCTTGAAATCGGGAGTCCAGGAGGACCAGATTGGAATCATGTCTCTTTATCGTCAGCAGATAAAGCTTCTCTCACACCTTCTTCAAGACAGGAAGAATATAGAGATCCTCACAGCTGACAGAAGTCAAGGACGCGATAAGGACTGTATTATAATCTCCATGGTCAGATCCAACGACCAGGGGCAGGTATGTTCTATCGGTTGCAGCTATACAAAATCAGCGCGAGCTAACGTTTCTTGCACAGATTGGAGACTTACTCAAGGACTGGCGGCGAGTCAACGTGTCGTTCACACGTGCGCGGTCGAAGTTGATCATCATTGGCTCCCGAAAGACCTTGAACTCGACTCAACTTTTGTCAGTATTCCTGACGCTCATGGACGAGCGGGGTTGGATATTGACGTTGCCTGCCAATGCGGACGCCAAACACCCGGCGTTCCAAAGCGAACGGTGTGGTATTCGCAGTCCTGCGAAGCGAAGTAAGGAGAACGGATCAACGGCTAGTATCAACGAGCCGCTATTGAAGAAACCGAGAACTCCGAGAGTCGAAGAGGGGATCCTCAAGGGCCGACCCATCTTGCAGGACGTCGTCAACGGTGGGAGGTAATCTTGGGCAAATATCACATACTTTATGCCGTATGTATGTATTTTCTTGTTAATTATGCTATCGCGTCTACACTGGATAGATATTGGACATTTTTCCTACCTCGCGACCCAGGTGTACTTAATGAAACTTACCACTCACTTGAGTTTCCTTGTAGTATCTGACTTGTCCAGCCCCAAACCCGACAATTTGTGCGTCACATTTCAAAACCAGTATTTGTTCTCGCGCATAGCGCTTCTACTAGTCATGGTCACGGCATCAATGCATTTAGTTATGTAGAACTTAGAGTAATAATTGACACAGGTCCCGAGTATCTCACTAGTTATTGGCTGCACAACGTGCTACCCATCCTAACGGATTAGTCAGCGACTTCGAATTCTTTTGGTCAACTTGCCGAATGTCACTTAGACTAACTTAACTCACTAGCGCCGAGCCTTCCGACCGGGACGATATGTGGACTCGGAATTCAGTCACTTGAGTGTCCTGCGTTGTCTGTCTGCATCAATGTCCTTGCTTTCATTTCCATTGCAGACACCCTCCAGAGTCATGGCAGATGACATCCAGTGGTCGCTAATAGTACCGTTGTTGGGATATCAGATGCCCGCGTCCTCGGAGGAGGCCCGGAAAGCACAATTACCATCTCACCCTGTGGTACTTCTCCACTCGATATTTAATACATGAATACGGCAAACGTACTGCGACGGTTGAATTGCAACAGCAGACATTCAAGCTATCGAATAACTAGTAAATACATACAAGGCTAGTTTCCTGGAGGACTCGGAGTAAACTCGATCGATCATCACATTATGTACTATGACCAACCTCTATTTGCCGGTCATGGGACCGAACAACAAAATGCATTTATGTTGACAACCTTCGAGTTCCGGTGTGCTTTCGTCCCCTCCCTAGTCTTCACTACACGATTGAGATGTCATCGAGACCTGGCAGCTTTGCAGAGGTCTCTTTGGCCACTCCTGACACTCCTTTGAACAGCAAGCACCCTCTTTGGCTTTCGACTTCCGAGACAACGACTACTCCTCGCGACTCCTTCATTTACGGCACCTCATGCAACTCTTCTCCACTATTATCATCTGAACAGCCAGCCTCCAAGAGTGGGGAGGAAATCACACCCTCGCCTGATGCAAAGAAGGGTGCTGCATACGTACGCCCCGTTCTATTGTTTCTCTCCGCTGTCCTGGTAGCAGTTGCGGTGGTATTACCAGTCTACTTTGTTGTGATCAAACCCCAGCATCATGAGTCGGACATGACTGAAGGAACCAGTTCTTCAGACCCTTCGTCCATTGGGTCTAACGCCGGTCCAACTTATGGGGCGAATGGTTCTACGGTCACTACCTCGGATGGATCGACTTTCACATACATTAATCCATTCGGCGGATACTGTGAGTAGATTTACTCATGCATCGTTCAAGCTGCTGATACAATGCTCACAGGGATAGATGATCCTAATGATCCTTTTAACGATGGTGCGCGTCCTAACTCATGGACGCCACCGCTGAATGAAAGTTGGGTTTGGGGCACAAATAAAGTTAACGGGTAAGCCTAATTGGCGTGGTGTGACCTTCTATGAGAGTCTGACGTTCGAGTTCTTAGCGTAAATATCGGCGGCCTCTTCGTTCTTGAGCCGTTCATTTCACCTGCTCTATTCCAGAGATATCCAGAAGCTATCGATGAATGGTCACTGAGCACACTAATGGCCGCAGACACCTCCAATGGCGGATTGAACCAGATTGAGGAACATTATAAGACGTTCATCGTGAGCTCATCAGCATTTTGTGTGAGACGTTAATCAAATTAATTATCGCAGACTGAGCAGGACATCGCCGAAATTGCCGGCGCTGGGCTGAATTGGATACGTTTGCCCATACCTTTTTGGGCTATCGAAAAGTGGGATTTTGAGCCTTTCCTCGAGCAGGTTTGCTGGCCGTAAGTGATGGCGTGAACATCCGAGTTCACGCTCTAACGGGTGTCACTGGGGATTTTTTTCCAGATATATCTTGCGAGTTCTTCAATGGGCACGGAAGTATGGTCTTCGAGTCAATCTTGATCTCCACACAATTCCTGGCTCTCAGAACGGTATGCTTTGTCTCCAAAAAATCGTTGTTGGGCAATCTAACATGCTGCCCAGGTTTTAACCACTCCGGCAAGTATGGGAAAATCAACTTTCTCAACGGAGTCATGGGTGTTGCAAACGCTCAACGCGCTCTTGGTTATATCAGGATCATTGCTGAATTCATTTCCCAGCCTGAGTGGAGGAACGTTGTACCGGTCTTTGGCATCATGAATGAAGCTAGAGTTGCTGTCATCGGCATGGATCAGATGACATCTTTGTAAGTTCTTACCACACTGTCTTCTTTCTGTAGTTCTCACAAACGATATGTCCATCAGCTACCTGCAAGCCCACGATATGATTCGCAATATCACGGGTTATGGGGAAGGGAATGGGCCGTATATTGCAATCCATGATGGCTTCCAAGGTCTTTCGTCTTGGGCAGGGTTCTTGGAGGGATCGGATCGGATCATCATGGACAGTCACCCCTATTTCGCTTTCGACGGTAATTCCAACACCGAGCCGATAGCGACAGGAAGTGGGCTGGATGCTGGCGGCATTTGGCCAACTCTAGCCTGTTCGAGGTGGGCAACGGCGATGAATGCTAGGTAATCATTGAGATTATATCTCAATTTCAAGCTAATGCGTGGCTGGTAGTCAAACAGCGTTTGGTGTCACCTTCGCTGGCGAATTCAGCAATGGCTTCAATGATTGTGGACTGTACCTCAATGGGGTGGGGAACACGCAGGATGTGGCGCCGTCATGCTCCCTATTTTTAGACTCGTCGCAGTGGAATGACACCATGAAGGCTGGGCTCCAGCAATTCGCATTAGCGAGCATGGATGCCCTTCAGGACTGGTTTTTCTGGACCTGGAAGGTAAGCATTACGCCTTTTGACCCTTAATTGAACATGTGAATTCAGTATTATCTAGATTGACCCGTCATCCAACAATACAATCGCGTCTCCACTCTGGTCGTACCAGCTAGGATTGCAACAAGGATGGATGCCCACTGACCCTCGCATGGCAACTGGGACTTGTGCTGCACTAGGCGTCACCGCTCCACAGTTCGACGGCGTTTATCAGCCATATCAAACCGGTGGGCCTGGTGCGGGGACAATCAATCCCGTCTTAGTGTCTTCGTATGGCCAGTATCCGCCCACGTCCATTAGTGGGCTCACTGCAGGAGCCACACAATCCTTGCTTCCCACTTACACGTCAACGAGCGCCATCCCAACGTTGCCGCCACCTACCTTTACTCCAAGTCCCCCGAGTTCGGTCACCATCGGGAATGGGTGGTTTGATTCGTCTGATACTAGTCTCGCTGCCACAGAAGTCGCTGGGTGTACATACCCTAATGCATGGGATGCCGTCAGTGTCCCAATACCCACTGCCCTCTGTCCTCCCACCACGAGTGCTAGTGCCAGCGCAGTTGTCACCTCTGCCCCTGCCGTCACCACTTCATCTTGAATACCGACTCAGGAACTTCAGGCATTCTGACTGGGGCATTGAATACTCATGATGTTTAGCAAACGGATTCCTACATTCCCTAATGAGATGAGTATATTACCTTTAATACATTTAATGTGAGATTCAAAGGCCAACATCCGGTCATTTCATATTTGATTGTATTAATACACAGCAGCATCAGTTAGGTTCTTGCGCGGTGTAGATTCGACCACCCTCGTTTCAATTTTTCATGTCGATATCTACATGGTCGTAGTCTCATGAGTCACGCCCTTGTCAACGGATTGAGAAACCATCGAACATCATTACTCCTGCCCATTGACCAGAGGGACATGAGAACGGGAAGTTACATTTTAAAATAAATCATATGTAGCATAATTAAACGCCAGGACATCTGGCGTCATCCTTCACTGCAACCTTGCGATGTCGCTCACCAACTCTGCAAAGATCCATCTTAAGTGGTATTTGGGGGTCTTAAAACTAGGTAATTCTTCGTGTAACGTTACGTACGATTAAGCTATGGCGATCGCGCTATATAATAATGCATCTCCTCAAAGTCGATAACTCCCTTCACGGGTACAATTTTGTTTGTCTTCGTGTCACTCAGCTTCGAGGATTTCAATTCCAATTAGTTCTCTTGTCCCCGCCAATGTCACGGCCGGAAGGAAGAGTGGTTCCGAAGCAGCGCTCCGATTCCCAAGACATGTCTCCGATCTGTCCACCTATCCGCAGAATCTCATATATATATCATGAAAGCGAGGCTCGTGATCTGAAATGCAGCATTAGGAATTTCAGAATAAGCTCTGCACATATTAGATACCCTGTCGTTCCTTTACTTTTTCTTCCCTCCCTTACCTTTCCCACCAGTTTTTCCACCGTGTGAGGTGCCGGCAGAAACAGGCCCACTTTCAGTACCAACAGTTGCACCCTGGGTCGCACCACCTCCTGGACCTCTACGTTTTTTCCCTTGTGTATAACTAGTTCGTTCTGACTTCTTCAACCATCTTTCTGGATCTGGTGGGGGCGACACGCCTGGTATGACTCCCTTCGGTACACGTTTTGCCCGCAATTTCTTTTTGGTTTCCACAGCCTCCGGCTTTTTCGTGGGTTCTTCCACAGAAACGAAAATCGTAGCTGGTTGAGAGAGAACGGGTGGTGGCGCAGATTCTAACGTTGAGGCGATAGAGCTGGGGAGTCGAGACATCGCTTGCATAAATGTAGTTGTGATGAAATCCTGGTGTGATTGGGAGGCTGATAAATTGGTGAGGATGTCTGCATGTTCGTCCGAAGACTAAGGACGGCACATAGGCGTGAATGAGTTGCTAACTACTTGCAAAGCGCGCAACTTACAGGATCGGCTGTTTCAAGAAGTTCATTATAGATATCCAGGGATGACCGGTACGATCCTTGGCGATAACTCTGCCAGAGTTATTGCCGTTCTGATATTGAAACGATGTGACCAGATGCTTACTAACTGAGCTTCTAAGTGCATCGCGCCTCTCTGCTCTGGCTCTTTCCCATCGTTCTTGATTTCCTTTAGCACCTGACCAGCATCTTCTTCTCGCTGAAGACGATATAATGCATATGCCCGCTCAAACGGACACTGGTCATTTATTTCAGCGATAAGTGCAAGGGCAGTGTCATACTGCTCAGTTTGGAGAAGCAGGAAAAGCTTCGTCCGTAGTGCATCGCGATCACTTGAATCTAGACGCAAGACTGTAAATTCCATCAATATCGGATCATAAGAATTTTGAAACTGCGTCACTGACTCTTATTGCATGTACGAATCGCATTTGTAAAGTGCCCACCATCAACTTGAGCGCAGAGAGAAGTAAACAAACGTTTCAGTCTGTCCGTAATTGGAGCAGGCTGCTGCTTTTGTGGACGTCGCTTTTTTGAAGGAGTCTTGGAAGATGCATGGCTTGCCTTGGCTGATAAAGGTTTGAGCGGCATCTTTGGTCGTCAGACTCAATGGCGGCGATGGACAAAGTGGTGAGGCACGTGTCACATTTCCTTTCTTGAATTAAATGTGACATAATCAACCCAGTTCCCGTCAAGCATTGTTCACCCGCTACCATCAGACAATGTCGACAAAATTGTGAGCCGTATGCTATCTCTTACTTTTTCAGCCTTCAATAATGACATATAGGAAACCAGCAACTGAAGCGAAACTTGATACTGATATCCGGGACAAGATGGACACGGGACAAGAACCAGACTCTCAGCCTGCAAGAAAGCGGCCTCGCATTGACCTTGGTGTCAGCGAGCGCAAGCGAGGCAAGAGCATGTTTGGTATTGTTCTTGGTACACTGAACAAGGCGAAGATTGAGGACAAAGAAAGGAATGCCAGTGAAGCAGTAAGCATGATCCATACATGCGTTTACTCATTGGAATGACGTGTATATTTCTCTTCAGGCTAAAAAGCGCCAGATGATAGACCAGCGGTTGCAAGCCAAGCTTCGCAAGGAGACTGACTCAGTTCGACGCTCTGAAGAAGCCAAGAAAGACAGGAACGCCGCAAATCGAAAGGAAGAAGAACTTCAACTCAAAGATTCTATTGTACGTTTCATATTAATATCCTCCATTTTCTTAGAGCCAATAACTTTGTCTTGCAGTATAAGCTACGAAGAACACATTTACCCCTCTATTCTCACTTCCTATGTACATCTGACGACGTCCAATCCATTGATTCTATGGAAGACCAGCCGTCATCGGTAACTCTTCTAGCTCTGCCAACACGATCGCACCCTCCACCTCTCTTTTATTTGCCTGCGATACTCACAGCAGCCCAGGAAGCATTTTTACAAAAACGTAGATTCAAGGTGAGCTTGCCATCTGTAAATACACTGCGGTAGTTGGCATGATATCTACTTTCGCCATCGTTGCATCAATGGTTCCGGTACTAATATCTGCTACGTAGGTCAGGGAAGCAGCCGAATCCGAATGGTCCACCTTCCGCGGGGAGCGTACTGCCGGTATCGAAGAAATTAAGGAGCTCCGACTACGTGTCGCCGAGGAGGACGCAAGAAGGAAGAAGGAAAAGAAAGATGAAACTGAGGAAGACGAAAAAACTCACGTTAACAAGGACGAGGAAATGACCTCTGATGAGTCCAAGCCTTCTGAATCGAAGGCGGAGGAGCGTGACTCTAAGACAGAAGAAAAGACGGAGGAACGCGAATCAAAGACGGAAGAAATGGAGGTAGACGTTGGAACTAAAGAGGAATCAAGCATGCGCGCAGACGATGAAGATGCAGTTGAATACTGATTTAGGTGAGTGAGTCCAAGGTGCTTTTCTGAGATTTGTTGGGCATTGATGATGTACCCTAGATTGAATAGTATAACTGTGCGTAATTAATTTGAAGGTGGTACAGTATTTTTTTTTCTGTTCTAGAACACTCATGTGCGCTCAACTTGTTGTTCTAGTTGTCACCTGTAGTTCGGTCAATATAGTCAGATGTCGGATTTGCCCCTGATAACCGATGATCTAATGGCCATGCCTATATTCGAAGACTGCTGTGTGTTCCGGATTAAGTGGAACAAACCATGACGAGATACTGTTGGCGTTAGCATGGTAGGTAATACAGCATTTCGCACGATTGTTATCGCGGTTGCTGTGTTGGCTCCAACCTGATCATTGATTGTGGCCGCCGCGAACTCTGGACCCTAAGCATGCAGCTACCTTCATCCGTCAGTGTGGCCACTATCATAAGTCATCCTCAAAGTAGCATGACAATAACCCTAGGATTGTACGATGTGCCGCCGACAGCTGGTAACCCACAGCAAGTGAGGTCACGCATACTAGTGCTTGCTGGAGACGGTGGGAAGGTGTGGCATACCGATCAGACAGCAAGGTTGATCTCCCTGAATGCCAGCAATTTCCAGCGTTAATCAAATTTAGCATGTTGTATATAAGGTGCGCATCCCGCGAGTGCTTCAATCATTCGCGGTTCCAAATTAGCGCCGTGTTCCAGAGCAATAAAGAAACCAAATGATTTAGAGACGAGCCAAAAGTGAGTTGTAGCATGACAAGTTGATTCCGAATGCTCTTTCTTGTCTTACTCATTTTTCAGCTACCTCCGCCGGGGACGTATATGCCAAATCGGTATAGTATTTGGCTGCTGGCCTCCCTGTCCATGCTACACTGCCGCGCTTCAAGCCGGGGACCATTCATCGGTATGTTTCCGTGTGCGAGATCTTCCGCTGCTCCTTATTTGCTTACTCGTGGCAGTATCCTCATCAAGATCGTCGTTCCAGACCCAATTTGGGACCACAGTCCCATCACGCCTTCCGTGCTGCATGCCACCCCTTGGATATGGATCTCCGTCTGAATCAATGAATTCATTATTTGACCCTGTTTCACAGGATCCTTCGAATAATCTGATTCTGAAGTTTCCGATGGTTTCGCCACACATGACTTGTGGCCTGGCCTGTCGCTAAGCGATACAGCTTGGGATGGCAGCCAGCCATTCTCGTGGGTTGTGGGACCCTGAACGGCGGGCTTCTTGGCTGGCACTTGCATTTCGTGGCCATCGGCGGAGTACCTTCAACAGAAATTCTCAAAGATGTTCTGAGCGAATTTTCACAGCCTACGTTCGCAGTATTTCCGAGCAACCGGGTGTCGTCTTCAAATCCAAGATGTGTGATTGGAGGACGCTTGAACAACGTCAGGTTGGTCGGAGTGGTGGTTGCTTCTTTCCTGTGACGTTCATGAAGGGTTTAGGACACCGATTTCTTCGTTCTAATACTAAAGAGAACGTGCACTGATTTTAACATCAGATGGATATTCTTTAACTTACGATAACTTTCAGGTGAGGCTTGTCATTATAGCTTTCCAAGGGTCTGCTTTGATTACAGGGAAGATTCCTGACAGCACAACTATAAATAAAACACAGGTATAGTCATATGACGTCTGATAGAACGAAGTAAACCAAAACATGAACTTGCGACTGTACTCGATTAATTACATGACAACAGAAAGAATGGAACGAAAGCGATGATAGCAAATGTGACAACATACGAACTTATATGCAACTTGAGCCCTGCCGGAAGTGCCCAAGGGGAAATGAAGGGAATGGGAAAAATGCATAACACGAACACAAAAAAAGATCAGGTACCCCTTTTGATATTTAGATGACACCCCCGAGCATGTCGCCCCATAGAGTCGCGTCGAATCTCGCTGTTGCACCCTTGCCAATGGCATCTACCCTTCCCATTTTGAGGCCCCGATAAGTGAGTGACGAAATGCTTCCTGAATCCAATTTCTGACCCCTTATATTCGCAGAGCGTATGATCTTCCTTAACCCAGCGGCAAGAATATGTGGGGGATGGCGAAAGTTGGGTTGGGTAGAAGGGTGGTGAAGGTGCCATAGGTAGGGCTGGCTGATACGGAGGACCAGCTGATTGCAAGCCATACAGTGTCCCAGAACCATGGGCGGATGGTTTAGAGTGGGAGCTGGAGCGCGTGTGATCTTGGTTGGGCGAGACATATTGCAATGAATAGGGCCTGTATATGGGGATACTTGTAAGTAAAGTGACTACTCATAAAATGATAGTGATGTACATACATTTGCGGTAAGCTGGATGGCGGGAGATCATCCCCTCTTACTGTGTTGGAGTACTGGGAACTATGAAGGCTCGGTGGGTTGTGGAAAGGGAAATTACCCATTATGTTGGTCGTTGGAGGATGCCTGTATGTGTTTTGTGGATCAGGTGCGATATTAGCCATCGATGAAATATATTCGTCGAAAGACATGAATTTGGCCGGTTGAAATTGTGGTTGTGCCGTATTGTCGGTCATGGCATCGTTCAACTGGGTACGGTTTTTGTATGTGGAGAAAGGGGGCGCTGAGGCTGCTTCACTGCCATTCGATGGGCCATTCGGACCGATGGCGGTGTCGATGGACGTGTCGGCGACATGGATCTGTGGATTAGCAGCGAAACCAAAAGAATGGTTTTCGATATTGACATTCGATGAGTCGGCAATGTGCGTCATGCCTGGGGGGACGAAGTTCCTGTCCTGGTGGTTGAACAATCCAGGAAAATAAGTCTGACCAGGGAAACTGACCACGGTGTGAGATGTCTGTTATCAAGAGCAAATAGTAGTAGACCAACCGTGATTTAAGGTTTGACATTGAATCCGGATGATAGTGATAATGTGGATGTCCAGGTACTGCGAACTCATCATCATCGGGGTATATCGCCGAGCTCTGTGGCATTGGGTGAGACACCTTTGAGAGTGGTCAGTGTGATGGGGAAGGAAAGTCCGAGAAGTACTACCATGTTGATGGCGGCGGGAGGTGAAATACTAGACATTGCGGTATGATATTGGTCAGTTGGTTGCTGAATAGTTTGGCGGACTTGTCCTTTGGAAGAGTAATGAAGAGATGCAAAGATAAATAGGTGAGACCGCGGATACCATGCATTAATGGAGTTCTTGATGGGTGATACATCGTCGGACGGTGTTGCTGGGTGGGCTGCAGAATAATCTGGTGTGCTTGTCCGGCAGTCTGAGGTAGGTAAGAAAGGGGGAGCATTGTGCAAAAGTATTTCTCTGGCGGTTGCTGGTTGTGCTGTGGAAGAAGATGCAAAGAAAGATGGGTAGGAACCACCTGTACCCAAGCACTTTGGGAGCCAGTAGTGGGCAAGGAGAAGGGGCGGCGAAAAAGTACGCTGGTCTTAAGACGGGCAAGGAACTGGGCACGACCGCCATGAACCGGCCAAGTGACTAATCTGAATTTTACTTCTAGAAAACATCACCGACCAGGCCATGGTAAAGGCCAAGGCTGTGGGGCTTGACCACGGATAGGTGTATATTGGATAAAGGGGGAAATGGCGGCAGCATGGCCATGGCCAAACGCGTGTTCTTCAATGTAGGGATTGGTTACTCAGAGTTGGCTAGTAGTAAAATCCGGAAAGTGGAAACCAGGTTCTATGTTCCTAAATTGATTGAAAGCTGTACGCATTTTGAGAATAGCTGAAGTTAAAGTTGTCGCAGTATGCTTGATGAAGATCGGTTTACGCTACCACGTTAGAGGGAACGGATTTTTGTGGGTGATTATGGGTGAGTACCGTGAGTGGGAGAAAGCAAGCTTGACATAAAAGATGCTGATATCTGGATATTATGTATTTAGTCTTGTGACAAGCCTCGGCGAGGGGAAGGACATTTCCGAGCCTTTTGAGCATCAACGTGAACCGATTCTAATAATATATTCGATTATTGAGTGTCGTCAAAGTGGTTGAGGCTCAACCTTGTGGGCAATTAGCTCAACCATTCAAGTTGGCACCACAATATGTACGAGCTCCTTGAGGATATAATTGAAATAAGTAAGAAGTAATGTATGGGTTTTACTTCCGTTGTGGTGTATCCCAGCGCTTGATGATACTTGTCTCCGCGGCGAGCAATTGCTAGGAAGTCACAACCGGTATGGAGGTAACAGTGATTGACTATCGTTAAGTTGCTTCTACCATTCTCAACCTCAATCGTCGAAACATTGACAATTGACCAATAAGTCAACCAACACTCAATTACTTATAAGAAGTGTCTATCATTCAATGTGATGATATTGCCCATTTACTTCTAATACTAAATCACGCCTTTAAACCCCGAGGTGATTGGATGGCGAAGAATCGGCCAAACGCAAAGGTAAA
The DNA here is from genome assembly GCA_016758765.1 of Suillus cothurnatus. Taxonomy (NCBI): domain Eukaryota; kingdom Fungi; phylum Basidiomycota; class Agaricomycetes; order Boletales; family Suillaceae; genus Suillus; species Suillus cothurnatus. The sequence continues at coordinate 314,188 of JABBWL010000020.1, read as the reverse complement.
ATCCACATGCTGAATTCAACTGAAAGAAACCAAAATACAGGACTGGATGTCGAAGTTGCAACGGCGTATCAAATACGCTAGAATATTACTGGTACGCAGAAGACTCTGAACCTGTCTGAATTCGAACCTATCGTATTATTTCTCTAGCAACCGGATCCACTGCCCTAGAAACTTCTTATGAGAGCGCTGGCCATATTTTGAGCTTCTTCAAGTTATTGTGCCTTTGACGGAGCAACACGGAACGAGAGGAGGCAAATTGCGTCTACGGTGCTATGGCTTGAAAAGCATTGACCCTGAAATCGTGTCCGCGTTTTGAGACTTTCCATCGAGATGTTCTAGGCGGTCGGCCTATGGTAAATTTGCCGATGGTTGTGCCATGGCACCGAGACATACTCATAATTTAATCTAAACATGACGCGTATCACATGACCCATTTATTTTCACCAACTTTGTATATAGCCGCACTGTCACACCTCAGTTCAGCTCAGTTCACACCATTGCATGATCACAAGGGCGCACCCGGGCCCATGAGGCTACAGTACGAGATATACCTCGTTGGTGCCTACGACGCCCCTGACCCACGTGATCACTTGGTTCCTGGTTTTTCTGGTCAGAAAGGTACCACGTAGCGGCTCGGAATCACCGGCATTGCAATTGTCGATTACGCATCTCAAAGAACAGAGGACCGGCCATGGCCAATGCTACCGCCAGCCAACGGGATAAATCGGAGGTCGTATTCTAGAAGATATGGCCTACCAAGCCGCATGCATAGTATTAGAAGGCTGTAGCACGATCCAAGTATGGGGACTCATCATCAACAAAGAAGGTAATACGTCGGATAGAGCGAAGTAAACCAGAACATGAATTTGCGACTGTACTCGATTCATTACATGATAACAGAAAGAATGGAACGAAAGCGATGACAGCAAATGTGACAACATACAAACTTGTATGCAACTCGAGCCCTGCCAGAAGTGCCCAAGGGGGATGAGAAAAAATGTATAATATGAACGCAAAAAAAGATCAGATGCGCCTTTTTATTTTGAGATGACGCTCCCGAACATGGCGCCACATAGAGTCGCGTCGCATCTTGCGGAGGGTCGAATCTGTGCGATTTTGATACTGGCACCCTTGCCAATGGCATCTACCCAACGCACTTTGAGCCCCCGATAAGTGGCTGCTCATGAAATGGTCCTTAAAATCATTCCATCAGGAAATTGGGGAGAACATGGTTTTTGCAGATAAGGTCGACAAAACCAGACCAAATTTTTATCACATTATATGATAATATAAAATAATGTACAGACATGAGCAAAGTGATACGACAGGATAAGATATTGTAAGACGGTCACAACTCTGACGGAAATGTTTCTTAACTCCTCAGTATGATCGTCATACAACAAGATAGTTAGCAAGGTGGGATGACAGGATAAGATATTGTAAGACGGTCACAACTCTGACAGAAATGTTTCTTAACTCCTCAGTATGATTATCATACGACAAGATAGTTAGCAAGGTGGGATGACAGGATAACATATTGTAAAACGGTCACCACTCTGACAGAAATGATTATCATACGACAAGATAATTAGCAAAATGGCATGACAGGATAACGTATTTCAAGTTTTCGAGGAATGTATAGTTGTCCATGTGCGAACAAATCTGTGCGTAGGTCAAGCACGGCTTTCTGCAGCGTCAGTCCTTGACATCCGTTGAATGTGGTCGCGTAAGCAGGTCTGGGAGCGCAGCCTCATAACGCTATGAGACGGAATAAAATCGGGTATCCTGATCTTGGTACTCACTGATAGCATTACTACACGTAACAAAAGCACTCAGCAGGCGACGTGGCGGGTCAAGAAGGAACACGTTCATGATAATCCCTGTTGTCTGGAAGCTCGTGAGTGTGTCGAATACCGGTTGCGACGATTCCGAAATGGGAATTGTCACCACTGGGGACGGAGGCAGAGGTTGATCTGTGAGAATACAACGTTTAGTGGCGCGTCAACGAATAAAAAAAACAAAAGGCGAATGCTCACCGAAATTCATAGCAAGCGGTATATATCTCCCAAGAGGGTGTCGCAGACGCGCTGGGAACGTTGTCCTCGTCTTCATCTTCGTCCTCTCCACAGGAACAGTGTGTAACTGCTGGTGATGGGAGATAGCCAATCGATCTCTTTATGGGAGGGCTAGCTGGCAATATACGAGTCAGGGAAGGGTGAACAAACACAAGGACTGGCAAATCTAACGGAAAGATTTACCAGTAGTCAGTTATAAGATCATATCTATGGTAGAGACCAAAATGCACTGACCGCCTGGAGATTATGCACACTACCGATGTCAGAGTGTGATCATAATATGGCACGTCCATCGGGTGAGTATGACTGGATCATGCGCCGGTCACAGTTGAGTTTGTCGTTTGGACTTGTTTATCCCAAGACGTAAGCAACTCACACCGACTTGAACTTGCTCGAAGCCTGATAATCAGATCGCCACTACAATATCGAGTCCATGGAGCGATTCAATGACCAAGATCACTTTAACGCTCACTACAGTTTCGAGTCCATGGAGCAATTCAATAGTCAAGGTCACTTTAACGCTCAAGCACAAGACAACCAAGTTAACGCTCAAGCACAAACTCACCAATTCGATGTTCAATCACAACATGTGAGTAGAAGTAACCTGTACAGTTGCGTAGCTTGCCTGATCTTAATCCCTGCGACCAGTTACTCCCAGGACATGTAGTTATGCCAGGGCCGCCACCTGTTAGTCAATCAGTGATTGTAAGTAACGATTAAATATTGTACCTATGAGAGACTAACGAAGATGATGCAGGCGATTTGGACGGCCACAACACGAGCGGCTCGATCTAATATCAGCCAAAACTACCATCCCGTGCAGCAGGAACAAATCCGCACAACGGAGGAAGAGAGGTGTTGGTTATTTTTGACGGCGTTGCAGAGGGAGCGAGAGCTGGAAGAGATGGCTAATGAGTTGGATAACGCATGGCGGGAACTGAACGAGGTTCGAAGGCTGTTGGGAATCAGGAGGAATTAGTAACTCGGTGCGTAACGGTGTGCGTAACGGGGTGTACCTGGATGTTTAACTCGAGTTAGGAATCGATAACTTGTTTGAATTGTCCGTCAGAAACACCATCTACATTGTATGCTCAGTGAATGGAAAGGGTACAGTTGTCTTTACAGGAGGCGGTGACAGTTCTGGTGACATGAAAGGCACTGCCTCAGCCGTTGGCGGCCTAGCAGGCGTCTTTTCTTCCTTCGCAAATTTAGTTTTGATTGAGGTGTTCGTTCGGGTTTTTCGAGCCGTACTTAACGGCGTCAAGGGAGCGATATCATCTTCGTCCTGGTCCTTTTCATCATCAAGTAAAGAGCCAGGTATAGCCTGTGCAAGAACAGGCCCCTGATATTATATTTGTGGGAACTGGCCATTTTGCGTCGAGAACTAGGGGAACGCGCGCGAGGCTCGGGCCGACGGGCATCGCAATACCGCTCTGCTCGAAACCGCCGAACGGTACGTTAGAGTGCAATGAGTTAACGCAGTTGATCCATGCAGTTCCAACCTTGAGTCTGGGCACAGTGTTGATAGCACGGTTCAGGTTCTGGGTGAAAAGAGCAGCAGCAAGACCTTATACTGTGTCATTTGCCTGCTTGATCACGTCTTCCTCATCTTTGAACTTGATGACAACTCCGACAGGACCGAAAATCTCCTCTTGGACAATCTTCATCGATGGGTCGACATTGGTGAAGATGGTGGGCCTGATGAAGCCCTCACTTCCAAGACGCTCACCACCAATCTCAACCTTGGCCCCAACCGCCTTTCCGGACACAATGTAAGACATGATACGCTGCAGTGTGCATTAGACGGATGAACGGTTGCGAGAGTATTCCCACTACGTACGTTGAATTGAATCTCTGAGACCTGAGGACCCTGGAAAGTGTCAGGGGCAAATGGGTCGCCAACCTTTAACGAGCGAGTTTTCTCCGTGAAACGCTTGAGGAATTCGTCATGGATGCCTTCTTGCACGAAGATACGGGAACCTGCGCAACATGTCTGACCGTGGTTCCAACTGGTGAAATATAAGTTGTGGTTTGAATGACAGCACGCTATACCTACAAGATACCGAATGCGGCCCAGTTCGCTGCTTGTTCAATGTCTACATCGTCAAAAATGATGTTTGGACTCTTTCCACCAAGCTCGAGGGTGACGTTCTTGAGGTTACTCTTGGCAGCAGCCTCCATGATCTTACGACCAACCAGAGTTGAGCCAGTGCAGGCAACCTTCTCTATCTTAAGATGGCATTACTGACAGTGTTTCCGTAACCAGAGAGGACGTTGACTACTCCAGGCGGGAAGCTAGCTTCATTGACAAGGTGGCACATTCGGATGGCAGTTAGGGGTGTAAATTCTGATGGTTTTAGAACGACCGTGTTACCGCATGCAAGGGCAGGACCAAGTTTCCAGGCCATCATGAGCACTGCAAAGTGAAGGGTGAGTGCGTGACACTTCAAGCGACTGATGTGTACGCACATGGGAAATTCCACGGGATAATTTGACCCTATTACACGACCATTAGGAGGAAGATCTGGAAGCTGAGATACGTGTACTTACAACAACACCAATTGGCTCGTGGCGAGCGTAGGTAAGCTTGTCCTCGGTGATCTGCCCAAGTGTCAGCGAATGAGCATAGTTGATTGTTGAAAAGCTTCAGACCTCTTGTACTTGACCCGTAACCTTGTTAGCCCAACCAGCATAGTAGCAAATACAATCGATGGAACCAGCGACATCAGCATTTCTTGCCCAATTGAAGGTCTTGCCTAGTGGTTATTAGTCAACGATTCAGAAGCCCACTAATTGGTCTGGATGCTGACCATTATCCAATGCCTCCAGAGTGGCAAGCTCATCAGCATTCTTCTCCATGAGGGCAGCAAGCTTCGACATCAAAATGCTATGCTGAGTACCAGGCGCATGAAGACCCCAGGTGGTGTCGAAGGCTTCATTCGCAGCCTCGACGGCAAGGTCGACGTCCTTGGCCGTACCTTCGGAGACGGACGTTATTACCTTTCCATTTGCTGCCAACAGAATTCATGTAAGATTTTAAATAACAACTTCAACAGAACGTACTTGGGTTGATGACACTAAAATGGTTCAATGAGATCAGTCAAAAGTGATTGATTAGCGATAGGGGTAGATCATACTCGATGGTGGTGTTGTCCGATCCATCTACAAACTGGCCGTTAATGAAGAGACCGGTCCTGAAGGCAACTTTTGCTTTGAAAGTGGGTGTTTTGAACTCGTGAGCGAACGTGGAGGGCATGTGGCACAAAAGCGTTTTTGTGAGGGGAACCAGGCTCACCTTCATCCTCGTCTTCATCGTAAAGGGCACCTGGAGGCGCACATTTCTTGGTTTCCGCCTGCTCAGACACAGGTGCATGAGTGCGTTGCTCAGATGAGCCCTTGTTGACAAACATGGAGAAGCCGAGCACGGCTTATCATACCCATCACCTGGCATGCTACTGATGTCGTGGTCTTCATGGATGATAAAGGCATTGTCGTCATCAGATTCCACGCTAATGTCGTCTGCCCCATGAGAACGAGGGTGTGCAGACACATCTTCCGTAGGAAGTGCATGGCCTGCTCCAAACGATGCTGGCGGAGGCTGAACGGGCCCAGCGAGTGATGGTTTTGGCTTAAACCGACCAGATGGTAAGGGTTACGAGGATCGGTAAGAACTGACATTGACTGAGGATCGGGGATAGTGTTGATTTGACATTGACCCTGTGAGGAGTAAAACATCAGAACGAAATCTAATGTTCGATGTATAGCCTTTCGACCTGAGATGATCCACTTACCAATGTCTGTGAAACTCTTCAGCATGCCGTCGATCATGTCCGAGTCTTGTGCAGCCTATGGGTCCTGTGGGTTGAACCGCTGCTGCCTCCCGTAGACTACCACAATCCACCTGCCAGTAGACACAGGTCTGAAGGATCACTTGTCGATCCTTGGAAACTATGAGTAACGAAGATACGTTGTATAACAATACTTACATATTCCACGCGCTGTTACTTGGTGAATTCCAGAACGTTCATAGACGCGGAGAGTGGTCAATTCGATCGATTTTGCGTAGACTGTGAACGGAGGATGAGTCTACACCATAAAGTGCCAACATTGACTGTAATCATTCACCTGCAAAGGCATGCTTTTCATAAGCCAGACCAACTGCTGGCAGTGATACGCCGAACTCGCTGGTACAAAGAGCTTCACACCCGCCTTGGCATTTTCTGGTCTGACGGCAGCCTCTCAGAGGTCAGCCGTCTACCAGTGCATGCGGCGTGGTGTGTGGCATCTGTTTTAAAAACTGTACCCCATCCCTTTCTACAGTCTGCATTCTTTCAGGTGATGACTTCCCGGGTACCAAGCAAGGGGCGATGACACCAGAAGCCTCAGAGGTAGTGTGCTCAACTGGGTTGCCTGAACAAGGATTTATGAGCCTCGAGTCAGACCCTGACATACCACATAGACGGTATATCCAGCCCTCAAATTGGGGACCTGCATGGTTTCATGTTCACATATGCAACTTTAATGTATGAGGTTTCGATGATGGCTAACTCAATAACTTACAGGGTAGGGAGGGCCGGGGTCATTGGATTGAGTTTTGGAAGGAAAGGTGATCTTTAAACCGACTCTAAAGAACATGATGGAATGGTGGCGGTCAGCTATCTCCAAGGCTCTACCTAGAACTTACTACTATGTTGTTCATTTGTATTTGAGTAAGTATGTCGAAGGCTAATATCTTGCCCAGTAGCCTCTAGAAGTTCAACTTCTGCTGCAGTGTGGAGCCCTGTTGAGGACGGCCAAGAGATGATGGTAGCAGATTGTTATCAAGGTTTGCTCCAATAATTCTCAGGCTGTTGAATCTGGGTTCTTCCGTCGGACGGTCTTCCGAAACTCCATGGTTGCAGCAAGACTTCCTTTTTAGGAAGGATGGTTTCAAATTTCTGGCATGCTCAGGCTAGTCTCTGGAGCGCCTGCAGGGTTGAAGCTGAAGTGCTGAAGCCACACCCACACCAGAACAGATAAGGTAGAACACGACCAACCACCAAGAAATAAAACCGTGTACAAGATACATAAATTGGCGCTGACTGACCTACTAGTTCTCGTAGTCGAGGGTATCGTACTCATCATAATTCAGACACTGCTCCGAGTCCTCCGAGTCATTACCTGAATTAGACCCCGAGTCTGAGTCAGACACTTCACCATCTATGCTGCAATCTTGCAAAGAAGTGACTTCCTCTTCAAAGTCCTCGATATCTTCCACGTTCGCAGTTGTGTCAGCATCTTCATGACTAGTATGAGCGTAGGTGTGTCCAACTCCTAACCCCCAGTGATACCGCATGAACATATCACGGTCTACGAAACTAAGAAGTCATTAGTGCGGGGCTACGTCAATAGAGCTAACGGACACACCGATTAATATAATAGAATTTCCAGTCCAATTTATCCTGCGCACAATTAGAAATACCCTTGCCATCAGAGTGCCGCAGACCTTGCGAGAACTGCGGAATAATATGGCAGCCCCGAAGAACGTCACTAGGATCAACGAAACCAAATGCGTCTGGTTCTGCCATAGGAGGGAAGCAAACACGGTCCAAAGATGAGCACCTGCTCGAGCGATGGCCCATGTATTGATACCAGCGCACCCATAGGAAGTCAATTCGATATGAGCGATAGTCGATCATGTCGGGACCAATATACGTGGCATTGACATGATAAATGCCAAGCACGCGAGCATAAATATATGGATGTCGTTGGTCGTCAGACTCGGAGTCGGTCGTGTTGGTGGCTTGGCCCAGGAGCATGACATTGCAATGTGAGGTTGATGGATTTATGACGTCCTGTGCTCGGCGGACATCATACGTTGTGTGGTTGAAACGCATCAAGCTGTGTCTGTACATGCGATCGGCCTTAATAAAGACACGGCCTTCCGAGTCTGAGGGTACAGGGGTAGTTCCTGGGGCAGCGGTGGAACTGTTATAACCTGAAAGACTATTTTCTTCATTTAAGAGCTCCTTAATTTTAGGCAAGAGAAAGCGCTGAAGTTTGGGTAAAAAGTCCTATGATTCAAAATCAGCACCATGTTGCATTCGAGCTGTTGCAACACTTTACAGCACGCACCTTCACAGCAGGGTCCTCTAAGTTCCTCTGGAGGAACAGCGGAATGTTCTCTGGGTAATTTTGGGACTTCCCGACGTGGAAATGAGCTTCAGGCGATGTCGGAACTTCTTCCTCATTGGCCACACTGTATGGCGATTGCTCGTCGCGAATGCGGTGTATACGGGCCTGACGCCGCTCAATGCGAGTTATTTGTTCCACATATTCTTTCCGGTCTGTTCGATGATACCTTGCTTTTGAGGTGCGGTGCTCCAGCTCTCCCTACAATCCACAAGGAATCAAGTTCATGATTGACAAGTAGGACATGTTTACCCACCGGTTCAGTGCTATATGAGTCAGTTGTGCCAAAGTTGCGTATTGATGTTGAATAATCCCCGAGTGCGTGTAACTTATAGGTTTGTAGATTAAAAGTTTTCGGTCGCCGAGTTGTCTGATGAGTTGATGTCGTTGCCTCTGCCTGACCAACATGGCTTCGTGACTGCTGGCGCTGACGATGTTCTGCTTCTCGCCTTAACTCTTGAGTCTTGAAGGCTATACAGGTGTCCTTCTGGAATTGACGAAGCTGTTTTCCAAGTTTAATAGTGACAGCATCAAGGAAGATAAGGGTTTCGTCTGTGTGCATGCGCAGCTTTGCAAGAGCGTGCCAATGGGTGCACGTAAAAAGCAAAGTTGAAATATCTTTATTGTACGGCTCCGGGAGGAGGTCCTCAAATGCAGGGATGGAACACTGTTAAGACAGATATGAATCATGAAGACTGATAAGAAAAGTCGGAAGCATACCTGAAGAAGGTCTTCAAAGTCACGAGCCGCCATGTTCTTCATTTCAGAAGCATTTGAGCCAAATTTTCGGATAGTATCACGACCAAAGGTCGGAGTGAGTCTATAGCTTGAGTATTACAACAGTCAGACGATCTGTATCATGATTGTTTAATGAAACATACCGACGATCAAGTTCATGCACCAATGCGTCACCTGTGCAAGCAGCACTGAGGATGCGGATCAGGTGGGTGAACAGCGCTTTCCAGACACCAAGTTCAAATTCATGCATGAGGTCCACGACCAGCATGATGAATAGATTGAAACCGAGGCATCCGAGTCTCTCAGAAAACGCATTCTGAAAGATCATGGTCAATATAGGTGCGGGATTCAATAGCAATGAAATGTATTACGGAGGTTGGCACCAATGAATGCTCTTTCAGTAGGGTTTCAACAATGTTGCTACGAACACCATAACCATTATCATAAATGTGTGAACGGGAGATGGTGACTTTGCTTTGCCGCGCGTTGTCATCTATGCGTGCGAGCGACTGGCGTTGTTTCATGTCGAGTGACATGCCCAGATTCTGAACACAGGATTTTGGGATAAGGCATCGAGGGCATGGACATCCACCCATAGTTCGTATCGTAGCTATCAATGCCCTAATAATGGGGTGGGTAGAAAACTTAGTCAATTGATGCTCTACATTGAATTTTGACTTACTTCTCCAGATAGTCGGCAGAATAGGTGAAGATCCGGGGGTAGAAGCGACGTTCAATCCCATCACAGCAACGTATCACAATTCCATGTTTGCATGCTTCTACAAACTCGTCATCCAGCATGATCTTCCATTGTTCATGAAACAATTCTCTGTGGCAGTGTGCCATAAAGTCAGCGCCAGGGCCTTTGCCTCCGAAGTGCTTTGTAGCGAAATCCTTGAAGCTATCTGGAAGCTTCGAGGCAATGTATGCATGAGTATGGCAAAGGCTGGAGAGTATATGAGTACATACATGGTTGAAATATGCGACATGATCGCATAGACGACAAGAAGGTTTACACCTTCTATACTTCGACTCATTCCCGAAAAACATATAACAGGGCCAGAGTTTTGAATTACCAAAGGAGGTCAGATGAGTTGAGTCCGACCAAAACATGAGAGCAACAATGACCCGCTCTAGCTGACACCCAGGCTCAGGTTGGGACTCTTGGAGTTCACGATGTGCCTGAATGAAGGCTTCAGAGGTATAGAGTTCGCCATGAACGCGGATGGGTTTCTTCGATGGTCCACTATTCCAAAGCAGTTCGTATGGTTGATAGTGGAATAGTTCGTCGTGTTGTTGATTTTTGATTTTTTCGCGAATGACGGATACAAGTGATCGGTGAAAAAAATCTGCGGTGAGGTAGTCGTAAACACCAGGGTTATCCGCACGTTTATGAATAGGTATCTTTATATTAACCGCGGCTTTATTCCACCCAGCACCTTCGAATGGCATGGCATGCTCTCCTGCGTCTTCGGCACTAGATCCAAGTTGATCGTTGATTAAGTTCCACCGCGTAGCAGAAATATCTTCTGGCCGGAACTGAGAATTACCGATGATCTGTAATAGTTCCCTGAAACTTTTTTGGGACTTCTGGAGACCACCGTTCCAAAACCAGTCGCCCAAGAGAAACGATGATTTATTTGGATATGGATAGAAAGGGTTCTCATATTCCTCGCCAGTCTGATGGATTGCATGAGTAGAGGTGCTAATATCCCAACCGACTCGGTCCGACGGTGTGAGAGTTAAGTTCTCCAAAGTTGTGGCCTCCTCTGGGTCATGAGTCGGCAGTTGATTGCCATAATATCGACGTGAAAGTCCAAAAGCGTTGGGAAGTGTGAGGAAGAAACGAAGGGTGCACGACAGCAGCAAACGTGTATCCGAGGTGGGTGAGGGATCTGTGGTGGTTGAAATAGTTGACTCGACCATGTGTGGGGGCGGTGGTTGAGGAAGAATGTCTCGAAACCGTGCAGGAAGACGGCGATTGAGGCGTCGGGGGCGACGCTGAGCAAGCGACACTGAATCATCAACCGCAAGGGATGATTCTGAAGGACCAGACTCATCCTAGAAGACCGTGCCGGTATTCAAGTCAATCATAAGAAAGATTGCTGACATTCACTGACACTCACATGGCATTCAATTTCGATACCATCTACACCTGCAACTGTAAGGTCTAATCTTGACCATGAATTTCGTTCCACTCCATCAACAGCCTGCTCAGGACTAATGGACAAAGTCTGACTTGGAATTGCGGTATCCAAGTCAGTTGGAGGCAGACTCGAAGCTAACTCGTTGCGTTCATCTTCTCTACGTGGTCTTTTCCTTGTAGTCCACACCTCCTTTGCCTTTGCTAGCGCACTGGAAAGGTATTTCTTCCTCTTTTTACACGTCCGCTGATGATTTGCATATGCATTCAGCTGAGCGAAGCTTCTTCCGCACTTGCAAATGGTTGAATATCCAGCTGGAATCACATAGGAGGAGGATGTCGATGATTCGTCCATTAATTTTAGATCTGAGGCGACGGAAACACTCAAGTCCAGTGGGTATTAGTCTGCTTGAATGGGCTGGATGCTTAAGCGCTTACTGGTAATACTAATTGATCCGACTTACTAGTAGGTCCACGGAACCCGCACGGGATTTTCAATTGGGAAAGAAGATGGCGCACACTGCCAGCCTTGGCATGTACTATCAAAATACTGTTGAAAAACATCAGATCGGACCATGAGGCCTTGAATAACCCTGACAGTGGGATTTCACCGGCAAGTTACACAGTATGCAGGACCCGCTTACGGAAATATGACGGCGCACATTGGTAACTGTGCCAAAATGATACCCTAATGACTCACCGGATAATCATCTTCATCATGGTGTAATAATATAAACCCGGACCTGGTAGGCTAGCACATTAAATGGTATAAAAGATCACCAGCCTGAGGACGGTGTGACAGGTTCCACAAGTTTAATCCCTCCATATATGTCACCTAATCGTGTACTACGGTCCAGCATTGCAACTGACGAACTTCGTGAGCGTCAGCGTGCAAAGCTTGCCGCTCAGGTCAGCGATAGTACAAATGCTGTGCTCGAATTAGGTGACGACGAGACTGGAGAAACGCTGGTTGAATGGTATTGGTACGTTAACCAAATAGTAAAGGATTATATTGAACGTCTTACCTATTCTTTGGGTCCAGGCCAATTAATGACAACGGAGCGCGTGTCGTCCCTTCTGACCTCGTAGCATATCGAAAATCCCACCAGTTCCGAGGACCTCGCTGTCTATGTGCATTCATATCGGATGACCACAATCCAAACGACTATTGTGAGGCGGCAATAGTGATGTTAAAACGGGGACCACGTACAGGAGAGTACATAGCCTGCTGTGCCTTGAGTAAGTGTGGATATGTTGGTGAGTTGTAGAGCCTGTTGATCGATCAATTACTTGACTTGATTGATCGACTCTCGTCTGATACTGATCACTTCCCAATGCAGTTTTCATTGAGCAAACATTCAGTTCATGCGGGTTGCCTGTTAAGCGTTACGCAAGACGAAGTAAGTTGCGGCTTCACATTCGTGGTAGCTGTTAATAATGCTAAATTTATCTCATAACAGGACCTGACGAGGCCAGACCACTAGATGTTGTGTTTGTTGACGGAGAAGGTATGTCCACGGAGCAACTCAGTGCGCGGTAGATAGATGCTGACTTGTTTGTCCATCATGGCAGACATCAAACTAGATTCAAGTTTCATTCAGAGACGTCAGCTTCAACGGAAAACTCACGACACACCACTCGACAAGCTTCTGAAATTAGATTCTTTCACCAAGCCAGGTCTCACAGCAGTTGAATTCCGTCGGTTTCTTACACAATGTATTAGTTGTCAGCTTATCATGACAAGGCGAACATTCGAACGTCACAATTGCATAGGAGAGGCTGGGCGAAGAGACCATGGAACAGATTCGGAGGTCATCGATTTAACTTCAGAAGATGATTAGTAACTACTCTAGTACTAGTAGGCGATGGATATTGGGAAATCACTTCACATGACTCCTTGCTTTTCTCTAAAATTTCGTTTACAAAAAAAAAGCGCTCTGCTCGCCTTGAATTGCAATGGGGTTTAATGAGAGATGTAACGGTGTGACTGTGCGCCATCATCTCAGAAACAAATGTAGAGCCTCAAAGGGGCTGGAGTGATTTGGGAGTGCGCACAGAGCACATCCTCTTGAAGTGGAGCACGTCTCTGAGCCAAGGAGTATGAAAGGGTGAGCGCGCACATGGCGTCAACACCTGGAAATCGCTCAATATGATGTAGATGAGTACAAGTCAATAAGTGGGTAACAAAGACACTGGCTAGTGCGATATACATACAACGTATGTAGTATCTATATATTGACGATGAAAATTACATGCAATATGATAGGGCCTCAGGAGGAATCGTCCGGGTCATTTAGTATACTTGACACATCGCTATCGACATCATCAAAAGTCTTCCCTGCAGGCGTCAGCCCAGACGCACGAAATACACCACGTGAAACACCAACACTGGTGTCAGCTTTCCGAAGCCTGTGACCAGTTTGTTGCTCCATGTGACTATAGAGTTCTTGTTCAATCAATATCCGCTTCAAGCGTCTCCGAATAAGTCTACTCTCTGCACGACGTTCCGAACGTTGAGCGTTAATGAGGGCAATCGTGAGATTGCTATCACGACTTGTCTCCCAGAACGGAGGAAGACATAATACGTCCATCTTGTCAATTATTGTCAGTCACATTATATAAAATCTATTGCTAAAGGACACACAGATGATCTAGGCTCTTGCATCACGGTTTCGTGCGAGGCAGGAGGAGAGGGGTACACTGCCTCTTGATCTTGGATGACATGGTCACGCCATGTAGCACAGTTTAGAGAATTTGAGTTGTCAGATACTGGCATAGTCATGGTGTATGTGATTCAACTTGATATTTAAGGTTAGAGGAGGTGGGTTAGGTTACTTCATGTAGTCGTTAGTTCGAAGTTCAAGTAGGTAGTGGTTCGGATTGTTCCGAGAGACTTGTCCACACATATAGCATGTCCCTGTCTTCGTCAAATCACTGCCAGCCTGGGTGCGGTTGTTAGATACAGCACGTCAAATAAAACCACCTATTTAACCAATGATTTTGAGAAGGTCCACATTTTGGTTATCTATTTGAGTCTGCCAGAGCGCATCATCAGCGCACAAACTCATCATGCCATTGGTTGATATGAGTCAGTGCGCAAACCTCACACCGTTTAGTAAAGGCTCCCGAAGGCGTGTAAATTATGTACTACTATATTACTCACTTGTTCGGTAATTGAATGGGCAAGATTCCATGTGCTGATCGCAGCGGCCGAGATTGAGTAGTACTTTTCAAGTTGTGAACATCTCCACAGTGAGTCACGGTGTGTTTGGGAACCGATCTACTCCAAACTTAACGATCAATTTGGTTGGCGTACGAATGAAGCGCACAAATTCCGAGGGGCACGAATCAGGTGCACGAATTGGGACCCTAGTAATAGGCCCGTGAATCAAGTGCACAAATTTGATCTAGGTCTTCAGCCTCAGTGGACTGTCGCCGATCAATATACCGTCGATAATTTTGGGGTCAACAGAATCATTGGAGCAAACCTTGATAACAATCTCAGCCTTCGACAAACGAACAGCCGCTGGTTCACGCATTTAACTTGGGTCCGAATCAGATTGATACGGTACAGCGTGGAAATTGGTTCCATTAATTGATTCCCCCCCAGAAATCTGTCTGCAGATCAGATCGATACCAGCGTGGAAATTGGGTCTATTGATGAGTCCAGGGATTGATCCCAGCGTGGGAACTGGTTCACTTTAGTGTTCCGAACGTTCAGCGCTCAAGTGGTCAATTCATGCAGCCTCTCTGACACTACCATGAGGTCAGAATTTTACACAACTAGATTGGATCTTATTATCATGAGCCCCTAATACTCCACAGCCGGTATCTGGCCACGATCGTCTCTTGTACATCATACAACCACTGCATAGTAAGTCTTGTTATTGAGTCAAGAGATTTGAGTTATGCACAGGGACCTGCGGCTCTTAAAAAGCTTGATAAACCTGATCACGACGATTGTTCAACCCGACATCGACATTCTCCCTAGTCCGAGTCAATCTATTAGTATCTGTGTGCCTGTCAACTTTGTCACTATCATGGAGCCCAATCCCTACCATTTCGGCTATCTTTATACTCCTGCTTCTGGAACGAGTGATTCTGCAGAACTTTACGAGTGGTTCAGCAACACAGTGAGTTGTCCGAGTCAATTTTGAGATTTCCTGAACTGAGTGGCAACCGCTGACTTGGACTATGCTACTAGCTTCTTGAGTTTGCCACCATCGAAACATCATACGTTAAGGTTGCATATGCGCGGACTGATGAACACGAAATGCAGGCCCCAAATTTGAGGGCTGGATATCCTGTCTATGTGGTATGTCAGCGTCCGAGATCACTGAATTCTTATTCAATTCCTGGGCTGGTACAGGACGCAGATCAATATCCCGCTGTTTCGGTAAGGGTTCCTGGGCCGCTGAGCATCTGCAGTGTTTGCTAACTCTTGCTTCCAGCCAGCTTCTTTGGCTGTGCCGATCGGGTGGAAGCAGGTAGCTGTCTACACAGACCATGATCTTATCACTCGGAAGGTGCTCCAGGTATGTATTATACGCAACATTCAAGACGACACAAGCTTACATTTTGGTAAAAGGTCGATCCAATGAACACGCGCTTCTCATCGAACCATAGCTCTGTATTTGACGACAGCGAGCAATTTATGTCCACCATGAGTTCTCTCGGCGAAGGACACTGGATGTCTGACGCAAATTCCTTGGTGCTTGGTGCTCCCTCTGATCCAGTATCCGGATCCGGCATCCGATCCACTTTCCTTGAGGTGGCGCCTACCATTTCTGCAATGAATAGCGCTCTTTCTCTGATTCATACGGAGCCGAGCTATGTGTCTTGCGTTCCGGAAGTTTTTGCACAAGGTATCAAATACGACAATGAATTCCTGAAAACTTACTTTCCGTTGGCCTATATTTCAATCACCGATGCCAAAATCATGGCTAAAAATCGTCTCAACTTCCGCCCTCACGATGCTGCCCCATTCAGGACGTACTGCGCGCAGGTCCTCGTTGAGATGTTGACCGTTGCCGCCAGCGCCGGTCAAGGATCTGAGTTAGGTAGGCATGAAATGAGTGATATTTGCTTCAGTATGCTTATGGTATAGCAGGGCTTCGTTGTAACGAAACTGGTCGCACCAAACAACTGAATCTTCAGAGTTCAGATGCTATATCGCTTGTATATTTTAATTTAGTTTATGTGGCCTGAATACTCACATGTAGCTGCAGGTATTTGCGGAGCGGAAAACATTCCTGAAGTCTCTAAAAAGTTATGCGACTGCCTTCGTCGACGACCCAAACAAGGAGCGTTTGGGCGGATATAATATTCAGAATATCAATGGGTCAACGACTGAATATATCCACATGCTCACCAACATGACCAATGCGAATGAGGATGTCACTTCAATCATATTTACATGTGACAATCAAGGGGTATTGTTTCCTGTTTCGAAAGCGACTGGTTATTGATTTTGGATGTTCAATCAGAGGCCATACCGTCGGGAGGCTATCCTTGTGTTACTTGCACATCGTCTGTTGCGACCTCTTGCAAACCGTGGGGATTCATTGCTTGATCTGTTCCCGGATGATTACAGCACCTTTCCGGAACACCTTCTCTCATCCATTTGCGCAATGGTATGTTACATTCGATAATTTTTCTTGCCCTTCCAAAGACGAAACTTATCTTTATAGTTGGTTATGGTACTCAGAACCCGCTTCCCCGGTGAAATTCCAAACAAATTTGCCACGCAGGCGTTCATCGACGAGGAGGGTCGTCAACTGGCCCTCTTCAGGACGTTCCGCAACAGTACGAACCCACAGGCCATTGAATTAAACACTTGGTTGACAACTCCTCTTGGACCCAGTGGCTGGCGTCATGACCTGTGAGTTTTTTTAGTTTTTTTGGTTGCTAGTCTGACTTCACGATGTGCACAGCCAACACGCGCTTGTACTGGCAAACAGCCTGAGAGGCCCGCGCTAACTTGAAGGTTTTCACATATACGGTTCATATTGTGTCAGTGTACTAGTACAATGCCTCGACATGTAGATACTGTTAGTGATGTTCTTTCCCGCTATGAATGTAATGGGGCTCGGCCGCCAGTCCTCGGATCTCGACACCTTTGTATGATCTGGCGTGCAAAGCTGGAGCGTGAGATACTCCCCTTCAAAGTATATACGTATGCAGGACCAGCTAATACAAGTGCCAAGTATTGAACATCCGGTAACAAACTTCATAGAAATATTCCCTGTCCTTTTTGACGAAGTGTCTTTGCTCGGTTTGCGCAGCTTCTCGCTAATATCAACTACGTACTTCAGTTCGCAAAGGAAATGCCGGACTTATGGTGTGGAGGCGTCAATGTGATCCGAGTCTCCGTGGGTGACTTGGAACTGGCACTACTACAGCTACTTTCAAATCGATAGACCAGAATCCATTTTTTTCGATTCACCGCTTTTGTTTAGTTGTGGAGCTGTACAAACAAAAGGGTCCCGCTCATTACGATGTTTTGTCGGGGGCGGATACCCCAGAATGGCACTGGACTGCACAACTTCGCAGCTTTCTCATCTGACACTGCGTCTGACATTCCCCTGAGCTCACTGCTGGTATGACTATTAACGTCTGCTTTCCAAGGGCCTTCTGAAAACAGAGCCTGTAAGACGAGAGAGCCGAAGAACTCGGTTGATAGTTCGGTGACTTGTGTTAGTGACTTCTGCTATGGCCTTGGATGACATTTGGGCAGACATAGTGACCCATTGTTACTTTATTGCTGCTGGAATGTGACAGCAGTTTCTAACCATGATGCGAATGATGTCTGAAGACAGTGTCGAATGAGAAAGCTGCGAAGTTGCGCAGTCCAGTACCATTCTGGGGTATCCGCCCCCAACAAAGTATCGTAACAGGCGGGACCCTTTTGTTTGTACAGCTCCACAACTAAACAAAAGCGGTGAATCGAAAAAAATGGATTCTGGTCTATCGATTTGAAAGTAGCTGTAATATTACAGTACTATGTGATCAAGGGATACTTACATAAGATTCAAGTTCAAGCTGCGACTGAGCAGGTTTGTATGCTGGATCTCCAACGCCAAGCGACTCGCTTAAATGCTTAGGTCTAGGAAAAGATTTAACCGACCCACAAACGTAAAGGGAGGCAAGTTGTCATTCTATTTGGCACTACCGTGACATACTAATCCAAGTTGATGCATTATTACTGGAACCTGCAACAGTTTGAGCTCCTCACTCAAAACGGCACCAAATACCGCAGCAGAAGGATTTAAGCTGAGTTGTTGTCATGGCGCACTCAGAACTGACTCATTCTCATTCTGTCTTGCAACCGCTTACAGCTAGAACTATGTCTGAGGACCAGCTTGAGAAATCTTGTGGCCAACGTCGCAAACAAGTTGATGCCCTTCAATTAGGCCCAAGGAAAAGACCGTGTGTGCCTTTAGATTTGCAGGAATCATTCACTAATTTAGATTGTAATTATAATACAGGAGCGTGACTGATCCATTGGTACACTATGGACGTCATTTTGGACGAACAGTCCATGCTCTTTGCAACTTCCAAGCCCTTCTTACAAACGGAATTTTGCGGATGGGAGAATTGGCCGACACTCCAGAAGAAAATTTTACTGCCGAGTATGTCACTCTCCTGCAAATTATGTGCAACATGTTCAACCAGGTGTATATTCCAAGGGAAAGGCGTGAGCATCGTATTTTTCAAGAGCTCCTCAAATCTGTTGCAGGCCTGGAGGAGCGCTTGATGCAGGGCGGAGACGACGAAGTTGACATTGTTGCAGAACTGGCAAGTATCGTCCACCGTTCTTACTATGTCTTCGAGTTAAGTGCTTATCTTATATATCATTAGCTCACCAAAGGCGCATCTGGAGCAAGGGGCGATGACACCAAAAGCCTCAAAGGTAGTGTACTCGACTGGATCACCCCAAAGGGACAGAATCTTGTCCCTCCTCTTGCTCGCAACGTGAAAATTGACCGTGGTTTCCATCATGAACGGACAGGTGCTTTGCTTTGTCCTGCCGGGATTGACTGGTCAAACCCAGAGTGCGTGATATCTTGTTTATCTCTTTCGTTGGTGACTGATGGAGTGCAGGACAAAAACCAAGCTACGAAGTGGCGAGATCATTGTGACCGGAGACCAGTGGCCATTGTTCTTGTACGCCGATTACCGTTACGATCCTGAAGACCCATGGAATGGTTTGTTTCAAAGTGCCTTACTGGTTTGTGTATGGTACAAGCTCCATCATGTCGCTTCCAAATGTCTCAACTAAGATTGCAGGCCTACAAACACGTCTTTACGTCCCCTAGTTCTGTGGACAGAGAACCAAAGGCAACTCGTTCCGGTAATGCTCGCATTCATGGGATGACTCGAGTTACTTTGCCCTCGGTTGCATACATCGCAACGCAAGTGTGTCAATACTTCTAACCTATACTATGTTCTTACTCAGTGAGCATTCCTCTCAGGTCCGATTTGCCCTCACGTCATCACCTGTGTTCTCGCGTACAGATACAGTTACCGACTCTGAAAGGTTCTATAATTCTATTTTGGACGTTTTCGAAGACCCAGATGAGAAACAAGAGGTGGACAACCTTGTCGTATGGTGGAACAGGTAATTGATAACTCGGAAGTTACATTCTGTTCTACTGATTCTAGTATTTTTAGGCAGGTCTTCCCTTCGTACTCAACTGCTCAACGTCCCCTTGCCAAGAATAGTGCGCTAGCGAGGATTCGGGAGAAGCGAGCACAGATGAAAGAGTTAGTTTCCGTTCCTGATGGTGGTAGCGGCAGCGCGTAGCATAATGTCGGGACATAACGATTTTCCACTGTAACTCCTAGTAGAGAATCCATATCCTGTGATCCCGCTATTTGTAAGATATGCATGCTGCGAGTAGCCTGTAACACGTCACTGAGGTTATACCCAACATCAGACTGGAATGTAGTGATCAATTCTACTCATTTTTGTATGTTTCTGCCAATGGCCGCAATCAAGATAGTCATGACGCTGTAATATCATCTTGGTCGATATAGTGTCTGTCTTGTAACACGTCACCGAGGTTATACAGAGTTATACCCAACATCAGACTGTAATGCCATGATCAATCCCACTCATTTTTGTATGTTTTTACTCATGGCGGCAATTGAGGTAGTTATGATGTTGTGATGTACTTCTGATTTAGTTTAGTATTTCCGCTTTAAATTCACCAGCAAGGTCATGTAGTACTTGTGCCGGTAACAACTACAACAAGTGTATTTTTGGACAATACTCGTAAGAATGATACTGGTTGGACATGCCATAAATGCAGTCATCCATTATATACATAGATACTAGAGTCTGTAAATCCTCACAATTGTAAAACTTGACCCTCCTTGCCATGCAGACACCCCCTTGCAATCACTGTCACTATGGCGACATTTGTGAGTACTGTCAAGGCAAGCGTCCCTTGTAATCGAAGGGACTATAATCCACAAATTCGTCACAATTGCAAAGCTAGATACTACATGATCATTTCATATTCCTTTGCTAGAGTCTGCCAATGAAGCTCATCCTTGCATGTTTGGTGGAACCTGTCATCTCTATCCTACTATATAAAACTTCACAATGTAACTTATCAATATTGCACTTAATGTAGGCATTTTACTTGTTTCAATTCTTTATATACCTATACGATTTCATCATTGGATGTCTGATGTCAGTGACCCTTTGACTCCGCAGAGTGCATTATCTTCGTCAAGCCAGGCACAAGAAAATTCAGTGGACGGCGAGGGGTAGGTTTCTTGCGCATGAACTTTACGGCGACGCTTGGCACTCGGGCGAGATAGAGAATTACGGTGAGGCCGATTTTGTCGTGGGTGGGTGGGTGAAGGTGCCATAAACGGAGGTGTCTGAAATGGAGGACCGGCTGATTGTAGATGATGATGATGATGATGATGATGATGATGGTCATAAATTGGCAGCAAGCTGGATGGCGGGAGATCATCCCCTGCTGCATTGTTATGGTACTGGGTACTATGAAAGCTTTGGGGGCCATTCGATGCACCACTCGAATTGATGGTGGCATCAATGGACATGTCGACAACATGACTCTGCGGATCAGCGGCGAAGCCAAAAGAGCGGGTTGCGGTATTGACACTCGATGAATTGGCAAAGTGTGTCCCACTTGGGGGGGCGAGCTCCCGGTGGTTTGCCAATATCGACAATCCGGGAAGATCAGTCTGACCAGGACAACTAATCACGGTGTGAGATGTTATGAAGAGGAAGCAGGAGTAGACTAACCGTGATTCAAAGCTTGACATTATATCCAGAAGATACTGATTATCTGCGAGCTGAACATCAGGGGGTATCATTGAGCTCTGTGGCGTTGACTGAGGCACCTTCGAGAGTGGTCAGTGTGATGGGGAAGGAAAGCCCGAGAAGTACTACCATGTTGACGGCGGAGGAGAGTCGGAATAGACGTTGTGTTATTATATTGATTATCTGGTTGCTGAATAGTCTGGCGGAGTTGTCCTGCGGAAGAGCAATGAGGAGATGCAGATATAAATAGGTGGGACCATGATACCAGGCATTATGGGAGTCATGTATGGGTAAGAAGGGGGGGACATCATCGAATTGTATTGCTGGGTGGGGATGATCTGACGTACTTGTCCTGTGGGTGAGAAATGAGGAGTTGCCATATCAGGCATCGGGGAAGTCGGAAATGGGTAAGACGAGGAGGGAGGCGTCATTGTAGGGTAACCATTGGAGGGTTGCTGACTGTAGCATGCTTGTCGTGTGGAAGAGCAGTAAAGAGATGCGATACCAGTAATTGGGGAAGTCGGAAATGGGTAAGAGGAAGGGGGCGTCACAGTAGGGTATCGATTGGGAGGTTGCTGACTATAACGTGCTTGTCTTGTGGAAGAGCAGTAAAGAGGTGCAATACCAGTTGTCGGGGAAGTCGGAAATGGGTAAGAAGAGGAAGGGGGCGTCATGGTAGGGTATCGATTGGAGGGCTGCTGACTACAACGTGCTTGTCGTGTGGAAGAGCAGTAAGGGGATGTAAAGGTAGATGGGTAGGAACCGCTTGTACCAAGCACTTGGGAAGCCAGTAGTGGGCAGGAAGAAAGGACAGTGAACAAGGTCCGAAGGCCTTATAAACGGGCGAAGGGCTGGCCATGACCGCCGTGAATTGGACAAGTGACTAATCTTCTAGAAAAATATCGCCAACCAGCCATACCAATGGAAAAAGGCTGTGGGGATTGTCCAAGTATATTGGATGAAAGGAGACATGGCGGAGTCTGGCCATCGAACATGTGTTTTTTAATGCAGTGGTTCAGCATAGTTACTTGGCTAATGGAAAGGGAAACTAGGATCTGGGTCCCTCGATCAACTGAAGCTGTGTCGATAACGAGTGAGTGCAACCGCATGGTGCAGATCAGTTACGTTACCGACATCAGAGGAACGAATTGAAGTGGGTGATGATGGGTGAGTATTGTGAGTGGGAGAAATAAATAAAATGCAAAACACTGATATCTGGTTACTATGTGTGTGATAAGCCTCGGCGAGGGAAAGGACATTTCCGAGCCTTTCAATGAGCATGGGAGTCCATCGTAGCACTCGGAACCGATTCTGATGAATTGATCAAATATTCTTGATTGTTGAGTCTCGTCAGAATGGATGAGGCTCGAGATCGATTCCTTTAACTTGTGGTAGTGGGGAACTAGCTCAACCGCTGGCACCTCGACATCTGCTCCTTACCCGAGTTTGAAGATCTAATTGAAATATGCAAGAAGTATGGTCTGGGCTTTTGAGTGGTCCTACCTAAAACGGGCGATTGATGTGTGAATAAACCAACCCAGCGCATGATGTTACTTGTCTCCGCCAAATTCGCGGTAAGCAATCACTAGGAGGTCACAACCTGCTTGGGGGTACGATCCTATTGTCCCTCTCAACCTCAGTTCATGTTGATATTGATGAATGATTGACCTATAACTCAACGAAGGCGTCAATCATTGACGAATCATTTAATATGATAGATCTCCTGCCCTGACTAACATCGCCATTGCCTATCTACTTCTGATATTGAATCACCCATCTAAACCTAGGTGATTAATCGGCGATGAATCGAAGGTAAAAACAAAACCATATGCTGAATTGAAAGAAACCAAAATACTGGACTAAAAGCCGAAGTGGCGACGATGTATGAAAGATTACCAGTACACAAGTGAGAACTTGTCTGTTGAACCCATTTTTGAATTCGAACCTATCTTATTATTTATCTAGCATATAGCTCAGCATGGAATATGCTCAAAAAGAGGAATCCACGGTCCCGAAAACGTTTGATTATCAAGAGCACTGGTTGCAGTTTGAGCCAGTCTAGAACACAGAACGAGGGGACAGGCGAGTATTCAAATTGTGTTATTAGTATCGTTTGCGGTGCTGTTTCACTATCCTAGATAAAATTGAAAAGCGTTGACCTATAGGCCTGAAATCGTGTCCGCGTAGGGAGGGTCGGTCCATGGTAGAGTTGCCGGGGCGGGGTTACCCCCACGGAGTGATATCAAGGCACAATCAATATTACATTATTTTAATTTAATGATATGACGCAGATCACATGACCGTCTACTTTTCTTATGAATTTGACAACTTATGAGTTCAGTTATACCCTTCCATAGCCTTGAACTGATTTTTCAGGCCGAGTGGTACCAGTGATGCGTCGAAAGAAAGTGAGAATAATGCTGATCCACATTGTACCTCGCTGGTGCTCACGCCCCTTCTAATTTACGTGATTATTTGGTTCCTGAGTTTTCAGGTCAGATAAGGTAAGGCTGGGGATCACCGGCATTGCAGTTGCCAATAACACATCTCAAAGTTGGGATGCGAACAGAGGACTTGCCATGCCAAATGCCACCGCCAGCCAACGGGATAAATTAGAGGTCGTATTCTAGAAGATATGGGCTACCAATCCACATGCATCGACGGCTGTGCCACGACCCAAGGATGGGGACTCATCATACAAAGAAAGTAATGGATCCGTCAGCTGAACAAAGAATATTACGTGCTTTTTGAAGGCGGAGATTAAGCACTTCTCCAGGCAGCTGCACCAACAAGAGGTAGTCAGCAGAGGAAATATGATGGCAATTAAGTTCGTCGGCGATAGAATTCTGGATCGGGGAATATCTTGGTTGAATTGAACATGGTGGAATGCTTGATGGGTCTGGCACGGGCTGCAAGGGAACCAAGGCCAAACCTCTATAGCGGGAGGCTACAGCTCTATCTATTGAGGACCGACTACGACACGCCGCAGGATTACCGACTACGAGCCAGGACTCCTGCTACTGCGCCAGGACCTTTGGCACCCCCGACCCGACCTGCCAGAGCGCCCCGCTCCATTGATACAAGTCTAACATGGTAAGTCAGAGGCATTGGGTGAGTGAGAAAAGGTAGTGAGATTGCAAACACTAAGTGCTGGTTTATCATGTGCTTATTGCGTGATAAGGAGAAGCGAAATGAAAAGTCCGACCACCGTGAGCACGCAGCAGGTCCTGTGAACTTCCGAAGTCTATTCATACGATCTAGTAACACTTTGATCAGCTAATAGCTGTATCACGAGAAGAAGGGAACGAACGATTGTTAGACGCAATCATGAGGACGCTTGATACAAACGAGTCTAACACGACGAACAGAGGCAAGGGATGAGCGAGAGAAAAGTAATAAGATCAAAGACGCCGCTGAGCATCGAGCACTGGTCTATTGTGCGATATGCAAGGAAAAGCGAAAGAAGATGTCTGAGCGCCGTGATCTGTGTCGTGGAAGCAGGACCTGTCAGTGTATGTGAACGTCTGGAGTCCATTATGATCCATGCGAGTTAGTAGCACTGCGATCAGCAGGCTACTTATGGACACCAAGAGAAGAAGAGAGCGGGTGAAGGTCATGGTTACGCTGTACCAAGAGGACACTCAAGAGCAATGAAGAAAATGCGTAATATTGTGACGAACATAAAATCGGACGATCCTCTTCATCCCCAGATGCGTCCCACCAGGAGGACAATCAGCAGCATTGAAGAAGATGTGTAATATCTGACAAATATAAAAAGATTAGACGATTCTCTTCATGCCAAGATGTGTCTCCCCAAGAGAACAATCAAGAGCATCGAATAAAATGTGCGAGACCATAACGAATATAAAAAAATAAGACGATCCTCTTTATCCCCGATGAATCTCCTTAAGAGAACAATCAAGAGTATTGAAGAAAATGAGATGTGAGACTATAACGAATATAAAAAGATAAGATAATTCTCTACATCTACAGATGCGTCTCCTCAAGCAGGACAATCAAGAGCATTGAAGAAAACTGCGTGAGACCATGATGAACATAACAAATCAAACGATCCTCTTCTTCCCAAAATGCTTCTCCAAGATGTGACGGAACATACTGTCGCGCCGCATAACGCGAATAGCTGCATTGCTGCGTTTCCGATATTTGCAACCTTGCCAGCAACATTCATGTAGCGCATCTTGAGTCCCTTTCAGATGACTAGTGCCTGAGATGCGTCCTTAAATGCCTCCAGCGGTCCTTCAAATGTGCAAGTCATATTTTCTCCAAGAAGCCAGCCACAAGAGAATGAAGTGGACGGCAAGTAAGGATGAGATCTACGACGATGCCGAGAGTTCTGGCGAGAACGTGATTTACGGCGATGCGGTTCTTGATGTGGCTGGGTTGATGGTGGACGATATGAAGGATTGCTTAGACCGTTTCCATGATCTATACGGGAGTGTGAAAATACTGCAGCCGAAGTTGAAGGTTCCATAGACAGGAACTGGCAGTTCTGGCAAACTAGAACCAGCTGCTTGTGGATCACAGATGGTAGGGTCCTTCCATTGTTGCCACGAGCCATGATACGTCTCAGGATAATAGGCGGATAGTTCACGGCGGTAGGAGGATGGCTCATAGTAGGAACTGGAGGATGCATCTGTGTTAGCCGAGGCGTACTGGGTGGGATAAGGAGTAAATCCATCTGAATCCTGCCTGTATATGGGCACTTGTAAGCAAAGTAAACTATTCATAGATGGTGACGAGAGGCATACATTGGTGGCATATAGGGTGATGGGGGATTTTCTTCTGTAACTGGAGTGCTGGAATACCATGCGCCGACGCCTCCCTGTGCGGCGTTGTGGACAAGATTGCTATAGCTCGAGCCAGATTGAAGCTCATAGCCTACCAAATTTGACGTTGAAATAATAGCGTTATCGGAATCGTGATGCACAGGATCAGTAGTTGAATAGTTTTGCGACGCCATATTGTCCATCATAGGCTGGATGATGGTGACTTCCTCGCTGGGGTAGGGAAAGTCTCTGGAAGATGTAATGTTCAATCCCGTGTAACCATTCGAGTAAACGGAGTAGGTGGACGTGTTGAAGTGGTAGTCCGGTGTATTGGCAGCAGAGCCAAACATGTTGGCTATGGCGCCGGAGGTGCCAGTACCAGCCCTACCAGGGAAGGGAAACATTCTGGGCCCGGGGCTGGCCAATGTTGACGAACCAAAGGGGAGGAAAGTCCGTGCGGAACGGCTAGTCAGGGTATCAGATGTCGGTTATAAAGAGGAGACAGTGGACTAACTTGGAGCTTGACATTGCATTCGGATGATCGCGATAATCTGTACTTATAGGTTCTGCGAGCTCATCAACGGGGGGCAACGATGAGCTTCGTGGCGTCCAAAAAAATCTCTTTAAAAATGATCAGCGTAATGAGGAATGACAGTCCAAGAACTCCTACCATGCCACTAGCACAGGATGTGAATACTTGGGATTTTGACGAAGACACGATGAACAGCGTGCGCCGTGATAAAGTACTGCTACTTTGGCTACTGATTTGTCTGGGGTAGCTGAAGGAAGAGAAAGAGAAGGGGGGAGTTGAAGAGGTGGACTCCGAGCTGATAAATAACCGTGACCGCACAGCAAGAACCGATCCTCCAAGTCGGGATGCAGGCCAAGGCCCAAGGACTAGCCATGGCTTAATGTCAATGCGACAAGCCATCATGGAAAATCGACAATCGTATTCTAGAAGACAGACCAACCAAGCCATCATCAAAAATAACACGATCCGAGGATAAGCAGATCTTCAACAAAGGAGGTAATGGACCCCGACGACACCCGAACACCCGAACATATTTTTTGGAAGCAAAGACTTGGTCGGACGTTAATCCAGTCAACAACAAGCAGTAAAGGGCATATCCTGGCAACTATGTCCTTCAGTAACGAAATGGCGTATCAAGAAACGTATGAAATCAAAGTGGATGCAGCATCATGATGACGCTGGTGCAAACGAGTCTAGCGTGGCGAAACAGAGGCAGCAGGTGAGTGGGGAAAGGTAACGAAATTAAAAACGCTGAGCACCAAGCTCTGGTTAATTATGTGTTTATTGTGCGATAAGGACAAGCGAAAGGAGATATCCGAGCGCCGCGATCATGGGAGCAGGACCTGCATGTGAACATTTAGAGTCCATCATGCATCATATGAGCTAGTAGCACGCCGATCAGCTGATTACTTACTGAGCTATACCCTGGGGGAGAATACGAGGTCGAGGCCACGTCGCCCCTTCGCTTTGTGAGGCAGATACTAGCCTATACCGCATGCAGGAGACGTAAGTGTTGTGGAGCGTTGGCAGGTACCGGTAAAACCATTATGTATTATGTTCGAACGCGAATAACCCAGCGCCTATATATAGTCTATCTTCGCGGCGACCAATTGTTGCAACCTGATTTGGTTAGCCACCACCTGATGATCAGTTCCAAACTACCTTGACCTTTCAGAAGCATCAATCATCGACGAATCAGTCATATTGTCCAGGGATAACCAGTGCATTGTTCTGTGTCGCTGTACATACATGTGTGGCCTGAAATTCTCTAGTGAACATTCGAACATTCGTTTCAATACAATGATACCTTAATCGTGCTGTTTTGTTCACGTATGCTAGGGATCGCTGCGGGCGAAGAGTGGTCAAGGTTTTTGCAAGTGGGTGTGGCTTGCATACCATCTACAAGACTTTGACAGAAAGAAAACGCTGGCCGGGGCGTTGTTCGTTGGCCATGGGACTCGATGGGTTCGGGTTATTTTCTGCAAGACGGTGAATAAATCTCGTGAATAATTTCAGCACGACGAATATTGTGGTATGTACCGCTCAAATGCGGACTATAGAGATTCAAGACATGATTTCGGTCCCGGAAATGCCATTGCCAATATATCATGTGCTTCAGATGTTTTTCTTGTTTCTCCCACATTCAAACTTGAACATGTTTGCAAATTCGACCATATCATTCCCTAAATTCTAAAATCCGCTCAAGAGTCTGCAACTCTTGATGGGCCAAGAGCCGCACACAGACAAATCGAACCTCTTCGCATTCTACGAGAATGCCAACGCTCGTCGCATTAGTCCTCCATTTTCTACAGCAATTTCTCTGCTGTGGGCCTGTGGCTGAAGCTGAGGCTCAGACAAGTAGGTGAACGGAACGAGGTGATCATCCTTGTGTTGTATCAATATTACCCACGAGACTATGATGATTGAATATTGATCATAGCCACAACCTACTGCAACGTAGGCTGTCTTTGTTCATACTTTTTGTGTTAAGAACGACATAAAGCACGTTCCGTCACGAAAGCAATACTTGGCTCAACTTCAAGAATCAACACCGTCGCTACTTCATGATCATCGTGAATCCCAAGGTAAGCGCGCTGCGTTGGAATCATCTTTGTACCTAAAACTTCTTCAAACATCGCAGTCATGGCAAATTTCTACGGATATCTGGTAGCAAATGAATGATTGTACCAGCGAGACGTTGCTTTGGGGCATCCGCGCCCCAAGTCTCAATGGAGGTCATTTCACCAAACTCCATCATGTGAAAACCCTCCAGGGGAAAGGCTTTTGGTTCTCAACTGACCCTTATGAGGGCTGCCAGCCAGCGCGCCGCCGGAGGAGAAATATAAGGCTTTGAAGGAGGCACTGCAAAAGGATGGCCTACCTCGCTAGTTCCGAGGTTCTTGACACAGATCGTCAGTAGCCGATGCTCATCTCCAATGAAAGTGACTGATGTTTATTTTCACTTAGCTTCTTTACCATCTGTACTTTGGGCCATGCGAATTGAATAACACTCGACTCAGTTCCACTCTAACATTTGCCTACCAACTCATTGAAGTGTTCGCGGCTGCTCGTATTCAACGCCAACGGCGACGACTCTCGGGCTCAACTTTTTACATCTCCAGCCCTGTGATACCTACACTGATTAGATTTGCCACACCCAACGTGTACTCTGCTCTTCCAAAAGGTTGGATGGTGTGTGAGCCAACGGCCCTATTCAGCAGTATGGAGGGACGTCAGTGCTAGCGGTCGCCGGTACTGCTTCAATGAACATTCCAAACACGCAGTCAACATGCATAGATAGCGTGAGAAATCTAATGGTTGAGCCAACCAATCTGCGCCGCAGAACGTTAACATCTTTCATATCATACGCTTCGACCTCACAACGTGTGCAATCGCTCGAGTATACCGTTCACAATAGGAATAGTACTCGAACGAAGCTACACAGTCACAGTGGTCGTCTTACCCAAACTTCGACCATTCTTTTGAGGACATATTGGCTAGCGACTGGGAAGTGAAACGCTCAACCAGGCTCAACCTTACTTTTCGAATGCGGCCTTCACTAGCGCCCGAGCTGAAAGACTTGTGATATTGAAAGTAGAGGGGTGTAATTAGTGTGGTCGGGTCGTCACTTAATTCATAGTGATGCCATTGGCAGTTGTCGCGTACGGTTCATGTGGTGTGAGGAAGTACTAATTCACCTTGTGATGACACTTAAGTACGATGGGACTTGGGTACTGGTACGTCTTCGCTATTGTCCCTTGTTGCAGTGCCTCGAATAGCCACGGCCGCATAAGGCTTATTACGCAACTTATGTCGTGACTTCCATTGCAATGTCGCACGCGAAGTTGCCAGCTTCCTCACTCACGATCACCGCCTTATGTATTTGTATATTTGACTCTGCATTTTCCTATGGGCATGAGCAAGGAAACATGTCTCGGACTATCTCCGCGAGTGCTCAGGATGTGGGACCATGAGGTTGCCATATGTTGATTTGTCGGTAGCAGGTATAGATCTTATTGTCTTTCGCACGTAAAAATGATATTGATGTTGCGCGTGTCCAAGTGCATGTCTGCAATGATTCCAGTTATCTAATCATGGGCAGCATTCTTTTCATTTCTGGGGCGATGCCAGCTAGTGTATGTTCACGACTTCTCCGGTTATTGGTAGGTTTGGCCAGTCAAGGCTTAGATCCACTGCTCATTAACGATCTTTACCTTTGTTCTGCTGTGTAGGCCCTTTTGCAGCTGCCTACTAAGGACTCTTCTTTGTACTGCTTTGAAACTGTGCTTTGAAACTGGATGAGCCCTTGATGATTTCTGATACAAGTGTGCGGAGATTTATCTTAACGTGAAGCTGTCCGTGGTCTTAAGGGGCTCAGCCCGACTCGTGGTAGTGGTGAGGCCGGATCAGACGTCCGTCGTGCATTCGAGCCAAAACAGTAAACGGAGCTTAATTTGGCCTGCGCACCATCAAAATCAATCACCCGCCTATCCACGATTCTCACCTGGCTATTGCCCCCCAAAGGCATGATATCTACGTTGAGGTCACAATCTTGGCATGATAAGTATCATGCCATTGAAGCAGGACGGGGACCTCTTTATCCGCACAGGCGGCCTAACTTTTTCGAGTTCTGAGTTTGCCCACTCAGGCCCTGCCGTCAGGAAGCGAGTGTACGCATGCACTTTTCAATTTACAGAATGGCCATGCCCTCCGTGAGCTTCTATGCATTGGCTCCGTGCTGTCCCCTCCTTGCGTTTTCCAGGCCTTATCCTTGCTCACCTAATGTGATCTAGACTTGTCGCTTAAACAAGCGCAAGGGCTGGCGTTCTACCATGATTTAAGGACAAGGATTCCAACTGTCACAACAGAACAGCAGCACTCCTCTCTAACTCCTCAAATCTCACCAACCTTCTCCCAATACCAACATGACTGACGTTCTTGGTGTTCTTGTCATCGCCCGCAATGGTGACCGCACAGAGTACTATCAGGATCCCAGGACCTATGAGAGCTCCTACACTGAAAGCACTGCCCTTGGTGCTGTAAGTCACTGATATGTGGCTTGTAACTTCCCTAGCTGATCCAGCCTGCACTACAGGCCGAGTCTCACCAGCTCGGATCTTTCCTTCGCTCGACCTACATGTCCTCGTCATCTCCTTCATACATCGCGGACATGAAAACCGACCTCGTGGACACCCATGAAGTCCACGTCCATGCCAAGGCTGGCGGTGAGGGTACCGTGATCTTTGACTCTGCTATCGCCCTCCTCCAGGGTCTTTTCCCTCCCAACCCTGCCAACAAGATCGTTCTGGCCAACGAGACTACCGTCATTGCTCCCCTTGGCGGTTACCAATATGTTCCCATCGAGACTGTCGAGCCTGGTAACGACAGGTCCCTTGAGCCATGGACCGACTGTCCAGTAAGCAATTCAAAAGTTCAAACTTTGGGAACTGCGATCTCACCATAACCTGCAGGCTTTCGAGCAACACATTGCCGATGTCTACTCGTCTTCTGAATTCAAGGAGACCGCAAAAGCTGCTGGTCCTTTCTTCGGTGCTGTCAGGGACTACGTTTTCGGCCGCCCTACTACTCTCGAGAACGCTGTAAGTTAAACTTCTCGTTCTTTGATACAAATACTGATTACCTCTGTGATTTAGTGGAACGTATGTCGCTATCTAACTTAGATTACTGATGTCGGGCTTAACGTCTTCCAGATCTACGACTACATCTCAACTGAGCTCTCTCACAACAAGACCTATGCTCACCGCCTTCCCCCCACCTTGGTTGAGCAGGCTCGTGGTTTTGCTGACTTCCACGAGAACGCCGTCTTCTCGGATAAGGATGTTGGTGGTATTGGTAACTGTGAGCTGATTTCGATTCACGTACGATGTCCACCACTAATCATAGTGTTGTTCAGTGGCTGGCCGCACGATCCTCCACACGGTCTTGAACTCTCTCACACGGATTGCATTCAACGGCGACCCTCTGCAATTCCTCCTCATTGAGACCTCCTACCAGCCTTTCATCTCCCTGTTCCACATGCTTGAGATAGTCAAGGAGAACCCTGAGCTTGGCGGTATCCGTACGTATTATCTCACTTCGATGCATTCAGCCGATTGACACAAGGACTACAGCGAACTACGCTTCTGCTCTTGCCTTCGAGCTCCGTCGCGGACCTGCCCCCGAAGACCGTGACTTTATCAGGATCAAGTTCAAGAACGGCACCAACGGCGACTTCGAGACCTACCATGCTTTCGGCCACAAGTCTGACATCGCTGCAACGGAATTCATCTACAGGATTGAGGTAGGCACCTGCGCTAGTTTTTGAATTTGCTTGTCTTAGTACCACTGCTCCAGAACTACGCCATTACCAGCCAGAAGCAATGGGCCGCTGCTTGCAGCTCAGGTCTTGATGGTGAATGGCTCCACATTGGCTCCCAGAACGCGATCTCCAGCACTGTCTTTGCCATCCTGGCTGCTGTCTTCCTCCTCGGCATGTTCCTCCTCTCCAAATTCGTCAAAAGCGCGCGTGCCAAGGCTCAGAGCACTCGCATCCGCCTTGCTGACGACGAGGTGAGTCAGTCGCACCCACCTCAGAGCCAGTACCCCAATTATGGAACCCTTTCCAACGTCGGTCCTGGTATCGCGCCTTTCTGAATCGTGCTGACAAACTGTCTTTTTCTCTTTCTTGTTCATGACAGAACATTGTTGCTCAGCCCGCTTCCATGAGTGAGAAGCAACGCCTTCCCTTGTAATCGCCGGTCCAGTAGGAGTCGAAGAGATTGAAAAATATCTTCACTGTATGCTTCTGCGGGATGGGTTTTTTGTTTGATTAGTATTTGGACTGGATTGCATTGTTTCACGGACTGTCGTCACATTTTTTCTTGTTTGCAATATGACTGCTGTGTAGTTGATCATATGGGACTGCGTCCCCATAGTTGCAAAATCTACGCATTTTCTCGGATTTTTGCATGGCTTGCTGTGACCCTGCAAATTGGCCTGCTGATGATAAGGTCAAGGTAGACCATCGGGTCGCAGGGAATGCAACAAAGGCTGTCCTGGAAGTTCTGCTGATTCACCGCTCAACATGCACGATACCAGGACATCGTTCACTATGAAGCGCACTGCGCAGCCTCCGATCGCAAGAATTCCATGCATCGCCTGCCAGACTTTCTAATCACTAAACCTAACTCAAAGTTCATTCTTCTGTGATCCAACGTTCAAGGGTTGATGAACGACTCAGTCACTGCTCATAAGGGCATAGTCCCACTATAGGATAATGAGGAGCTTTTTTTGAGACCTTCAACCAATCACCTTCCAGACACGTAAGCAGATTTTCTATTTCTGTGTAATAAATCACTTAGCAAAACTTTTCACAATATTATGTAATTAAAATTGCATGTGCTACGGTCGGAGGACAATTGTAATGGGTTTTCTTAACTAACCTGCGGGCGTTGATCCGCATCTACTTCTCAACTTGACCAAAATTCCTTGCTGCTGCGTATGAATTCGATAGACAATTGCCCTTTCCAGGTCTCTTAGTTGGAGCTTGTTTTTGACTCGACGCCCGTAAGTGCTTCCCTAAGCCATTCAGTGTTTTTACATTCTATGTCTGATGAAATAAATGTATCCATTATCACTTGACGCGAGGTCGTTGGACGCTCGTGTGTGATTGAGTTTCTTGCTTTACCAGCGAGATCGATGATCTTCTCTCTGAATTTTTTATTACATGCGTGTCTTGACGAGTGTATACTGATGACCATTTCCCGGTGACTATAGATCTGGACCATGATAATCACTGCCAGCGCAACGTGCCTATCATCCCAACATACGTACCGGTAATATCTAGTTGTGGTGCGGATATGGCAGTGATTCAGAGTGTACCTGACGTCCTTATCCTCCTCTTCGGCACTGTTTGCCCGTTCTGGCATCTGCAGAATTTCAGCTGGCTATGGATGCGTACTATCATGTGCCCACCAGTCGATTTATTACATTGTCCGTAAATTGACTTGCGCCCTGCCATGACCAGCACAGTGTGCCTCGGCTACCCTTGGAAGTAACACTCTCACCTACATGTTCGCCAGTGGCCTTCTGGCTTAGATCTCTTGCCCTGTACCGCGTTGTATCCCTACATATAGAAAGCTAACCAATAACGGAAGTCCTTCTGATCCTTCCCTGATACACGAGGCAGGGTAACCGGTTCCGCATGCCCTCGGAGAACGGCTACATATAGCTATCGGCAACCACACGAGCGATCCATTCTATCAACTCATCTGTTCCCTACACCCAGCACCGATTTCTTTGTGCATTCCCTGCATCTACGCTCGTGTTTATTGTATAATTGCGACATTATGATGGATATCGACATGGACTCTCCAGTTGGTCCCTTGATCGTGACAGACTACGATGAATCGCACAGCCACGGAATTTCAGTGAGATAACATTGACGCCGAATCAGTCCTCGGAAGCAAGTTCTAACGCTCGTCATGTTGCAGGTATATGGCGCCGAGTTTGACCTTTGTGAGCTTCTGCAAACATTGACCTTATCGAAAGGCAAGACCAAGGTAAGCATGAGCCCCTCGCGTCATACGTAATTTTGACTCCGTAATGGAGAAAGGCTCCCGAAAACGATGCAACAGCCCCTGTTGTCCCCTATGCCTTGCAAAGGGCAGGCGAGGACGTTGCAAACATAGAGGATCCAGCGTACCATGTGAGTGCAACCAAAATCATTGTGGTTCTCACGATTGTAACTTACGACTCATCTAGTCCGACGCGGAATCATCAAGTTCAAAGTCCAGCTCCTGCGACCTACCCACCACAACCACCACAACTACCACCACCAACCACCTGCCCACCTCCTCTATCATAACCCCACGCTCTGCACCTCCCGCATGCCACTTCCTCCAATCCATCCTCGCTTCACTCGCCCCCGAATCCCACGTCCTCTCTCCATCCCCCTACCCCTACCCCGCGTCATCACACTTCCGGACGACGGGAGGCGAATACCTGGACACGATTCTCACTCATCGGGCCCTCCTCAGTGCATTTCCCCCTGCACACCGAGGCTGCGCGATTGCCTTGCAGGAGATAGCGAGAGCAGTAGAAGTGAGGGCGTGGCGGGCCGATCGTGAATCCGATGCAGAGGCAGTAGCAAACCTAAGGCAGGAAGCATTCCTAACTTCCACATGGCTGTAGGGAGTTAATATCATTACGTGCTGCGGGTCAGCTGTGCACACTTTGAGTGCTATAATATATATAGCACCCGTTTAGAAATAGTTCATACGTTGGATCAAGGACAATTATGTCCAGATTGAACATTTAGCCTGGCGACTTGTATTACGTTGAGTGAGAAGCGCCTCTTCTACGTCATCTTCATTTTACATACCAGGAGTCATCGTCTGGCGACGCATTGCGCGGCCCCGTGCGAGGGAGTCGCTGTGGTGTCAATCTGGAAGTCGAAAGGTCAACATCGATAGAGCATTTTCATATTTTGCTGGGGGCGATCTAAGTCTGAGAATCGACGTCTTCTAATATTACGAGAGGCAAATTGATGTTACAAGTGTGACGCACCTTGCAGTTCTGTGCCGTAGTATACTACTATGTACATATTCGTGCGACTAGGGAACGTTACCTTCTAGGTCTAGCAAGACTAGTTGACTGGCGAGGGAATTACATGAGTACTGTTTGATTACTCGCTTACATGATATATATTGATCGGCAGCGAAATAAAGACGGTCTCTCCGTGAACGAGAGGTTTGATGAATGTCGGATCACTACCCAGATTAATAATTGGTAAGATATAAGAGAGCTTCACAAGGACACCTCGTTGTGGCGAACCTAAATCTCACTCTCTCACCATTGTCGTTCGCATGTGATTAACACTTGTTCGGCTGGCTAATCATTATAATTAATTAAGCAGTGCAGTTCACAGGTTCTGTTTTGACTCACATCCCGAATTCGATCCTGGAAATTATCGATATCATGACCAGCGTTCTACCGCCCTTTGTTCAGGCAGCATCAGGCTCACTAGGAGCAGCGAGCGCTAATGCACTGACTTACCCACTCGATCTCATCACCACCCGTATACAAGCTACCGAAAAAGGCTCATCCATACGCAAACAGATCCACACCTATGGACTATCGTCGTTATATGATGGCATTGGAGCAGACACCGGTGCTACCCTACTTTCAAGGTCAGTGACTTTTTATTTTTCACTCTGCGTCCAAGTCTTAAAGTTGTTCATCATCATTAAATCAGCTTTCTTTATTACTACGTGTATTCCTTCCTGCGCGCATTCGTTGTTCGGGGAAATGGAAAATCGAAGGCAGCCATGTTATCTCTTCCACAGGAGCTAGCAATTGGTTACTTATCAGGCATTGCGAGTAGGTCTATCACGACGCCTCTCAATCTTATTACGGTGCGCTTGCAAACCGCTCGAGTGAGCGATGATTCCTCGGTACGGGGAGGAACGTCGCGGTTTACGACAATTTGCCGAGAAATACTTCGGGAGGAGGGGTTACGGGGATTCTGGAAAGGTTTGGGTTAAAATGTACTCGCTTGAACGTCAGGACTTATGATAATGGCTATAGGGTTCTCATCCAATTTCGTGCTTTCGCTCAATCCTGCGGTCACACTTTATCTGTTCCAGCAGTACAGACGAGTGATGCTCAAGGGGAAAGAACGCGCCTCCCCACCCCCAGGCCATTCCTTTGTAGGGGGCGCGCTTGCAAATTCCATAGGCGGGTCATACCTCTCTAGTGCTGTTGTTCAACAAGTGCTAATACGCGACTCATGAAGCCGTCATTATGTTATACCCGCTACTGCTCGCAAAGACTGTCGTACAAGCTTCTCGTAGATCTAATACAACCAATGATTCATCACAGGGCCCGTCAATACGATCATCGCTCCAAGGGATATATACCGCCGGCGGATTCTTCGCCTTATACCGTGGTCTCGCGGCGCAGTTGTTCAAGGGCATACTGAGGCAAGGAACAGCTATGATGGTGAAACAAAGGTGACTTACTGGCCCCCTCTATCAATGCAACTTGCTGAATTTATTACTGCGCCAGGATCGAGCAGTTAGTTGTACAGGCCTATCTCAGACAGAGAGCATTGCGTCGCGTCCAATATAAGGGTTAAATAGGCACACTCAAACGTTCCCAAGTGTCAATGTGTAATATGTTTTATTGAATGTAAGTATTTCCAAAAAGTAGTCAGTGCGGGAGGTATGATCCAAGTCCGAGTACAGTTAAAAGTCCTCTGCTTGAAAAGAGCTTAAAGAGACAGCCACTTGCTAAGCAAAGAGGGAAAGTAGGGCGTCCCGAGGCCAGTGACAGGATCCCAACCTTTAGTTGCATTGAATCCCAGAGTACCGCACCCGGGGTTCGTTCCGTTGGTGACATCCTTGAAGCCAGGTACGAAATTAGCGGAGTAGATCTTCAAATAATATTAGCTACGAGTTGAAATTAGAAGAATGTTGTATGACGTACGGTGGGGTTGATGAAACCAATAGTTGGTTTACCCTGTGCGATACGGGCGTCATTCACCATGGTCAAGATAGCACCGACGACAGGCGAAGCCGCGGATGTTCCGTACACAAGCTGGAAAATACCATCGATAGCAACGTCATAGTTCGCTCCGTTAGCAGAAAGATCGGGATATGCACGGGACTGCAAGAATGGTCAACCTTGCCCTTGACTAACTGCGAAGAGACATACCGTTCCGGTAGAGTTGTAGATATCCTTCGGGTACGAGATCGGATTAGCTGTTAGATACCCTTCAACTGCTTCCTTCTGATATAGGGGCATACTGAAGTAGTTGCTGAATCCACCGCCAGAGTAAATGTATTGTTCACACGCATTTTCGGGTTCCCATACAGTTTGGCCAGGGCTAACTTGGGTAGCACCGACCGCAGTAACATACGGGCATGTAGCAGGGAAGGTGGGATTGAAGATTGTACCGTCCGCGGATTCAGTGCCTGCGATAAAATAAGCCTAGGTTTGATGATACTTCAATAATCTGCGAATTTACCATCGGCATTTAAACAGTACCCTCCGTTGCCTGCAACACCCGCGTCTCCCGAACTGAAGAGGAAAGTGACGCCCATCATGCCGAGCTTCGCGTACTCATTGCATTGGCGAATAGCATAGGCGGGAGAGAGCTCGGCCTCATTGTATCCATAGGACGTGGAAATAACGTTTGCGGGCTTGGCAGTTCCGCAATCCTCAGCGCCTGCATTCGCGCAGCTGAGTATAGCTAGAATATGATCATGCTTGAAAAACTTACCGTCGTATCCACCACTAGCAGTGTCAGGATAAACAGGATCCTGGGAGGGATCATCACCGCCGTCGTACGTGCAGTATGTTCCATCCAGGGCATCAAGGAAGGTATTAAAGGAAGCACCTAAACGTCGGCGCAGTCAGCCTTGTATGTTGGATACACTGGTCGTTTCAATACCTTCAACCGCATCTCCAACTTGGTAAAGAGTAACATTTTGCCCCTTTGTTACCAAGGTCATACCGTACTCCAGATCGAGGTTGGATTCCCCATTGTAGTCAAAAGAAAGGTCAGAAGTCAAGATGCTGCCTAAAACAACCATCTTGATCAGTCGCTCTCTGCGAAGAATGAGCTGCAATTGTACCTCCATCGATCGAGATCATTGTAGGGGAAACTCCCTCAAGACCAGTTGAAAAATTCTTTGCGAACATGTCAAGATCAGACTGCACATAGCTCTGTGGGGTGTATTCCACTTCATGGTCCGTCAGTGCCTAGCATAGTCGTAAGGCAGCGGAAGTACGCGTACCAATTCCATAACTATTCTTGTCCCCGGCGACCGGCTCATACCAAAGTCCATAAAGAGTCCTCAAGCAAATTGGTGTGATCTGCTTATCACAATCCTCGATTTGGTTCAAAATATTGCTGATTGGACCGGCCGTCTGGGGAGTGCTACCCTGACCAGGCTGGCCAATCGAGATTTTGCTATATTGACCACGCTTCTGGATCCTGGTATCAAAGTGTATGGTAGGAGTTACAAAGTCAACATGCGGAGTCACATGCTCTGGCAAATGGTAACTCTCGCAGGCTGTGGTGAAAATTAAAATCAGGTCGATGAGCATTATGACCACAAGACTAACCAATGTGTTTTGTACCGGTTTCATGGTCGTATACATGGTATTCAGCAAGCAAAAGATTTTCAGCCTCTTCGACGGTAGAAGCCACTTCGAGCCACCCCTTAGTGGGGGAGATTTTCATGCGGTGGGGCTCCACACCGCTTTCAATCAACCATGAGCGCACAGTCTCGATAGTTTCGGGTTTGGGGGCAAATTTGGCTGCAATTTGACTTGCAGACCAGTGGTTTCCATAATTGGGTGAACCAGGAAGTGAAACATCATAGAGAAGTGATTCTATGTTCTCGATATTTGACTGGGCAAGCGCAAATCGTAAGGGAACAGACATAGAAGAATCAAGTTTTCGTGCACGGGTCCATCCTGCGGGTATATTGGAACGTTTTTCGTGTAGCCGCCAAGGAGAGAGAGTGGGGTCGGCAATCGCACTGGTGGCGAGGCCGAGTGTAAATGAAAGGAGTGGTAGGAGGAAAGAACGCATTAGCTGTAAGAGCAACAAGACAACAAAGAGGGGAAGAACGGCACTGAAGTCAATAGAAAAGTTTCGTTATTGGTTTTATAGCGTCCAAGACTTGAGCTAAAATAGTCTCGATCAAGGAAGCGAGCATTGTACGTAGATCATCATATAATCGTAACCATGCATGATAGAACGTCTTCATTAACGTTCTGAGACTTATCAAGTCATGAGGACATGATCAAGATACTTCTGTCCATGAGGTCATGGAGTATAATGAATAACGGCCATCTTTGAACGTGAGCCCGAAAACGTTGCAACTTGTAATAGGTGCTAATAATAGGTGAACATCGGATGCTGTATAAATTGTATTAAGTAGTAGATGCATGCATGTGTATCACTCCGCCATATATAACACTAGTCTATGTCCTCGATGCTATTACCTTCGTCAATGGTCGTAAATCTTTGCCAAACTACCACATGAAATTTGGACCCTTCATTGCTGCCCAATGCTGGTCATGGCATCTCCCAAGGTGGCAAAGAATGCCTCGGATCCTAGGAGCTCCTCAATACCTGCGCGCTTAAACATTTCTCGAGGACCGGAGCGAAGGTGAGTAACAAAGAGCTTGACGCCACGATTCTGATCGAATAAGACAAAGCTTCCACAGTTGCGCAGGTTCTTACCTGATATGTCTCTAACAGCTCATGGAAGATCTGCACCGCAGAGGCATCACACGTTTCTACGTCCGCCATG
This sequence comes from Suillus cothurnatus, assembly GCA_016758765.1. Taxonomy (NCBI): domain Eukaryota; kingdom Fungi; phylum Basidiomycota; class Agaricomycetes; order Boletales; family Suillaceae; genus Suillus; species Suillus cothurnatus. Next base: position 273,610 of record JABBWL010000020.1, on the reverse strand, counting down.
TGAAATACTAGCGTGCTTGCGGGTTGCCTCCTTGGCTCTTCTGAAGGGTGAGTTCTTTCTGGGCCGTACAATTCCAGTCTTCGAAGACGTTCTTTCAATTGTGCCGTGTTAGCTGATGATACGTGTATTCAGCTTCGTCGGCATTTAATATGATTTAGAAGCGCACCGAAGTCCAAGCTCTCTCTGATACGAACAATTAATATACCAGGAACATCTTCAGCACCCGGATTGTCAGTGATGGGCCCCCATTGGTCAGTGCCTGGAATGCGCCCCTGTGACACCGTTTGAGCGCCTCAAAATGTTATAGGGCATCACATACCAGTATAATCATTCGTGTGTGCGAGGAACGCTTGATAACAAGCAACAAAGAGATGATGAGACTGACAATGATTCCGATCTCGATGTTCCAGATGACTGAGAGTGAGAAAGTGAAGAACATCATTGCAAGGTCAGTCCAAGCTCCGATCCTTGATGTCAGTCGTCAGCACCTTAAGACTATAGGTGACAACCTATCGCACCTCCAGTAATATATTAGGTCATGGGGGACCTCACTGAACAGTGATATCACAAAGAGGCAGATGCTGAAGTCAAATCAGCGCCACAGGCCAAGCGGAAATGAAATGTACATGCATCGAGGCCAGGACACATCTTGGCAGGTAGTATAGATAAGGTAGAAGGAAGAATGTCGCCAACAATGTTATGCCGGCGGTAACAAGGGAGGCCAATTGCGTGCGCGCACCAACATCGCCATTAATCTTCGACCTCACGATTGAGCCAAATGCTGGCAATGTGCCAGGAACGAAAGATCCAAAGAGATTGGCAGCCCCAAGTGCAACGAGTTCACGATTCGGACTAATGGAGTAACCAAAGCGATCGGCGTTCTGCTTCGCTGCAACGGTACTATCCAAGAAACCCATGATGGTTATCAAACTAACGGATGTTAATGAATGCATTTGTGAAGGAAATTATGTGCATACATTGCAGTCGAAGTCGTTCCTCTGATAAAGCTTATCGATTGCTTCAGCGGAAAGCTAAAGAAATGACCGCCAGTGTTGATAGGTATTTTGCCAAGGATCTCAACACCTTCTTCGTCCCAACGTAGATAGCCTGAAATAACTATGCAAACCAGTCAGAGAGGACCAAAAACAACAAGACGAGGGGAATACTTGTAGAGAGCACGACAACGAGCAGGACTTCAGGGAGTCGTTCAATCCACCAAGTCTGTCTGAAGTAACCTTTGGAAAACCTCATGAATATGAGCACGAGCAGCGCCCCGAAGCTGACCAGCATCGTCGGTTTGTGGTAATCGCTCCATGAAAATTCTAGAAGGAAAATGATCTTGTCCAGGGTTGACTCGGGATTCATCTTGTTCTCCAGGGCAACGAGGCCAAACATAGGTATTAGTTGTTCTCTGTAATGCAACTTGAGCGCTTTGTGGGTCGTCTTTTTTAATGATTGTACGCACACCGTAATGACAACTGCAACTGCAGTCACGAATCCTCGGAGGAGCGCACGACTGAGGACAACATCCAGGAAGCCCAGCCGAAAGAATCCAAGCATCGACGCAAACAGTCCAACCTATAATTTATCATTGAGGTAATGTTCTAGCCCCAATACATCATTACTTACCTGGAAAGTGATGGCAGTGGAAACTGCAATACCGACGGCATCGGCATCTTCCGGACGGGTATGATGATCTCCACGACGATAATCGGAGACTGCTTGTCCAACGAGGAGTGAAAGCGCAGCTTCTGGAGCAACATTAAGTTGTCTTGACGTTCCCAGAAGACTGTACATGATTGGTGGTAAGGCGGCTGCAAACTAAAGAGAAATGAACATTTTGCCGGAAAGACATGATCTTAAGGCGCACCAAACCAGTTGTAGGACTTAGCTTCGCAAGTGAAGTTCCATAACTGACAGACTGGGGAATGAGCATAGCCGCAAGAGTGACTCCAGCTAGAAGATCGCCACCCAAACTGAAGAATATGAGCTCATGTGGTTGATACTGCCATGTCTACTCACAGGGAAATCGAATAGTCAGGTATCCATGCAGTAGACGGAACATAGTATCGGACTCGTTTTTTAAACATCGAGTTACGCCTGCTGTTTGGCGGCTTGGCATCTGTATTTTCTTTTATTGGTAGGTCTAAAAACAATGCCCATGAATGCTCACCGGAAGCAGAAGTTCTTATGGAAGGAGAAGAGCCATACTGAGCGTGAGTCGTATGGCCCGCCTCAACGTCGCTCTGATTTACGAGCGGTGTCCGCTCTTCTCCATGAACCATGTCTGACAGTGATGAGACGGAAGCAGCTGTTGACAAGGAGTGAAACCATGAGACCGCCGGTTCCGTAGCGCTACCTCCACTCTGCTGCGTCATCTTGCTGGGCATATACTTCAGTTTCGTGGAAGACTGCGAGTCACGCTGCCATGTTATCCAGATTCAGAACCATAGCTATCGGGCCGAGGCCGACCAATCTCAAATTTAATTATGTCATTTAAGGTTTGAATAGCATTTACTGCCCTTGATTGCTGATACGCAGCTCACGGTGACCTTGCACACTGCTATCATTGCATCAAGACGAGATTCAAACAGCTGTTTCGTCGCTGCGAACTACATAACTATATACCCAGCTTGACAAGATGAGCGCTCCTCGTTTCGCGAACTGCAGACTTGCATCACATTCCGGGTCACTGCAAAGGTTAGACGGGGGCATGGTCCAGCCCAGGAGCTTGCTCATTTCACATATAGTCAAGGCAGACGGGCTTCACGACCTGGAGATCACCAATAAAGAAACGCTGATTTAGTTTACAAGGCCAACTCTCTAGACACTCTTGCTTGTCCGTCCCTGGAAAGCTGCGCGACTCTAGAGACAATACGCAGAGCGAGGATGAAGATCAATCCATGCTCAGATTTTCTGTATAACACGAGCCGGTTGATTCGGGATTTCACTCGAGCATTGCAATTGATTATTGATTGTTCGCCTTGCTGAGTTAGACAGCCGTTCGACACATTTTTGCTCGCGCAGTAGCACAGCAGAGAATACAAGAGGATTGCGTCAGCTTGCGCTATCATGGCACAAGTCAGGGACGTGACTTTTATTGACAGCATGATAAACGCTAGGACTGTATGTACTTACGACTAGAGAATCAAAATTTCTTAAGCAAGCGAATCGATAAGAAAATGACAACTTACACTGTATTGGCTTCGAGAGCCAAGATGAGTATGGTGTAGATACCCCAAACCCATAGCCATCTTGTGAAGCTCTCAATGAAGGTCCTCAGAGTTTCTCAGATTCAACGTAAAGCTCACTGATATGGCCAACATGTCATCGACGATTCTTAACCTTAAGCTCTGTCGCCAACCATACTACAGATTTTCCATGTGTTTATCTTGGAGTCGCACATAACTGACCGTGATGCGTAGGCCCTCCTTAATATGCGAATATTGAGCATTGAGTATCATCACTTCCACGCCCGACAAGGTACGCCCGTCCAATTACTCGGTCATCAGTTATGGTGCACGTGCCTCGATGACAGGTGAGGCAGAACACACCCATTCCCTTATGAACGCGTTATACTTGGGTAGTGAATGTGACGTTTTCAAAGGAATGCGTCGAAGACGGGACGGACTCCGAGCCATTGCGCGTGCGCACTCACACAAAAGTCCCATGCGTGGAACTTCATCAGCTCTGCACATGCGTATTCCGGGACGGGAAGTCCGAAACTCCTCTGAAAAGCCGTGTGAGACGAGTCTAGACTGGCAGAACTTGAATCCGAACCGAATTGATAGAAGGGGACCCACTTCAACGAGGCGTCATTGAATGACGAAACGTACCACACCGAAGCTTTGCAATTCGAAATAGATAAGGCTGAGAGAGGCTATCAGCTCTACCTCTACGCCAGTGGATAACCAAAAAGAGCTGGAACTGACACGATGCTTTGCCACAATGCAAACATTGCCAAATAGGGCCACGCAAGCTGTTTAAGTAGTTGGTCGTCATCCCTACAACTGTTTTCATTCCGTCCGCCATGTCTTATCGTCTTGCAACTTGGTCATTACTAGCGGCGGCGTTGGCTCCAGCCGCCCTTGCGACCCCACTTTCTACCAATCCTTACAATATTCCTAGTCGGCCGCAACTAAAGGTTGCGCCGTTAATGGCTTCTGACCATCCATATGGAACCGTGAACAACTCATATATTGTCGTTCTCCGCGATGACCTTCCTCAGGCGCTCATACAGAACCACTTGAACTTCCTCCAGATGGCTCACGCTTCTGACTCGTTCCTTGGCGACGAGTCTGCAGAGGGCGTCCGTCACTTTTACGACGGACACATCAAGGGTTACGCTGGAGAGTTCACTGAGAACGTCATTGAGCAGGTACGGCGGATGCCAGAGGTTGACTTCGTAGAGAAGGACCAAATCGTGCGCACCATGAATATCAGTACACAGAAGGGCTCGCCTTGGGTAGGTTCATTTGCTGAATGCTGTGGCTTCCAGTGAAGCTGACTCCACACGCAAGGGTCTTGCTCGTGTCAGCCATCGTGACAGACTCGGCTTCAGCACTTTTACGAAGTATCTCTATGACTCAGAAGGAGGTGAAGGTGTCGATGTCTATGTTGTTGACACCGGTATCAATGTCGCCCACACCGAATTTGAGGGTCGTGCTTCCTGGGGCAAGACCATTCCGACCAATGACGTTGATGAGGACGGTAATGGCCATGGTACGCACTGTGCTGGTACTATTGCTTCCCGCAAGTATGGTGTTGCCAAGAAGGCAAACGTTATCGCTGTCAAGGTACTGGGTTCCAATGGTAGTGGCACCATGTCCGATGTTGTCGCGGGAGTTGCATGGGCAGCTCAGTCAGCTGTTAAGAAGCTCGCAGAAGCTCGTGCCGAATATGCTGCCACTGGAAAGACCAAGCACAAAGGATCGGTCGCAAACATGAGTCTTGGTGGCGGAAAATCTCCTTCTCTTGACCTTGCTGTTAACCGTGCTGTTGACGCTGGCCTTCATTTTGCCGTTGCTGCCGGTATGTTGTGCTAGTTAGTTGTTAAGATCGTCGTTTGATTTCAGTATCAGGTAACGACAACAAGGACGCCTGCAAGTATTCACCCGCAGCAGCCGAGAAAGCCGTCACAGTCGGTGCCTCCACGCTTGGCGATGAGCGCGCATACTTCTCCAACCACGGGGAGTGTGTGGATATCTTTGCTCCTGGTATGTGTTCCCATTTGTTCAAAGATCGGCTCCTTTTACATTATTTTCAAAGGTCTTAACATCCTGTCCACGTACATTGGTAGCAAAGATGCTATCGCTACGCTCTCTGGTACTTCAATGGCCTCCCCCCATACCGCTGGCCTGCTCGCATACCTTTTGTCGATTTACCCCTCTGCTACCTTCGACCCTACGTTGAGCTCAACGTTCCTTCCTTCTATGCTCAACTTGGAACGCCCTTATTCCACATTCTACTCTCTGTGTCATGCTGCCCTCCCGCGCTGGATAAGCGAGTTCATGCCATCACCGCAATTTTTCGTCAATGCACCTATCCCTGGCGGACCAGCTGTGCTCTCCCCATTGGAGCTCAAGACAGCTCTTCGCAAGCTCGCATCGGCGAACATGCTTAGTGATCTTCCCCCGAAGACAGTGAACTTGCTCATCTTCAACAACGCTACCGCTTGAGCGTGATGAATATATGACCAGCGGGTAATTCGCCGTTATATTGCATGGTTTCTGCAGCCTCGCCTGTGTAGTTGCAGCTGTACTATATATCTAAATCATCATAAATCTATCATGGAGAAACATCGAGATGTGTGAGACGACGCGTATTTGTTTCCGATAATAATAATAATCGTGGTGGGTGGAATAGGCCCTTATGATCAGTGCTTACAATGACACTGTCGCGAAGCAAATGTGTCATGTTTGACATGCATTCGAATGTGGTTGCCACTCATTGATCGTCTCTTATTTCCTCGGTTAGGGGGTTTCATATAGATAATTTCCAGTGTACATCTTTTAGTACATAATTTCTGACATACAAAGCGTAAGTGTTTTGGGATACGACATAACAGTAAGACTGGTTGACAAGAAATGTGCCCATAGTACAAAACCTGAATTTCTAGATTCACATCTTAGATTTTTGCATCTCCGCCACCGCCTTGGTCTCTGGCTCGAGACTCGTCCAAAGGCTGTCGACAGTGTGCACTGGGTTCCAACCGATCAATTTAGCTCGTTCGGCCCGTACACGGCAGTTTGATCCAAGATATGGGCCCTATCAATTGTCGGTTCGTCAGTAGTCCATGAACAGCAAGCAAGAACCAAAGACCTACCCCGAAATACTTGCGCAACTCTTCCTCCGGGAAGACCGTAGGCTCAGGACTTTTTCCCAGTTTCATCTCATATAACAACTCCGCGATAATTTCAGAGATCCTGCCCAGACGATGTTCTCCATTTGCACCGAAATAAAAGCCCTCGCGACCGTGGCCTGCTTCACCTGGCCCCTTTAAGGCAGCATCGAAAACGGTGATGTATAAAGTCTCTATGTCATTGATGTGGATGTTGGGCCATAGATTCAACCCTTTCCCGACGACTCCACCCTGTTTTCTGTCAATGCTGGCTTTGATGAGACTAGGAATTTGGATAGAGTATGGGTTTTGAACGCCGAGTTTGACCAATGATGTATTCGCGATGCCATAAATCGTCGAAGGCAAAATAATATATGTCCGCACGTAACCTATATAGAGCATTCGTGTATGGAACATAAGCAATAGATGCTGTATAAGAATTGATACTACCTTTTTCACCAGCAGCGACAACTTCGATGTCAACTTCACGATGAGGTTGTGTCTTGGGTAGCGACTCAATCATCGGGATGTCAAGGTCGGAATAGATTTTATCGGTAGCATAATCTCCAGCGGCATTGTCAATGAAAACCCCGGTTCCAGACTGACAAAGTTAGAGTTCAACGCATGTTGAAAGTGAAGGGAACGAGGAAGATACACACAGTGTGGATGAGAATAGGGACCTTGCCAGTTTCATCGTATCTCTGTTTCAATCCCAAGAGGATTGCTTTAGCTGCTTGCAGGTCATCGGCGTCTGCCTATATGTAAGGCTGATTAGCTATATCTTCAATTCAGCACTTAAACTCGTAACGAACACAGGCAAAGACCACATCAGAATTCCTAGCATGTTCTGTCAGCTTTTCAAGGTCTCGGTATGAGCCGACGACAGCTGCGACTCCGACGCTATTGAATAGCTCGACCTTCTCTGGAGAGCGAGTGAGAACAGTTATCTGAAATGATTTGGCGCTGGGGTGGGACAACAATGCAGACACAACAGATCCACCAATGTAACCTCCAATTGACAATCAGTGTTGAGTTCCGTTACAGTCAACGAGTACTCACCAGTAGCACCTGTCACGAAAATCTGCGTCTTTTGGGAATTGGACATGGTCGATATGGCTGAGCGAGTTGCTTTGAATGGGGTATAACGTGGATATTTATGATCTACCTTTAGGATGACATCATGATAGCATTATCAAGTGACTTAGTCATCTAGCATAGCAACGCTAGCCTTTACTGGTAGCTTCCTATAATCATTAATCAGCACGCGTACGTACCAGACGTTTACTTATGCCGCCTACTCGACGCTCGTACTTGCTTACGCCGCACTTTCAACATTGGTCACATGCTGTCACACACATATACTGTCACATTGAAACCTTCACGGTCCAAAGTTCAGCCAACCACTCGTGTGGGTCCGATAAGAAGCCTTCAGAACAGTCATCACTTTGTTACATTGACCGGCTAATGTAGTACCCTGTCGCGGTGCAGTGCGCATCCTAAAAGCCTGCCAGTGAGCGCTCAGGGCTAAGATCCAAGATCTGGGCGCAAGGTGGTGCAGAATCTCAGATAGACTCGGACATTCAGCGCTAGTTTCAAGAGCTGGGCGTCTCCCTACAGTAGATAGACCAATCAAAAGAAGACAGATGTCGTTGTAGTCATCTCCGACGGTCCCGGGCCATGTAGGATACATAGTACTTATCCAGACTCCAGTCGTGTTGACACCACCTCACGAGATACTCATCTCCGAGGATATGGTCACTTTAAGCTTGCCGAAGAGTGGTAGTGCCGCAAGGCGAACACACCATATAGATGCGGCTTTCACCCTCAATGTCAAATTTAATTTCTACCTGAAGGACACAATCACCCACCTCATTCTTATGATGGCATTGGTTTCGCACACCGGATATCAAGAAAGACAGTTCCCCGAATATTTTCGTGACAGCAAAACTCTGTATATAATTAGTACTACGTGGGTCTTCATCTCTAGTCCTCACCCTCCTCAAATATCTATTCTATCCCCACACAGCCATGATCCATAACGATGCGTTTGCGAGCCTGCCCAACCTTTTAAATGTTCTTCAGGCTCACACTGGTACTAAATCAAGACTTTTTCTTGGTGCAGCAGCTAGTGCCGTAGCTTTAAAGATCATCCTGAAGCAGCTCGCTGTAAAACAACCAAAGCTTATAACGGAGTACACGAAAGTAGCGAGGGAACTCAATAACAATGGACTTGAGTTTGACGAATGGGATTTCATCATTGTTGGGGGAGGTGCGATATATTTTTCTACAGCTAGAGTACCTCAGGAACCTGATCTTGTCCAGGCACAGCAGGATGTGTTCTGGCATCACGTCTATCCGAAGACCCGAACATACGGGTTCTACTTATTGAGGCTGGTGGAAGGTCAGTGTCTGGCATGGTTTTTAATGGTGGCTTAGAAGATGTTGAACCTCTCCATAGCTCCAAAGATGTCGTGGAAAGCAGGGTTCCCTCTGGGTTCATTCGACTATTCCGCACCTCACGGGACTATAATCTCTATACAGAGCCCCAGCAGCACGCAGGCAACAAGAAAAAATATTGGCCTCGCGGTAGGTTATACTGATCAGCTTACAACTTGAACTTATCACGCTGATTCCCCTTTATCAGCCAAACTTCTCGGAGGATGTGAGTGGACGTTTTACCATTAAAGAGTCGTCTGATATTCCTCAGGCTCTGCTATAAATGCCATGATGTAGGTCGCTGTGTATTCCCATGGGTTGACCATTGTCTGACCCCTACTATCCCAGGGCGCAATACGGCGCACCGTCTGATTTTGATGAATGGGCGGAAATCACTGGTGATAATTCCTGGTCGTGGACTAACTTCAGCAAGCGCGTACTCTATTCCCCATGGTCACTCCTTTCCGTTGATCTCTGTCATTTCAGGTATATTCGCAAGTTCGAGAAATACAACCCAGACCCGCGCTTTCCACACGCCGATCCTCTCCTTCGCGGTGCCAATGGGCCAGTTGAGATTGGATACAATTCGCACATCTGGCCTGGCAGCGCAGGCTTTGTACGGGCGAGCATGAACGTCGGCATCCCTTTCTCGCCCGATTTCTGCACGACCAAAGGGACGCAGGGGACAAATAAGGTGCGTCTTCCTTGACAGGTTCCGCTGACTCGACGTTTTATGGCTCACTGACACAAGTTATTACTTTGCACAGATCAGTGAGTTCACTGGTAACTATGAATACTAACAGTCGCTGAATAACCAATACATAGTGACATACATCGATAGCAAGAGCACTCGTGTGACTACTGAATCTGCATACCTCACTGATGACGTCCTTTCTCGTCCAAATTTGACAGTCGTCACCTACGCTCGTGTTACCAAGGTCCTCTTCGACTCCTCCAGTAGCGTCCCACGTGCAATAGGCGTTGAGTTTGCCAGCAAATCTGATGTGGGCACAATTGGACCCAAGTTCCGTGCACGGGCGACCAAGGAAGTCATCATCTCGTACGCAACTGTGATATGTATGTATCAAGCAATTTACTTACCCAGACTTAGCGGCGGTGCCATATACTCTCCCCATATCTTGATGCTTTCTGGCATCGGTCCAGCTGACCAGCTTTCACGTCACAACATACCCGTCGTGCTTGACGCTCCGGGAGTCGGTGCCAACCTCCTAGACCACCCAGCAGTCCCTCTTCGGCTTAAGGAAAGGACAGGAAAGGCATTCAATCATCTAACCCCTTATAACACATTCACAACATGTTTGTTCATACGAGACCTCCTGCGATATAAACTATGGGGCACTGGTCCAATCGCTTCAAACGTTGGTGATGCGTTCCTTTCACTCGCATACTTGCTGAACAATGACACAGATTGGCGAGGCTGTAGCATTTTTCCGATCAGACGATCCCGTGCTTTTCCCGCCTGCGGAGTACAAGGATGGTATTGAGGACGCCAACTCAGGCCCAGATGCGCCTGATATCGAGCTCATCCTGTGTACTGCCGCAGTGCGCGCACACAACGGACTTCTCGGGAGAAATGTAGAGGCATATCAAATACTTACTGTCTTATTACGGTGAGTAATAAGGTCCTCTATCACAAACTGAACCGAAGCATCTGTGTACTGCCAGTCCCACAAGCAAAGGATCACTCTTTCTCAAGTCTGCCGATCCTTGGGATAACCCGCTCATAGACCCTAGGTTGGATACCTGTTTACAATCCCACCCTACTGTGTACTCATTGCGGACTAGCTATCTTGAAACCAAGCATGATGTTGATGTGCTTGTTCGTGGCGTCCGTGCTGCCTTTAAAATTGCACATACAGAACCTATGTCTACCTCTGTCACCGACGTGCACAGCACGCACCCTGGACTTGATCACCACTTCTCTCGTCTTAGTGATGCAGAGCTAGCTGATGTCGTCCGGGACCGCGTGGAAACCCTATATCACCCGATAGGGACGTGTGCGATGGGTCCTGGTGGCGTCGTGGACTCGAACTTGCGTGTCCATGGCACCCAGGGTCTCCGGGTATGTGATGCAAGTGTTTTCCCCAAGTTGCTTTCAGGACACCCGGTGAGTGATGGGATCTCTTAATGTTCTTACGTGAAAGCTGATAAAGATCCAGGCCGGTGCAGTTATCGCGACAGCGGAAAAGTTGGCGGATGTTATCAAGGCTCAATACGCATGATTTGGATGTACATATTTGTACTTCCGTGGCTACCCTTTACCAATTGAACCATATAGAAACCTTTCGTTGAGATGTCACACCATGATTGTACCACGATGTTCCTTCCATCCGCCCGGCTCAAACGGTAAACCGGTGATACTTTGATATGTCACTGCTTCAAACGAGGCGTTAATAGGAGTGTTAATTTACAACTTATCAAACCTTGCCTCCAAACGGCTCGAAAGATAGGTGCATGTGCACATGTTACTGACCGGTTTCACTCGTTGCCGGAGTCGCACAGCCAGATCCAGGCGAATGCATGAAGAGTCAGCCAAGCAAACTGTGCAACGTGTTATTAAAAGTTTCGTACTAGTTCCATAGCTGCGGGGGCATCTATAAACACTGCTCGAACTTGAATTCAAGTCGTCAATGGGTACCTTGCACTGGATCCTTGTCAAAATCAAGGATCAAATGCGAGGTACCGAGAACCATGAAGTTGTGACATAACGTATTTAGTTGCCCGTCGAAATGCAGACCGCTAAGTTCTAATCCTACTTGTAACCGTGCTCCTGCTATTTACAATTGGCATAGTTTGGCAGATATCATTACCTGTATACCAACCGTTTTGGAGGCTTCTCGTGGGCGGGATGGAAATGATGACCGCTGCTTTGTATGTGAAGTGTTGAGTGGAGGTTTGGGTAAGAGTTCAAAACATATAAGAGTCTGTTCGGCAACCAAATGTTGACCAACATTTGGCCAACATTTGGCCAACATGTTCTCGGCTTCAAGCGTCCCAGATGTCGGAGCTCAAACCTTACACCTCATACCTGTACATCTACCATGAACGCTTATCTTATTGACTGTCATCATCGGCAAAGAATCTGTACTTCTGTTATTGCACTTACTGCTATCTGTGCCAGCTTTACGACGGTTCTTATGGCCCAACCAGAAATAACATTGCAGGCTGACAACACAAAGGCCCACTGGCAGGACGCAGAAGTGGATGTCCTACTTCAACATTTAATTGAGAATCGTGCAGCTAGTGGCAATGGCGGAAACTTTACGATGGCTACCTTCAACAATGCAGCAGCAGCAATCAATGCCGATGGTGCGATCCAAAGAATTGGCCCTCCAAAGATAGGCAAAATGGTCAAGACAAAATGGACGTCGGTATGTGATTTTACCTTGAATGATTATGAATTAATAAGATCGTTTTAGCTCAAAAAAATCTTCAATCAAATTGAAATATATCGCAATGTATCTGGCTTCCACTGGGATAATGTGCGTGGGGCTGGAATTGAGGGCACCGCTGCTGCCAGTGTTTGGGATACATACATTGATCCTAAGGTACGTCATTATAATAAAGTTCATTGCAACATTTCACTGACACACAAGAAGTCACGCGCTGCAATACGGCCCTTTCGCAACAAAGGGTGGCCTCCATACAGCAACATGCAGATGATCCTAGGGGACAATAGCGGCGCTCGTGGAAGGAACTCTTTGCACCCTGCTACCGCACCCCCTCCGTCCATCAACACCACAGATGACGTACTTGATTCCATCGATGGGGGGCTTGACCTTCTTGACATGGATGTCGATGTCATCTCTGCTGGAGCCGCTGGCCCTAGTGATGTGCCAGACATGAGCCCTAACTTAATGATGCCATCTAGCAACATGCTTCATGACAGCTCCACTACTACTCATGCGGCTGGTGGCTCCCAGTCCAGCAAACGTTTGCGCACTAACACCCTGCTTGACCTCGCGGAGACTTCATCTCAAAATACTGGCTCCACTCCCATGTCCACTAATCCAGATACTCAGGCATCTCTCCCACTTTCATCAACGTTGGTGTCATCCCAGCTGCCGGCTCCCAAGAAGGCCCGGATGTCGGCACATGGCGACACACAGATGGGGATTAGCAGTGCTGCAAAGATTGCAGCGAAGATCACTCCAGCCGCTGCCGTCATGAACATGCAAGGTAGTATCAATCGCCTCACAGATGTCATCGAGAAGAACATGAACGGACCACTTGAACTGCCAGTTCCTAGTGTACCAACCATCATCTCTCGTGGCCTGGGGATTATGCGCAGTAAAGATGGGGATCTGACGGTCGCTCAGAGAGCCAGCCTCCTGCATATATTTTCCCTTGCAGGAGGGGACAACAAGCTCGCTATTTACGTTGGGCTGGAGGATGACTTTGAGACGCGCCGTGCCTTTATCTCACAACTTCTTGAGTCTCCATCGTAGTAGCACTATCATACATTTGTCTTGCCGCTTGTTACATTTGTCATACCAACATGTAGTATCCATTTCATGTACTGTACTGTTTATTATGCACAATATTCATGGGGACGTCTTGCTCGGCAGAACGGATCAGGAGTGGATGGCTGAGGTTGTTGCTGCTGACGAGAATCGCTCATCAAGACGTCTTGCTCAGCAGAACGGATCAGGAGTAGATGGCTGAGGTTGTTGCTGCTGACGAGAACCGCTCATCAAGACGTCTTGCTCGGCAGAACGGATCAGGAGTAGATGGCTGAGGTTGCTGCTGCTGACGAGAATCGCTCATCAAGACGTCTTGCTCAGCAGAACGGATCAGGAGTAGATGGCTGAGGTTGTTGCTGCTGACGAGAACCGCTCATCAAGACGTCTTGCTCAGCAGAACGGATCAGGAGTAGATGGCTGAGGTTGCTGCTGCTGACGAGAATCGCTCATCAAGACTTCTTGTTTGATAGTCATAACACTGTGAAGGTACAACTACATACTACCAGTAAGAATCAATCCAGTTCATACTCATCATACCCTTGCTCCAAAAAATCTTCGTCATCATCGGCAACTTGAAAGTCAGTTCTTTCTTGCAAAACACGCTGATAATCCACCCACATCTCTTCCGCAATGCGATCACGCCTCAAGCGCAGATCATTGTGCGCAGCTGAAGCCTCGGCCTCCACTGGTTCCTGCTCCAAGTTTGCACCATGCATACCACCACCGGGATAGTATGTGTCAGGCAATTTACCTTCTCCTGGATCATGGAAACGGATAAAGTTGTGTATGCTGCATAATGCAGCCGGAATCTGCGCTTGTATGCTCATAGCGTATGGTGGCGATAGAAGGAGTATTCGGAAACGTCGTTTGAGAATGCCGAATATCCGCTCAATGACATTTCGAGCGGATGAATGACGCAGATTAAATAATTCTTCTTTCATATTTGGCCTGTAAATAATTAGTGGATAGCAGAAAGAATAATACCATTACACTCACCTTAAACTTGCACGGTCCCATTCCGCAAGGTGATAACGCACATTACGATATGGAATGAGTAGTTCAGGTCGCAGAGGGAAACCTGCATCTGCAAGGAAGTATTTCCCTACAGGAATGCGAAGGTCATGGCCCTCTGCGGCCTCGTAGACACGTGCATCTGTGGCTGACCCCTCCCAGCCAGTAAGTGCATATGTGAAGTTGAGCCTGAAGTCACAAGCAAACAGGCAGTTTTGTGAGACAAATCCCTTTCGATTACGATAGGGACCTCGCTCAAATGCACGAGGCGATGCATGAATGTGGCTACCGTCAATAGCCCCGACTGCGTCTTTGAAAAACGGCCAAAACTTGGGGTCAAGGCGAATTTTGGCGGGAATGGAGTCATCCGGCAAGTGAACGTGGTTAGTATAGAAGGGGGAGGACGAGAATATCTTGAGCATTTTGCGAAAATAACTATGTAGCATATACAATGGCATCAATGTACTATCATAACTAGTATTACTGTGTACTTACCGAGAAATTGTATCATTCGAGCGTTGAAATCTTTCGCCAACATGCCTGATGGACAGGCCTGTGACAGATGTATATAGAAAAATCGCAAGTTGTTCCTCTAGTGAAACAAACTTGGAGTTGGTATGGCCAAGGATATGAAGCTCGGATATAAGCTCTGCGAAAACATGCGCATGCATGCCGAGTTCACATCGAATTCGTTCCGGGTGACCAGACAACAGCTCCATCACCCAGGCTTCACCAGAGAGTGCCGATGTATGATAAGGCTCCGGATCTTTGGCATACACTGATGCTAATATGTTGGCTGTGGCGCTGATTAAGATGCTGACTAGAAGGATCGAGTATTGGATGAGACGGCGTCGAACTTCTGGACGTTGGGGCACGAAGTTTGGGAGCTCTGATTGAAGATCCATTGGAGGAGGGATCCATAAAGTACGAATCAACTATGTATTCAAGTTATACTGATAGATATCAGCGTACTAGGGTTAGTCCGAATTCGATCTATGTTATTCGAGCTCCGACTTTCGGCAAAATGGTCAGCCGAGAACATCTCACATGATGTTGGCCAAATGTTGGTCAACATTTGGTTGCCGAACAGACTCTAACGCATTCAGGCGCGTCACAGGACCGACCACTGTCACAGGCGGGCGCGTCACGACCGCGGAAAATACAGCAACATCTTACACGTGATTTCGGCTCTCGCTCTCCGCTCAACCACAATGTCCATCGCACACGGGATAAAACGACTAGGCGTCCTCGGTGCAGGCCAAATGGGCACCGGAATTGCCTTCGTATCCGCCCTCCACGCCAAAGTCCCGGTCCTCCTCCACGACAAATCTGCACACCAAATCTCCAAAGGCCTCTCCCTCATAGACAAGCTCCTTGCCAAAGACGTATCTAAAGGCCGGCTCCAACCGTCCGATGCAGAAGAAGCGCGCGCACGCATACAAACCGTAGACACCCTCGAAGCCATGCGCGATGTAGACATGGTCGTAGAAGCCGTAGCTGAGAACTTAGACCTCAAGCGCGCTATATTCCGTGATTTTGCGGCGAAGATCCGTCCGGATGCGATTTTGGCTACGAACACGTCTTCGATTAGTATTACGAAGATTGCGCGAGCCGTTATTCCGGAGGGGGCATCTGCGACGGGGGAGGAGGGGAAGGCTGCGTCTGGGAGGGTGGTTGGTGAGTGTTCGGGATGGTGCATAGGTGGCGATTGATTGACGGCAGGTGTTCTAAGGTTTGCATTTCTTTAACCCTGTACCTGTCATGGTGATGCAGTTGTTTACTGTGTTTTGAATGACGTGTTGATCCATGTATGAATGTCAGAAACTTGTGGAGCTCATATCTGCGGTACAAACGTCGCAAGACACGCTAGACCGCTCACGCGCATTCGCTGAGGCGTGTGGGAAAGGTATTTGTTTCCCTGGGATGTGTTGTTCTGTTGTTCACGTTCCGTTAAGAGGTCGCTACGTCGCAGGACGTACCTGGGTTCGTGTCGAACGCATTGCTTATGCCATTTATCAATGAGGTAAATGATTCTGTCTGTTGTTTGTACGTCGTATATTTAATTTCGCAAAGGCGATCATGTGCTTGGAGAAGGTGATGATCCGACACTAACGGATGATCGTTGGTTTTATTAACGCTTGTGTCGTGTGTCCAGGGTGTTGCGACTCGTGATGACATCGACAAGACGTTCAGGTTGGGCATGGCACATCCTATGGGACCGTTGCAACTTGGTGAGTTCCTATAGCGAAATGTGTTGTATCTTTCTGATGGTCACGCACGGTTTTCCATAGCTGATTTGTAAGTGCAACTATCATCTTATTGTTTGCGTCGCTCATCAGGAGATAGTATCGGTCTGGATACTTGCCTCTCTATTCAGCAAACGCTTTATAAGGGTACCTCGGATTCCAAGTATCGCCCTTCGGTGTTGCTTGAGCGCATGGTGGATGCTCAGTATCTTGGAAAGAAGAGCGGTCGAGGATTTTATGAGTACAATAACTGATAATTCTCTCTCCCTTGTATCTATCTACGTGCAAAGAACACTAATGTTTCTGGAATAACCCCTGTGCCAGGTCATGTGAGAAACTTACGAAATCAAAGTCTAATCTATTCTCGTGCATGCCAACAACAACATCGTCTTGGACTTGACAAATGTCTCCCAAATCCCTTATCGATCTCTCGCATCCCCTCACGCCCTAATCGACTATCTACCCTGGAGATCCACCCTTTGCGATGCACAGCGTGTGCAACATCCCCACTGACGGATACACCGTACACGCTGTCTCGCTCGGAACGCATACAGGGACACACGTTGATGCCCCGTTTCACTTTTTCGCGCATGGTCAGAAGTTGCATGAGCTTCTCTCTCGAGCGATTCGTCGGGCGTGCTTTAGTCGTCGATGTAAGGCAACTAGCGCGGGTGAGGGGGTGCATTCAATGGAGAGACGTGCGAGAGAGCCTCGATCGGACTCGTGGGACGATTGCTTCCCTTGGGTCGCGGTCGGAAGGGAAGATCGATATAGTGCTGTTCTGGACGGGGTGGGATAAATGGTGGAGCGAGCAGAAGTACTTTGACCATCCGTATTTTGGGAGAGATGTTGCGGAGGAGCTTGTGGAGATGGGCGTGCGGCTTGTGGGTGTTGACACGCTAAGCCCGGATGAGACCGTTCTGGTCCAGGATGGAGGGAAGGAGAAGGAAGATGCGTTTGTGATGCACGAGGTGCTTTTGAGTCGTGGATGTTTGATTTGCGAGAATTTGACGAATTTGGGGGAGCTTGTGGGTGAGGGCTTTGAAGAAGGAGGAGGTATGGGTGAGCCTTGTGCCTCTGAGTTTACACGGTGCAGATGGGGCTCCTGTACGGGCGTACGGGTGGATGGAGAAAATTGGGTAGACGATATGCATTCTTGTGAATACAAATATATGAATCTTGTGACCAACCGTACGCGCATGCACTTCCACCTACCCCATCTAGTTTAACCTAAATGTGTCGCAATGAAAATATGAAACTCGTACGGAACTCGGGTTGGTAGCCCACCCTTAGCCATTGGAAACTCCTGTAAGCTACTGACAGAATGTCAAGGGAACGGACAGACCCCTTGGTATGTCCTAATTCGGCTTGAGATGAGAAGGTCGCACACCGGGCCAGGCGGGCCTGTCTGGTCATTCACGACTCCTAACGTACATAGTTACCGTCATGTGGAATAAAACATGTGTTCAAGTCAATTCAAGTCGTAAATAAGTCATATCAAAATGATAGGATTCCATACATAACTGAGACACCTGGCTCCCACAGTTCGTGTATAACCGCGATGATGATCGACCTCACCCACACGCTGACGACCTCGACAGAAGCCCCGATGTCAATATGGCCGGGGCACCCAACACTAGAAATGACAAAAGTTGCTCGTATCCCGGAACAGGATGCGAACGTGACGCTTATTTCACTAGGGTCTCATACAGGGACTCACATTGATGCGCCCAACCATTTCATTGCGGACGGATTGACAGTGGACAAGTACGACTTGACTAAACTCGTGGGCCGTGCACTGGTCGTCGATGTGAGGGGGAAGAAGGCACGTGAGATGATCACTTGGGAGGACATGCAAAAATGGGAGGGGGAGATGCACGAAGGGGTGATTGTACTCATTTGCACTGGATGGTCGCAATACTGGGGCAAGGAGAATTATGAAGAACACCCGTTCATGGATTCGGATGCGGCGAAGAAGCTTATGGAGACGGGGGTGAGAGTAATCGGATGCGATACGCTGAGCCCTGACAACATATGCTCGCCTGAGTGCAAAGTGCACAAAGTGATACTAGGAGCGGGAGGAATGATTGCAGAGAATTTACGGGGGCTAGAAGAAGTGCTGACATTGAAGAATCCGATTGTGAGCCTGCTGCCACTCAAGTTGGATAGTTGCGATGGTTCGCCAATACGAGCGATAGCTTGGTCTGCAGGAGGTGAGTTTTTGAAAATTACTTAAAAAATCTAATTAATCGAGTTCAAGATATCTGACTGAACACGTAGCTTGATCCCAAAGTAGATGTGGGGTTTCGGAAGCAATATATCCATTAATGATTTTAACAAGTTGAATAAAAAAGCCGATAGTCATTCCTCTTACTCTCGATTAGCTAGATAGGGCTGCCAAGGCTAAGTACTTCTCCGACTGCGCTCATCTTTCTGTTACGCGCTTTGCCGGATGAACCTCGTTAGTTCTTTTGTTCGTACCATTCCTTTATTTTCAATTTCTTCTGTTAACTTTCATCAAAGGTTGATTGAAGCTCCCTTTGTAGCTTCAATTTTATGCAGACGTTCATCAACCGCGAGCAAGACACAGGAGTTTGGGAGGGCTTTGCCTTCTACCTTGTGGGAGATCAGGTATGGATCTGTCAACTGGTCCTTTGACGCACAATACTGTCGTGTCCCCATAAAACCTGTCTCCCATCCAAAGCCACCCCATTACCATGGTTCCCTACTTAGGACCTCCCGTCCAAGACGGCGTTATGCAGTTCTTCGCCAAGCTAAACCATTCGGACCTTCTCAAGATCCGACAACCCTACCCCATGACTCTGCAAACGAATGGCCACTCTCCGAGTCACTAAATCACAAATTCATTGGCGTTCAAGTTGCAGAGGACGTCTTGAGATCCTACGAACTGAATTCCGGATTCACTCACTCTATCGCGCCTGATATCACCTTGGACGAGTTGTATACTAGTTGGACGAAGTTGTCAGTTGACGTCGACGAAGAAGAGGTTGAGTTTGCGAGGTCTCAGTGGGCTACTCTTGTTCAGGATTTACTCGGGGATATCCAACTATCCCGGGCTATATCCGCCTCCGACCTCGACGGTGCGTTTGAGATTTACACTTTTTTTGCAAATCATCTATATTCCTTCTCCTCAGGTGGCCGTCCCCAGTCTCCGCTCTCTTCGCTGGAATATGATTCAGAGCCATCTACTGATTCTGATGTGCTCCCTTCCACGCCTACACAAAGAAGCACATTTTCCGATGTTGAGGTACATCATCCCTCCCCAGTGTTAGATGCTCGTGGTCTTTCTCCACCCAAGGCTCTCAATGGGTCCGCCAGAGCTTTCACCCCCAAATCAGGCCCACAGTCCAAAGCTTTGGTATCCCCCTCACCAGACTCCAGCTCACACTCGAGCTCGTCTCCCATCCCAGTCAACTTTGTATTTCCAGCTATTAACGGTAACTACCAGTACCTTCCTCCAGGCCTGAAAAAGGACGATCAAGGATTCTACACCTCAATTACCCCGCCTGGCTCACCATCTCGTGCCCGTTTTGATTCTTCTCGACCTTCCTCGCGGCTGTCATCGACGCGCCTCCCGCAGTTCTTGTCCGATATTCAGTCGCGCAAGGCCTCCAAGACCAGAGTCATCGTAGATCAGATGAGATCCACTCCTGTTACCAGCAAGAAAGGCAGGCCTCGCAATCACTCCAAATCTTCATCCGACAATTCGTCAGGACCTTCTTCATCACACAGTGACGCGCGAGATAAAATGAGCCCCGGTTCCGCGCAAGGCAGAGACCGCGACGACTCTGGTCCAGACTCACCTTCCAGCCCCGAAAATCCCGTCACGCCGGGGAGAAACGGGTGGGTGGAACTCCCATCGCCTTCTGTCAGCGTTAAAGCAGTGATATCCAGTAGCGCTGCACGTCCGTCGTTCCCTACATCATCTCCATTTTCAGACACGCCATTCCTCATACAGTCCCCCGCCCAGCCTGGGCCCTTTTATCACCTCCCATGCGCGCCGGGTTATTCATACTCGTACGTCACAGCCAGCACGCCAGTACCACCACCACCACCGACCTCCTGGGTCCCTGTCACTGCTCCCACTTATCCAAGCAGCATGTATGCACGACCTGTCGTGTGGTGATGGCGCCTATGTAGAGACACCTTTTTTGTCATTTGTCATTCATCATAATTATTGTATGTAGCACCACTCACTCTCTTATTGTTTGTCTTGGAGGGTGATATGACGGACCTTGGGGACTGTCTGTTGTAACTGATTGTTCTGTTCTTGTTACATTGTGCTTTATGTATGCCTCTTGTGTGCGTTTCATTCCTTGTCTTGGTTTATGATTACATGTTGTATGCAAGCGGTAATGCGACTTCTCCGCGCTTCTTCCAGTCTTGCTAGGATCGACCCGCACCCTCGACCAACGTGTCAACACTGAAAAGAGCTACTGACCGCAAAGAGTCTCCTGGTTGTTCAACAGAAATTCGAATCGAGTGCAGACAAGACGTAGACATTCAATGTAGAGGCCAACTACTGGCAGTTTCCTACAACTACATCCCAGTCTTCTTGTCATCTAGTCGTCAATGACACCGATCAATCATCGGAGATACTCCAAGAAGGACGAGCCTGGTCATTGATGTTGCACTACGTTCATCTGGTATGTCAGCACCCAACGTTCTCCTTAACGAAGCTGCTGAGGGTCATATTGCTGCTCGTCCCAGGCACTTGTCCATTTCATCGTTCCCATTTGTTCTTTATGTAAAGTTCGCATGTTCTCCCATGCCTCACTCTCATGGCACTGGTACTCTTGTTGTTACCATACACATGTTGTATTGTACGCGATGATTTACGTTCCTTCCCATTGACCCAGTTCTCTCAACATTTGAACTCGTGTGCCACCGACTCGGAAGCCAAACGACTCCACAATATCCAAGCACGACCCCGTGGCTGCAATCTTCTGTTTCTTGCCTCAAATTCGAATACAATGATGCTACGTCTACATACAATAGATGGTGAGTTATGAAACTGTACATTCGATGAAATGTCTGGCGTTTCCGCAAATCAATCTGCTAACAAAATCGTCATAATCAGGAGCTACAAGCATTGAATTGATTAACTGCGAGGAATGGAAAAGGCTGCAGACTTACCCCTCGTAGCAGCGCTGCCAGCGTGTCCCATGTGCCATGCGGCTCATATCCAACTCTGGGCCCCCTCTAGGTATCACAAATGCAGTCCAAGGATTATAAAATAGTTTTCGGGAAGCGGGTGGTACCCAGAATAAGAGCCGACGGTTGGGTCCCATTATCCATCCATCTTCTCCCAGAAGAGCGAATGTTGACCTGGGGTCGTCGTGGGGGGCACCTGCGAGTAGCTCGGCAGTGTCGCACAGTGCATGGCCCGTAGGGGCTGACCAATTGGCTGCCCTGTTGCTGCATCCCACAACCGGATGGTCTCATCATCCGAACCAGAAACAATGCGAGTCCCATCCGGCGAGAACGAGACTGATCTGATCAAATCAGTGTGCCCCTCCAATGGCTCACCAACTGGCTGCCCCATTCCTACATCCCATAACCGCACAGTCTTATCTTCAGAACTAGTTGCGATACGAGTCCCATCCGGAGAGAACGAGACTGAGTGGACCCACCCAGTGTGCCCCAGTAAGGGCTCGCTGACTGGCTGCCCTGTCGCTACATCCCACAGCCGAACCGTCTCATCCAAAGAACCAGTTGTGATGCGAGTTCCATTTGGTGAGAACGAGACTGACGTCACCCCATCAGTATGCCCCTGTAAGGGCTCACCAACTGGCTGCCCTGTTCCCACATCCCACAGCCGGATAGTCGCATCATCTGAACCAGAAACAATCCGAGTTCCATCCGGCGAAAATGCGACTGACCTCACCCCATCAGTATGCCCCTCCAAGAGCTCACCAACTGGCCGCCCCGTTCCTGCATCCCACAGCTGGATGCCACCATCTGAACTACCAGCTGCGATACGAGTCCCATCCGGAGAGAATGAGACCGAGTAGACTTCCGAGTAGTGCCACAACAAGGGCCTACCAACTGGCTGCCCTGTCGCTGCATCGAACAGCCGGAATACGCCATCCTCCGAACCAGTCGCGATGCGCGTCCCATCCGGCGATAGCGAGACTGAGTTAATTGGTGTGCTTTGCCCTTGTAAGGGCTCACCAACCGGCTGTCCTGTAGCTATATCCCACAGTCGGACAGTGTTATCCGCAGAACCAGTTGTGATGCGAGTCCCATCCGGAGAGAACGAGACTGAGAGAATATAGTCAGTGTGTCCCAGCAAGGGCTCAGCTGGCTTCACTGTTGCTGCATCCCACAGTCGGACAGTTTTATCATCCGAAACTGTCACGAAGCGACTTCCATCCGGCGAGAATGAAACTGACCTAACACTGATGATTGTGCACCTCCTCCAAGGGCTCACAGATAGGCTCCCCTGTCGCTACATCCCACAGTAAGATGCTTTCATCGTCCGAACCAGACACAATGCAAGTCCCATTCGGAGAGAACGAGACTGAGAGAACCCGACTAGTATGTCCCAGCAAAGGCTCACCAGCCGGCTGCCCCGTTGCTACTTCCCACAGTCGCACAGTCTTATCGTCTGAACCAGAAACAATGCGAGTTTCATCCGGCGAGAACGACACTGAATTAACTCCTCTGGTGTGCCCCCGTAAGGGTTCACCAACAGGCTGCCACGTTACAGCATCCCACAACCGGATAGTCGTATCCTTCGAACCTGTCACGATGCGAGTTCCGTTTGGTGAGAACGAGACTGATGAAACTACTCTAGTGTGCCCCAATAAGGGTTCACCAATGGGTTGCCGCGTTGCTACATCCCACAACCAGACAGTTTTATCGGCCGAGCCAGACACGATGTGTGACCCATCTGGCGAGAAAGAAACTGAGGTAACTGAAGAAATGTGTCCCAGCAAGGGAGTGCCTACTGGCTGCCCGGTCACTGCATCCCACAACCGTACAGTACAATCATCTGATCCAGTCGCAATGCGAGTCCCGTCCGGCGAGAATGAGACTGAGTTAACCTTATCGGTGTGCCCAATGATCACGGTCTGAACGGCCGCCCAGTCGATATCACGTCCAGATTCTAGACGAAGAGAATTAGGAAACTGTGCAGAAAACATTTTGGATAGTGGAGAGTTGATGGGCGAGAATGGCAGTGCTGATACATAGAGATGCGGTGTGCTGTGCAAGATGAGGCCGCCGAAGACTTGGATGAATCTCTGCACGTCCATTGCAGCGGACGAGGCATCTTCGAATCCGGTATGACCCTGTAATTGCGGTTGTGCATAAGCATGTTATCTAATGCTCAATAACCACGTGCTCACCTTCAACCATTTGGCAATAACCGGAAGGGCCGGGACTGCGCCACTGAGCGCATTGATAAGGCAGAGTACCTCAAGCCAGAAAAACAGTCGCTCATGGTCGAAGAATGATTTAATTTCTTTCGCGAGGTCTGGACCGAAGTGAGTTGTTTGCGTGTGGACAGGCCAGAATCGACAGGCATATGATAGATGTGGGGAAATGCTTTTTTTAACTCGTTCTCGCAGCCCGGGATCTTCAGAGTTCGGGAGATACGATGATTTTAGATCGCAGATATTGAAGGAAAGTCCATGTTCCATCACTCGGAGTGATGCGAAGGCAAGATCATGTTGTACTTTTGATATGTCGACGAAGAACTCTCCACTGTATGATTGATCCGTCAGAAAATCGCGAAAGGACGCATGAAGGGGCCGGATGGGGGTAGATGAGTTTGTAGTGCCACAGAGGAGGGATCCCATATGCTCAACCATGACTTGCACTTCGTAATGCTCGCTTTTGTCTGGAAAATGACGCCGCATGGCGTTCAGAGACTCCAAAGGGAGGGGTTCTGATGCGCCAAGGATTTGTCCCATCACGGAACGAAATCTCGTTAGCTGTTTGTGCCGAGACGTGGAATGTGTAGATTTGTTCGTTCGCATGATCTCTGTCAAAATGAACTGATACATATCATACAACAAGTTTTCCCGCTCAGCAGGATTACGGAATACCACAGCATCGAAGGACTCGATTGGAGATAGGCCAGGAGGAGGTGCCTTGATGGATTTACAAGCAAGACGTGCCCACTCGAAAAGACCATCGGCTTTTTTAGCGAGTGCTGCGCACTCCCTATGCCCCAAATCCGAAAGACCTTCTAGCTTGTTCGATATGTAAGCGTGGATGTCACCCTCCACGGTGGCTGGTGGAATGTCGTCTATGGATATCCGTTCAATATGCCGAGCACCTGCAAGCTCTGCTTCTATATCATGGAGTGGGCGAGAAGTAACGATGATCCGGAAGTTTTTCGGGAGCTTTGCGATGTGGGTGATGGTTGAGTCTTGAAGTTTACCGGCAAGAATGTGTAGAAGGTCACTGCGTGTCTCCACTGCCTTTCCACTTTCGTCCAGTGCGTCGATAACGATCACAACAGGTCCCATGGGTGATTCAGAAAGTGTTCCTAGCGGTTCCATAAGAAGCTTTTGCCACTGCTGTACAACATCAGCCGTAGTCTTGAGTGCATTTGCGTTCTGGACTGCATCCGCTAACGCTCATCTCATCTCCGGATGACGATCAGCCAGGTCGCGCGCAATAGTGGAGAAAACCATTTTATGGCGATGGTCCGTGTTCCGATCGAAGCAGTAACAAGAACCAAGCCCGCCCACCCCGATGAACGAGCTAGCAATCGTGTGAGCGATAGCTGATTTACCCGTCCCGGCAGGGCCAGATAACCATAGCACGCGTGGAACATCATCTCTACTGTCGTTGATCCATCCCATGATCTTGGAGAGAATGTCTGTGCGTGTCCCTGGCAGGCATCGCTTCCTAGTATCTAGTCCTGCGCCTTCTGCATAAGCCATACCACTAAGGTCCAGTATTTCGCCTGCAGAAGTATGAATAGCTGACGAGTCATAATTATGTTCGAATCCTTACTTGTACGGTGGACATAGATAGCTACGTCACGGGCAACTTGGTCCCGGAAGTTTTGCATGAGCGCATCCAACACATCGTCATACCGTTGTATCGTATCGTCTGTTTCCGAGACGATGTTCTTTCCAAGTCTCTTCCCTATGATAAGATTGAAAATCTGCAAAGTATAACGATGTTTTGGAGACTCACAAAAGTTTTTCTTCTCCGAATAATCCCTGATGAAATGAGCACATTCAAGGGTCTGCTGAGATATCTGTCCCAAGATAGTGCTCATCGACGAAACCTGCTGAAGCGTATCGTCTTGCATCACGAAGCTGTATACTTGGCCTAACTTTTTGAGAAGGTTGAGTATCGCTTTATCGCGATCCGCTTGAGCGAGAATTATCTGCACGCAGAAAAACTGAGCAGGAATATAAATAAGAGCAATATGAAACGTACTTTAGAAGCACATGACAGCACACCCAATGCCATCTTCGCATACGGATGTACCTGTGGAATGATATCAGTCTATTTCTGATGAGGCAGTGAAAGGCCATACTTCCGCGACTTTCCCGATCAGTGTCGAATATCCTAAGGGGTTGAAGATATGTACATAACGTAGCTTCTATGTTGTCCATATCATCAAGAGTTGCTGGTGCATTTTGACCTGCGGATTCTACGGATCTCGCAAGTCCCAAAAGTGCATTCATCTGATCCGCACCATCACGGGCATCCTGAAGTGCTGTATCCACCGACTGGGGATCAGCACCTTGTTTCGCACCCGATGAAGTATCCTGAACCTGTGCGATCATCAGAAGTTAAGAGAGAAAGCAGAAACTGAAAGGTGACCTACCTCAATATTGGAAGTCGACAAAGCAGCCTCGCGATCAACGTTCGGGAGAACAAGCTCGCGGCTGCACAAATTCTTTGGGTTTGGGCGCTTGTATATGATCTCAGCCTGATCCTAATATAACTCGGTATCTTGACTTACAGAAATCTTCGTTACACCATCTTTAACCTTCTTCAGAAACCGATGGACTTTGTTTGGCGGTTGGACCTGGACAGATGGAACATTATAGTCAGAGATTGAGATCAATAATGCACATACTAAGTGACGTACCGAGTTTCCGCCAGCAACTGATGTGGTGTCTGGAGGAACTGGGCTCGAGTCCCTCGATTGATTGCTGTTGCTCGTTGCGAATGGGTAAGGATCAGTCTAAGCGAAGTACGTCGTTTAAATATGATAATTAAACAAGCCACCCTTAACCGCAAGCCTCGAGGCAATGCCGTACTACTTGCTATTGTGTTGTTAACAGTTATTCTCAAGTTGGAAACATGAGGCAGACGACTCAGGAAGTACTTCGGTTTGCGTTCTGCCTAGCGATGGATGATCAAAGATGTTGTCATGGTGCTGTTCGATCGATTGGGACGTTGATGTCAAACACTGTTTTATGTCAGGTCAGAATTTATATAACTCGGACTTTGCAAGGAATTCGAACTATGTTACCGTTCTCAATTGCAAGTATTTCGAATTCGTGTGCCTCTACTACGCACTCCAGAAGTCATAATTTTTACTGTACTCCAGTACAAGCTATGGGTTTATGCCGTTTTTCATCTAACTCACCCTCCACAATGCACACCAGACTTCAAATCAGTCGTTTCATCCACAGCCTTACTTTTTAATTTTGCTCGCAGTGTAGGATTGTCTCTTGGTTTCCTACATCCCATTGCCTTGCGCCTGGCATGTGTATGATGCCCCAGACGATCTCAGTGTGTCCTTCGATTTTGGTGAGGTGATATTACTGATGTCTCTGTCACTGAAGCTCTACTGAGTAGTGGGTGTTCCCACTACCTAGTGCAGTGCAGCTTTCATCTGTCGGATTTCAAAATCATCACTCATGAGGCGGTCTCTCAGCAATTATGGGTTGGGAGCAGGGATGATCATTGTTCGGTTCAAGTCAGAGACTTCCTGGTACGTTGTACGTACTTTATCATCGTGTTCAACTCACATAGGCTGTGCAGCTGAAGCGCTAAGTATCGCAGGCTCACTTTCCGTTGAGGTAAGTCCATGATTAGCCAGTTCTCAACCACTATGGAAGACGAGAGGCCGATCGCCGCAACGCGTTCTTGTGCATCTCCGTTTACTACTATCGAAATGGGAGAATTATTGCAGTTGCCAGTCAGATGCGTTGCATATATGCTAGTGCCCATTACACATCCAATAGACTCTGGAGCATTCACCACTCCGTTTATTCACTTCCTAGTCAAGCATTTATGTTGGAGCTATGATTTTGGATCCCTCAGAATCGGTTTCTGCTACGAGAACGGACATTGGCAGAATCAGCGACAGCTTAACGACGAACAAGCGTTCCCTGCCATGCTCCTCGTTCCTTTTCAACTATGTTGTATACCGCCCGGTGATCAGAGTGAGCTGCTAGAACCCACGATTCCGAATAAACAAGCTTAGTTTGAACTGTGAGTATGATTGCCTATAACTGTCCCACAGAGGAGATACATGCTGACACATTGCGTCCTCCAGTTCGTTTCCATTGGGACTTCTTTTATTTCGCGCTGGATTCCATACAGTATGCCTATGCGCCCTGAATAGTGATTGAGCTTGGGCAATTAGGTCAGTTGACTCGTGAACGAGTATATTGATAGTGGTTGATCAAGCAAGACCATCATTTGATTAGAACAACTGTTCAATGGGTCGGACGGGCTCGATCTTGTTGTTCTTCAAGTTTGAGATTTGAGGGAGTTAATGTCGTATCTGCACCTGTCGTCATATTCATTTTTCGGCGTAGCAATGTTCATGGCAATCCAGCTTGTATTTCAGTGCTACGATGGGAGTTGCTTCCTAGTTTGTGCAATGATAGTAAAATGGTCGATTACCACATAGATTGGCACATGTAGGGTTATTCACCAGCCCAATACAATAGCATCTGATGAAAGTTCTGTGATATGCCTTCGTAATTGGGATAATAACCTGATGGGGTAAGGGGAAGTCGTAGTAACAAAAAACAATAGACGACGCACTTTAGAAGATCGTCAAGAGTACTATTTATATATTTGCTGACCGACGGGGGAAAGAATTGTTGTCGACCCAGGGCGCGAGAGATTGGCTGCAGACAGAGGCTGGGCAAGACTAGTCGCAGACTGACGGTAGGGAAGAGTGGTTGTGGACAGAGACTGGGTAAGACTGGCTGCACACTGACGATGGGAACAAGTGGTTGAGGGAAACGGCCGGGCAAGACTGGCTGCAGACCATAGCCGGGCGAGACTGGTTGCAGATTGACGAAAGGGCACATCGCCTACATTCATACTAAAAATGGAAGTTGGGCCTACGAGTTCAGGAAGCAAAGGACTAAGCAACAGTGCACCTGCCAGGAACTCAGATACAATGTATTTGCCTCCAAGTGCTCGTCGTGTGGCCGCACTTCAAGATCCTGTCAAACGAGCTAGGGACGAGGAAAATCCTAGACGCGCTGCTCAGCGTGACAAACGCGCACGAGTTGGGCATCAAGATGTTCAAGAGGTATCTGTATATCTATTAGTATCTTTGACTCGGATTGAGCGCTAACTCTTTGATTTTCAGCGAAACGATTCCATTGACGGTACTATGACAAAGTCATTCAAGGTCGTCATTCTGTTGTTTATGCGACGAAACCAGTACCCACATTCATATTGCATACTTAGACGATCCATGCTACGCCAGTCCAGCCTCCCCATGATTCCTCCACAAAATCGATAAAATATTCATCTATAGAACTTTGGTGGCATAACGTCTACTCACCACTGCGGTTCTCTGCTTGTG
Source organism: Suillus cothurnatus (assembly GCA_016758765.1). Taxonomy (NCBI): domain Eukaryota; kingdom Fungi; phylum Basidiomycota; class Agaricomycetes; order Boletales; family Suillaceae; genus Suillus; species Suillus cothurnatus. The sequence continues at coordinate 244,309 of JABBWL010000020.1, read as the reverse complement.
AACCTAGTGAGTCCATCAACTTGTTCCTGAGTTGGGCGCCAGTTATAACTGTCCGGCTGGTGACTGAGGATACACAACATGCAAACGGCATCATTGTCCATGCATGCCGCTGGAACTACCGTCCGGGTGGTAGAATTGCCAGACAGGTTGACAGTGAATGAATGCGGAAGGTTTTTTTGAAGCTGTAGCTAGGGCCACTTCTCAGAAGATACATAGTAGCCATACACCTGACAGTGGTGTTGTAGGGGTGGAAGGGTTATATCGATACAGTTTGTTTTGGACGGTTTGGTACATTCAGAATCGCGCTGTTCTTGGCCTTGCTTGGCTTCATCAAGCCGAGCAAGAGCAAGAGCAAAAGCAATTGAGAATGATATCAACAAAAAACACCTGCAAGACACCTGCGCGCTAGAGATTGCTCCATCGATTGTATTCGTTGAGATATATGTTCAATGGTTGGTTGGTACTAGTAGAACGTTTCGAGCAAGTGCATCAATATTCAATATTCAATATTCAAGACTGACTAAATTTTTTTAAAACACCGACTCAACAACGTAAGATTGAAGTCCTTGCTGTTTCAGTACTATCAGTACTATCATGTGATGGATACATATCTGTGGACTATTCAAATCGAAAGAACCGTGCTTTTGCATGCCAGATATATATAGTGACGTCCTTCCATGTCTTGCAACTGGAACGACTGGGTCACAGAGTGTTGATTACAGTCCTTCGTCATTATGACATTTATATATGCTCGAGGGCCCTAAGTACATCTGTTGCGCGAGATGACTCTTCTGCGGATTCGCTACTCTTTATGTCTTTCTTGGATTCGGGCACTTGTGGCTTTGGTCGATGGTCACGTTCAGTTCTCTCAGGCTACTTACCGGATTTCTGTTCGACCTTCTGCCGTGTCGCGACTCCTTCAAGTTGGCACTTGCCAGCCACATTTGTGACGGTATTCAGATACTCTGATCGGTCATCCTGATATGGGGCCACTGATGAAATTATGGTTTGTTCTTGGTTCTTTTGGTCGGTTTTTAGAGCGTAACGGTGTGGCTGATGATGAATCTCTCATCAATCAAGCCTTTTGTTTGTCGGCGGATCTCGTCATTGATATGCCAGTGATTTATTAAAAAATACCCCATGATCGTGCATTGCGTTATCGGACGAGGATGGTTCGGTGACTACGACCAAGGAAATCGTTGTGGACATCCAAAAATACTTGCTCCGACTCGTTGGTTGCAGGAGAATCGGTGGACAGGACAAGGGCGTCCGTGCTATAAACACTCAGTGCTTTCTGGCCGAAGCGAGGATCATAGACCTGTCTGTGTGTCATTGAAGATGACGCTATTGGATATCTGGGATCCACGAAGGTGTTGCGCTTCCTGCCTCTTTAATAGTGGTAATGTCATTAAATACGACATGCTAAAGGGAGAGGAGAATAGGAGGGAGAATAGGACGGCCCAATCAGACACCAACTATACGAGTTAGTGAAGGTGAGACGCACCATTTCACTAAGGAAGTGTTTTCGTGGTAGGCCTGCTCGACAGCGTGTGTAGGTCCGGGTGTAAGCTGTGAGTTCATGAAGCCATGGATCTTAAGAGCTGTCATTAAAGTAAGTGATAGCCACGGCGAAGCACTTGTGGTGTCAACGAATATATAGCTAGTGACTTAGACGGCAAGAACTGCAACAGAACTTACTCATTCAGAGATCGTTCGGATTCCGAAATCGAATCATCTCTGAAATTATTTGACGCCAGCGAGTTCTCATGGAGCCACGTCTATAGATATCGAATTGCCACGGAGCATTATATTGCTCCGTCAGACGCATACCAGATGTATGTTTTAGCCTGTAGTGTTGTTGGCAGAACTCGGGAGATTTGCCAAGTGAGTGGGTGTAGTTGAACAGGTCTGGCCAAACCGATTGTGCCTGGCTCCACGGCAGAACTTACGTGAATGGAGTGGCAGAACCTGGCAGAACTCCAGGTATGAAATACTCGAACCACATGGAGATGTAATTTAGATCTGATAGCACAGCTCGAATTCAATAGAACAAGAAAACCGATGGCCCTAGGTAAGATGGTGCATGCTGGAGGACGCCCCTTTGCATCACTGATCGATGACAATTTCGACATTGATGTCGAGATTGCACAAGATCTTGAAGTATACTTCGCATGGGCACCTCCGCTCTCGACTGAGCCTCGTGATGCGTATGAACTTCTTGCTGGCCAAGAGAGTATCTCGCCTAACAACGTTGCTAGTGAATTGACGGCTCTCATGGAGTTGGAGACCAAAGAATATGAGAGCTTTGACGAAGTTAGGGTGCTTGAGGGAAATGATTGATTTGGCAAGTTGGATCGGGCCTGACAAGGAATAATTCCGCAGGCTATTGTAGATGAGGTTGAGGTGGTTAATTGCAATGGCGAAGATGACGGATGAGGCCAGGCAACATTAATATCGTCGTTAGGAGTGTCATACACACTCTACATGGTATAGAGTTCTGCCGCCCCGGGAAAACAATGAGTGTTGCAAGTTTTGTTAATTACAACCGGAAGTACTGACCCTTGGCAATTGGTTTTGCCCTCTACACTAGTTTTGGGGCTGACCCCCTTTACCGCTTGTGCATAAAAGCAAAGCGATAACTTTCAGTTCAATAACAAAGAACATTATCCAGCCCTATCCTGAAGTGCAACAATGAAATTCATCTCACTCACCACTATGATTATGCCTGCTGCAGTAATGGCGGGCATCGTTACAACCAGCACTTCATGCTCCCAGCCTGGTGAATACCTTCAGCATACCTGTATTTTGATCTCAGAATGTGTACTTACGGGCGCTTGTAGGAAGTTGGGCGTGCGGAATTCGCCAGAATTATAATGGGGGCAATGCGTTTGCGTATTACTGTGCGACATCCGGTTATGTCTCAGACATTGAGAATTGCAGCTGTCCAAAGTGCTGTTTCATCACCAATGGGCAGGCCAGTTGCACATAAGAGGAAAAGGTGAGCCGTATTAATAATGACTCGTGATAAGTTACAGCTGTCTCTATAGGGTATACAAGGGTACCCTCTGTAGTGGAAGAGTTCTGCAGAAGATAAATGTCATGCTGTCTGTGACTTTTGCGTGGAAATCATACTGGGTGCCGTGTCCGATGTTATCATTTTTTTTCCCTGGTCATACTTTGAACTCGCAAGTGTCATGTTCCCCGTTCCATTGATTCTCGATCGAATTTGTTTGTATTGAATCTCGATATCGTGCCCGTCGCAAAGTCGTTTCCTTACTACCAAGCCCAATGAATGAACCCACGGACACTGTACAACGCAATGACGAGAGGAATCCGTAGACAAGTCATCCTAGAAGAAGACAAGGATGCTCTTGAATTGAGCTTGCCTCTGAATGGTCGACCGTCGCACACGATCATATGATCATCACGACTTACAATAATTGTAAGTAAAGTTAGTCCTATCTCCCCAAATGGAGATACTTCTACCATGACCTGCCACCTCGCTTTTCATCCATGTTATCTCCTTTCATTTTCGCCCTCATTTTTTGGACTTTGTTTCTCTTTTCATCGCTCGGGTACTCGCACCGAGACCTCTCCCTTTATTTCAATTGCCAGTCGTTTTACGCTTCAGTCTTTCTCATTTGATTTTGATCTTGGCTAATACCCTTCCTCAACTTCCCAACCTTTGCTGCTGCTACCTAAGAGTATGTTCGGATACAAATATTTAGCTGACTTTTGTGATATTCAATGCGAAATTGTTGTGAGATGCAATCCGAGTACATGCATCACAGAATCGGGCTGGAGATGCTTTTATTTGATATTTTTGGCAAAACAAATTAATATACATAATTATAGTAATAAATAAGCCTCAGCATAATGACATCCAATGCCAAAATATTGTAAGAAAACTTCAATTCTGAAGAATATGTGTAGGTCTTATAACTGTGTTACTTAGTAGATAAATCATTGAATAAAGTCCCACATCTCTCCAGAATAGTTGTCGTTTACTGTCTGAGCCTGAATTTGCGATTGTTATTTGCAATGAGTGACAATGCATCAGCATAATGGCATCTAAAGTCAAAACATTGTAAGAAAACTCCAATTGTGAATGAAGATATGTAGGTCTTGCAACTGTGTTACTTAGTAGGTAAATCATTGAACGAAGTCCTTAATCTCTCTAATATAGTTGTTGCCCACTGTCTGAGCTTGACTTTGCAATTGCTATTTGTGATGAGTTACAATGCCATCAGCATAATGGCATCTAAAGTCAAAATATTGTAAGAAAACCCCAATTCTGATGAATATATGTATCTCTCACAACTGTGCCAACTGGCAGATAAAATATTGTACAAAGCCCTCCAAGGCTTTGTGGATGAGCACCCTTGCAAGATCATGATTATCCTGCTTGCTTGCTACAATAGTCTTCTGGACAGAGTACCAAAAGACACCATCCAAATATTGACCCTCAAACATCTTGTGCCAGGAAGAGAATGTGCATGGTACAGTGTTCTATTGTGGAGGTGCCTGGAAATATGTATCATTTATTGGGAGTGCTACAGTCACAGAGGAGAGAAAGTAATGCTGGTGTGGATATAGGCAATGATCATGAAATTTATTTAGATGCAAAAGACCCTGTCAGGACTGGTAATTGTTCACTATGATGTGCCACTCTGTCATATCCCATACATTCGCACTTCTCATCCAAAGTTCTGGATACCAGATCCAATCCAATCCAATCCAATCCACAGATCCATACCAGATCCATTATGATAAGCTTCTTCATCCATATCCTGTTCATATATCGGTTATGCTTACTTCCGGCTATGTTTACTGATCCATTCACCTGTGATTAACTTCTGGCCTATGTTTGACTTCTAATAAGCATTGCTTATACATTGCAATACTTTGTGCATAGCCTTTTGCTTAGTTCTATCATATATAAACTCTTGTATATGTCCTGTAGCACCCCAGTTCAAATATCACCCTAGATTGTCCTCATTCTGTTATCTGGACTCGAGTCTTATCAACTCTTGTCACCCTCCGAGACTTAAGGACTGTATCTGATAGTCTAATGCATCTGCCTTTATCTTCGGATAGTCTATACTCTGTTAGTTTCTAGTCTTAGACTTGTCTAGACTAGCCTTTATACTTCCATCCAATATCCAGACACCCTCTGGATAAGTATATGATACTATTCCTTATCTTTGGATAGGAATACGACACTTGTTCCTACATCCGGATATCATATGATAGTCGTCCAGACCTTTGGATATGCTATAATAGCCATCTGGATCTTGGGATACAATAAGTATAGTATTCTGAAATACAGGGCTATACTCGGGAAAGGGGCACAGCATACGAGCTGAGGCTGAAGCCCTTCGGATCCAAACCCTATTGAGTATGACCTTAACAGTATATTCAAACTCACACCTTTCCGAGTATTCTTACAACACTCTCCATGGCACCTACTAGAGTTGCACAGAATTCCCTCCACAACACTGGACTTGTGTCCACACGATGAGACCCTACACTCATAGTCAATACCTTCACCATTTTCTCTCAATGTCGTGCTAGCATTTCCGGACCAGCTCAGAGTATATCTGAGTTGATGAACCATAGGCATCCAGAAACTCCTATGTGGACTCCATCCAGATTAGGCCCAGCCGATGAAGATCCTGATGATGAAGAAGATGATACTCCAGGAGGAAACCCACCCAATGATGAAGGTGGAGATCTGGATGATGAACCAGACCATGATGAAGATGATGGCATTAATGCTCAGGACTGCATTTTTATGCGGTTATCCGAAGCCATCAATAACCTTGCACATAATAACCATTGCACTTCCTCTTTGGATGACTCCAAAGTCAAAGTTTGCAAGCTGGATACCTTTGATGGATCCAAGCCTAGGAAGTTGTGTGCATTCTTTGTTCAATGCGAGCTTAATTTCCAGAGCAAACCCAAGACCTTCTGTTTGGATCAGGCCAAAGTTAACTTTGCCCAGTCCTATCTTAAGGGCATGGCCCTTGAATGGTTTGAACCCAACCTCCTTTTGGATGAGTTAAGCTCTTGTCCGGATTGGATGGACAACTACTCCAAGTTCATGCTAGAACTTCAAACTAATTTCGGACCCCATGACCCATCCAGAGATGCTGAGATGCAACTTGAGCAACTCAATATGTGCAAAGGACAATGTATTAATAAGTACATTGTAGAATTCCAAAGGCTTGCTTTACAAGTCCACTGATGGGGTGACAGAGCCTTACATCGCCAATTCTATAATGGACTTCCAGCTCATATTAAGGATGAAATCAGTCGCATGGGTAAACCCACTACCCTCTCAGAGTTCAAAACCCTTGCCCAGACTATCGATGCCCATTACTGGGAACATAAGGGTGAGATCTCTAGAGAAACCAAATCCTTATTGTCCAATCCTCCAAAACCTTCCACATCCGACCACACTAGTTCTCATCTGTCTGGATCTGGAAATCACAGATCTGGACAGAACAAGTCTACTAAACCCACGTCCGCACCTACCTTGTCTGCTCCTAAAGCTCCAGATCTTAATACCAAGCTGGGTAAGGACAGAAAGCTTACAGCTGAGGAACATCAAAGATGTTTTGATAAGAAACTCTGCCTATTCTATGGTGGACCTGGGCACTCTGCTCGGGACTGCACTAAGTTGACCTCTTGTGCTGCTAAAGGATGTGCAGCCACAGTCACTCCTGAAACTAAACAGGAGGCTTCATCTGAAGCAAAAAATAGTCCACAACCCTCCTGACTCCGCATGGGATGAGGGTCGTGTTGACTCAACCTGTGCTAAGGAGTTAAATCTCAATGCTGTTGTGCTTTTGAATCTGACTTCACTTTGTCCATACGTTTCACTTCCGGACTATCCTAGTATTTCTGAATTTCCAGCTCTTGTAGATTGTGGTTCCTCTCATTGTTTTATAGAAACTAGTCTCATCAAAACAAAAACTCCATACATATCTGATTCCTCCTATTCTGCTCCGCTTGTTTGACAGTACTTGTAATGCTACCATTTCCAAAGCCATAGATCTCTCCATCCATTTCTCTTCCAGCAAAGTTACCTCTGAAATGATTTATGTTACTCCTTTGGATTCATTGTGTCTTATTGTCCTTGGATATAGCTGGCTTTCCCTACACAATCCGTTGATTGATTGGGTTACAGGCAGCATCAACTTCTGGACAACACCTCATAGAATGCCATCAACCCCTTGGATGTCACCTCCACTTCCAGATCCCATTACTACAGTGGAACCTCACCCTCCAACTTTGCCAGAACCATCCATTGATAATCTGGTTCCTAATATATTGCTAATCAATGCAGTAGCCTTTTGCAGGGCTTGTAAATTAGAAGGATCCACCCAGTTCAGCATTTACCTTCATCCATCTGGAGTAGATCTCTGCTCCACTAAGCTCTTGTCCAAAGGTCCAGACCTATCTGGAGTGCCTTTGGATTATCATGAGTTTGTGGATGTCTTTGATAAGGGAAAGGCTAGTCAACTTCCTCCTCATTGTCCATATGATCTCAAGATTGATTTGGAGGAAGGATCCACCCCACCCCTTGGAACTATTTATCTGTTATCCCTGGTGTAGGGACTCATATTTCTATGGGCGCATAATGGGCATATTCACACAAGCAGTCCGTTTATTATTCGCATAATGACTTGCACTTCCATTGGTATATCATGCAACACGTTCCTGTATAACGCGCCATAGGCGCGATGCTTTCCCGCGCTCGCGCGATGTATTCCCACGCTCGCGCTTAGCGCGCGTTCTTGCGCATTTTCGCGTTTCTCGCGCATTTTTGCGTTTCATTGCGCACTTTCGCGTTTCATTGCGCACTTTCGCGTTTCATTGCGCACTTTCGCGTTTCATTGCGCACTTTCGCGTTTCATTGCATTTCATCGCCTATTATCTGGGAGCGCCTATCCATGTCCGACCACCTCATTGGTACGTCATATTCCTTGCCTCATGGTTGTAACAAGCATTGCAGCGTTATTACATGTTATTACGTACTATCAGCGCGTTTTCTTCCTATCCCTTCCGCGTCCGACGCGATTTTGTCTAGTATATAGTTTGATGATCGCACTACTACTCTCCCCCATTACTCCCCTTTACTGTACTTCCCTCACTATCGGGTTTTACTCTGAAGTAGTAGTCACCATTAGGGCGCACTTTGTGTTACCTATGGTTATTGTTATCGGACTAGACTAGATTAATCAGACCTCACTTTTCACTCGCTTTGCATTGCGCTCGCTTTGCGTATCCGTCGATCCGTTATCTATCCGCCCCTCTATATCACTCCTTATTCTCCGCATTCCATCCGCGCTTTCCCACAACAACGCGCGCTATAAGCGCGCGCCTTCCCACGCTTCGCTTACCTTAGCGCGACTTTCCCGCACTTCGCGTTCTCATCGCGTTTTTCGCATTTCTTCACGTTTCTTCGCATTTCTTCACATTTGTTTCGCATTCCCTCGCATTTGCTTCGCGTTCATTCTCGCACCTTTGCGCATCCTTCAGACTACAAGGGTCTCTCATATATCTGGTTCTGTGTGCAGTAGCAGTCCCCTTTAGGGTCGAACGCGTCTGTGTCAGGCATAGCAGCCTAGGTGCAGCAAGACCCAACATTCTGCCTCACCAGCAGCATTGTTGATCTCACATCGAGAGAGTGATTGCGCGAGCAGCGGTCACTTAGTGCCTTCACTGGTAGAGCTTGAAGCTCTTAGAAAGTTTCTTGATGAAAATATTGCTACTGGACTCCTCCATTCCTCTTCCTCTCCTCATGGAGCACCTGTCCTCTTTGTCAAGAAAAAGGATGGTTCCTTATGCCTTTGCATGGACTTCTGTGGCCTCAACCAGATAACCAAGAAAGACTGATATCCGTTACCTCTCATATCCGACCTATTAGAATCCCCTAGCCATGCCAAAATCTATATAAAAATCAACCTCTGTTCTGCTTATCATCTTGTCCGGATCATGTCCGGAGATGAGTGGAAGACTGCTTTCAAAATGCACTATGGTTCCTATGAATGGTTGGTTATGCCTGAAGGCCTCACCAACGCACCAGCCACCTTCCAGCATTTTGTCAATAGCATCTTCGCTGATATGCTAGACATATGTGTTATCGTCTATCTGGATGACATCCTTATATATTCCCAAGACCTCACATCCTATAAGAATCATGTCCGAGAAGTACTTCAACACCTCCACAAGCATTGGCTCTATGCCAAACACAAAAAATGCGAATTCCATTCCACATCCATGGAGTACCTTGGTTATCTCTTATTTCTGGATGGCCTTACTATGTCTAACGAGACAGTACAAGCTATTGTAGACTGGCCAGAACCTCGGAAGGTTAAGGATATTCAATCCTTCCTCAGATTTGCAAATTTCTATTGTCAATTTATCTATAACTACTTGGATATTGTAGTTCTGCTTATACAGCTTACCTGCAAGGATGCACCTTGGAACTTTTCGGATGAGTGCTGGAAATCCTTTGAAACACTCAAGAAAGCTTTCACTACAGCTCCAATACTAATGCATTGGATGCTGAACATTCCTTTGATTATGGAAATGGACACTTCAGACTATGCTATCGCTGGCATACTGTCCATAGTATGTCCAGATTCTGAAATCTGTCCAGTAGCATTCTATTCCAGAACCCTTACCCCTCTGGAACTCAATTACAATACCCATGATAAGGAACTCTTAGCTATTCATGAGGCTTTTCAGACCTGGTGACACTATATAGAAGGCTTGTCCAAGCCTGTTGATGTTGTCACAGACCATAAGAACCTTGAGTATTTTGCAACTACCAAACTCCTCTCTCACCATTAGGCTTGTTGGTTGGAATTCCTCCACCAATTCAATATGATCATCCATTTCCATCCCAGAAAACTTGGAGCTAAACCAGATTCCCTTACTAGATGCTGGGATGTCTATCCCAAAGAGGGGGATAAGGACTACACTCAAGTTAACCCTCATAATTTCCGTCCTGTATTCACACCTGAACAGTTAGCTTCGTCCCTATGAGCATCAACCTTAGCATTTCCAGTGCTCCACACAGCTGTGCTTATGGATGTTGAACAGCTTCATAAGGATATCCTATCTGCACTCCCTAATGACCCTATTGGATCTGCGCGCTGTAGAGACTCAAATCTCTACAGGCTGGTATTGGCCTATTTTACAGCTCATAATGACTGGGCTTCACAGCACAACATCACCATCATGTGTAGAGCGATTCCATAGATTATGCACAGCTTCCCTGCAATAATGCGCCAGACTCAAGACACTTTCCCACACTCGTGCGACACTTTCCCGTGCTCACGCATCTTCACACATCATCATGTTCTATTGTGCATCTTCGCATTCTCGTGCATCATCACGTTTCACCGTGCATCTTTGCATTCCATCGCACATCTTTGTGCATCATCGTGTTCTATTGTGCATCTTCGCATTCTTGCGCATCATCGTGTTTCACCGCACATCTTCGCGTTCCATTGCGCATCTTTGCATTTCATCACACATCTTCACATTCTCGCACATCTTCGCATTCCATCGTGCATCTTCACATTTCACCATGCATCTTCGCATTTCACTGCGCTGTCATGCATGGTATGCACTCCATACCATGACATATACGATAAGGAATATAGAAGGAGATGATTAAGGAAGTATACAAGGATATATTTCTCACTATCATAAGCTTAGTTTCCTATTCTGATTCATTTATTTACTTGTATTTGTAATTTTCTATCAGTTTCCAGTCTCTTTCTATTTTTCAGCCACTTGATTACATCAGAGAGCCACTCAGATATGTTTGTAAGCATGTCATGTGACTGGTAATAATCTGATTTGTAAGGATTCTTCCATGACTCATCATGTTTAGTCATGATTTGCCATGCTTTGTAAGATTTTACTATGCTTTGTAATATTTTACTCATGTACTTTAGTAAGCAGCTGATTCAGCACACCAAAAGGCTTGGTTTGTAAGCACATTCTTACCAATCCAGTGATGACTCATTGCTTAGTAAGGATGGTTTCCAAAATGTATATAAGGACTCCATTCTCACACAATAATTAAGTTTTCCCTTTTCCATTCTTCTCTCAAACCGTGTGAGAGTTAGTAAGAATTTGAACAGGTGTTTTCCCCTTTCTGTCTCCTAGTGTGAGATCCAGAAGAAAGTGAAGGCCTAGTGTTGCCTTAGAAAACTGTGGTATAATCTAGTCAGATTAGTTGTATACTATCTTACAGGGATCGCCTGTACAACAGTCTATTGTATTCGTCTATTCATTTTAGTTTAGCTTTCTCTCTTTTACAGGAAGAGAGACTCGTATTATCTAGCCAGCATTAGCAGAGGTTTAATATTACCTACTAGGTTCAGAGTAACCTGACAAAATATATATACTTCCTTACTATCAGAAGAGACCAACAAAGAAGGTGATTCATCACTCTTTGACCACCCACGAACAGCACGTTATCAACCGAGAAGTAGAAAATACGTTGACCGTGAACTTGAGGCAGCTGGCACCTGTAGTCTTATCGAATACAATTGTGATAGTCATTGTATTCTGAGCAACCTATAAGACCCTCAAGTAACAAGACAGCGCATCTTCACATTTCATTGCGATTTAGTGCGCATCATTGCAGGAGCATCCATCCATTGTCCAGCCAGTTCCTTGGTGCGTCGCATTCCATTTATTACTATATCTGACTATGTTTGGGATTGTACAATTATTATTTTGTTATGGACCCTTATATTACATCATTTACATACTTAGAGTGCTCCTGATTCGTTTCCGAGCCCTGGGAAGGCACTTATGTGTGACTTAGGATTGCCATGTCTGTTTTTAAAACTTAGCTTCTGGCAGTCACCATCTATCACCAGTTAGTTCCATGCAGTGCATGTATCCGTTGTTGTAGTCCCTAGCATCCATCTATAGCTAGTGGCAATCACATTATCCATCTATTTGTTAAGGTCGTGCTCAAGGGTAACGGATCCAAAGGGCTTCGGCCTCAGCTCGTACGCTGTGCCCCTTTCCCGAGTATAGCCCCATATTTCAGAATGCTATAAGTGTCGTACACGAAGATCCGGATGGCTGTTGTAGCGTATCCGAAGGTCCGGACGACTATCGTATGGTATCTGGGTATAGAGGAAAGTAACGTATTCCTATCCGAAGACAAGGAATAGTATCGTATGATATCCGAAGGTAAGGATTGGTATCGTATTCCTATCCGAAGATAAGGAATAGTAACATATACGGATCCGGATGGCGTCCGGATATCGGACGGGAGTATAAGGACTAGTCTAGACAAGTCTAGGACTAGAAACTAACAGAGTATCGACTATCCGTAGATAGAGGCGGATGCGTATAGACTTTTGGATACAATCCTTAAGTCTCGGAGGGTGACAAGAGTTGTTAAGACTCGAGTCCGAGTAACGGAATGAGGACAATCTAAGATGATATTCGAACTGAGGTGCTAAGAACATATACAAGAGTTTATATACGATAGAACTACGTGAGAGGCTATGCACAAAGTATCACAAAGTATAAGCAACGCTTATTAGAAGTCAATCATAAGCCGGAAGGTAATCACAAGTGAAGCGGATCAGTAAACATAACTGGGAATTAATCACAAGTGAAACAGATCAGTAGAACATAGCCGGAAGAAAGCATAACCAATGAACCAGAAAGGAGGATATACTAAATGGAGGAAATAAGCAGTGTTTAACGTTATATGAACAGGATATGAATGAAGAAGCTTATCATAACGGATCCGGTACGGATCTGTGGATCGGATCTGATCGGATCTGACATCCGGAACTTCGGATGAGAAGCGCGAATGTATGGGATATGACACTTTCCTGCACTTGCGTGCTTCCCACGCCTATGCCTTCTCACACCTGTGCTTAGTGCACATTCCCGTGCTCTATCACCTATCATCCAGGAGGACCGATCCATGTCTGAACACCCCTCTAGTATGTCATATTCCATGCTGCACAAGTGTAACAAGGACTGCAGCGCTATTACATGTCATTACATACTATCACGCATGTTATCCCTATCCCTTCTGCGTCCGATGAGATCTTACTTAGTATAAAGCCTGATGTTAGTGCTACTATTCCCTATTACTCCCCTTTACTGTACTTCCCTAGCATTTGGGTTTTACTTTAGAGTAGTAGTCACCATTAGGGCATGTGCCCTGTGGTTATCATGTTTTGGCTTAAATTAGATTGCCTAATCAAGCCTTGCTTTTTGTCTGCTTCGCCTTTGCTCTCACTTTACATCATGCTTGCTTTCACTCACAACACTTCACACTCATTACAAATCCCTATACTGCTCCTTGCCTTCAGCGTTTCATTGCATTTACTTTGCATTTGATCAGGGTTGATCAGCATTCACTTGTGGATCTTCGCTTTCCTTGCATCTCCTTTAGGGTCGAACGCTCTTGCTTCTGCAAGTATAGCAGCTAGGTAGAGCTGAGACTCACTTATACTGGTTTTGCATTATTATAGCTAGTGCCTAGCCAGGTTGTGATACCTACAATGGGGCTATACTTGGGAAAGGGGCACAGCATACGAGCTGAGGCCGAAGCCCTTTGGATCCGAACCCTATTGAGTACAACCTTAACACACTCCCATTCTTTGTCATCAAGTTAGTCCAGGGCTGAAACTAGTGATCACCAATGGAATTATTAGGCTTGCCCTGACAATGAGGGCCAGCCTGCATGCAATCTTTGTGGATAATTTGAGCCTGAATTTGACTGTAAAGATACCTGAAAGGAATCCAAGGATAGAAAATAACAAACTGGAGTAGTCTTATGAGTAGCAAGTGATTGCAATTAAAGGTTGCTTACCATGCCAGATAAAGAAAACTTGGTATGCTTGCAAGGATCACAAGATTGATCATTTTCCCTTGGAGGTAGTACACCTATTTGGTTGGGAATATGAGATCCAGGTTGCAGAAATATAAGTGGATTGAACTGAAAAATCAAGGGATTTTATTCTGGAGCTAAACTGTTGTGCTATTGTGCACTTAATAATGCAGTAAATGCTGAGGATAAATGAGGCAGAACACAATGTCTTTGTAGTGAGTTGAGAACCCAGACCTGGGATGGCATCAACTGCCATAATGACACTTGCCTGACAGAGACTGAGTATTTTTGTTTGGGTGTAGGACATAGCACTTACCACAGTTGCTTGAGCTTTAACCTGTGTGCCAAAATTGTCTGTGAATCTCCTTATATTTACCCCACTTATGAGGCCATCAACATAGATATTTTGAAGAAATTTTAGTACCATGATCAGAATGCAAAACATGGTGACCACAACGCCAGTGATAATGTGGGAATTCTCCAGATTTTTGTGTTTCCCACCTAGTGAGTGCACTTGCAACAAACAAGCCTTGGGTTGACTGTAATGGTTCAAGTATTTGTGGTGCCCTTCTTGACTGTTCAGTTCACTTGTGTCTGATACAGAGAAAGAATATTGTATGGATTATATGCAATAATCTTCCTGTTAGTAAGTAATAAGGTAAACTCCTAATGGTCTGTTATTCTAAGGTTTATGCACCACAAATTGTGACACTGGGTGCATCCATCATCCTATTAGGGCCTGCAAGTGCCACTGTCCTTCAGTCATCAACTTGCTGATGCAGATTGAGAAGGTGTGTACCTGCATTGGTCAGCTCAGAGGCCATCTCCTTCATTTGATCCAGATTCCAGAACAATGAAGCTGTTGTAGAATTTTCCAACATCAAAGCTTCTGTTTTTTGGTCAGTTAATCTGATTGAGTACCATGACACCAAACAACTTGCCTACACAGTACCAGCTTAACTGAATCTGTAAAGCTCTTATTTCCATGTGATTGATTTTGATCTCAAATGGAAAATACTTGTTGTGTTTCCTGGTCAAACAGTGAAAGTCATTTGGACTGGTTTGACACAATGTTGCTTACCAGAATTGGGCCTCAAGCTTAAATCCTACAAGATCACTTTCAAGAAGGGAAACATTAAAAAGAAAAAATGTACTTTTATGATTCCAATGCCATGCTGTCATGCGTTCCTGGAATAGTAGGTAACCATCTACAGTGGACCAGGCATGGCTGCAAGGAAACCAAGGCCAAACCTCTATAGCAGGAGGCTGTGGCTCTATCTATTGAGGACTAACTACAACACACTGCAGGACTACCTACTACAAGCCAGGACTCCTGCTACTGTGCCATGACCTCTGGCACTCCCAACCCAACCTGCCAGAGTGCCCCACTACAACAGGCTCTAACCAAGTAAACCTCTTCCCAGTCTCCCTGCACTTCATGTCTATGGATCCTGCAATTAGATTGTCTGTTAAGTTTGCATGCACAAGGGAGCAGATATAAAGGGCTTGGCCTCAGCTTGTATGCTGTGCCCCTTTCCCAAGTATATGCCCTTAATTTCCTAGAGCTAACAAGTGTTGTCTGGGGTATCTGGTTTTGACAAGGGCGGATATCCAATGTCTGGATGTGAAATGTGAGGTAAATCTGGTGGATGTTTGGATATGATTTAGATAAATGATTAAGACTAGTCCAGATGATATCTGTACTAGAAACAGACAAGGGATAGACTACCCTAAGGTAGAGGCAAAGATATAGTCTATAGGATACAATCCTAAGACTTCAGATATTGACAAGAGACTAAGCTCAAGTCCAGAGGACAGAGGAATGGACAGGAACTAAATTGATATCCAAACTGAAGTATATCTGAGAGTTATAGGAGGTTTATATAAGGTAGACCTTGCGCGCTTTCAGCAAACGTCACGTGATAAAGTGTGATAAAACATGACAAAAGCACTGATTGTGTATAGGAAAGGTAACAGGATCAGTTTGAGAAAATCAGAGACGGATAAGTTGTAGAGAATAGCTCTAGCTATAAATCATCTGTTGCCGATTGTTTATTTATACCGTGTTTCAAGAGAAGATGTTCAATCTTTAGTCTACAAAGCTAATCAAGGTTCAACTGAGTCCAAATTTGCCACCAGACATGCTGTTAGTGACATCCGGAGGTCCCTTCCACCCTCTTCACTGCCAGGATGCCCAAGCGTTCATCAAAGGTGCACCCGGCCCTTGAAAACACGATTTGGAAATGAAATGGTTTCTGATGGAACTGCGCAGGTTTGCAATGAGATCATGGCACTTTATGGACACTTATCACAGAGGCTTAAACAGGAAGCAAGCTGCTTGGGCAGCAAAAAGGTATCATGGACATCATGTCCTTCCTGATTCAATCCTGAGTGAGCTTGATGCAGCAAAGATACTATAAGTAAATTTTGTTTAGTATTTACTTAGTATGCATTGACTACATAGTGTTATGATCAAACTAGTACACCACCTGCAAGTACAGTATCTTCATGGTATTGTTCATAATAGGAACTTTGACCAAACTTCTCGGTCTTGAAGGGATTACCCGTCCGGCCAATGTACATGTCACACCTTGGTCACAGCACGTGAGGTTTGCTGAAAGCGCGCAAGGTCCACCTTACTGTAGGTAACATATAGAGATCAGTCAGCAAAGTAGAAGGCTTTGTACAAAGCATGTGGAAAGTCTATTACTAAGTCTAAGTCAAATGGATCACTAATAATGAAGTCAGAAATGAAACACATTTAACAGATCAATAATCACAAGAGAAACACAAGTAACCGAAGTCCAGGATCCCAAATGGGGTTGGGTGCTGATATAAGGTTTGGTATCTGGAGGTGGGGATAGATCATCTAAGATCTGGATCTCAGATCTGGCGACCCAGAGAAGTGGATTTAAAGTTGAGGGTCCAGCACAGCACATGACACCCAACTACTTTGTCATGTGAAGAGATACATTGCTGTAAAAGGGACTCTATATTTGCCCTGCATTTGCTGGCAGTGTGTAACAGCAACAGACACGTCAGGCACCACCATATTTGGGGTAAATCCCCAAAATTCTCAATCACTGGGCAGATGACATCCTTCCACAACTCCCCTAAAGCTTTTATCAGTCCCAGTTTATTCCCTCTAGGACCAGCCTCTTGTTCAATTGCTTTTGGAGTGCAAGCACCAATTTCAAGTAGTCAGAGGTTGCTTGTGTGTTAAGGTCATCCTCAAATGGTATTGGATCCAAAGGGCTTCAGCCTCAGCTTGTACATTGTGCCCCTTTCCCAAGTATAGCCCAGTATTTCAGAAAGCTATATGTATCATATCCAAAGATCTGGATGGCTATGGTAGCATATCTGAAGGTAAAGATAAGTATTGTATATCTATCTGAAACTCATCCAGATAATGGATGGGAGTATTGTCATATCCCATACATTCGCGCTTCTCATCCGAAGTTCCGGATGTCAGATCCGATCAGATCCGATCCACAGATCCATACCGGATCTGTTACGATAAGCTTCTTCATTCATATCCTGTTCATATAATGTTAAACACTGCTTATTTCCTCCATTTAGTATATCCTCCTTTCCGGTTTATCGGTTATGCTTTCTTCTGGCTATGTTCTACTAATCCGTTTCACTTGTGATTAATTTCTGGCTATGTTTACTGATCCGCTTCACTTGTGATTATCTTCCAGCTTATGATTGACTTCTAATAAACATTGCTTATACATTGCGATACTTTGTGCATAGCCTCTCACGTAGTTCTATCGTATATAAACTCTTGTATATGTCTTATAGCACCCGAGTTCAAATATCATCTTAGATTGTCCTCATTCCGTTATCCGGACTCGAGTCCTAACAACTCTTGTCACCCTCTGAGACTTAAGGATTGTATCCGATAGTCTATATGCATCCGCCTCTATCTACGGATAGTCGATACTCTGTTAGTTTCTAGTCCTAGACTTGTCTAGACTAGCCCTTATACTCTCGTCCGATATCCGGACACCATCCGGATACGCATACGATACTATTCCTTATCTTTGGATAGGAATATGATACTAATCCTTACCTTCGGATACCATTCGATACTATTCCTTGTCTTCGGATAGGAATACGTTACCTTCCTCTCTAACCGGATACCATATGATAGTTGTCCGGACCTACGGATACACTACAATAGCCATCCGGACCTTTGGATACGATACACATAGCATTCTGAAATACAGGGCTATACTCGGGAAAGGGGCACAGCGTACGAGCTGAGGCCGAAGCCCTTCGGATCCATTACCCTTGAGTACGACCTTAACAAGTATATAGACTAGTCTAAGACTAGAAACCAACAGAGTGTAGACTATCCAAAGATAGAGGTGGATGCATAAGACTTATTGGTGTAGAGACTCAAGTCTCTACAGGTGTGTACAGACCATATCACATGACCCTATACTGGCACCTACTGCAGTGCAACCATCTTCATGATTTTCACATTTTCATGTTTTTGCATTTTTGCAGTTTGTGTTTTTGTGTTTTCATGCATGTTGCATATTTTGTGCTCTTTGCATTCTCACATTTTTTGTGCTTTGATATATGCTACTGTGTGCCTCCCTAGGATCCATCACATTCCATTTGCATGTCCTGTCCTTGTCCTCCAAGGTCCATTGGTGCATATTTCACTTTGATTCACTTGCATTATATCATATATGTCTTTGCATTTCCATTTATGTTCACTTATCTCATTATGTGTTTATATTACATCACCCTTGAGTGTTTAGCACTACCTACTTGGCTCCAAGCCCTGGGAACTCACTTAGCATGCTGACACATCAGTGCATAGTTAGAGGTTTTTACTTTACTTCTCTTCCATCACTTGCACATTAGTTAGTAGGACTTAGCACCTAAAATTGATTGACTTCCCATCCATTGTTGCATTCCATGAGAGCCTCAGGATATTGTTGAGAGCTACATCTACTTCCCCTTCAGCATCTACCCTCAAGTTAGAGAGCCCCACTTTCACATTTTCAGAGAGTAATGCACTTTGCAATATTTTGCACTTTTTCCCACACCTTATAATTTACAGCATGTTTTCACATGCCCTTAGCCACATTGCACACTACTACTTCCCCTCCTTTGAGAGTGCTTGATGAGCCTCCAGACCAAAGCCCAGTCCATGACTCCCCTCTCTTATAGAGGAATCTTTTCTCAGTAGCAATCCCCTTGGGACAAGCTATATCTTGTGTCCAGAGGAGCACTGTAGAGCCCATACTTGGTCTAGCCCCCACCCACTCATCATTCCTCACCTTCATTGGATACAATTCTTAAGTCTCAGAGGGTGACAAGAGTTTATTAGACTCAAGTCCAGATAGTGGAATGAGAACAATCTAAGATGATATTTGAACTGAAATACTACAGAACATATACAGGAGTTTATATATGATAGAACTAAGTGAAAGGCTATACACAAAGTATTGCAATGTATAAGCAACACTTATTACAAGTCAAACATAGGCCAGAAGTTAATCACAGGTTAATGGATCAGTAAGCATAGCTGGAAGTAAGCATAACTGATATACCAGAGGGGAAGATATACTGAATGGAAGAATTAAGCAGTGTTTAATGTTATATGAACAGGATATGAATGAAGAATCTTAACATAATAGATATGGAATGGATCTGTGGATCAGATCTGGGATCCAAAACTTCAGATGAGAAGTGTGAATGTATGGGATATGACAGTATCCCCCTTTAGGGCTGATCCCTAGAAGGCCAAGAATTGTAGATCTGGTCTGAACAAGGAATGTGAGAATCAATGAAGAAGATTGGTGGTAGTGTGGATTTCCGCAGATATGTATATCAATGTCAAGGTGTCACAGATGATTCCTACCCCCCACTTATTAACACATACTAGCTTTACTTGAAAAATGGCTGGCAACAACTCTGGAGCTCAGAAATCCACTAAGGAAAGACTTGAGGAACTCAGGCAACAAGTTGCAAATGTGGAAGAAGCAGCCCAGATGGAGGAAGAAGCCTTGAGGGCTCAAGAGGCAGAACAGAAACACTTAGCAGATCTGGAGAAAGTGAGGCAGGCTGAGATCTGGATCCAGCAAGCAGAGGAGAGAAGACATCAAGAGATAGTCAAGGAAATGGTGTGTTTTGAATCCATTTTGTCAAGCTTTCACTAACATTGTTAAAGACCATTGTATGCTGGTGCATACAATCTCTCGGAGGGGTGAGTACGACTGACTCAGAAGGGCTTTGGCCTCAGCTCATACGCTGTGCCCCTCACCTGAGTATGGTGCCCTTAATTTCAGATAAAGTCCAATAAGATCCTAAAGAAGTCTGGAGGACTCTGGAGGCAGACAACTCTGGTGGAGCATCCAAAGGACTTCCGGATGAGTGTGGGAAACTTCTGGACAAGTATTGGAAACTTGGATGGAGTTCCATCTACTTGATAGAAAGTGGAATAACCACGCATATCAATCCTTAGTAAAGACATAGGGTGGAAATACTGCAAAGGACATAGTCTGAGGCAGGAATAGTGGTCTGGAGTTCTGGATAGGGGTTCTGGAGCGGACACAGATGGATATAGACTACCCTTAGGTCGAGACAGAGTTGGATAAGGATCAGAAGGAGTGCAAGTATCAAAAGACAAGACTTTGACCTAAGGATACAATCCATTAGGCCTAAGGTAGGATCTGGAAATGGATGAAGTCCAGAAACACGGAAGAGCAGAGCTCTGGCCTAGGGAATCAATCCCTAGGCCCAAAGGATAGAGAAGGGGTCCTTATAACACTTAATGTGCAAGGACAAGAATGCTGCAAGACAATGTAATATTTGAACTGAGGATCTATCGAGATTTACAAGAGTTTATATACTGTAGGTAGCTAATGGAATAATCAGAGGCAGTGTCCAAGGCTATGTATGTTAGCGCAGTCAAAGGATAATGGATCAGTAAGCATAGCAGATAGGTAAACAACCGAGTACTGGTAATAGACAAGTAGCGAAGATATTGGGTAAGTATAGAACCGGTTATCTGAAAGGTAGAGAATACCGATGAAGGGTCAACAAATCTGCTGGATTGCAGAACAATGTTGGGTGAATGCTGCCTAGCTGCTATTCAACCCAAGGGCTTCTGGACTAAGCTCAGGGCTCAAGAGAGAGAGAGAGAGTGTGTGTGTGTGTGTGTGTGTGAGAGAGAGAGAGAGAATATGGAAATGTCACTCCAGACAAAGAGGACAAGACTGTGTATCAGGAGCTGTATAGTGAGCTATTGAGCTACTACTAAAACTAATAAGCTGCAAGTCTGGGGAAGCTACTGAATCCTAGAAGGAGAGCTACCAGAACTATAACTGAAAGTCTAGCTAATGAGTGGAAGTATAGGGCAAAGATTTGGTGATTATGTAAGCAGTCAAAATGCGGACATAAGCAATGAAAGTAAGGTAAGAGAAGCTAAGTAAAAACTGTTAATACCAGCCCAGAGGGAAACTAATCCCTACACCAAATAAAGGAATAGGCTGTGTTAACGTTATATGGACAGGTAATGAATAGAAAGCTTATCGTATTGGATCCGGAGTGGATAGGCATATCGGATCAGACCAGATGGACAAGCGGTAGTTGGACAATTGCAATAGTGGATGAGACTGGAACTGGTTATGGATGAAGTCTGGGATTCTAATCTAAGGATTAGTCCATACATCCAATCTATAGGATAGGTCTGGAATCCAAGATATAACAAACATCCAGATAGACTCAGAAGATGTCTTCCAAGGAGGACAGATCCTGCATGCTGTGACAATTAAGTTTTCTTTGGGCTGATATTGGCTTTACTTACTTACTTTACATTCATTACATTTGTGGCTTATATAAGCATGTTTCCTTTCACCAGTACCAGTCTGAAGTTTGATTATATTTCACTACCTCTGAGCCTGAGCCTAGATCAGAAACCCTTTAGGGTCAAACACTGTCTTCTAGGACATAGCAGCTAGGCAGGGCATTGGCCACATATTGGTTAGGGAGTGATCCTACTACCTAGCCAAGTTTGTGCATCACAGCGGGTTTACCCATGTGACTGATTTCATCCTTAATACAAGCTGGAAGTCCATTATAGAATTGGCAACATAAGACTCCATCACCCCATCCATGGACTTGTGAAGCAAGCCTTTGGAACTCTACAACATACTTATTGATACATTGTCCTTCACGCATATTGAGTTGCTTGGGTTGCATCTTGGCATCTCTGGATGGGTCATGGGGTCTGAAATTAATTTGAAGTTCTAGCATAAACTCAGAGTAGTTGTCCATCCAATCCAGGCAAGAGCTTAACTTGTCTGAAAAGAGATCAGGTTCAAACTATTTGAGGGCCATGCCCTTAAGATAGGACTTGGTGAAGTTAACTTTGGCCTGATCTGAACAGAAGGTCTTGGGTTTGCTTTGGAAATTAAGCTCACATTGAACAAAGAATGTGTGCAACTTCCTAAGCTTGGATCCATCAAAGGTATCTGGCTCACAAACTTTGACTTTGGAATCATCTGAAGAGGAAGTGTGATAGTTATTATGCATAAGGTTATTGATGGCCTCAGATCACTGCATGAAAACATGGTCCTGAGCATTAAGACCATCATCTTCATCATCAGGATCTTCATCAGCCAGGTAATCCTAGTGTTGTGAGCAGAACTCTGCCATTTTGCCATGTGGCAGGGCAGAACTGGCACTGCCAGGCAGATGGCAGAACCATCAAGGCAAAATGTGGCAGAACTTGAGACCATGGGAGTGGTAAAGGATGTACTATACAGTGTTAGATTAGTGTATGATAGCATGAATTGAAGTAAGTACTGTAAACTCTATACAATGGCTATTAAATCTAGAAGCTAATATCTGAACTCCCTCATTGAAAACAACTTCAAAAAAGGGGATGCTACTTCTGCAAAGTTCAACAGATATTGGTGGAACTGCAACCACTGTGACACCCACATTGATGGATGGAATAATAACCTCTTTGAACACCTCACAGATGCCATAAAATGCATCAATTGTCCACAAGAGACTCGTCACAAGATGCTGCAACACCTCAAGGCTTTTGCAATTATCATTCCATCAATTGTCCTACATGCAGCTGAGGTTGAATGCCTCTTTTCTGACCTCAGTGGCATGCATTCAGTCAAGTGCTGCAATCTCTCTGTCAACACATTCCAGACACTCAGCAAGATTCACATGAACCTTTGCTATCATATTCACTTTAAAAATGTTGCTGATGACAAGCTGACATGATGCTGTCATGCTCACATGCACATAACTGAACTTCTGGGCATTGATACAGATGTTGCCAAGCAGCTCAAGACCAACTTCACATTCATTCTGCCACTTGCAGCAGTTTCCAGTGACACTAGCTGCAACCTCAAAGGTCCTGAATCAATTTCACTCAATGACATTGATGCTGAGTTTGCTTGCCTTGAAGATATTCACAATGGAAAACAAGTGATGGACCTCAAGTTTCTGTCAGACTGGGATGTAGATGGGAAGGAAGTTTTAGAAGGGAATGTATTTGATTTTGCAGAGTTGCAGTGCATTGATGAGGGATTAGTGCCTGTAGCAGTAGAGGATGAAATTATGGTCAAGGATCATGATGCAAATGAAGATGGGACTTGGAACATTGATTCAATGTTAGTATCAAGTGGTCTTACATCCATGTAGCTACCTCTAGTACTATGCTGTGCACATCCAAAAAAGACTGCTTCTGCCATCTGCCAAGTTCTGCCAGTTCTGCTGGCAGAACTACCCCAAAATAGTTCTGCCCACAAGACCTGGCTAATCTGGATGGAGTACACATAGGAGTCTCTGGATGCCTACAGTTCATCAACTCAGATATACTCTGAGCTGGTCCAGAAATGCTAGTGCAGTATTGAGAGAGAATGGTGAAGGTATTGACTATGGGTGTGGGGTTTCATCACATGGACATGAGTCTGGCATTATGGAGGGAATTCTGTGCAACTCTAGTAGGAGCCATGGGAAGTGTTGTAAGTATACTCAGAAAGGTGTGAGTTTGTAAGGTCATACTTAAATGGTATTGGATCCAAAGGGCTTTGGCCTCAGCTCATATGTTGTGCCCCTTTCCTGAGTATAGCTCAGTATTTCATATCCGAAGATCCAGATGGCTATGGTAGCATATCTGAAGGTCCATGTTAAGGTTGTTGTTACGAACTGGGATAGGTTCTAAACAACCTAGGCTCAGAAAAGAGCCTTCAGGGTTGAGTCTAGTCCAGCGACGCAATGACAATGAAGTCCGCTTGTGAGGCTAATAGCTAACGACAAGGCAGGACCTCGAAGTTAGGTTCAAAGGTTCAGACTAACGAAGAGGAGTGCTCTAAGTTAGAGATCGGTCCAGACGACTAAGCTTAGAGGGCTTAGACGAAGGAAATCAAGTATCAGGTGAAAACCCAGTAAGATTAAAGTAAAGAACTACATAGTACAACTGCACGTATTTAAGGAGTCATAGGAAAGAGTTTAGGGCAAGCGCGAAAGCAATAGTCAGCTGCCTAATTAAGTATGTGTGCGCGAAGAAGGTAACCAATCAAGAAAGGAAACAAGAAGCAACTATCGGTCATCTAGCGACAGCAATAACAAGCGATCGTGATGTAATACAATGGTAGAAAGAAAAGGAGAAAATGAATAGGGCCTAAACGTACTGTAACAGTTGTGCTTAAATGATATCAGATCTGAAGGGCTTTGGCCTCAGCTTGTATGCTGTGCCCCTTTCCTGAGTATAGCCTCATATTTCAGAATACTATACTTATCATATCCAAAGATCCAGATGGCTATCATAGCATATCTGAAGGTCCGGATGACTATCATATGATATCCAGATGTAGGGACAAGTATTGTTTACCTATCCGAAGGTAAGGATAAGTATTGTATTCCTATCCGAAGATAAGGATTAGTATCATATATGTATCTGAAGGTACATCTAGATATCGGACGGAAGTATAAAGGCTAGTCTAGACAAGTCTAAGACTAGAAACTAACAGAGAGTAGACTATCCAAAGATAGAGGCGGATGTGTTAGACTATTGGATACAATCCTTAAGTCTCAGAGGGTGACAAGAGTTGGTAAGACTTGAGTCTGGATAACAGAATGAGGACAATCTAAGATGATATTCGAACTGGGGTGCTACAGGACATATACAAGAGTTTATATACAATAGAAATAAGCAAAAGGCTATGCACAAAGTATTGTAATGTATAAGCAACACTTATTACAAGTCAAACATAGGCCAGAAGTTAATCACAGGTTAATGGATCAGTAAGCATAGCTGGAAGTAAGCATAACTGATATACCAGAAGGGAAGATATACTAAATGGAGGAATTAAGCAGTGTTTAACATTATATGAACAGGATATGAATGAAGAAGCTTAACATAATGGGTATGGAATGGATCTATGGATCAGATCAGATCAGATCTGGGATCCAAAAATTCAGATGAGAAGTGTGAATGTATGGGATATGACATTGTGCAGGATAATAATGGCATCATAAGACAACTCACTTGCAATGAGCATGATAATATGTACATCAGGAACATCAGGAAACCAATGTGAAAATGATAAGATTTGAGAAATCTTTATCTGAAGTACAATTTGTATAATATATATCATAATTGCACTTCACTTGAGAATGCCTTGAATACCCAGACCAAGTTGGATGGAACACACCAAATACACATTTGTGATGGTTTTATTACAATTATCTACCAGGTTGTCATCAAGATGGTATATATTGTAATGTTCACTGGTGTGACAAAGTGATATTGTATTTTTAAAACACCCACAATCACCTGGTTGAGTATCACTTGCAATACACTACAGGTTTGCCCTGCCCTGGTCATGGCATATAACCATCTGCAGTTTTTTCTTCATTGACAATCTCTAGAAGAATGCTGATGTCAGATAAGGCTATATATGGCTGGACTATGTGGGATTGAAGTTGCCATGGGTCCAATGGTATAGAGCCATGATACTGTATGCAATGTGAATAACTAATGATAACATGGTAACATCTTTCCCAACCTTGATGATGAAGTGGGTAGGACCACTCTCTATCAGATGCACAGGAAGAAGTACCACACTATACTACTACACTCAAGCTCTATGCCTATGCTACAAACACTGCCAAACACTGGCAAGTGCTGCTTGCTGCTCAACCCTCTGCATAGGGGTCCCCCACTCCACATGCCTGGCACTCAACTATCACATACTCCCAGCTCTCAAGTTCTCACCAAAAGAGCTATTACTTGGTCAAGTCATTAACATGCCATATACTGACCTAGCCAACAGTGCATCACCATTAAGACTCTCTGACACAAGTACTCATATGGCTTATGTGGCCCAGCAGCAGCTAGATAGTTATGATGTGATAGTGAGACATGCCTTCAAGCACAAGACAGTGTTCAATAAACAAGTTCTTGCAAGATCACCAAGGAAAGTCATGTTTTCAAAGGGATAGCTAGTTCAATTCTTTCATAGCAGTCTCAATACAACATTTAAAGCAAAGCACAAGATCCTACCACATTGGTCACCCCCATGCTGCATTGTAGAACTACACAATTCATACAGGCTTGAAACACTGCAAGGCATGCTCATGGACAGAGAATTTCATATACACTGTCTCAGAAGCTTCATACCTAGACCAGGCAGTCAACTAGCAAAGCAACAAGAGCAGAAAGAAGCAGAAAGTAGAGAATGACAGATGGCTGAGGAGGAAGAAAATGCAGAGGAGAGAACATCAAGAGAGTGAGTCAAAAACACAGATGAGGAAGAAACAGATAATGAAGAATCAGCTAATGAACAGTAAGAGGGAGAATGAAGCTAGAAAAGAGAGACATATCAGATAGAGGGAGGATGCAGTGACAAGGGCATCACTGTTTTCAAAGGGGAGCCATGACTGCCTTGTCCAAGTGGTTGGGCCAACTCTTTGGTAGCTCATCCCATGTTATGCTACTGTAGTTGTCTTCACCTAGATCCAGTGTGCATAAATGTTTCAGTACATGTAGCAGAATTTTATTGGTTCCTTCCATGAGGCCATTGATCCATGGTGCATACACTGCAATGACATGTTGCTTGCATGCCTGTTTTGCCTCAGGTTTTATTACAGCAATGGTAAAAAGCACTCAAGGTGACTGATGAATTTCAACATGAAATGCCTGTCAATGGCCTTATTCTCGTGGCTGCAATTATAAGCTTTTTAAAATTATTTTTATGTACATCACTGCTCAATGGTCAACAGATGAAGGGTGTTCTCTCTGGCTTCCACAACAGTGGTACTGACAAGGTACCTGACCTTACTGCTGATACATGCAGGCTCAACTTCAACTTGCTGTGAAAGTCCATAGACAAATTGATGGACATTCCCAAGTGTCATGTGGAGCTTGAAGAGATGCTCAGGGAATGGGCCAAGGAGGAATTGATATGCAAACTTCACAATGACTCAGACAGCACAGCAGGTAGTGAAGATATCAATATCATCATTCACTGCATTGAGCCATAGGTTAGTCACAAGTTGAATAGGTCACGGTAGAAGCCGTAATCACAACTAGAATGACTTAGTCATAGACACCAATTAGGACACCTGCCTCCATCCTCTACTTCCTGCCACCAGATCTACATGTCATATCTAGCCAGCAATGTCAGCTACACAGTCCCATTTAGACCATCTGTAGATCCATATAGCTTTGAATAGACAGCCTCATTTGCTTTCCCATTGGTGCAATAATTGTAAGTTGAAATAAGTTTCATCTATGTTGAGTATGTTCTCTAGAGTCTAGATGCAGCGCATGAACACCATGACTTTTTTATATCTAAGTCTCCATCTTATTGCATTAACCGTCTTATCTTCCTGCTGCCATCATGAACAATGACTGGGTGAGTCTGCTTGTTTGTGCTCAAGTCCTTCACTTAACATTTCATCTACTCACAGAACACTAGTACTGTTGGCCACACACAAAGTTGAATTGACATCCCATATGGTGTGACTGCAATGTTTGGCAGATAGCTTCCCTTGAGCACTTGTAACATCTTCAGCATCATGGTCAAATTGACCTGTGCATGACTCCACATCATTTCCCTCACCACCAACATCTCTTTACCTGTGCCTTTGAGCACCCATTGATGCCCCCCGACTTTGGGTTGTGCAGCCACGAGCTGAGATAACATCCTGATACTAAGAATCTCCTTCAAGGTGTGC
This sequence comes from Suillus cothurnatus, assembly GCA_016758765.1. Lineage (NCBI taxonomy): Eukaryota > Fungi > Basidiomycota > Agaricomycetes > Boletales > Suillaceae > Suillus > Suillus cothurnatus. Next base: position 216,174 of record JABBWL010000020.1, on the reverse strand, counting down.
AAATTGTTCATCTGTCTGCCTATAGTGTTCATCCTGATTTTCATGCATCTCATACAGAATGGCAGCAAGATCTTCAATATTTGCTGGGGTAGAATGTCTTGTGGCAGCACTGGTGGGGGATGATGCATGACGAGAGTGACAGTTATTTTGAGATGATGACCGGCTGGTAGATGGAAATGAACTCCTCTGGTGAGTATGCACAGGACTCCTGACCCTGCGTCTTCCCTCTCACTCACAAGTGTTGCTGCCAGGTGAAGATGAACATTGGTACCTTCCCCATGAATGTTGAGAGCCAGATGCAGCAACTCTCCTATCTCAATGAGGGTGAGGTGGACATGTGCTACTTTGGTAGGGATTAGAAGGCAAGTTTTACTTAAAATGTGCTGCATATATTCACTCACCTACTATTTTGCCCTCGTGCAGTACTGGTAGTATTGGCTGTGGGTGTTGGCTCATGTGGAATATCTCTACTTGCATCATGGGGAATATGCCTTTGAGCCAGGTGACCATTGGAGTCACCAAGAAGCAGTGGATCAATATTCAAGTTGTTAGCTTGGCCCATATACACTTCTGGGGTTTCTGTAATCATTCTCTTCAAGCTTTCTGGCCAGCTATCCCAAACTTCAGGGGCTATTGCAGGGGGACACCTTAACATCATTATGTGCTTCAATGGGATAACTAGTAGGGACTGAAGGGGATACAAGCATGCAGGGGGACGAAAGAAGCTGGAGGTGTGTTGGTATATCAAGCATGTGATGTATCATTAGATATGAAATAATCATTATTTCAGCTTTATATTGGGTGATCTACTTTTATTATAATAAGATATTCAAACATAGCTGAGACAATGGGTATCTAGTCTAGAATCATCTAGTTGTATCTCGAGTAGATGACATGGTGTATGCTAATTGTTATTCACATAAGTCATCAAGCAGGCCCCCAAGTATGTCATGTCCTTACACATACACAAGGCTACTTCAAAGCTGACTAATGAATCTATTTTCATGTTTAACTACCTCAGCTTACCTCACTAAAACACACCTACTTCAAGTGCTAATAGCCTTGGTCTTCATGCAGTCATTTAGTAGTTTTTTTGAGCCATTACAATGTCATTTGCACAGCATGTTTTTGATCTGTCTGTAATAATCTAGTCTGCCTACATTGTCAAGTCTGTCAACATTGTCCCTTTGGGTACAGAGTGTAAGACTTTGTGACAGGATTGTACAGTTTGTACAAATCTGTACAAGGCCCTACTAGTTTGCTGATGTACTGTAATATGTCAGAATCTGGGTGACTGTTACAGTAGGCTTGCCTCCCATCCATTTTTCTTTATTCATTGTATTACATCACGACCGCTTACTGCTGTCGCTAGATGACTTATGTTTCCTTTCTTGGATCATTTATCTCTTGTTGTGCATACATACTTAATTAGGTGGTCGTCTCTTGTTGTTATATCTGCCCTAAATCTCTCCTAAGATTCATTATAAATACGTGCCTTTGTACTATGTAGTTCCTTACTTTAATCTTACTGGGTTTTACCTGATACTTAACTTCCTTTGTCTAAGCCCTCCAAGCTTAGCCATCTGAACCGATCTCTGACTTAGAGCACTCCTCTTCGTCAGTCAGAACCTTTGAACCTGACTTCAAGGTAGCACCTTGTCGTTAGCTATTAGCTTTGCAAGCAGACTTCATTGTTGTTGTGACGCTAGACCAGACTCAACCCTGAAGACTCTCTTTTGAGTCTAGGTTGTTAGAACCCATCCCAGTTCGCAACAAAAGATTAAAGTCCTTATCCGACCGTCGCTATCAGCGACGCCCCTTACTGATACCAGTCCAAGACGAGCTCTTGGCAGAGAACGTTCTGGTGGGAAAGAGACCCTACCCAGCCAGATCCTGAACCAGAAGAACCGGATACTCCAGAAGAAGAATTTCATGCGGCCCCCAATTCGGCTATCACCAAACCCCGCCTGATCCCCACTGATATCCAAGACAGTTCAAGTTCCACCTCAACTTCCTCTTCAGACAAATTCCCAGAAGAAAGACCTCCCCAACAGCTATCAGCCCACCCTAGTCTCAGAATGTCTCATGTAACCAAGGTGGTTGAACTCCGTGCTGGAGCCCCAGTTGCCTTTGATGGTAACATCAGAAAAGCTTCACGTTGGCTGCACTCTGTAAAAGCATACTTCACCGTTAACGCTGCAGTCTATTCTACTGATGAAAAGAAGGTAGTCACTGCCCTCACTTATATGACGGAGGGAACAGCCTCATCCTGGTCTGACACCTTCTACCAAGTATGCAAAGGAAGAATGGCCAAGTATGGAACTTGGGCCGACTTTGAGAAAGAATTTTGAGAGATGTTTATCCCTGCCGATGCGAGTATAGTCGCACTCAACAAGATCCAGAAGCTTAAACAGCTTGGGAGAAGTCTCACATCCTATGTCGCCGAGTTCCGCTCGCTCATAGTGGTAGCCAACATCAAGAAATCACACGTCCTTATCCATATGTTCAACTTGGGTCTAAACAACGACCTTGTGAACACCGTCCATCTCATGGGAGAAATCCCTACCGACTTTGACAAGTATATTACCACCGTTACTAAGATTGATAGCAATATTAATTGCGGTAAGACCACCATCGCCCTCACCTGCACCAACCGATACCACAACTATTGCCCCCAACCTAAGAAGAAGGACGATGACGCAATGGATGTAGACCATCTCGACGAAGAAGAACGCGCTGATTGCATGGCTAAAGGCCTGTGCTTCATGTGCAAGAAGCGAGGCCACCGAGCCAACAGTTGCCCAGAGAAGAAGAAGAAGAAAGTCCCAGTTAGGCAAGAGAAGATTGAGGAAGAAGACGATGAAATGGAGAACCGCCACCTTGCGGAGGATTTTTGATGTGGAAGACTGGTACAACGTCAGTATCTTCCAATGTAACAGTAAGACTTGTACAGGCTATTGGAGAACAAAAGGAACTGCGTGTTCCGATGACTCTTATTTCCAAAACTCGTCTGAAAACCATCGAAACCACCGCTGTTGTTGACTCAGGAGCGGCGGGAACCTTCATCTCCGAGGACTTTATCAAGCTACATAAAATTCAGACTCATTGCCTCTCTAAACCCTTCAAAGTGACCACCGCCAATGGAAGTCTAACCAAGGGTGGCCCGATTACGCATTATTGCGTACTAACTGTGAAAATAGACGATTGTGCCATGATTGGCAAGTTCAATGTCACACGCCTCAGAAAGCGGGATCAGATTCTGCTAGGAATCCCATGGCTACAGGCTATGGACCCCATCATTCAATGGAAGGCAGGAACACTCTCTTTGCCTAGGACTCCCAAGTCCGATTTGATTGAAGAAGACATCGACAATGAACGAAAGAAGAACGGATTACCCCTCCTTTTCCAGAAGAAACCAAAGTATGAGCATTCTTGGCTGAAAAAGTCAGTGAAACCTGAATGTGTTGACTCCATGGTTCCGACAAAAGTCGAACCAGTGACACCTGAATGTATTGACTCCACGACTTACCCTTCCACGTCCATTGAAGAGATTCCAGATGAGGAGATGATAGTTCCAGAAGAGACAGCCCCTGTCTTCAATACTAAAGAAGATATTTGGGGAAATTACGAACCCATGGTAACCGACATCACCACCTATCAGTTACAAGACAAAGACGTCCTTATCGAATATTCAGAAGACAGAATGGAGATACGCCTTATTGAGAATATTTCCCTCAATTACCCTCTCACTAAAGACAGTACTTCCAAGAATGAGATGAAATTCAGCAATAAAGCCCAACAGTTCGCCATCGCAGGAGCACATAGCGAGGTAGAACAGAGAAAGAAATCGTTTGAAGAACTGGTACCCGACTATCTCCATGATTTCCGTGATATTTTGCTAAAGATGGCCTCAATCGGCTCCCTCCCGAATGACCTGGAATTGATCATTGTATTGAAACAAACCCAGCTTCATCCCGAAAACGTCGAAGATTTACCCTTTATCTGAAAAGGAACGGTCAGCGGTCAAGGCATTTATTGATGAGAATAAGAAGAAAGGTTTTATCTCTGAGTTGAAGTCCCCCCAAGCGAGCGGGTTCTTCTTTGTTGGCAAGAAAGTGGAGAACTTCGCCCCTGTCAAGACTATCAGTACATCAATGATTGGACAATAAAGAACTCTTATCTGCTCCCTCTCCCTCTCACGCTGATTGCTCGATTGCACAACGCCAGGTATTTTACCAAAATGGACGTCTGATCTGGGTATAACAATATCCGGATCCACCCTGATGATCGATGGAAAGCGGCTTTCACTACGGAATTTGGATTATTTGAACCTAACGTCATGTTCTTCGGCCTCTGTAACTCGCCAGCCACATTTCAGGCGTACATGAATCAAACCTTCCAACAGGAGATTAACGAAGGATGGCTAGTAATCTATATGGACAACATTCTCATCTTTTCGAAGATGCTTGATGAGCATCAAAAGCGAACCAGGAGAATCTTGGAGATAATCCGTCGGGAACAGTTATTTTTGAAACTGGAGAAGTGTACATTTGATGCCGAAGAGGTAGAATATCTCGGCATGATCATCAAACCAGGCCAAGTCACCATGGACCCCGCTAAACTCGATGGAATTAGGGACTGGCCTGTCCCCACCACGGTGAAAGAGACTCAGTCCTTTCTTGGATTCTGCAACTTCTACCGGAACTTCATCTCACACTACTCTGACCTTGCATGCCCTCTAATAGACCTTACGAAGAAAGATGTCCAGTTCCTATGGACTGATGTGTGCAATGATTCGTTCCTGGTGTAAGGATTACCAATTGTTTGATGTCGGAAATAGCTGAAGTACCGCTCACCTCTACCATCATCAAGATCGTCAATATGGACCTCGTCTTCATCCTATCGTTACTTCCCATCAAGGCCTCATATATTCGACCCTTCACTCTCCTCGTCTCCGTTATCCTGCTCGCAGCCGAACTGCCCCAAAACCTGTCAAATCGTAATGGACTCTCGTTATTCTATCGATACCACCTTCATTCATACTGCCGCTCACCTAATATTTCATACCCTCTCTCTCCATTCTCAGTTCGCCGCTCTGTCAAACCACTATGTGAGTCTCGTTATTCTATACCTATTCAAATGCCACTCCCTTCTGCCTCCATTTTCACATAATCGTTGGACTATCCCTACCCGAGGACCCTTAGCTCTTCGCAGTATAAAATAGCCATGTACAGTTCCTACACTCAGGCAATCAGATCTAGTCTCGTTCTCGCACTCATCCTTATCACTAACTATCATCTAAACGTCCCAGAACTATTACATTCATTATAGTCTAAAAACGCTCACTGACAACTATCTAACTCTCTAGCGCTTGTACATCCACCAGCGGTCTCCACACCCCTTCATACTCGTGAGTTGAACGCCGACTTACACTGGCTCTGAAAGACTGCTTCCTTCATCAACCAGTCCTTCAGAATCCTGATCCCACTCGTCAATTTGCTGTAGCGACTGATGCTTCTCTTGTAGCCACCAGAGTGGTACTCCTTCAGACTGATGACAATGGACAGTATCATCCATGCGGTTATCTGTCCCAGTCCTTGAACCCAGCGGAACACAACTACCAGATCTTCAATTGAGAATTACTCGCTGTCATCCGAGCGCTCACTGAATGGTGTCATTACCTAGAAGGGAACCCACACCCGGTTATCATATTCACCAATCATAAGAACCTGCTCTATTTCTGCACAGCACAGAAGTTAACTTGTTGCCAAGCACATTGGCAGTTAATCCTTTCCATGTTTGATATTGAACTTCATCACATGCCAGGAACTAAGCTAGCTGCCCCTGATGCATTATCTCGCAGACCTGATCACCATCCCACGGATTCGGATAATGCAGACATCACTCTGCTCCCTGATACCATGTTTGTCCACTGTAAGGAATAATGCCTCTCATCGTGTGATATGGCGCTTTTCACTAGGGAATACATGGCACGAACTTGCAGCACCACTCTGGGTGCTATCTGCAGCTATTCCTATATGAGGCGCAGCTTTCCCGCGCAACGCGCGCCATGCGCGCACACTTCCCACGCTTCACGATGCGCGCGCTTTCCCGCGCTTGAAGCGCCCTATAGCGCCAGCCATCCAGAAGCATCCATCCACTGTCCACCAAGCTCTCTAAGTGCGTATATTCCTATTTCCTTTATTTGCATATCGTTCCACTTTTATTTTTATCATGGACCCTTACTTTACATACCTTACTCGGTAGCGCTTCGGCTCCGCATGACAGCGCTTAGGCGCCATATATAAGCGCCAGCAGTACTTACTATTGGGGGGACTTTTCGGTGGACAGAACTTTGCACCCACTATTTACCTAGCAGAATATAGTAGAAATCCATTCATTTTACACTCTCTCTCATTTGTGCATATACACGCGCACTTTCCCGCGCTTCGCACAGCACACGCGCACATTCCCGCGCCTTCATGCCTTGCGCGCACCTGCGCTTTCTTGCACTTCATATTGGCTGACCAGTAGCGCCTTCAGCACATACAACTAGATCCCTGCTGCACTTGCTTTCCCTTTAGGGTCGAACGCACTTGTCATCTCAGGTACAGCAGACTAGGCAACGCGCGACCTACAACAATTATAGATACAGTCAGGAGCTTTGTTCACGCCTCGCTGTGTTATAGTTTCTACACCGCCTTCTTGACAACTCGCTACACGATGCCCTTTCTACAGATGACCCCTCCTCTGACCCCATATTCTCCACTGCTTCTGATGCCTTGAACGGCCTTTGTCTCCCCCCTATGAAGTCAGTGCTGTCCGACTGGAAAATTGTTGACAGCGTCTTGTATTACAAGGATCGTGCCTATGTCTCCCCTACCGCCCACCACAACCTGCTCAAACGTCTCCATGACCACCCCACTGCGGGGCATCCTGGTCATTTTAAAACCAAGGAACTTGTTAAGCGAGACTTTTGGTGGCCTGGCCTTGGTGCCTACGTTTGGAAATATGTTGCAGGCTGTGCCCTTTGTCAGAAAATGAAGGCGGACACCCACCCGGTGACCCCTCCCCTTGTCCCCATTCCCTCCACTGCAACTGTACCCTTTGCTTCCTTATCGGTCGATCTCATCACGGATCTCCCTCCCTCTGGTGGATTTGATTCTATTATGGTCGTGGTCAACCACGGCCTTATGAAGGGGGTAATTATTACTCCTTGCCTGAGAACCATCACCTTGGAAGGCATAGCAAAACTTTTCTTCAAGCATGTTTACTGCAGATTCGGGCTCTACGATAAGATCATCTCTGACCAAGGCACCCAGTTCATCTCCAAATTCTCGAAAGCTCTTGCTAAACTCCTTGATTACACTATTGCACCCTCTACCGCCTATCACCCGCAGACTGATGGACATACTGAACACCTAAATCAGGAACTAGAAACATACTTGCGAATCTATTGCCAAACCAACCCTGAGACATGGGTCAAGCATCTTCCTCTTGCTGAATTTGTTCACAACCACAGAAAGCATGATTCCCATAATGCCTTGCCATTTTATCTTATGATGGGATACAACCCAAGATCACTACCCCATACCCTAGCATCATCGTCGGTTCCAGCAGCTGAAGAACGCGTAAGACTTCTGCAGAAAGCTTGGGAAGAAGCCATCACTTGTCACAATATTGCTATGCAGCGAATGGCAGAGCAATCTCACAGAGTAAAGTATACACCTTGGAAAATTGGCGATAAGGTTTGGCTATCTGCAAAGAACTTGATCGTCCCAATACCAAAGAAGAAGCTTGGACTGAAGAAATACAGACCTTTCCCAATCAAAGCCATACTCAGTCCAATCACTTTCACACTCCAACTCCCAGAACAATGGTGAATCCATCCCACATTCCATGCCTCGGAACTATCCTCCTATTGCAAAACTGATGTACATGGTCCGAACTTCCAAGAACCACCACCTGACATTATCAATGAGGAAGAAGAATACAAAGTCGAAGCCATTCTTGCCCACAAAGGAACGAGTAAACGAAGATGCTATCTCGTATCTTGGACCGGCTACTCTTTGGCCAGTGACGAATGGATCCCAGAAGAGAATCTGGGTAACGCCTCTGAGATAATGAAAGTGTATAAGAAGAAGCATAAACTCGCCTAACCCTTTCCAATGTACTCTGGTGACATCATCTGGCAACTCCCCAACTACCTTCGCCTTATCAAGTTTGTTGCTCTCAAGTTCCTTACTCTCGCCAACAATTTCATTATGAGCTCTTCCTCTGACATCACCTCTGATCTTGCATCTGCCTTCGTCTCTCTTGACTCCTACCTTGACACCGTCACAAAGACCCTTGACTCCACCGACCTCATTAACCAAGAAGTATGCGCTACACAAAGCGCTTCACCCATATCCACCGCCTCCTCCGACTACTTCGCTATCCTAGAAGAAGTAGAAAACCAGACTCTTATCGAGGCAGCATGCCTTGACATTCAGTACTCTAAAGACATCAACGAACACCTTGCCCAGCATGACGCCACAGCCGTCGGGCTACTTATCAACATCGTCCGAGCCGCCAAGCTCATTGAACGCACCACCAGAATCCTCCCCAACCCTTGCCACACCAGTATCCTCCTTCATTTACAGAGGCATATTAGGAACCTTGCTATATGTCTTATGCCTGATGACCCTAAAACTATTATTCGTGAAGTTGTCCACGAAGTATGTGAGCGAATTATTAAGAACCCAGTCTTGCATCCCCACTCCCCTGATACACTTCTTCCTGTACCTCCGCCAGTTGAAAGCGTTACTTCTGCTTCACCTGAGAGTATTACTCCTGGCTTACGCACTATGTCTCTTTCGACGATGGCTGCATTGCAAGTGTTGCAGGAAATGGCTCCTCCACTTAATGAACCAGCCCACCCCCTCTGAAGAATGCATTGTAGATGCTCTTCTGGAAGCACCCATAGAACGAGAGTCGCACATGCCTCCGCTCCTTCCCCTCCTGACCTTACCAACCATAATTGTGAATGTTCTGTGTCCCCGATGCCCACTACCCCACCCCGTGTCACCATCATAACCACCAATCCCAACAACAACTTTGTCTGTCGTCACTGTCGTGACCCCGGGCATCATCACAAGAATTGCCCAAAGTATCACTGTCGTGTCTGTCGTGCCTATGCACCAGGCCATTTCTCCGTCTTCTGTAAACAGCTTAAGGGCGAAGCTATCCTTCCTATCGATTGGAAAGACCTGGAATTCTATAGTGCCCTTGCTCATTGGGAAGCTGACCGAGATGCTGTGGACCTCTGCATCACCAAAGAGCAAGATGCTCTTCTTCACTGTGACTATGACTGTGACCATACTCTTTACGATAATACTGATTGATGAAGTCGGTGACTTCACGATAGAAACAGGGTAATGTTACAGTAGGCTTGCCTCCCATCCATTTTTCTTTACTCATTGTATTACATCACGACCGCTTACTGCTGTCGCTAGATGACTTACATTTCCTTTCTTGGATCATTTATCTCTTGTTGCACATACATACTTAATTAGGTGGTCATCTCTTGTTGTTATATCTGCCCTAAATCTCTCCTAAGATTCATTATAAATACGTGCCTTTGTACTATGTAGTTCCTTACTTTAATCTTACTGGGTTTTACCTGATACTTAACTTCCTTTGTCTAAGCCCTCCAAGCTTAGCCATCTGAACCGATCTCTGACTTAGAGCACTCCTCTTCGTCAGTCAGAACCTTTGAACCTGACTTCAAGGTAGCACCTTGTCGTTAGCTATTAGCTTTGCAAGCAGACTTCATTGTCATTGCGATGCTAGACCAGACTCAACCCCAAAGACTCTCTTTTGAGTCTAGGTTGTTAGAATCCATCCCAGTTCGTAACAGTGACAGTACCAGAGGATTATTTCAGAACTAATTTTCAGAGCATGATTTTCAGAGTACATTTTCAGAGCATGATTTCAGAGTGCCATTTCAGAGTATACTTTCAGAGTAAAAAACGGCAATTTCAGCACCTCCATTTCAGCACTTAATGCTCTGAATTTTAGAGGATCATGCCCTGAAATCACCTAATGAAATTCATTGAATTTATTACCCACAGTGTAAGTAAGATGGTGCATGCTGGAGGACACCCCTTTGCATCACTGATCAATGACAATTTCGACATTGATATCGAGATTGCACAAGATCTTGAAGCATACTTCGCATGGGCACCTCCGCTCTCGACCGAGCCTCATAATGCAGATGAACTTCCTACTGGTCAAGAGAGTATCTCGCCTGACAACGTTGCTAGTGAATCTTCGGCTCTCACAGAGCTGGAGACCAAAGAAGATGAGAGCTTTGACGAAGTTGGGGTGCTTGAGGGAAATGCCTTTGATTTTGGCAAGTTGAAGGTGGATCGGGCCGGACAAGAAATAATTCCACAGGCTATTTAATTGCAATGGCGAAGATGACGGATGGGGCGAGACAACATTAATATCGTCGTTAGGAGTGTCATACACACTCTACATGGCATAGAGTTCTGCCGCCCCGGGAAAACAATGAGTGTTGCAAGTTTGTCAATTATTATCCGGAAGTACTGACCCTTGGCAATTGGTTTTGCCCTCTACACTAGTTTTGGGGCTGACGACCCCCTTTACCGCTTGTGCATAAAAGCAAAGCGATAACTTTCAGTTCAATAACAAAGATTATCATCCAGCTCTATCCTGAAGTGCAACAATGAAATTCATCTCACTCACCACTATGATTATGTCTGCCGCAGTAATGGCAGGTATCGTTACAGCCGGCGGTCCATGCTACCAGCCTGGTGAATACCTTCGGCATACCTGTATTTTGATCTCAGGGTGTGTACTTACGGGCGCATGTAGGAAGTTGGGCGTGCGCAAGTCTCCAGGATTATAATGGGGGTAATGCGTTTGTGTATTACTGTGCGCCACCCGGGTATGTCTCGAACATTAAAGATTGCAGCTGTCCAAAGTGCTGTTCCGTCACCAATGGGCAGGCCAATTGCACATAAGAGGAAAAGGTGAGCCATATTAATAATGACTCGTGATAAGTTACAGCTGTCTCTGTAGGGTATACAAGGGTACCCGCTTTAGTGGAAGAGTTCTGCAGAAGATAAATGACATACTGTCTGTGACTTTGCGTGGAAATCATACTGGGTGCCGTGTCCGATGTTATCATTTCTCCCTGGTCATAATTTGAACTCGCAAGTGTCATGTTCCCCGTTCCATTGATTCTCGATCGAATTTGTTTGCATCGATATCGTGCCCGTCGTAAAGTCGTTTCCAAGTTACTACCAAGCCCAATGGATGAGCCTACGGACAATGTACAACACAATGACGAGAGGAATTCGTAGATAGGTCATCCTAGAAGAAGACAAGGATGTTCTTGAATTGAGCTTGCCTCTGAATGGTCGACCGTCGCACACGATCATCACGACTTACAAGTAAAGTTAGTCCTATCTCCGATACTTCTCCCACCTCGCTTTTCAACCATGTTATCTCCTTTCATTTTCGCCCTCATTTTTTGGACCTTGTTTCTCTTTTCATCGCTCGGGTACTCGCACCGAGACCTCTCCCTTTATTTCAATTGCCAATCGTGTTACGCTTCAGTCTTTCTTACTTGATTTTCATCTCGGCCAATACCCTTCTTCAACTTCCCAACCTTTGTTACTGCTGCCTCAGGAAGTGCTTACTATGTAAGGCTCCGTGAAAAACTCGACAAAAACAGTATGTGATAGTTCCCGTACATGACTTCTTCGTGTGTTTGTTCGTTCATCTGTCTATATAGGACTTACAACCCCTTCCTGATGGCGCTCGCACAGTCATCATAGCAGGAAAATTGATTCGAATACAGATGTCTCAGCCACATGGGTGACCCGTAATCTCCCGTAATTCACAGTATTCATGGATTGGATTGGAGAAGATTGCTCTGGAAATCGACAAAATCTCGCACTCATAACAGCAACCACAAGCTTCAACGACACCATGGATCTCTTCCCGCCACATATTTTCGAAGACGCCGAGACCTATCTTCATCGTGCATTCCTTCCCCCTCTGAATGTCCATGTCGATGAATTCAACGACAAAATTCTGGACAGATTGCCGGGTGATTTTCGTAAGTATTGCAATCAGACAATAGTCATGCATTCCATTTACGAGACAACATAGAATTTTGTTTTGGTTACTCCATTGAACGCACCCCCGACTACTTTGCGAAGAGATATATTGCTGTGAAAGGGACTCTACCCGCCCCGCATTCGCCGGCAGCGTTCAACAGCAACAGACACGTCGGGCACCACCATATTTGGGGTAAGTTCTCGACCACCGGGCGGACGACATCGTTCCACGACTCCCTCAAAGCTTTTATTAGTGCTGGTTCGTTCCCTTTAGGACCAGCCTCTTTTTCAATTGCTTTCGGAGTGCGAGCACCAATTTTGAGTAGTCGGAGGTTGCTTGTGCGGGATAATAATGGCATCGTGAGACAACTCGCTTGCAATGAGCATGATGATAGGTACATCACAAGCTGTATATTGAAGATTGGAGAACACAAAGGGGAAGTAGGAAGTGAGAGAAGGCCTCGATCTTCCGAATCTCTTCTACAGCTCCATCATAGTCCTCCACTAGACGTCTGTACCGGGTTTCTTCTGTTGTTATTTTGACTGAGCTCGCAAGCTATGAAATTTCGACGCGAACTTGACACCAGCGAGTTCTCATGGAGCTGCGTCTAGAAAAATCGAGTTATTATGGAGCATTATGTTGCTCCGTCAAACGCATAGATGCATGTTTGGCCCGTAGGGTTGTTGGCAGAACTCGGGAGTTTGCCAAGTGAGTGAGTGCGGTTGAATCGGTCTGGCAAACTGGTTGTGCCTATGTAGCCTACGGCAGAACTCACGCGAGCGGAGGGTAGCGGCAGAACCTCACAGATATACAGAGTATCTGATTCTCGAGTCTCGCCGAAATGTATTTTAGATCCGATAGCACACTTCGAATTCAATACAACGGGGCAACCGATGTCCCTAAGTAAGATGGTGCATGCCGGAGGAACACCCCTTGGCATCACTAATCAATGACAATTTCGACATTGCTGTCGAGACTGCACAAGATCTTAAAGCACACTTCACTATAGGCACCTCAAAGGGAGCATCTCACCTGACGACGTTGCTGCTGAATTTCCGGCTCTCAAGGAGTTGAAGAGACCAAAGAAGATGGGAGCTTTGACAAGGTTGAAGTGCTCGAGGGAAATGCTTTTGATTTTGGCGAGTTGTATCGGGTCGAACAAGGAATAATTCCGCAGGCTATTTTAGATGAGGTTGAGGTGGTTAATTGTAATGGTGAAGATAACGGATGGGAGTCTACAACATTGATATTAATATTGTCGTTAGGAGTGTCACACACACTCTACATGGCATAGAGTTCTGCCGCCCCGGGAAAACAACCAGTTTTACCAGTTCTGTCAATTACAACCGGAAGAACTGACCCTTGGCAATTGGTTCTGCCCTCTGCACTAGTTTTGGGGCTGACTCTCCCTTACTGCCTGTGCATAAAAGCGAAGCGGAATTTTTTCAGTTCAATACCAAAGAAAATCATTCAGTCCTATCCTTCCTGAAGTGCAACAATGAAGTTCATCTCACTCACCAATATGATTGTGTCTGCTGCAGTACTGGCGGGCATTGTTATGGCACAAGATCCTACCGGCAATTCATGTACCCAGAACGGTGAATACCTTCATCATACCCGTATTTTGATCTCAGACTGTGTACTTACGGGTGCTTGCAGGAAACTATGCGTGCGGACGAAGCGCGAGTTACAACGGGGGCCATGCGTATCTGTATTTCTGTTCGTCAGACGGTTTTGTCACGGAAGTCAAAAAGTGCAGCTGTATTGAATGCTGCGCGGTTGTTAATGGCGGTCAAGGTTCCGGTGGGTCCACCCAGTGCACATAATTAAAGGAAAAGGCGAGTCCGCTTGTTGCTTGCCGTGTCAATGATATCATATTGATAAGTTACAGCTGTCTCCATAGTGTATACATAGAAATATGTACACCATATCGATTGCAACTCTCGAATCGAACGAGTTGAAACGAGTTTGGTCATTTTCGAACCAAATCGAGTGTTTACATGATCATCGAGTTTAACGGCAGCAGCAGCTATAATTTGTTTGCTTTTATTTGTATCACGTGTGACGTTCGCTCGCAAGTCGCAGCAGCGCCTTTGACGCTTCACCCGCCCCTCGAGGATGTCCTACTACTCACGATCACCTCCGCCTCTTCAACACCCAGTTCCGACTCATCCAGCTTTCATACCAGAGCCGCCTTCAACGCCAGCTTCACCTCAAGGCTATAAACGCTTTGCTAGTTCACCACCACAAAACCAACAATATGCCGCACGAACTCAATACCATCCTCCTCCATTTCAACCAATCCCGAATCCTCAACCCCAACACATTCCAGACTTTGCAGCATGGGGAATGAATGACACTACCGCTCAGTTCGGAATGCACTTGGGTCAAACAGCTGTTGCTGCGGGCCAAGACTACGTCCAAAAGAATGTACGTGTCTTCAGTTTATTTTACTCTGCTCGCTCACCATGGACAGTTCGCCGGCATGATACAAGTTACTATGCTAAAACACCACTTCAATGTTTCGAACTCCTATGTTATGCACAAACTCCGGCTCGTTATATTTCCTTGGCGACATAAACCCTGGACACGAAAAATCCGTCGCACAGAAGCTGGTCACACAGAGTGGCAGCCTCCTCGCGACGATATCAATAGTCCCGATTTATACATACCACGTGCGTCCTTTTCTTTCTCAATTCACCCCTTCTTATTCGTTGCACAGTCATGGCACTCGTCACATACATCCTCGTAGCAGCTTTTCAGACAGGCCTTCAAGAACGATTCCACCCCCAAATTCTCGGCACAAGTGCAACACGTGCTCTCCTCGTCGTTCTTCTCGACTTTCTCTTCGTTCAGTGTGGCTGCTACCTCCTCAATGTCCAAGGCACGGGTCAGGTTGTAGATTTGATTGCTTATGGTGGATACAAGTTTGTTGGGTGAGTTCGCTCCTTACACCCTTTTACTTCATTGTTAACTCGAGCCAGCGTCATCCTCACGCTCTTCGCGGGTCTCCTCAATCTTAATCCGACAATATATGCCTTCGTATTCCTCTACGCATTCGCTGCGAACGCGTTATTTATAGTATGTTCCTTCTATATACCAAACACCTTAACCACTGACATTCGTGTAGCTTCGGTCCCTCCGCTCGGTGGTCCTTCCCGACTCTCCCGCCAACGTGGGCACCGTCAACCCTGCATCTAGAAAACGCCGCATCTCATTTTTGTTCCTAGAGGCTGTTTTGCAGGTCGTCTATATGGGCATTTTGGTGAGGGTGTGAGTACTTGGAATGCTTTTGGGTCGTCACGTTATGGTAATATAAACTGTTGTGCATGCATTATTCGTGAGCGTTGATCGTCATGATATTAATCAACCGCATGTAATAATATAGCTCCTTCATAATATTCCCCTGACATCCAGCGCTTGATTTGCCAATATAATGGTGCGTCGGATGATAGGCAGACCTCATTACTTCTACGGGTCTCGGCTCAAATGATTTCACGGTATCAACTCCTGCTAGCCAGGCAGTGCCATGCATGAACTCCTCGATGTTTATATCTCTGACAATAACTCATCAAATCCCGAGCTAATTTTCGAAGTCTCAGATTGTGGGTGTGTAATCAAGTAAATAATTGTCGACAGTATCATGAAAAAGGAAGCAGTAGCCGAGGATGTTCAGCCTCATCTCAATGTATCTCACTGAGATACGCGCTGGTATGTAGCGCAGCAACAGTCGGCGTTGGCGAGTTCGACTTTGGTACCTCCCGCCCCAAAGGACCCAACAAGGCACCTGTCACTGTCAGATATCGATGAAATATCTTCTGTTATTTACAATGTCGACGTTAGAACCCCAGAAGCGAAGAAAAGTGCACTGACCGCGTCTTGAGATGAAGCACTTCAGTACTAGGGCCCAGTGTGAACACGTCCGCAATCATATCTTCTTCTTTGTTACGCGTTTAGTTTGCATGGCTGCTGCTATCATTGCGGGTGTAGGTCCGGGAAAGTAACGGAGTGCTAAGAAAATATCGTGCGTGAGGGATACTAGATGCAAAGACTGTCACAGTTAACGCTCAAAAAGCCAAAGCACCCTGGCAACAGCACCGTTGTGCAGCTGATAGAAATCTCCATATCAAGTTGAAAGAGTACGAGATGCTATCAGTAACTTTATGAAGAATTGGGTTCCGAAATTGACTCACCTCACCCACCGTCTTATCATCCAATTATCATCTGCCAGAATCGTGCTGTACGCCACTGCCCCGGATTCGATACCTTGCTATATGTGTTCGAAGCGAATATGATATGAAGTCAGTTGTAGGGGCAAAGAAACGTTCTCGTTGACTACCCCATCAAAGGGTCATCTAGGGTTGGCATGAGCTGATCAAATGGCACTTAGTCGTGGACAAACCATTCAGTTCCTTCCCTGTAGACATAATGGACGATGTTAGGAGAGTCCCAGATTAATAGTATTGGAAGGTCGTTCAGATGCTCGTCTTCTAGGCCTACTAGTACTATCATAGACGGCTGACTTTAGCTATGGGTGCGAATGATGCGACCTCCTCCAGCGACTTGAATGGAGCAGCTGCGCTGATAGCTATACTAGTCGAGGTGCCGAGATGGTGTCATGGTATCAATCAAACGTTCAGAGACGCAGGACAAAATATGCCAAGTAAGCGTGGGACTAATACTAGGTCAAACTCTCACTGAGAGGAGATGTCACAGTTACTTTGTTCTTTCTCTCAGCATCAATATCCTGTGCCTGTGTAGGCGAATGCTCTTGCTATTCTTTTAGACTATCGTGATCCTAATTAAAGTAATTATATACTTCTTGTAAATAAAGGGCGAGGTGTAACTGTTGATATGTCGATGAGCACCCTTGTTACAACTTCATGAAAGGATATCGTCTATTGAATTTATTGTCTTCTTTGTCCTCAAGCTTGTTGCAATCATTCATTGTGCAATCACTTGTCCTCGTTTCTAACCCCATGACATATCTATATGGCAGTCTTCCGATTCAGGTCAATGCTGCTCTTTCTTATCATGAGAAGTACTCTGCGTTGCAAGTGGGTCCACTGGTGCACAGGACCACAGCTTTGTGACAGGAGTGTCAGTGGTTCCTTTCTAGAACCATACTTCTTTTGTTTCTTCATGTTAGTAGTCCGTGGTTCCGGCTGTTTTGCTGGCGCCGAAAACTTGTATAAAAGGCCCATCGATCTATTAGTACTTGTGTACATGATACATACCTTCCTCTGAGATTCAAATTTCTAACCGTGATCATCTTTGCTTTTTGAAATGTACACCTCATCCTCTAGCATTGACGTTGAAGACAATGGCGTCGGGCTCTCCGACCCCACTTTGTCACTGCACCGCAGGAAGATGCTTGACCTCATCAACCGTCTACATACGACAGGGCTAGTTTTTTTTTTTTTTCACTCTTTGTCATATTCTTGGGCTCATTGAATCAATGTAAATTCCAGTGTACAGACGGACTTGGACCTGCCCATGATCGCAGTCATTGGCTCGCAGAGTGCGGGTAAATCGTCTCTTATAGAATCTATTTCTGGGATCACACTCCCTCGCTCAACTGGAACGTGCACAAGGTTAGCGCATGCCCGTTTTATTTTTGGAAACGCCGCGTCTGATCCTATTGAAGATGTCCAACCGAATGTAAGCTTTCGCACTCGGAAGATGCCTGGAAGTGTCTCGTGAAACTCCATATTACCACCGGCCCATCGGGCCAACCCTGTGATGTGGTCACCATTCCTTTTGGATCCACCTATCACCGATAAGGCGGATGTGGAAGATCGTATCAGGCGTGCTCAAAGGGCAATCCTCAATCCCGGCATCAATGCCCAGAAGTTCTTACACGAACTCGAGGATCAGACCGCTGAGCAAGCTGAGTTGTCTTTTTCCAAAAACTGCGTCTCTTTGGAGATAAGTGGGAAAGATGTGGCGGATCTTTCATTCGTGGACCTTCCTGGACTCATCGCAAGCGTCGGGAGTACAGGAAAGACCGGGGATATTGATCTTGTCAAGGGTTTAGTGACCTCTTACATTGAGAAGCCCAGTTGTGTTATCCTTCTGACGGTTACTTGTGAAAGTAAGTGGATTTTGTGTCTCAGTTACTTTTTTCACATGTCGTATTTTCCTAGCCGACTTTGAGAATCAAGGAGCCCATCATTTAACGAAGCAATATGACCCCGAAGGCAAGCGCACTGTCGGTACGTCTGTGCACTCACGAAGCCTTCGGAAGTAATAATTAACTTCTGTGTCACAGGCGTACTCACAAAGCCGGATCGCATTCCTACTGGCGAGGAAAGCACTTGGCTGCAGTTCATACGAAACGAGCAGGAGCCGCTCGTGAACCACTGGTACTGTGTCAAGCAGCCTGGGTCTCAGACGCTCAAAAACGGGATCTCCTGGGCCGAAGCAAGGAAGCAAGAAAATGACTTCTTTGCTTTGACACAGCCCTGGTCGACCGTAGAGCCGCAGTATCAGAAGTTCATGCGAACGAGCAACCTGACGGAGCGGCTGAGCACGATTCTGTCCGAGCTAATCGCGAAAAGGTCGGAATTCTTATCTTGACGCCTTGCGATGCTAATATGCACGTAATAGGCTTCCTGAGATTCACAAGGAATTATACAATATTTTGCGCAAGACTCAAGACGAAATGAGAAAACTTCCAAAGGCGCCGTCTACTGATCCTGTGGGTGAGGTTTGGAATGTAGTCGGTCAATTTTCGAGCCAATTATCTCGACGACTCGAGGGGACGCCTGATAAAGACGGTATATTACAGACCATTCGACCACACCAGCAGGCATTCAAACGTGCTGTAAGAGCGACAGCCCCGCATTTTATTCCATGGGGAAAGGGTGACACTCGTGAACTACCGGCGATTGATTTTCTGGCGAACGAGGAGGACGAACCACAGAATCCCCAACCTTCCGTGCTCACGCCGAGATCGCCCACGCCACAGTCGGAGGAAATTTACATTGAGGATGTTCTCAATCACGCCCAGAGGTCCTCGATATTCATTCTTGTACTGTACAAAAACTGACTAGATCCCAGGGCTCGTACTCGCGAACTTCCCGACAACTACCCGTTCATTGTGCAACAGACATATATAAAGGAGTTCACCGAGAAATGGGAGACGCCTTCGCTAATACTTTTCGACAAAGTATATGACATTCTAAAGAAAGACCTGAGCAATCTAGTCCATGAGCATTTTGGGAAAATGGGAAGGGGCGGCACACTTCATAGCGTGCTGTAGGTGCATCCCGCACTACTCGATACCTCTATGCTGACACCCTGCAGGATGATAGTGAACGAACACCTTGACAGTGCCGCAAAGAAAGCAAAGGAAAAGATCACTTGGCTCTTGGAACTCGAGAAGGCACCGACGACTTTGAATGTGCATTATTACTCTAACTACAAGATCAAATTCCTCGGATACTATAAGGGTTGTCGAGATCACGGAGAGCTGGCCAAAAAGCTGCAGAATTATCGTGCACCTACCAGCATTCACCCAAACCCAATCCATGGGCAAGCGTTCCAGCAAGCCGTCCACAAGGCCCTCGGTGGCCTGACCGAGGCTGGTTTTTCCGTGGAGGCCAATGATCTTCCACGGCTTCTGCCCGTAGATCCCATGGAACCTGCCCTTCTAATCATGGCGGGGGTAAGGGCGTACTTCCAGGGTATGTTTTTGCATGGAGACGTGGATTTAAAACTGAAGAAGTCCCTTTGTAGTTTCCTACAAGCGCTTTGCGGACATGATTCCATTGGCCATTGACTATGAAATAGTCCGCGGCTTGCATAAGGGCATGGAGCAGGCGCTTCTCGATGGGTTGAGCTTGACAGGGGCTGATGCGTACGCGCGATGTCAGCTGATGGTCCAGGAGCATAGCACTGTGTCCTCAAAGCGTACGGAGCTGCAGAAGAAATTGGATAGGCTTCACGCCGCTAGTTTAGAATTACGCAAGCTCTTTGTATAGGATTTCGCATGTGCATGTCTGTAGTGTATCTAGATCGTACCTAGATATGAATGTTTGAATGCTTCTCATGATCATGCGCTTACACAACGCGGTGGTCTGTGCGTGGGAAATATACTAGTCAAGGAAGTGTGTGACTTTTCAGTATGAGAGTGACGGTGACCCGAAATCGAATCTGTAGTCCGGCTGTCTACCATACGCTAATCAAGGCCTAGGTCCACTTCGCACAGGATACTCAGATAATGGCCACCTCGCCGTCCACGGCGTCGGTACCCCTTTCAACGTCATCCACAACATCCACTATGACCTTATCAGCGGCGCCTGCTACGACTGCGAGCTACTCAACCGGTGATCATATCTACAAGGGTAAACACACAAACAGATCATGGCAACAGCTCCCCCCAGAGCTCATCAGGTACCTCTGCGCCACTGCATGGCAGTTCCAGCTATTTCTAATCAAACACGCTTGCATGACAGACATATTGCATCTTTGTACCTCAAGGATGTCGCTACGCACCTATACTGTCCATTCACTTGGGAAGTTAGGGAGGTTTGGCCCTCAAGAATGGTCTATGCGGCTTTATGTCAGGCCATAGAACTCGAGAAGTTGATGAATGTTACCCCTTCTTGGTGTACTGCTCGTGTGTTCACCCACTTTATCTTATCACTGTGACGCGCTAATTCACTGTGCTAGTCAAATCCCATCTATTTTGGAATCATGCATGCGCACTCCTGGATCCTCACGACATACTTCACCAATATGCAATCGTACGCCCTCAGGCCCCCG
This sequence comes from Suillus cothurnatus, assembly GCA_016758765.1. NCBI lineage: Eukaryota > Fungi > Basidiomycota > Agaricomycetes > Boletales > Suillaceae > Suillus > Suillus cothurnatus. Next base: position 195,273 of record JABBWL010000020.1, on the reverse strand, counting down.
CAGATGGGGCTGCAGGGGCTGCAACCATCGCGCCACAGCCTTACCGTTTACCTCCTCACACCCATTTTCGCACTATGACCTACCATTCCTGCATCATCTGCCGCATCAATTCACCTTGTTCATCCGTTGGCCTCGGAGCCGCAAAGCGAACACATGTTGTCCCAAGGTTGGGCGTGATATCTGTGTGTCGCGAGCATCGCAAAACCGCATTTTGCGGTGTATGCCTACGTGAAGCTCCCGCTGCCGAGTGTGATCCTCAGTTTGATGTCCAGAGTAACATGCGTCTCAGCGGTTATAATCAACTGTACAGTCATGGAAGTTTTAATCTCGCCTTGGGCGGCTATAATCCGTATGCAACTACCCTCAATCCTGCGTTGATGGTATTGTGTTCTGAAAACGAAGATGATGAAACCTGGCCTGGCGTTGATGCAACGTGTAGGTCATGTCGCTCAGAAGGGCTTTGGAACCGCATCAAATCAAGTGCTCGCGACCGCGAGGCGATTGGTGGTCCACGTTTCGTTCAATCTTCGTCCTCATCACGCTCCTCACCCGCAAGTCCGCGACAACTCGCATTAGCACGTGTTCCGCCCTGGAAATACACATCAGCGGATTGGGAGACGCGTCAAACAGTCGATGCGTTCATCGAACTGGGCGAAGGCTCAATTACAGAGGTCCTAAATGTTGCCCGCGAAAAGTTGTGGCTACGGTCATACACGAAAATGCCGGAGTTAATGGAGCAAGCTGTCGCTGCTACCCGTTGGGCCAGCGAAGGCATGGGGACTGACTTTTCGCAAAATTCTTACCATCATCGTGAACCGGAAAGTGTAGCAGCGCCACAGCAAGATCATACACGTACTACAGAAGGAGGGGACTCGTATAGCCCCGTCAACAGCCTGTCTCCTTCACGCCGTTCGCGCTCACCGTCTCCGCGGTCAGCGTACTCCTCGGATTATGAGGGCTCGGAGGATGAAGATGACCCCGACTTACTTTCCATGACTGAAGATGCTGGTGGTGTGCGCGACTTGGCCATTGCTGACTGGGCACGGACACGAATTCTTGACGGACACTGGTGTAGTCCTGCCGACCAGTGGTATGGTTACGCTCGACCAATCGGTGGAGGTGTCAGAGATCCTGGCGAGGAACCCGACTACGAGTCGGAAACTGACGACGACGAGCCTCTCGAGGGTGGACAGTCTCGCCGTCGCATCAGAGTTCCCGCTACACATCCTTGTCCGTGGACACTCTCGAGGCCATCGTCCCCGTCATCTCTTCCCTCACCCACTGACGACTCACATCCACGTCTCTCAACTGTTCGCTCTCAGGCCCCACCGTCGTTCGGACTTTGCGAGCAAGCTTTCCGTGCCTTTTCAAAACAGTTGCGCCAAATTTTGTTGCCTGGGATGAACAATATTGTCCGGCGACTTGTTATTGAGTCTGCGAATGGGATAGGAGGCGCTTGGGTAGACCCTGCTGTGCGCGCGTCAAAGATGAACCTTGAAGATGTGCTCGCTGAATTGCGCACGCCTGGAGTATGGTTTGATGGCGTTGATTGGGCGGCCGGCGGCTTGGATATCGGCGGTAAGCGTGAGGACGATTCCTTGAGTAGCACCAGTACGTCGACTAGAAGCGATGGATCGCACACGACGAGCCCTGTTCTTTCTACAACAACGCTACATACCACACCATCGCCTCCACCGTCACATCCTGAGGAGAAAGAGCATGAACCTGCAACGATAACGCCAACAGCAAGGCCGAAACCACCACAAGTCGTTATTCCTATTCCCGTGTCACCGGTATTAGAATCACCCAAGCTTTTACATCCTATCCCTTACGTACCGGTTACGCTGGCCCATATGGCACAGTACAGTCTAGAAGCGTTCAAACAGGTGAGTTTCATTCTGTGCCACAATACTACCTCGTCCGAACCAACTACATTAGGTATGGCGCGAAGCATGTGCACCACTGTATCACTGCCGATGCTCTGTCTGCGAACGTGCTATGATCAAGGCGAATGTTGCCGCTGGCAACCCTGTCACTCCTCAGGTGCGGCCTGCTCCAAAAAATGAACCCCAAGCCCGGGTACCACAGCCTCAACCACAGCAACCGCCAGAATATGAAAACCTAAGTGAAATAGTTCTAGAAGAGGTACGTGTTCCAAGAAACAAGGTGGTGAAGGAAGAAGAAGAAGAAGAGCTAGAAGAAGAGGAAGAGCTATATGAGGATGAGGATGAAGAGAGTGAAGAGGAACAATATGAACTCGCAAACCCACGTTCCCAGACGCACACTGTCACACCCCGAAAACGCTCTTCCGGAGACCTTGAGGCTGAGAATGCTGCTACTGGTGATCCTATCGAGGTCCCGCGTACCTCAACTCCGCCGAAGCGTCCTCGGACAGACTCGGATCGTCCTGTTGACGACCGAGTGCGGCGTGGAGAGTCTGTGGCGCCAATCCCTACGCCTCGCCAACGAAAACGCTCTTCAGAAGAGCTGGACGTGGGCAACGACTCTCCGTCCCGGGGTGATTCCCTACAAAAGCGACTGCGCGTTGAGGAGTCCTCGCCGGGCTCCCACTCAGCGCCTCGCACACTCAGCGTCTCACCTCCTGTGGTGGATCGCGCAGATGGGTATAGCAGGAAGGGCTTTGTTGACGCTGGGGATGGGGATTTTAGCTGTCTGCGAACGGGCCTAGTGAATGGTGGCGAGCTGGACGGGTTGTACGTGTTCGAGGAGCCGTAGGTTAATTTAAAAGGTGGAATTGTGTTCAGCATTAGCATGCTTTCAACTCTTGTATTTTGCATTCTGTACAACTATACCATATTTCCTTGGTTTTTTCTACGGCGACGACGTCGTCTGTAGACGTCGTATACTTGACTCGAACGAAAGGCTAACATCGAAAAAATTCTAATGTGCCCGCTGGCTGGATTGAACAACCGACCTCATCATTACGAGTGACGCGCTCTACCACTGAGCTAAGCGGGCAACGAGGAAGGCAAGTTGTCAATCCTACAAAACGCCAATGAAGCCCGGGACCTTATATTCATTATTATCGACTCCATCGTTCTTCACCAACCATGACAGAGACGAGCCCAAAAATCAAGATTGTGCGTGCACAAGCTATAACTCGGAGCCTCCCACGATAACTTTGAAACTCTCCCAGATGGCGGGTGCCGCGCCAGACCTATCTGCGGCTACATTCCAAATTTTTGACGAGTCGCATACGATTGGAAACGCTCTGCGGTGGATGATCATGAAAAAGTATGTGACTTTTTTGTTTGATGAACGTTGAGTTGATTATGGTGTTGGAAGTCCGAAGGTGGAGTTTTGTGGATATAGGTTAGTGAATGGCATCGACTTGTTGTCTGCAGTCTGCGATTTGCCTGGTATCGCTTGGTCTGACTGGCTGATGCCCTCCGGACCTGGTCATTGCGAAGAGACACTGAAATGCTGGTAGCATGGCATCACTTGCTTCATATATGACAGATGTGTTTCGATTTATTGATCTTCCGACACTTACAGCGTGCCTCATCCTTCCGAAAACCTCATTCAGCTGCGAATACAGATGTATGGTATGTAATATTCATAGTGTTCACATTTCAATTCCTCCTGATCCGACATTTCCAGATGGGCTCTCGTCCTTGAATGCGCTCCTTGAAGCACTGACGAATCTTGATGCCGTATGTGAGACCGTCGAAAACAAGTATCACGCAAGTCTGGCTACGAATGACTACGAGCGGTGGGAGGAGAGGAGCTAGGCAGTGTGCGCAACAATTAACTTGCCACTTTCGCGACGATTGCACTGTCGTTTGCTCGTTGTACACGTGATAATGTGGACCGCTCACTTCTGGAGGTTTGCGCAATATCACATGCATCGATGTTCTGATGTCTAACAAAATGAGCGTCATGCACGTAACGATTTGTCTTGCAAGCTTTTTTATCAAGTGAGTATCATTAATCGGCTGGAACGTTGACCTTGGCTGTACTTCCTGTGAGTAATAGGCTCCGCAGGTAGTGATAGCAGTGTCGAGTCCATCGTGTGTTATTCGAACTTCGAAGTGGTTACTGACTGCGGGGTTAAATGGGCCAGTGCCCACACTGCAGCACAGCCGAATAACGGTGCATGACCATTTGATTTAATTAGAAAACCAATGATTGTAGTTCTTTGTATACGCGTTACGTGCTTCCCTTACCGCCAGTCGATGTACTATCGATTATCATGATATTGACGGACAAGCTTTCTGTAGAGGCAGCTGCAGAGCCTGAGATTGACGCACCTCCTCCTGCTTATGACACATTGTCAATCCACAGGGGCGTTCCATCGATACCCGCCATCGCCATTGCTCTTAGCTCATGACAATGAGGCAGCTCCCAGGACTAGTACTATTGTAACGGACGTGCATGAATTTGAGCCTCCTTCTCGGAGTCGGTTGTGGGCACGCACGTTGCCCAGGAGCAGGAGCAACATTGACTTCACAACAACACAAGTTACACAACCTGAAAATGATGCAGTGATTCCACCAGTGGACGCGGACAAATCGTTTCCAGAGCGCCCACAGGTTAGTTCCCGAAAGACCGTTCCCGCAGAGTCTGCGTCCTCCTCCTGCCAGAAGCTTCGAAAGCACGCCAAGGCGCCTAAAGCAAAATCTAGCCCAAGCTCATGGCTTTCTCTCCTCCCATTTACATCTTCCAAAGCTACGAAACACGTCCGTCAGTCCGTACTTATGCTCATTCACGATCTTGTCCGTTCCTCCGCAAACCAACACCGCCAACCTGAATTCTAAATCTCCGCAACTGGCCCTCCCGGATCCACACGAAATCCTAGCATCCTGCGCCCAATCCTGCTCTGCGAAGAACCTGTCCCTATCTACGCTTCTTCAAGAACCAACTGTAGCAGGTCACACTGCCATCTATTGGGCTATCGTCCACTATCGCCCCTCGCTTCTTGATGCTTTACTCAAGCACTCCTCCCCTTTAACGCCCGTAACGCAAAGTGAAATGAGGAAGGCATGTTTGGTGGCAAGTAATCAGGCGTTGTTCCAAAACCTCAGACTCAGTGCGGGGTTATGCGCAAGTGGGTTACGGAGTGGTGAGTCTTGAGTTAAGAAACTGGATTGGAGCTGATACTTTTGCCTCATTAGCCGCTGATAGACTGCTTCTTGGTCAGAGCCCACCAGACGATGTGCGTATTGAAGAGGGCCCCAATGGTGCTTTCGCTGCAACACTGGATATCGCGATGTGGCAGAAACGTATACGTGCGGTTGGGAGTGTGAGTGTGGAATTTATTGCCTCTGGTGAATATTTTGTGCTCCTCTTCCACCCTTGTCCCTACCTTTACCAATGAGAAAATCCAACTGACGTTCTCTGCATTTCAGGCCGTATATTCGTGCTAATTTTCTTCACCACCGATCGTCCCCAACCCAACTCTATGTCTACCAAAGCCAAAAGAGCAGTAGGACCACTGCACGTCTCACTCTCCCTCCTCGAGCATAGCCTACCAACCTACGTGGATGCGGCAGTAGTCATCGATCGAACTCCTCCCCTTCCTTCTCCAGGGCCTTCTGCACGTTCACCAAGAAAGGAAAATTCCTATTCGCCAAAAGGGCACATCTACAGAGCCAGTTACTCGGGCAGGGAGAAAGGCTATGACTTTGAGAACGGAGTGGGCTGTGAAGTGGGAGAGTGGGACTTCAACTATGATGGACAAGCGCACGCGCGCTTGCCTTCCTCCTCCCCACCTTCCTTGCCTGGCTCTCCTGGCCCCGCAACGTTCTCAGGTGCGCATACACCTGCACAGAAACATGCACAGAAACAGATGCTCCTCCCACCTCCCTCGCATCCCCACCGCAGGCTAATGCAGGCTTGTTCATCTCCCACACTCAACCAATTGTCCTCGCCCCGTTCCTCTCACAATTTAACATCTATATTGGATAGTAAGGCTGCAGCTCTCGCACCCATGAAGCAGCTTGCAAGGCTGAAGAATGCCTCGTCGGGATCGTGTGCCAGTGGGCGTTCTCTGGTGCTCCGTTTTGGTGCGGGCGAGTCTATGCTTGCTTGTCCTACGAGGAATGGAGGTGAGGTTCTTTCAATACCGTTCTAATTCTCTGCCATGAAGCGGGAAGCTCTTTATTGAATGAATCTCTATGAGTTTTGGCTGTCTATTCATCATACATAGAACCTAACCAGTGACGTCTCCCGCAGCAGATCCACGCGGCCTACCTCACCCTACCACCAAACCCGATATTTGGTCCGAATGTGGCACGCGGTATGTCTCTGCGATCGTAGTGCCTTTAGGTGAACAAGATGGAGGCGATTTGATGTTTGAGTGAGTCATTCCACATGCCATTTCACAATATGCAAGAATGGATCAGGGAATTGAAATCATAAACACTAACATCCGTTCGCAGCACATCCCCGCATATCTCGCCCGATGGTAGTTTACGAGCACGGCTAGAGGCGAGGTTGGTGAAGACTGAGGAAGGAGGGAAGGAGTGTATTATTTGTTAGTTTGACGCAGGGCGATGAACTTTCTTGGTGTGGTCTGGTGAATATTGTATAGCATCGTACTCAAACATGTGAGACTCTAGGATGGGCGGACGGTGTGCTCGCTGTTAATAGTATATATTTGTTCACATCAACCTACGTCCCGATTCCAGTGCCTCATGTCAGACAGGTGTCTCGTAGACTTCGTAACTTGGCCTGCTCAATGTGAGTGAAGTGGATGAACAAGCAAGCTTTGGACCGCAACTTAGACACAAACTAATATTGATTGATGTGGTACCGTAGTTTCAGGACGGAAAAAGCTATGAACTTCATGAGACACCCATGGTGAAGAACACCTCGAACTTTTGGCGTGGGCCTGGAAATGAGATGGATCAACTTGAAACACGACGTTCGACTTGGACAAGGTACTTGGTGCTCCTGGAGAGATCGATGATCATCCAACATCACGTCTATCTCACCTCTATGTTACAAACCTATTCGGGGAATTTTATAAAAATTTCACGTACTTGCATAGCCGGTCACGTACATAAATCCATGTCTGTAGTCTTGAGGCTGACGCAAAAAAACCCAAGCTAACCTTTGTGCCACTATGCGGGCCCTGCCCCAAGAGAAACGATGGTAAATAAACAGTGAAGGAAAGGTCAAGAGTGCGTGGCACCATCATTTCCGGGTTGGGAGTGTTTTGTGGCAGTGGTATGCTATCCAAAGATAATCGTTGGTACAAGAAATGCTAATGTCAAGGTCAGCGAATGGACGATGGAACAATAAACCACGATTACCCAGCTTGTCTCTACGTTCCCGTACATCTGATAACCATCCCCGTAAATTGCACCTTTTGCGACCGTCAAAACAGTGGAGGTTTTCGTGTTTCAGCACAGACTGGGTCTGTAACTCGAAATCAAAGGAGAAAAATGACTCATGAATGAAAATAGTATCCGGAATGTCATGGTGGTGGTGCGTATTCAGTCTAAGGTGGACTGAATTGTGGATGCAGATTGGTTGACTGCACTCGACAATCGTGCTTTTGAGCCAAGTCTCACGGGATCCCTAAGTTTTGGTGTAAAGAAGTTTTGATGAAACTGCAGAAAATGCAGCTTAGACGTGTTCGTCAGATACCAGCACTCTAGAGACAAAAAGGCCTGTAGGAACGAAATAGACGAATTAAAGAGCATCCTCCATCCACACCTGGTACAGGATGTAGGTATCCATTATTTGCTATGGGCGTAGCTATTTTGACGCGGTCGTGACGAGGAGTCGATTGAGGCTTGGCATAGGGAGACAACGCTTCACACTACTGTCTGAAAATAAACATTAGACATTAGATCAATGGTTACGGCGAGGCAATGCAATACAAATACGAGATGCACACAACATTCCAAAGTAATACGAACACAGAGGACAAGCACTGTAGAATTGGTGAGAGGTGAATACAGCACTTTAGGGCCTGTACGCGAATAGATATTCATACATGGGCGTAGCTATTTTGACGCGGTCCTGCCGCGCCTGCCGCGGTCGTGACGCGCATGTGACGCGGTGTGACGCGACATTGACGCGGCATTGATGAGGCCACTGACGTGCTAATGCAAGAGTTCCTATGTTCTACATTCGACTCACACATCAAGTTGTACGGGTTCATGACGATTCCTTCGTCAATTTTATTCACTATAGGGTCACATACTACTAGCTGTATCAGCTGATGGCTATTTTCTTCGCACTAACGAGCCTTGATGCGGTCACTGACGCGCCAGTATTTCACATCGAGAACCCATACTACTAACTACTTCAGCCAATGACTAGTTTCTTTTCGTCTCTCTCTGGACCCTCTTCGAAGCACGTCGACGTTTAACTGGCGCACATTCTTCAGCTGGCAGCGAAGAGTGACATTTCACGGGTCACCTAAAGCATGTGACGGCCGAGTGGTCTGCACAGAGGCCGGTAGATAGGTAAATATATTACCTGCTCTACTTGTTGAATTTGAGTTCGCAAAGAGCATCAGTGGAACGGCGCACCCGAGCAGTCATAGCAGGGAATAAGGCTCCCAACACCGAGCAGTTGAATATATGTTTGATTAGTTCCTAGAGGATAGTTGAAACAAGTGCACTCCGTATCCTAAATCACTCACAAAAGACATGGTATATATAGATTTCCGATTATCCGATACTAATTCTTCTTTAGACCATAGGAGTTGAGGCTGACGCTCAGGGTGGCGTTTGACGCGGCCTGTGCAGTGTGACGCGGCACTGACGAGGTCTGACGCGGCATGGATGAGGTTTGACGCGACTGTGACGCGACTGTGACGCGGCATTGACGCGGCACAAATTGCTTTGACGCGCCTGTGACGCGGCACCGACGCGGCATGCAAATGAGCCTTGACGCGGCATAGATAAGTGTGCAGGTTTATACCTGTACAAAAGCTGCGAAGATGTTGGGAGAATTTGCCGTGGTATGAGTAGTGCTTGACCCAGCCTGACTGAAGCTTGACATGATGTGGTTGGGGCTTGACATGGTAGTACAGAGTACAGAGGCTGCACCAGACTCGACAAAGTAGAGTCGAGGCTTGGCATAGGGAGATAACACTTCACACTGCTGTCTGAAAATAAACAATAAATCGATGGTTAGAGCTAATGCAATACAGATACGGGATGCACACAACATTCCAAAGTAATACGAACACAGGACAAGCACTGTAAAATTGGTGAGAGGTGAATGCAGCACTCTAGGGCCTGTACGCAGATAGATATTCATATGTTGATGATTTAAAGTGTTTGGAATTCATTTCGAGCGACATAAGATGGTATTTGAGCATGATCTCTACCATAGAATTTGTGACGGTGCCGCGTCACATATGCCGCGTCAGAGGCGCGTCACGACCGCGGCAGGCGCGGCAGGACCGCGTCAATTTCACGTGGCCCTTCATACATTGATGATTCAAAGTGTTTGGGATTAATTTCGAGCGACATAAGAGCATGATCTACCCTGACGGTGCCGCATCACATAAGCCGCGTCAATCTCACCCGTTACGTACTTAAGTAACGAACATCTTGAACATGTCTCAACAATTACAAAGCCTCGATGGTGCAATGTCTAGCATGCAGGTGTGTCCACTGGGGTGTTGTTCGTTTATATCCTTCTCAATTGCTCTTGCGTAGCTTGGTGAAGCCAAGCAAAATGAACAGCGCGATTCTGAACGTACCAAACCGTCCAGACCAAACCGTATTAATATAACCCTTCCACCTCCGCAACATAATGCTCAGATGTACGGTTACTACGTATCTGAGGAGTGGCTTTATGAGACAGCTCGCTCCTTCCTCGCCAAGCTATATCCCGACCTTTGCGAAACCAAGGCTAGGACCAACGCCAGAGCAAACCCTAGCTACAGCTTCAGAAAGAACTTCCACATTCAATCTCTGTCAACGGCTCATGCAATCCTACCTCCCGGACAGGTAGTTCCAGCGGAATGCATAGTCGATGGTTTTGTTTTCGTGTTGTACATCTTCAATGACCAGCCGGACAGTTATTATCGGCGCCCTACTCAGAAACAGCTCGATGAACTCACTAGGTTCATGGGCAGAGAGCCGCAGTGGTGGGTAGGCACTGTACCAGCAACGTTCTACGGATGAATTAGCTCGAGTGTGTCTACTGGTACCGTCGTAGTCGTTCCCACCGTCAGTCACGCGCAGCAGTTAAGCGCCAATGTTGCGCAGCCATCTGTGTAGCCCGCAGCCTTTATCACTGTATAATAACTTTGGTTCTCTTCAACGTGTCGAGTCACAGCGCCAAGATGGTCTTGCTCGACAAATACCTCGATGAAACTGACGATGAAGTTGACTTACCTCCCTCTTATGACACCATCACCACTGTTTCCACCGTCATAGATGAGAAACCTCGTCCTTCACCAGCACCTTCACCAGCACCTACCCGTCCTACAGCTTCATCATCATCCTCAACGTGGTTCTCCCTCCTTCCAAATGCTCGCGCAAAACAAGCACGACAAACCGTCATCTCCCTCATCCGCGATCTCGTTGCAACATCTACCACCGATAACTCTGCTGCTACCCCAATCCTAGCCTCATGCGCGTCTGCCCTATCTCCCTCATCCTTCTCCGCGCTCCTCCAACAACCCACCTTTGAAGGACACACTCCAATCTACTGGGCCATTCTCAACCGCCATGCCTATATCCTCCCTGATATGCTCCAATATGCAGGTCCGCTCAGCAATGCCTGTGTTGCAGACATCCGTCTTGCCTGTCTTGCGAGTGGCGATCAGCTATTGTTTGGGAAGCTTCGTAGGGGAGAGTTGCCATTTATAATTACTCTCAGAGCAGGTGAACACGCTGTTCTATCTTCTGTGTTGTTGACCTGAGCCACAAGATCTAGATGCCCTCGTTCTAGGCTCTACATCCGCAGATGAGATCGACGTCCGCGAGGTCGATGGTGAAGCTGCCTTTAGCGCATCTATGAAAATCCGTCTCTGGCAAAAACGAATGCGTGTCGCTGGTGTGGTAGGTGTAGAGTTCATTGCACGAGGTGAGTGTCCTCTCATTTCCTTTCTCGTCGTACTCATACCTTTTGTAGGACGTATATGGTCGCTCACTTTCTTCTCTTCTCCCTCCCCTTCTCCCTCCTCTAGCTCTCTTTCTACTCGTGCCGGAAGTGGACCCTGGCAAGTTGCACTCGGTCTCATGGAGCACAGCCCGCCTACATTTGTAGATGGAAGACTTGTTATCGAGACCTTTAGTCCTCTTTCATCATCAATACCAGACTCACTGTCCTCTGAATCGTCTTTACCCACCCACCAAAGCTACCCACCCCTTCCTTCAACACCAGTACCTACTTCCCCTACGCAAGTAAAACCGCCTGTGGTGATACGACTCAAATCTACAAATCAGCTTGCCCATCGTACGTCGGATGGGTCTGTATTTAGCGTGTTGGAGCTTGGGCGGGGCGGTCCTAGGTGGGTCTCGTTCTTGTGAGATGTGTTGTGTTGGCTGATGCGTTCTTCATGCGCCACGATATTCATTCTCTCCCTGCACCATTCATTCACCCTATGATATCTACGCCCAGCTCACAAAAACCCTGCAAACCTCCACAATCAGCTGCGTGGTCTGAAGAAGGAACGCAATACACGAATTCATTGATTGGTGTATTGAGCGATGATCTTGGGTGGGAGTGAGTGTTTTTGGTTTTGACTTCTCTATTTCGTCCTTCTCCGCTGTCTTACCATTTCGTTTATATTCGCCCGTCATATAATTCGTTCTTCCTCCTTTCTTATCTACATCGTTCCTCCCTTGCTCCATCCTATTCCATCTGCCTATCCCCACCAACCAATGCTAACAACCCCTTCCCTACAGCAACACACCCTACCTCGCACCCGACGGCACCCTCCACGCACGCCTGGATGCAAGGCTTGAGAAAGCTGAGGGTGGGAGCTGTATCATTTGTTAGCGGTTGTACGAGGTGTGCTGGTGCTGATTTATAAGGAACGCGTTGGGGTTGTTTGTGAGGGGAGTTCCTCCTCTAGCATGCGATGCGTGTCCTATTCAAGTTATCTACTATGAGTAGAGTCTTGATTGGCACCGATGTGGAGCTGATTGGCACTCATTGGTTAGTGTGTCTTCCATACATATCCGTTCTCCCCACGTCCTGAGTGCATTTGAGGTAGTTGTGTGAATGTTGTTGTCTCCGCTATTTCAGATGTATGAAGGAACGGGGGAGCGATGCTTACAGGAAGCGTGCCATTATTTTCTTTGTCGCGATACATAGAGTCGTTATCGATGTGTCGAGTCTTTTCATACTGCCGTCAGTGATGTGCAGCAAGTAACCTTCCCATATCTGAGTTTGAGATTTCGAAGTCAAGTGTATGTTAGGGAAGAATGTTGATTTGATCCAATTTGTACGGTACGAAACTTATGACACCATTTCCTACATTGATATCGAGCGAGTGAGACGTAAGTTTTTGAACGCGAATGCGGGTGCTCCAAGTTTCGATATCAATCTGTCAACGTGAAATTCCTCGACTCGCTCCGCCCGTCCCGTATCTTCGCAGTATCACCTCCCCTCGTGTGCTTGAGAAATCGATGACTTCACTCAAGGGGTCGCATGGATCAATCAAACGCACGAGGGAGAGCAAGGGTTTTATTTCGCTCGAGGTTGGGTTTGTTGATTTGTGTCAGTGTTTCCACCGCCAGTGGTGAGCCAAAAGCAAGCCGTGTGAAGCCTATGGGCTAGCCTGAGTCTGCCGCCAGTGGCTGTATTTTGACCTCGGCGGAAACCTCGAAATAGAAGGTAGCTCACATAGCACAGCTACCTTAGATAGAAGTCTTATCGAGAATCTGAGTCGACATAATAATATATCAACTACTCTGTCTTGCCCCACCCTCGATAATGAGCAACGCAAAACAAAAAGATTGGTGGTGGGCATATTTTGACACTCACCCAGACCTCCAGAAGAAACTCCCCGCAGCCTATGCAAATGAAAAAGAGAGACGGCCGAAAGTAATGTGCAAGGCGTGCAAAATCAATAGAATAGTTGACGAGCAACAGACGGATCGCGAGAGCCAGCGCCAAGGACTTAGGAATGATATTCGGACGCAGGATCAGATCATCACATACTGTGAGTTTTTGGTTTCAGCTTTGTTTTGAATAGTAATGCTGAAATCACTGTATTTCAGTGTGGTCCGAGTCACGATCAGAGAGTCTTACCAAGGATCGAAGTTGTCCATGGATACATGGACGTGCTGATGCGATGGTCCCTCACCTTAATAGCTGTCAGAAGCAGCCGCAGGATGTCCGTATGCAAGCGCACGCTTTGTGCATCGAGAGAGGTTGGATTAGAGGGCCAAAACCACAAGTTAGTTTGAATATACCACAGTTCTCCGGTGTTGGTGTTGGTCTACCTCAGCCTGCATATTCACAACCATCATTCCCTAGTAACTCGACATCATCAACCTCTTGTGCCAGCGCTCAGAATTTCTTACTCCCTCCTACATTTCCAATTCAGCCATCTACGTTGAGTCCTGCAGGAGATATGCAACGATTACCTTCCCCACTTCTATTTGCAGGTTCCCCGGGCCCAGATACCTTGGGTGGGTTCCATGGACTCGGAGACTTAACTGATCCATCTTCACGATCTCAGTCACCATCACTAGTATCACTACCCACTGTCTCGACCATCCAATCTCGTACTGGTAGTCCCGCATTGGGTGAATTATCACGGCTGTCATCAAAGTGGATACGAGTCTTATCTCAGACTCGGAGCTCGACGCCTGACATGTCTGCTGTTGTTGGAGGTACTTCATCACGACTCCAGTGGACACCAGCATTCCAGGAGCGCTTTGAGACTCACATGGCAAACATCACTGCGTCATGTGGGTTATCACTCAATTGGATTGAAAACCAGGCTGTTCGTAATTTTATAAATGAATTTTTTCCCCTCGCAAATCCAATCTCAAGCTACCAACTGGCAAATCGTGTCATTCCACGAGAGGTTGAGAAGTTTCGTCAAGCTGCAAAGAACCGTTGTCATGGAAGTCATTCAACACTCCAGACGGATGGTTGGACAGGTATAAATTTCCGCTACCTGTTGGCATTCATGATCACAACCTCGAACCGAGAGGCAAGTTAGATTTTCAGCAACTTCTTGCTGCTTTTTGATTTAAATTACTAGATTCACACTGTTCGAGTAGTAGATGTCTCTTCTCAGCGGAAAACTGCACAGCACCTCAAGGATCTTCTAGTTAGTGTTATTGAAGAAGTTCAAGTAACCTGGAAGACGACTATTGTTGCTGTCACATCAGATGCATCAGGGGAGTCTCGAGCAGCTCGGAAACGACTCATTGAAGAGTTTCCACGGTTGGTATCAGCTGATTGCTACGCTCACCAGGTATTTGTATCTCAGTACTAGAAACCTTGTATAATACTCATTAATAGTACTCTCCGAAGATCAATCTTGTTGTTGGTGACTATTTCAAGTCATCTGGGGCAGAAGTTTACCTAGGATATTCCAAGAAAGCATCTGAACTCATTACTTGGCTTCGAAGCAAGACACTTGTCCTAGCAGCATTGAGAGATATCCAACATGCTCTCAATTCAACCAACACATCCCAACCTTGCCGTGTCCTCACTGTAATACGTGCTGTTTTAACCCGATGGACCTCTCATTACCTTGCTTTCAGACGACTTCTTGATCTTAAATTTGCACTTGACTTTCTCATTAGGCAGGAGAAAGACCTTGGCCAGGATTCAAAAATAGTGACAGGTGATGCTGCTGCACGAAGGAAGGCAGCAGAGATGCTTAAATTGATTGAAGATCCTGTGATGTGGAGTATTCTGACCCAGTAATACATCATACACTTTCACTGCATGTCGGGCTAATTGAGATATTATTCTAGGATGGTTGTTCACCTGCAGCCGCTATCATTAGTGATCAACTTTGCACAGGCTGCACATTGCCGTCTCGATGAAGTTCTGATCATTTTTGGCTTTCTAATTTCAAGATATCTCGATTTACAAGGGAAGGTTACATCAGTTGAAGAGAAAACTATGATCCAGGCTATCATTGATTCTCTCGAAAAACGCTGGAGCAAATGTGACCAAGATGTATTTTTAGCAGCGGTCATTTTAAACCCACTCTATCGGATCAAGCCCTTTGCCCGCATTCGAAAATTCACCAATGCAGGTGTAATAGCCCTGCTTGTCAAGTTGTGGGATCGATTTTACTCAAACATACCCCATGAACTATTTCGAAAGGAAGTCCTGGAGTATCTAGAAGGACATGGTGATTACGGTGAGGAATTTGTCAATTGGGTGGACCTGGTTCGGACTTCTGCTCAGGCAGAGGTATGTTAATAATAATATTCTTAAATCCTTCATTCACTGACTAGTTGCTTGTGGGTTCAACAGCATGCACGTCCCGATCCACTCAAGATGTATGAGGGCATACAGTTTCAAGACACTGAGCCAACACCGCTGCAAAAATTTGCCCACCGCATCTTTTCGATCTGCGCAAACTCTGCCTCTTGCGAACACCTTTTCAGTCTCTTCGGTGCCACACTCACAAAACTCCGCTCACGTCTTGGTCTTAAAAACCTAATAAACTTGGCTGAATTGCGTCTACACCTACGGGATGAATATATGCGAATGGGAGACAACAAGAGCCGCCTCCATCGTCCAAGGAAAATCATCCCTGACCCACCCCATCCTCCATCAACCACACCAAGTCTCGAGCCCCCTATAGACCCTGCTCTTGATGATCCTTCATTATCTGAGCAGCTGGATGATGAAGAGAATGATGATCACTCACTGGGTAGTATTGCGTCTGTCCTTGCACAGCGCTCCATTGACGATGACGACACTATGGAGTATGGGTCCGTCTTTGACAAAGTGCCCCTTCAACAACTCTTCCAATTTGCGGATGAAAGCTGGGTCAAATTGATTGAAGGATTCGGGATGAGGTCACTTGAAGATGAGCTTGAATTTTACGAGCTGGTCGACATGGATGCAGAAGGTGACGATGACGAACAAACGTTCGACGACATGATGAGTAGTACGATATAACATAAGCCCCATTTATCTGTAGCCAATAATATTGCGTCCTTCAGCTTACTAAGCAGCATTAGACTACCTGGGAAAAGCCAACCGCCGCCGTACCGCCAATGGCTGAGCCAAATCACATTTCCCGGCTGGTCAGTGGCTAGCCACTGTCACTCAAAACACTGCCTTAGATTGCTGCAATTGCACTGCACTAAACTATAGTCTGTATAGTGGTGAATGAACGTTTCAATGGTGACTCGCGAGGGACCTCAGCGCTCAGCGTCAGTACTAGTTGCTTACACCTAACAATGACATCTTGCTTGTACATAGTATAGAGATCTAGGGCCTATGCCGTACTAATCTTTAACGACTCCAATTAGAAACTCCTGCTAGCTAGTGTGGTCGACTTCTGCAGGGGAGTTTCTACGAATAACGCAAACGTACTCGTGCCTTGCCATGTTTATAGGATCATCACACTGTGGTCGGTGCCAGAGCGCTCTTGCATAATCACACAATGATTTAATGCCCTTTCCCAAGAAACTTTCGACGCCACCCGCCAACAAACGATACACGATTTTCATAGAGGGTCGAGGACCTATGTCAAACATAGCCCTATTCGACTTCTGATATGTTAGTCTTCAGGGACTTAAAGGCACAACTGCTTCTATATACGAGGGTCGCCCCATCCTATTCGCACGATGCTCCGTGTCTGACGTGCGGCCACCATCAAGGGAAACAGAGTCATCATTTGCAATCGCGCATGGCATGACGAACGGTCAAGCCTTAAAGTTCCCCAACCTCTAGTATCTACCCTGTCTATGTAGCATTGGAACAAGCTGGTCTTTGCAGAGGATGAGATTCCACGGTGAGGATTGGGGATTGCGCCAGTGGAGATAGGACCACATAGCAAATGATGGACCAAAAGGAAAATTGGGTGCGACTACTCAAGCTCACTTGTACGTCAAACCCTGAAACTTTCCTGAACACTGAAGGTTTGATTGATGTAAAGGGAACAGTATGATCAATGGTGGATGATCCACGAGTAACAAAAGCGCAGGCGTCATAGACTATTTGGAAGAACAACCTACTGAGCAGCAACTCTCATCCTGGATCAGGCCTTGCGCATCATACGCAGGCTCATCAGCAACATGTAACGACACCGCCAGTTACCACCAATACAAATCATCCAGGTGTGATTACTGCTAGCCGGGGCTCGCTCATTTTTACGGCATTGTAGTGTGTACAATTTATATTCAATTTGTGTTGAAATGTTTTCAACGTTTCATTCTAAGGCATTAAATTTCAAATAAGTTGGCAAACTGAGCCGCGCCACGTTTTTCCAATATTAGTAGTACCCTGTAGTACCAGATTATAAGTAAGTAGATGCAGTCTACCTTGACTTGTCTTGTATAACCTCCCTCCAGTGCAGTGTTACTAAGCCACCTTCCTCCCAACCTTCAGCAATGAGCGAGATATCTGCGTTTACAATTCAGTTCATAGGTAGGAGCAGCATTGTCATTTGTGCTTTGATTCCCTGTAAACTGAGTATATGTTGTCTTTCAAACTCTTAGGGTCGACCATCTCTTTTGTGTCAGTCTGTCCCGGCTGCCGAACGCATTCGACATCCACTTAAATAGTTCTGATAGGCAACTAGGTGTTGTTGCTGCCCAGAGCTTCTGTTATTATCGAGCCTTCCCTCGCGATAAACCACTGTTCAAGTATCTCGTGAGTACATGACGGTATCACTTATATCCTCTAACTGAAGACTTTAAGGTTGTCACTGTCTTGTTCGTTTTATACCATACCTATCATTTGCATTGTTTAACTATTATCCAGGATTCTCAATATCACCGGGACGCTATTAACCAGTTTCATGTACTGGTCGTTCTTTTCCAATTGTTTTCGAAGTACATCCCCGAGGTGTCAAGCATGGTGAGTTGCCTCACGTACATAACCATGGCATCTCCTGGTTTCAACGCAGTTGCAGGAGCACGGCGGTGAGCAAGATGCCTTTACTCTCAGATCGAGCATACCCAACCTGAACTCGACCTACGGCAGGCGATGATCCTTCTCTTTGTGAATGTGAGATTCAAATACGTCCTCTGCATCATTTATCTAATGTTCTTTCCAGTTTACTTTACCATTCATCGTGCAAAGGTTACCACGCTGATTGCCATTGCGGGTGATGCTGACCTCTTGGCGCCGCAGTTTTTATTGTCACCATGTATGGATAAGTACGTCATCATGCGTTACTTGTATGTGCATCTGTGATTCAACTGTGTACACAGTCAGCGGCAAAAACATCTACGTCACCATACCGATAGTAGGTGTTCCTTCGCATTAACGAGATCAATGTCCTGACGTCGGTGAGCAACAGATTTTATTTGCAGCTTCGTCTTATGGTGAGTTTCATTGTGCACTACATCTCAGTTGTGCTCTCAGACTTGTTTATGATAGTGCTCGGTTTGTGTTAGTCTGCTGATAGTGCTCACTTTGTGCATGTGACTGACGGTTCTCTTTTGCATTCAGTATCTATTCCACCGCAGTAAGTTTTTTTCTCGATAATGCTTGAAGAACATAGTTCAACGACATATCTAGGCATGTCGGGGCTTTCTCGAACGTCGGAGTACGTCGGAGTATTTCCCTGAATCCTTTCCTGACATCGTTTTGGTAGATACTCAAAGTCTCTGTCGCAAGAGCACTTGAGACCGTTTTATGTGACTCAATGATCAGTCTATCCATTTACTTTTACCTACGCTCTGGAAGATCTGGTGTCCGCCGGTGCGTTGATATGCTGCAACCTAACCGTTAAAGTATTCACCTATGTGATGTAGCACGGATACCCGTATCCAGAGCATAACCAGGAATTTTACCAGCATGGGCTGTCTTGTGTGGCAAGTCTTGTACTGCTTTGATGCGACCATCACTAAGAACCTTATTTCGTGACATAACAGTTTGTTGGCTGCCAGCATATGCATCTTGGTACGCAGCACGATCTATGCAAAACTTCTTAACTAAATGACAATGTCCAGTACTGGACAAACTCGTCTGTTGCCATCGCAGGTGTAGCCACGGTTCTCAGAAGCTGTGAGTGATGTCTTCTCCTGAGTTACCAACGTTCGAGATGGCATGCATCAAATAGCATATGCAAATTCGTTACTGTCCATGTAGGTAAAACTACGAGCCGATCATCCACATTAACTCATGACACAACTACTAGACTCAACGCCAGAAAGCCACCCGATAGGCTTCCAATGGAAATTGAACTTCCAACAATTTCAGTGCATATTTCGACATGAAGCGGCTATCATGCGCGCGTCGAGTTCTATATCTTTGTGTCCTTGTTAATGTAATAGCCCAACACTAAGAACATGAGCCATCTTCTTGTGTTCATCGCATGCAACGCAAGTCAGTGGAACACCACATCTACTGCCAGTAGATCCGGCACCTCCTATGGCCAGCTGTCGGATAGAGACCTCAGATGTTTACATCACTCCGTCAACATTAATGTTGTATAATCATCATTCAGCTTTCCCCAACAAGTTGCTGCTCATGTCCCTCAATCGTTTCGATTGAAGGTCGTCTGATATCCACGGGTCGTGGATATAAGATCGTAGTAGAATACTGCAAGCTCACAGAACCCGTAGCGGAGCCGAAGTAATGGATAGAAACTGGTTTGGTTTCATATATAAGTACAATATCATAAGGCCATGTGCTAGTAGCTAGTCTGACTGTCTGAGTCATCATCAGAATTGAGCCAAGGTGGAACACAAAAGCGGAACACAGACTGTACTTTCACCATATACATATTACACTCCAATTCAGAAAATATCCAGATTCCTAATGGATACGAGAGCGTTCTGAAAGACTGCAAGGGAAACACCATAACGATGCTAAAACAATAAAACTGTTAGCGACGGGAGGGTGGGATTAGACAAGGAATATTAATGCAATTTCTGAGCAATTTGGGATATGAATTGGGGAGTGAAGTTGATTAGTTTGCCTTGGCAGAAGAGAATTCCAGGTCACGATAAGTCGGCTCGACTCTCCTAGCGAATTCAGGTGATCCGTAGCTACATATAATAGGTGAATGTGCAAGTCTTGGACTCTTGGTACAGCATCGACAAAAGAGCAGACCGCGTGCATGGCCGGTCATTGCCTTATATGGCTTACAAACCCTGAGCAGACTGGTAGATGGTATGTGTTAGATTGTACCACATATGCAAGTAGTAACACACATGTTTGAAATGTAAAGCTTGTACCGGAAGTGTGTGAAGCTTGTACGGTAACAGACAGATGTGTGGAGGTATGCATGGAAATGTAGCGTGTACACAAGTCTTAGCGGACGTGTACAAAATGTAAGGCTCGTGCACGAAGTGGGTCAAGCTTGCAAAGTAACTAACAGAAGAGTGGAGGTATCCATGAGATTGTATTTTGCGTACAAGTTCTAGCAGGCGTGTGCAAAGTGTAAGGCTCGTGCACGAAGTGCGCGAACCTTGCAAAGTAACTGACAGAAGTGTGAAGGTATGTATGAGATTGTAGCTCGTATGCTAGTCGTAGCAGACATGTGCAAATTGAAAACTCGTACAAGAAATGTGCATAGGTTGTCTAACAATTGACAGAAGTGTGAACGTATATGTGAGATTGTAGCCTGTATACCTAGTCATAGCAGACAGGTGCAGAATGAAAACTCGTACAAGAAATGTGCATAGGTTGTCTAACAATTGACAGAAGTGTGAACGTATACATGAGGTTGTAGCCTATATGCCTAGTCATAGCAGACAGGTGCAAAATGAAAACTCGTACAAGAAATGTGCATAGGTTGTATAACGATTGACAGAAGCACCGTATGTATGTACCATATGCACGATCAAAGGTGTGTGAAGAGATTGGAAGGCATCTGTCATTGTAATGACAACTCCACCATCAGCAGTAGTGAAGCAAATGACCGGTGACGCCAACACGATCAACGGGTATACGATTGATGACAAAATATACGTCCAATTATGCATTAAGTCAAAACTCATCAAATCCTTCTAGTTCCTCATCACTGTTTTCACCATCCTCCGCACCAAGCTCATCATCCACAACATCATCATCATCCTCGTCGACGTCCTCGTTCTCGCCTGCTTGCTCACCATCCTCGTCATCCTCACCCTCTTCTCTTTGCTCAATTCCGGAGTAACCAAAGTCGTCATACTCCAGCTCATCATTCCCCAGCTCTAGGACATTGCTAGTAGTAGCCTGCGTAGTGGAGGAGCTGATGCCAGGTTCGTCAATCTCGTCATCATCATTCCCGATACCTCCACTGTCCGGTCCAATATCATCGAGCAGATCACGATCATTGAGGAAGCACTGTGTCGCTTCGCGAGTTGTTCGATGTCCTATGCCACCACCACGAAATCTCATGAACATATCGCGATCAACAAAACTAGTCATATGTTAGGGATGAAACTTCATTTATGTATTGCAATGAGACTCACACATTGACATAGTAGTAGATCCAGTCTTCGTCGTTCTCGCTCGGATGTCGTATAATAGATGGTGGTAGTAAGTCTGTCGTGTGACCTTTCGCGAAGGCAGGTATCAGGTGGGCTCCACGAATGATTTGTTTTGGGTTGATAAATCCAAATGCTCCAGGGTCACAGCTTGGAATGAAGCCAACCCGATGCAGCCGTTTTGCTCGCCAGCCTGCTCGATGGTCGAGATCACGACCAAACCAACGCACCCACACAAAATCAATCTGCTTTGACTCATGCGATGATGTGCCCGCGGCAGTGTCATTGAAAACGACAAATGTGTGAAATACACCAATGATCCGAGCGTACCAGTAAGGATGTACATCAACCTCGTCGTTTTCGTGGGACAGGACCATGATATCAGCATGAACGCGGGGGTTGAGAGAGTCCTGTGCTCGTCGCAGATCATATGTGGTGTAGTTAACACGAAGTATTTTATGTCGATAGATTCGGTCATTGATAAAGACGAGGCGACTACGTTCAGCGGGTGTGAAAGAAATTTCGTCGCCATCATAGTCGTGTCCTCTTAATCGCGAGATGATGTGGTCCTTGAGTCGAGGAAGAAAGTCCTGATCATTCTAGTGAGTGCCGCTCAGAGATGATGTCAAGTAAGGAAAGACTCACTGTAAAGGCAGGATCATTCGCATTCTTTCTGAGCCACTGAGGAATATTCAGGAAGTATCGCACTCTGGTAGAAATGTGGTAATGTGCACAAGGGTCAGTGAAAGGGAGCTGTTCAGAGTCCTCGAAGCGTAATGATGGAGCATCGGAAGAAATAGGTTTCCACATCCGATGTTTTCCTTTGCCTTTTTTATGGTCAGTTGATCTATCCCTTGCCGATGGTGCATGCTCTGCCATCCGGAATAGGATCTTCTCGCGACGTTGTTGCTTCGCGATGCCAGAAGTGAATTGTGACTTGCCGACTCTTGGGTAGAAGCGTTTTACACGCCTATGTTCAAGCTCACCCTGACATAGATTAGTACAACAAAAACAATCGCGAGAATCTGTCACTTACCAGCATAGTTGAGTAGTTGTCAGTAGTACCAAATCGCCGGATTGTATTGACATAGTCACCGAGTGCATGAAGTTTATATGTTCGAAGATTGAAACGCCTGCGGCGTTTTGAAGGTTCCTCACGAATGTTACTGTTGGATCGCCCCTGTGCTGCTTTGCGTGCATTACGACGTCCACGAGCAGCCTCTTCACTGGGCAGATCGTATGTATCGTACTCCTTCTCTGTTGCATTGACAAAGCGGCGTAAAATTTTGCCGATTCGGGTTGTTGACGAGTCGAGGAAGGACAATGTAGAGTCAGTGTGGATGCGTAGCTTAGCCAGTCCTTGCCAAGTGGCAAGCTCGAATAGAAGATCGAGTACGAGAACATTGATTGTTGCCGGAAGAAGGTCCTCAAAAACGGGAATGGAACACTAGTAGTACGAGAAATTAGATGATGTCAATCAAATATTTAGTACGACTAAACACTCACTTGCAAAAGGTCCTCAAAATCGCGTGCAGCAAGCTTCTTCATTCCAGATGCGTTGTTGCTGAACTTTCGGATGGTACCTCGACCGAAGGTTGGGATTTGCCGATACCTTCTGATAGTATGAGTAATAGATCTATTCCACAACAAAAGCTACTCACCGTTTGTTCAATGACTGAATGGTGTCGTTGCCATGCGCATAGAGCACTCGCAGGAGATGTATGAACACTGCCTTCCAAACTCCGAGCTCGAACTCATGAAGTAAATCAGGAACAAACATCGAGTAAAAGTTGAAGCCGAAGCGAGAAAGTCGAGTCGAAAACGCATTCTAAATCACTTTGTTAAGTGAAAATAAATCGCATAGTACAAGATATAAACACACCACCGTTGGAACAAGGGATTGCGGAGCAAGCATTCGCTTAACATACACACTGGTGATATTCCTACCTTGAACATATAGCCACTTGCAAACTAGCTTGATGATGCTCCAGACTCCGTTCCCGTCTTGACGAATTTCGTTCTCGCGCCAACGTCGGTCCGCTTTTGTCCCAATGCTTCCGATTTGTATCTTTGGAGTCAGGCATCTAGGACACGGACATTGTGAAAGGAATTTAATCGATGCAAGAAGAGTTCTACAGCACAAATTAATCAATATGCGAACCACGAAGATAACATTTTGACGGACTTCTCAGGATAATCGGCTGAATATGTAAAAAATCGAGGAAATATCCTGCGAGAAACACCGTCGAGGAACTCTATTACGATACCAAATTCGTACGCGTGCATGAACTCGTCGTCCATGAGGAGAAGCCAGATGGCATGCATGAGCTCATGCCGACAGAATGTGAGGATTTCGGAAGTAGCCGGTTTATCGAAACAAACCTTATAGAAATCTTGAAGGGCATCGGAAAGCTTCGAATCCATGAACCATTAGAACAGGATATCAAGTGCAATAGGTATATCATGATCGTACCTTGGGAATGTAAGCAAGATGGTGCGCAGCAAAAGCTGACGGCCTTCCTCGCACATACTTGGACTGGTTGCCGAGAAACAGATAAATGGGCCATAGGGAAGCTGTTCCGAAACTTGCCAAGTGAGTAGAGTCAGACCACAGCATAACAGCTGCAACCACTGTCTCAAGTGTGCAGCCGCCTTCCCGTGGCTGTGAACGGATTCGGTCATGCTCCTCAAGCATTGCAGGTGAGTTGTAAATTTCACCATAGACACGTTCAGGTGGCTCGTCATCCGATGGCTGATAGAACAGCTTGAACGGGGTAAGGTGAAATCGTTCAGCGGCAGTTTCACGGAATGCTGCCTTAATGACTTCAAGTGGTCGCCGGTAAAAAAGGCCAGGAACCTCAAATTCTGGGGCGTTAGACTCCGAATCGTGCGTGACTCCATCAGCAGGGAGGCGGATCTTGACTGTCGTTTCCTTCCATTCATCTCCTGCGCAGAACGAAGATCGTATATCTAGAAAATCGCCTTGATAACCATCCAGGCGGCTAACCTCTTTCACAACATGGAAGTTCACAAGGTGGGATTTATCAAAATCGTCTGCGAGAATAACGTCTTTGACAAGACGTTCTAACTCTGTAAGTGATTTCATACTTGAACCACCATAAAACCACCGCATGAGTCGAAAAGTCGTTGCATTTAGGAATGGTGTGAAAAATTGCGTCTGGTCAGATTGAATCGACTTGCCAAACCCAGACCACCAAGGCCGAGTCTCTGCGCTGTCCTGACTCTTGGTGAATGTAGGTGCATCGGAGATATATGCAACCGAGGTAAGATCATCAGGATTGAATGATGGAATTGAGTGGTCGTATTCTCGGTAAATACCATAATGATCGCGCGTTGTTGTGATAGTAATGGAGTGGTCAGAGTCAGACTGGTTGGGCTCTGGATCATGAGCTGGTACTGCGGCCGCCGCATCATTCGGGGCCGATGGAAATACGACAATTGGTATCGGAGGGAGATCATCACGAAATCTCTTTGGCAGACGTCGACGACGGTTCGGTAACCCTGAAGAGCGATACACAGGGGGTGATGGAGATCTATGAATCTTTTAAAATTGTCAGAATAAATGTACATAAAGGGACACGGAATAGTGTAACTCACAAGGTTATCTGTATCACTCAGATCAACAACTGCATTATCACGAATTTCTTCACGAGCCCTGATGGCAGCTTCCTCTTCTTGTTGACGACGGACTTTGGCAACTTTCTGGGCTTCATGATCACGCCGTCGCTTTGCTAGAGACGTCACTGTTGCCTCTGTGAGCTTGGCTGCACATGAGCACTTATGAGTGGTAAGTCCTCCACGTGTCTCAAATTCCCTTTGACAGCCTCGGCATGTAAGAGCCATCAGAAGGAATAAAATGGTGAAGAAGAAGACATGAGATGTTGCCTGCATTGACTGCGGCGCACACTAGCCGCGACGATGGACTCAAGAGGCGTGCGACGGCAAAATCCGAAACACTGACTAACGATGCTCACGCCCCAAGACTCCATCGGAAATTTCCGAAAGCGGTTGCAATAATTTAATAGGGGCACTCAAAAGGGGTCGAGTGTTAGGGGTCACAAAACCATGCCAGGGGTAGTGTAAGTAGGTAAGACTGTCATCCCTTAACAGTTACAGAATAGAGGATGGATAAGATGAATATATAAGAGGTAAGTAGTAGACAAGAGAAGCTACAGAGGGCGGTAAGTAGATGAGAGAAGCCACAGAGGGTGGGTAAGTAGACAAGAGAAGCTACAGAGGGCAGGTAAGTAGATGAGAGAAGCCACAGAGGGCGGGTAAGTAGATGAGAGAAGCTACAGAGGGCGGGTAAGTAGACGAGAGAAGCCATAGAGGGTGGGTAAGTAGACGAGAGAAGCCACAGAGGATGGATAAGATATATAAGGGGGTAAGTAGATGAGAGAAGCCACAGAGGGCTGGTCGAATATACAGCGCTGGCAAGTAGATGGGGGGAGCCACAGAAGATGGATAGAATATATAAGAGAGTAAGTAGACAAGAGAAGCCACAGAGGATGGATAAGATATATAAGGGGGTAAGTAGACGAGAGAAGCCACAGAGGATGGATAAGATATATAAGAGAGTAAGTAGACGAGAGAAGCCACAGAGGATGGATAAGATATATAAGGGGGTAAGTAGACGAGAGAAGCCACAGAGGGCTGGTCAAATATACAGCGCTGGCAAGTAGATGGGGGGAGCCACAGAAGATGGATAAGATATATAAGAGAGTGAGTAGATGAGAGAAGCCACAGAGGATGGATAAGATGAATATAGAAAGGTAAGTACAAGAGAAGGCCACATAGGATGGAATAAGATATATAGAGAGTAATAGACGAGAGAAGCCCAGATGGATAAGATATATAGGGTAGTAGATGAGAGAAGCCACAGAGATGGATAAGATATATAAGGGGGTAAGGTAGACGAGAGAAGCCAACAGAGGGCTGGTCGAATATACAGTGCTGGCAAGTAGATGGGGAGCCACAGAAGATGGAGAGGATATATAGAGAGTGAGTGAGGAGAGAAGCCGAGAGGATGGATAAAGGTGAATATATAAGAGAGAAGTTATAGCAAGAGAAGCCACCGAGGATGGATAAATATATAAGGGGGTAAGTAGACGAGAGAAGCCACGGGGCTGGGTCGAAATATAGTGCTGGCCAAGTAGATGGTGGGACAAGAAGATGGATAAGATATATAAGAGAGTGAGTAGATGAGAGAAGCCACAGAGATGGATAAGATGAATATATAAGAGGATAAGTAGACAAGAGAAGCCACAGAGGATGGATAAGATATATAAGAGAGTAAGTAGACAAAAGAAGCCACAGAGGATGAATAAGATATATAAGAGAGTAAGTAGATGAGAGAAGCCACAGAGGATGGATAAGATGAATATATAAGAGGGTAAGTAGACGAGAGAAGCCACAGAGGATGTATAAGATATATAAGAGAGTAAGTAGATGAGAGAAACCACAGAGGGCTGGTGGAATATACGGTGCTGGTTGTTGCCAGTGTGCTCTAAGACCTCCATTGGGGACCACCCCTTTATCAAAGTTAGGACACAAAAGCTGCCTGAACCTCAAAAATCTAGAAGAAAATGAGTGAATTCATAAGGAAAATGAGGATGAAAATTATGAGTTTTTCATACCAAATATCTGGGCATTTCATGCAGCCTACATAGCAAAGGATGAATGAAGGTATTCAGCCAGTAAAACCTCAGGCTAGGAAGAGCCACAATCATCAGTGTTTTGTGTGGCCTACATAGTGAAGGACAAATGAAGGTATCCAGCCAGTGAAACCTCAGACTAGGAAGAGCCACTGTCAGTGTGAAGTGTTAAGACCATATCTGCACTAGTGCTCACCTCAGTATTCCCTGTAGGATAGTGAAACTAAGAGATGAGTCTCAGTGTTGTAGACAGAACCACTATAATATTAATAATACCTAAGAGACAAGTCTATAGAGGAAACAATATAAGTAAGAGACAGCGAGTAGAGAAATAAGAGACTATACCTCAGCATTGTAGACAGAACTGCTGAGGTAAAAATAAAGCGACACATTGTGAATATATAGTATAGTACAGAGTCTGAGAAGACAAACAAGAGAAAAGAATACATAGTTGAAGTTGGATGTCAACACACCCCCTCAATGAGACATAGGAGATGGGAGTGGAGGTAGATGAGAAGGAGATAGGAGTGGAGGTAGATAATGGGGTGCAGGAGACGGGAGTGGAGGTAGATGAGGAGGAGATAGGAGTGGAGGTAGATGATGGGGTGTAGGAGACTGGAGTGGAGGTAGATGATGGGGTGTAGGAGACTGGAGTGGAGGTAGATGATGGGGTGTAGGAGACTGGAGTGGAGGTAGACAATGGGGTGTAGGAGACGGGAGTGGAGGTAGATGATGGGGTGTAGGAGACGGGAGTGGAGGTAGATGATGGGGTGTAGGAGATGGGAGTGGAGGTAGATGATGGGTGTAGGAGACGGGAGTGGAGGTAGATGATGGGGTGTAGGAGACGGGAGTGGAGGTAGATGATGGGGTGTAGGAGACGGGAGTGGAGGTAGATGATGGGGTGCAGGAGACGGGAGTGGAGGTAGATGAGGAGGAGATAGGAGTGGAGGTAGATGATGGGGTGTAGGAGACAGGAGTGGAGGTAGATGATGGGGTGTAGGAGACAGGAGTGGAGGTAGACATGGGGTGTAGGAGATAGGAGTGGAGGTAGACAATGGGGTGCAGGAGATGGGAGTAGAGGTAGATGATGGGGGTGTAGGAGATGGGAGTGGAGGTAGATGATGGGGTGTAGGTGTTACAGTACGCTTACCCCCCTATTCATTTCTTTACTTACCCTTTGTATTACATCACGATCGCCTGTTGTCGCCGTCACTAGATGACCAATGTTTCCTTTCTTGGTTTGCTTATCGTTTCTTGCACATACATACTTAATTAGGCAGTTGTCTTTCATCTTCATACTTGCCCTAAATCTCGCCTAGGATCCATTATAAATACGCGCCTTTGTACCATGTAGTTCTTTACTTTAATCTTACTGGGTTTTACCTGATACTTGACTTCTATCGTCTAAGCCCTCCAAGCTTAGTCGTCTGAACCGATTTCCGAGTTAGAGCACTCCTCTTCCTTGGTCCAAACCTTTGAACCTAACTCCAAGGTCATACCTTGCTGTTAGCTATTAACTTCACAAGCAGACTTCATTGTCGTTGCGTCATTAGACCAGACTCAACCACGAAGGCTCTCTTTTGGGTCTAGGTTGTTAGAACCTATCCCAGTTCGTAACAAAAGATTAAAGTCCTTATCTGACCATCACCATCTGTGACGCTCCTTATTGATACCAGTTCAAGACGAGCTCTTGGCAGAGAATGTTCTGGTGGGAAAGAGATCCTACCCAGCCAGATCCTGAACCAGAAGAACCAGATACTCTGGAAGAAGAATTTCACGTGGCCCCCGAGTCGGCTATCACCGAACCCTGCCTGATCCCCACTGATATTGAAGATAGTTCGAGTTCTACCTCGACCTCCTCTTCAGACGAATTCCCAGAAGAAAGACCTCCTCGACAGCTATCGGCCCACCCCAGCCTTAGAATGTCTCACACCACTAAGGAAGTTGAACTCCGTGCCAGAGCCCCTGTTGCCTTTGACGGCAACATCAGAAAAGCTTCACGATGGTTGCATTCCATAAAAGCGTACTTCACTGTTAACACCGTGGTCTACTCCACTGATGAGAAAAAGGTAGTCACCACCCTTGCCTATATGACAGAAGGGACGGCCTCATCCTGGTTGAATACCTTTTACCAATTATGCGAAGGGAGAACAGCCAAGTATGGAACTTGGGCTGACTTTGAAAAAGAATTTTGGGAGATGTTTATCCCCGCCGATGCGAGCATAGTCGCACTCAACAAGATCCAGAAGCTCAAGCAGCTTGGGAGAAGTCTCACATCCTATGTCGCTGAATTCTGCTCACTTGTAGCAGTGGCTAACGTCAAGGAATCACACGTCCTTATCCATATGTTCAACCTAGGCCTGAACGACGACCTCATATACGCCGTCCATCTCATGGGAGAAATCCCTACCAATTTCGACAAGTATATTACCGCCGTCACTAAGATTGATAGCAATATTAATCGCAGTAAAACTACTATCGCTCTCACCAACACCAACCAATACCGCAACTACTGCCCTCAGCCTAAGAAGAAGGACGATCATGCGATGGACATAGATCGTCTAGATGAAGAAGAGCGCGCCGATTGCATAGCTAAAGGCCTGTGCTTCGTGTGCAAGAAGCGAGGCCACTGCGCTAATAGCTGCCCTGAAAAGAAGAAGAAGAAGGTCCTGGTTAGGCAGGAGAAGATCAAAGAAGAAGACGAAGAAACAGAGAACCGCCGTCTTGCAGAGGATTTTTGATGTGGAAGACTGGTATGACGTCAGTATCTTCCAATGTAACAGTAAGACTTGTACAGGCTATTGGAGAACGAAAGGAACTGCATGTTCCGATGACTCTTATTTCCAAAACTCATCTGAACACCGTCAAAACCACCACCATTGTTGACTCAGGAGCGGCAGGAACCTTTATCTCCGAGGACTTTATCAAACTCCATAGAATTCGAACTCATCGCCTTTCTAAACCTTTCAAGGTGACCACCGCCAATGGAAGTCTAACCAAAGGCGGCCCGATTATGCATTATTGCGTACTAACCATGAAAATTGATGATTGTGCCATGATTGGCAAGTTTAACGTCATGCGCCTTGGAAAGCACAATCAGATTCTGCTTGGGATCCTGTGGTTACGGGTTATGGATCCCATAATCCGATGGAAGGCAGGGACGCTCTCCCTGCCTAGGACTCCCAAGTCCGATCTAATTGAAGAAGATGTTGATAACGAACGGAAGAAGAATGGATTACCCCTCCTTTTTCAGAAGAAACTGAAGTACAAGCACTCCCAGCTCAAGAAGTCAGTGAAACCTGAATGCGTTGACTCCACGGTTCCGACGAAAGTCGAACCAGTGACACCTGAACGTATTGACTCCACGACTTACCCTTCCGCATCCATCGAAGAGATCCCCGATGAAGAGATGACAGTTCCAGACGAAACAGCCCCCAAGAAGATATTTGGGGAAATTACGAACCCATGGTAACCAATATTGCCACCTACCAGCTATGAGACGAAGATGTTCTTATTGAATATTCAGAAGATGGAACAGAAATGTGCCTTATTGAGAATGTTTCCCTCGATTCCCCTCTCACTAAAGACGGTACTTCCAAGAACGAGATGAAATTCAGTAATAAAGCTCAGCAGTTCACCATCACCAGAGCGCATAGCGAGGTAGAACAGAAGAAGAAATTGTTCGAAGAACTGGTACCCAACTATCTCAATGACTTCCGCGATATTTTTGCCAAAGATGGTCTCAATCGGCTTCCTCCTGAACGACCTGGGATCGATCATCGTATTGAGACAAAACCCGGTTTCATCCCGAAGACGTCGAAGATTTACCCTTTATCTGAAAAGGAACAGTCAGCGGTCAAGGCATTTATCGACGAAAATAAGAAGAAAGGATTTATCTCCAAATTGAAGTCTCCCCAAGCGAGCGGGTTCTTCTTTGTTGGCAAAAAGAGCGGAGAACTTCGCCCCTGTCAAGACTACCGGTACATCAACAATTGGACGATAAAGAACTCTTATCCACTTCCTCTCCCTCTCACGCTGATCGCTCGCTTACATAACGCCAAGTACTTCACCAAGATGGATGTCCGATCTGGGTATAATAACATCCGGATCCACCCTGATGACCAATGGAAAGTGGCTTTCACTACGGAATTTGGATTATTCAAACCTAACGTCATGTTTTTCGGCCTCTGTAACTTGCCAGCCACGTTCCAGGCATATATGAATCGAACCTTCCAGCAGGAGATTAACGAAGGATGGCTGGTAATCTATATGGACGACATTCTTATCTTTTCAAAGATGCTTGATGAACACCGAAAGCGGACTAGAAAAATATTGGAGATAATCTGTCGGGAACAGTTATTTTTGAAACCGGAGAAGTGTACATTCGACGCCGAAGAAGTGGAATATCTTGGCATGATTATCAAACCCGGCCACGTTACCATGGACCCCGCCAAACTTGACGGAATTAGAGACTGGCCCGTCCCCACCACGGTGAAAGAAACTCGGTCCTTTCTGGGATTCTGCAATTTCTACCGGAACTTTATCTTGCACTACTCCGACCTTGCACGCCCTCTCATAGATCTCACAAAGAAAGATGTCCAGTTCTTGTGGACTGATGCGTGTGACGAATCATTCCTAACTTTGAAAGATTGTTTCCTTTGACAACCGGTCCTCCAAAACCCCGACCCTACTCGCCAATTTGCAGTTGCGACTGATGCTTCCCTCGTGGCTACCGGAGCAGTGCTCCTTCAGACCGATGATAATGGACAGTATCATCCATGCGGTTACCTGTCCCAGTCCTTGAACCCAGCAGAACAAAATTACCAGATCTTCGATAGGGAATTGCTTGCCGTCATCCGCGCACTCACTGAATGGCGCCATTACCTTGAAGGGAACCCGCACCCGGTTATCATGTTCACCGATCATAAGAACCTGCTCTATTTCCGCACTGCACAGAAGTTAACCCATCGTCAAGCATGCTGGCAGCTGATCCTTTCCATGTTTGATATTGAACTCCACCATGTCCCAGGAACTAAACTAGCTGCCCCTGATGCATTGTCTCGCCAACCAGATCACCGCCCCACAGATTCGGATAATGCAGACATCACTCTCCTCCCCGATACCATGTTTGTCCGCCTCCTTGACGACTCGCTCCGTGATGCCCTTTCTATGGATGATCCCTCCTCGGACCCCATATTCTCCACTGCCTCAGATGCTTTGAACGGCCTTTGTCTCCCCCCCATGAAATCGGCATTGTCCGACTGGAAAATTGTCGACGGTATCCTATATTACAAAGATCGTGCCTATATTTCCCCTGCCGCTCGCCATGACTTTCTCCAATGTCTCCATGACCACCCCACCGCGGGCCATCCCGGTCGCTTTAAAACTGAAGAACTTGTTAAGCACGATTATTGGTGGCCTGGACTAGGCTCCTATGTTCATAAATATGTCACAGGATGCTCCCTTTGTCAGCAGATGAAAGCTGACACTCACCCGGTGACCCCTCCCCTTGTTCCCATTGCTTCTGATGCAACTATGCCCTCGCTTCCTTATCTGTCGATCTCATCACGGATCTTCCTTCCTCTGGTGGATTTGATTCTATTATGGTCGTGGTCGACCACGGCCTTATGAAGGGGGTAATCATTACCCCTTGCCTGAAAACTATCACCTCAGAAGGCATAGCGAAACTTTTCTTCAAACATGTTTACCGCTGATTCGGACTCTATGACAAGATCATCTCTGATCGAGGCCCTCAATTCATCTCTAAATTCTCAAAAGCTCTTGCTAAACTCCTTGATTACACCATCGCACCCTCTACCGCCTATCATCCACAGACTGATGGACAGACTGAACGTCTTAATCAAGAATTAGAAACGTATCTACAGATCTATTGCTGAACCAACCCTGAAACATGGGTTGAACACCTTCCCCTTGCAGAATTCATCCACAACCACAGGAAGCATGATTCCCATAACACCTCGCCATTCTATCTCATGATGGGATACAACCCAAGATCACTACCCCATACCTTAGCATCGTCGCCGGTTCCAGCAGCCGAGGAATGTGTAAGACTCCCGCAGAAAGCCCGAGAAGAAGCCATTGCCTGTCACAACATTGCTATGCAGCGAATGGTGGAACGATCTCACGGAGTAAAGTATACGCCTTGGAAAGTTGGCGATAAGGTTTGGTTATCAGCAAAGAACTTGATCGTCCCAATACCAAAGAAGAAGCTCGGACCGAAAAGATACGGACCTTTCCCGATCAAAGCCGTACTCAGCCCAATCACTTTCATGCTCCAACTCCCAGAACAGTGGCGAATTCATCCCACATTCCACGCTTCGGAACTATCATCCTATCGCGAAACTGACGTACACAGCCCGAGCTTCCAAGAACCACCACCTGATATCATCAACGAGGAAGAAGAATACGAAGTCGAAGCTATTCTTGCCCACAAAGGAACGGGTAAACGAAGACGCTATCTCGTATCGTGGATCGGCTACTCATCAGCTAGCAACGAGTGGATCCCAGAAGAGAATCTAGGTAACGCCTCTGAGATAACGAAAGCGTATAAGAAGAAGCACAAACTCACCTAACCCTTTCCAAATGTACTCCGGTGACATCGTTTGGCAACTCCCTGACTATCTTCGCCTTATCAAGTTTATTGCTCTCAAATTCCTCGCCCTTGCCAATAACTTCATTATGAGCTCTTCCTCCGACATCACCTCCGACCTTGCATCTGCCTTTGTCTCGCTTGGCTCTTACCTTGACACCATCACCAAAACCCTTGACTCCACCGACCTCATTAACCAAGAAGTACGCACTACACAGAGCGCTTCGCCTGTATCCACTGCCTCCTCCAACTACTTCGCCATCTTAGAAGAAGTAGAAAACCAGACACTCATCGAGGCAGCTTGCCTAGACATCCAGTATTCCAAAGACATCGACGAACACCTTGCCCAACATGACGCCACAGCCGTCAGGCTACTCATCAACATCGTCCGAGCCGCCAAGCTCGTTGAACGCACCGCCACAATCCTCCCTAACCCTCGCCACACCAGTATCCTCCTTCATTTACAGAGGCATATTAGGAACCTCGCTATACGTCTTATGCCTGATGACGCTAAAACTATTATTTGTGAAGTTGTCCACGAAGTATGCAAACGTATTATTAAGAACCCGGTCTTATGTCCCCACTCCCCTGATACACCTCTTCCTGTACCTCCACCGGTTGAAAGCGCTACTTCCGCTTCACCTGAGGATATTACTCCTGGCCTACGCACTATGTCTCTTTCGACGATGGCTGCATTACAAGTGTTGCAGGAAACGGCTCCTCCACTTAATGAACCAGCACACCCCCTCCGAAGAACGCATCATAGATGCTCTTCTGGAACTACCCGTAGAACAAGAGTCGCATGCGCCTCTGCTCCTTCCCCTCCCAACCTTACCAACCGCAATCGTGAACGCTCTGCACCCACGACACTCCCCACAGCACCCTGCATCACCATCGTAACCACCAACCCAGATAACAACTTTGTCTGCCGTCATTGTCGCGACCCTGGGCATCGTCACAAGAACTGCCCAAAGTATCACTGTCGTGTCTGTCGTGCCTATGCACCAGGCCACTTCTCTGTTTTCTGTAAACAGCTTAAGGGTGAAGCCGTCCTTCCTATCGACTGGAAGGACCCAGAATTCTATAGTGCCCTTGCTCATTGGGAAGCTGACCGAGATGCCGCAGACCTTTGCATCACTGAAGAGCAAGACGCTCTTCTTCATTGTGACTATGACTGTGACCATACTCTTTACGATAATGCTGATTGATGAAGTTGGTGACTTCATGATAAAAACAGGGTAATGTTACAGTACGCTTACCCCCCTATTCATTTCTTTACTTACCCTTTGTATTACATCACGATCGCCTGTTGTCGCCTGTCACTAGATGACCAATGTTTCCTTTCTTGGTTTGCTTATCGTTTCTTGCACATACATACTTAATTAGGCAGTTGTCTTTCATCTTCATACTTGCCCTAAATCTCGCCTAGGATCCATTATAAATACGCGCCTTTGTACCATGTAGTTCTTTACTTTAATCTTACTGGGTTTTACCTGATACTTGACTTCTATCGTCTAAGCCCTCCAAGCTTAGTCAGTCTGAACCGATTTCCGAGTTAGAGCACTCCTCTTCCTTGGTCCAAACCTTTGAACCTAACTCCAAGGTCATACCTTGCTGTTAGCTATTAACTTCGCAAGCAGACTTCATTGTCATTGCGTCGTTAGACTAGACTCAACCACGAAGGCTCTCTTTTGGGTCTAGGTTGTTAGAACCTATCCCAGTTTGTAACAGTAGGAGACGGGAGTGGAGGTAGATGATAGGGTGCAGGAGATGGGAGTGGAGGTAGATGATGGGGTGTAGGAGACAGGAGTGGAGGTAGATGAGGAGGAGATAGGAGTGGAGGTAGACAATGGGGTGCAGGAGATGGGAGTGGAGGTAGATGATGGGGTGCAGGAGATGGGAGTGGAGGTAGATGATGGGGTGCAGGAGATGGGAGTGGAGGTAGATGATGGGATGTAGGAGACAGGAGTGGAGGTAGATGATGGGGTGCAGGAGACAGGAGTGGAGGTAGACAATGGGGTGCAGGAGACGGGAGTGGAGGTAGATGATGGGGTGTAGGAGACAGGAGTGGAGGTAGACAATGGGGTGCAGGAGACGGGAGTGGAGGTAGATGATGGGGTGTAGGAGATGGGAGTGGAGGTAGATGATGGAGTGTAGGAGATGGGAGTGGAGGTAGATGAGGAGGAGATAGGAGTGGAGTTAGACAATGGGGTGCAGGAAATGGGAGTGGAGGTAGATGAGCAGGAGATAGGAGTAGAGGTAGGCGATGGGATGTAGGAGACAAAATGGTATTTTCAGCAAAGCTTTCTAACTCTTGACTCTTGGTGCATATATTTCTTCCCCATGCTCTTCATGCATATTCCTGCTTTAGCAATCCCATGTGTTATTGCACTGGTTGTCACTTTGGGTCTAACTCGCAAATATATCTACCCTTTACCTCTGCCAC
The DNA here is from genome assembly GCA_016758765.1 of Suillus cothurnatus. Taxonomy (NCBI): domain Eukaryota; kingdom Fungi; phylum Basidiomycota; class Agaricomycetes; order Boletales; family Suillaceae; genus Suillus; species Suillus cothurnatus. The sequence continues at coordinate 159,015 of JABBWL010000020.1, read as the reverse complement.
CTGGCCCTCATCCATTACCATTTCTGGGTAATGTACTGCAGTTGGATACTAAGTGACCTTGGCTCACATATACCATGTGGGAAAAGACATATGGTTGGTAGCAGACCAATGACCTCTTTTCCAAGCTCTTAATTTGATTTGATTTCTAATCATAGGACACACCATTTGCTCTCATATACTTGGGATTAAATTTATCATCATAAACTCCAAAACCATTGTGGATGAGTTGCTGGACAAGTATTCTGTGAATTACTCTAGTTTCTCCGTTATTTGCATGAACAAATTGTATGCATTGCCAGTTTTTATTCAATTTGCACAAGACTATGGGAATTACTAGGTGACTCCACTATATGACAGTTGCCCGTGGGAAGGGGAAGTAAGTAAAAACTATCTACCAATGGTCCTTATATCGTAGTGCATGAATATGTGGAATGCATAGGCGAGGCTTGTAGTGATATAAGTGCGGCGCATCATATCTGTAGGTAAATGGAGAACTAGTGCTGCACAACATGAGGATACATGTAATAAGACCTGTGCCAATAGCTTGTACATGGTCAGATTGATGGCTCGTTTCGATGAACAATGTCAGGGTAGAATAATGAATGTGATTCACACATAAAACTAAGCTATTCTACTCCTCATCAGCCTCATGGTCATGAAGATCCAGTTGCGAGAAATCATTGGCAATGGGGAGGACGTCTTGCAAGCTCCTCGATGCTTCCTCTTCCACCTCCTCTGCCTGCTCCTCATCATCCAGGTCAGCTGGGGTATCTGGGTCTACCATAGATGGTCTATTAAAAGGTATGTGTTCTGCAAGCAGTCGCAATGGGACCTGCACATTTGGTGTACTGCAGCTTTCACCAAGACCTGTATTAATACTTACACCTGGGACTATTGTCCCACTGAAACCAGGAAGCTTCGATATCTCATGGAGCTGCTTTAGGTGGTGTGCATTAAACCATCCTCGAGCATTTCAATGTATGGCAATTTGATGGGCAAGAGTTGGACTGGTGGCCATCAACTGATTCTTGCATGTCCACAAATACTTGTCTTTGTCCTGGATGTAGGTCACTAGGCACCGTACCTCCACATTCAAGCACTGAATTTCTTCCCATGCCCAACACATCTTGAAGTACAGGTCCATCGCACCACAAGCAGCAGCCAATGACCAAGGCTGTTGAGAGACATCCACACGTGTATCACATAGGAGGTCAAAGTCAGCCAGAAACGCATACTCTACAACTCTTCCCACTTCAGCGTTTGGCGGGGAGGATGCATTGCCTCTGTGATTGTATTGTATGTGCTGAGGGTAGTTCTGATAGCAAGGGAGTGTGTCTGTAATGCCTTGGTGATGTGTTTATGTAGTTTGTAGCCTGTGGTACATTAGAATCTGCAGTTGCAAGATATCACCTACGTAAATGCACCTGTACCTGCCCGATTCATCTTTGTCAGTTCAAATATGCATGTGATGATTAAGCCTTTGAGACAATCCAGTACATGCTGGTACTTCCTGTGAGCAATGAGCCTCCCCACCCTCTGCCAATCTGCATCTGTAGGAGTCCACCATGTTGTAATCTCAAGCTTACACTCAAGCACCTGAACAAGTCTCAAATTCCTCTCCTGGTCCTCAATGGCATGTCATCATGCAGTTTTGGCCTTGCACATATTCCACAGCTGGAGGTCATACAGTGCATTCTCCTGCTGGGAATACACCTGAAAGGCTGCCATTGCAGCCTTGAGAGCCTCCCTGAGTGAATAAAGTGTTAGTGAGCAGAAGACAGATATACTGAGGGAGTCTCACTCACTCACTTGCAGTCAAGGTTACCAAATTTTGCCAGTACTCCATCTGCAAGGTTTTGTGTTTGGGTTCTTGCATCAGACCTTGAAGGTAGACCTTCTCCTCCTCTAGCCAGTGATCAAAAATACTCTCGTCCATGAGTCCAAGATCTTGCATAAGCCTTGGTAGAGTTGCATCGCCATTATTCAGGATGTCTAGTGCCTGCTTGTAGTTCCCATACAAAAAATTGGCTAATGAAATGATTATGTCAGCTAGTGTTGAATTAAGGTACTAGCTGTACTTACAAAGATGGGCATAGACCTTGAAGTCGTCATTGTGCTTGAAATAAGAGTTGATGGCCTGTTGCCAATGGAATACACTTGCATACCATAGTGCAGACACCAGAGAATTTGATTTTGAGAATGTCCTTTCACATGTTTTGAGGTCCTTGAGGCCCAGACCCTTGATATAGGTTGTGAGTGAAAACAGCTGGCATAAGTGCCTGTGAGCATGTCCATGGAAGGCACCAACCAGGCAGGTGTGTTGAAGCGAATGTGCAAGTGGTCCAAGGGAGCTGTTATTGAGCATGGTCTTGAACTGACAACCAATATCATACACACCCCCTAATTGCTTTCCATATACTTCCAGCAACTTCGAAATGACAGCCAAAGGGTACTTTGCACTATCCGAAGACTTGTGAGTAGCTTAGCAAACAATAGATATCACTTACAGTTCACCACTCTGTACCATGTCTACAACAAGTAGTGAAAATACATGACAGCACACAGCCATGAATATACCTGTTTTGTTATATATCCCCCAAGCCTTCTTTGTCTTGGCGTCATCCATGTTTTTCCATTGTCCAGCACAAGAGTTTTCAGCGACTGCATCCTCCTCATCAGCTTCGGAAGTAGTTGGTGCTGAGTCCCAAGAATATTGATCTACAAATGCACGAGGTAAGTAACAATCACTTGTGAATTGTTGGCCTGTAGGAACTTCAGATGAAGGAGCAAGAGAGTCGTCAGCATGGTCCAGAGATCTCTGGAGGACTCGTTTTAACGAGTCGTTACCATCCATAGCATATAGCAGCCTGAATGTTAGTTCCTCTTCATCCTTGAGTTCATACATACATGCAGGACATGCATGTTTAAGTCGCCAATCAGGTGAGTTGCATTGAAGCAATTCAGCTACAAGGGCTGCCACGGAGCATAAAATTTGAAGAAATAAGTCAAATGTGATAGAGAATTGACGAGAGAGATATCTATGAAATTCCACCTACACAATGTTGATCAGTACAATAACTTGAGAAATTAGAACAGTTACCCCATGTAAGTCGCACACAGTTTTCACAAAAGCTTGGATAGACAAATGAGGACACCTAAGGTGCGCTACACAATATAATTTGAGGGCTTCCATGGTGATGCCTACAGTTGGTGATATAGGCAAGCAAGGCATTACGCCTTGATGCACCAGCACAGAGCTGATGGTGGTGTCTGTTGGTAAAATTTGAGCAGTCACTTTCTCAGCATCTACAATGAGCATGCTGTTATTGATATCAAAGGTAAGCAAATGACAACACATCAACTCACAGAATACATCAATCACACTGATTGACCATTCACCACAGTCCCAGGCCAAGTTGCTCTCCAGGTCTTTATTCTGCAGTCTCTCAAAAAAACTCTTGAACTCCTCCTTGGATTTTGCAAGGCTCCAGGCAAGGTAGGTGTCTGTCATCACAGGCATTTGCTCTGTAAATGCCTGGTTCTTGTGGAGGACGCGATCATGATGAGTGTGATTATCCATGCATTGAACCTGATTGTTTCTACTCACAAAGGTATGTCACACAGTATTAACAGTCAAACACATACTAACACTTACATCTTCAAGAAGTCTCCTAAAACCTCTCTTGCAAGGTCAGTGAACTCGCCACCAGCATGGCTGATGGCAAGCAGTTCATTCCATTCCAGACATCACCAAAGCTCATATCATCACAGTCTTCCTGCCAGACCTCAATGGTGGTATTGTTTTCTTCTCTCAGCGCTTTGAGAGTGCGATGCTCATCCAAACTCATGACTTTACAATAGGTCATTTTTATTTATTTAAAAAAGTGTTGAATTAATATAAAATACCTTGTAGGTGTGCTTGCCACCACTCGTTAGAAGTTGCTGCTTGCTGAACCAACCATGTGTGCTTGAGCACCTTGGATATGCCATTGACTGGCAATCCATTCTTGTTCCTTGATGCCCTGATGTGCCGAATGGATTGCAGAGAGATATTAGTGCGGACTTGCTGGTGTACACTATGCGCCATTCTGACGTGTCTTCCATTTGTACTAGTGCTGTAGGGTTAAGTCTTATGTTATTTTCCACATGACTGATAATCTGTAGCACTCTGACCAAGTCCTTTGTGAGATCGCTCCTATGATGTCAACACCATCAAGTAACTGCCCTACCCAGGGTGATCATATCCAGGACTTGCGCAATTTGTTGCAAGAGATGTCACTATCAGGTGGGTTTTTTACTCATTCAGAAATTCACATTTTCATGCTCAATAATAGATTCATCATTTGACACCATCACTTGGAGCTGCAAGGCGACCGAAGAGTCCATTACACTGTCAAGATCATCACTCCCACAATCCACACCTGCCAGCACTTGTCTTCAAAAAAACCAGCACCCATTCCCCCTTCCACCACAGCTCACTTGCATTGCCCAAGCCATCCACCTTCTACTGCCACACCATCCCGCCTCCAACCTCAGGGTTTGCAAATAGTCACCCAAACACCCTGCCAAGTCTCGGCAGTTCCACAGCCTAGCGAGATCCATCCCTTACAAGCTGATGAGACACCTGAGGGATTCTGGGTGATAACAGTTGGGCAGGAAGTCAGTGTATTCTACTGCTGGTAAGTGTCTGGGTACCTGTTGGCTTGCGTTGGCTGATTTTGATGCCTTCATTAGGGCCAACATTGCTGAACAAACAAATTTCATTAGCGGTAACGTTCAGAAAGGATATCCATCATTTCAGCAGGCATTAGCGGCATATATGGTCAAATTCGGCAAAGGTAGGGTTCAGGCAGTTCCACTGCCAGGTGGCCCCTTCTGGCCATCACCTCCAGAGTCCTTGCCCAACCCTCCTTCACTCACATTGTCTGTAGACTCATCTGTGAGCTTAGACTTGTATGCCCTATGGTCACAGGTTGAGGACTTGACAGAGGCAATGAGCCAACTTCAATAATTGCTACATAGTTTTCATCATGTGCTGTACATACAAAAAATGCATTTTACCTTAATCCTTGTCATTGCAACCGTGACTGCAACTGCGATTTCGATTGAGTAAGCTTTTGAGAGGGGAAATACTTGAACATATTAAGTCTGCGTCTACTAGGGGCATGGAAGTGTGTGCAGGGGCAAAGTTGTAGAAATCATTGCTGAATTCAATTTTTATTGAGTAGGCTTGCAGGAGGGGAAATACTTGAACATATTAGCTCTGCGTCTATTAGTACAGGCAGCGTGCAGTGATGTGTACAACTGATTTACTGGCTAATGTAAGGTAGTGTGCATGCACTAGGATGTGTCACATTTAAACATCCCAAATACTGCCATCTGTAATCGTAAATTCTCTAACTCACCTGCAACACATTCTTTCAGCTTCAGTTCAATAATGTATATCTGGTTCTGATCATTGAAGTGCTCTCCCTCTTCAAAATTTTCTAACAGGCTGTTTTGCACAATCCCAGACATCTGCACAGTTTGTTCGCTATGAGTTCACTATGAGTTCACTATATGTTTGCTATATATTTGCTATGAGTTTGCTTTGGGTTCGCTATGAGTTTGCTATGGTGCAAGGAGGTTGAAATCCTCTGTGCACTATTCACCTCATGTTAATGAACTGAGATTGATCTTATTCTGTGAATCATGTATCCAAATTGTCAGTGGTCTATCGGTGAATTCTGTGCGCTATCCACCTCATGTTAATGAACTAAGATTGATCTTATTCTGTGAATCACATATCCAAATTGTCGGTGGTCTATCAGTGATTTGATGTGCAGGATCTGGGTGTAAGAGCTATGACATTGCTAAAATACTTCTAGTTACATCCTGTATCTAGTTTTACCTCGAAAAATTTTACCTGTGACATGACACAAATGAGCAAATCATGTAGCAAGATAGTGTCATACTTAAGGTGCTCCCTGCAACATAGACAGTGTGTGTGCATGACATCATTGATACTATCCAGTATGGTCCTCCCTTCTCTAATGTGTTGTGTGCATTCATCGAGGAATGTGGTTGTGGCATGCTCCCCCTTCATGTGAGCATGGCCAAATAAATCATAAAATACCTTATTCCACATGCTCTCTGATTCCCATTCCTTCCGCCATTGCCCGACAATGGTCTTGAGCACTTGTAGTGCAGGAGTGTCACAAGAGCATGGTAGGTTGTTGTCTATGGTAAGGATAGAATCATCGGCCTCATAAGAGAAATCCTCAAGTGGTGTGAGCACAGAATCATTGGCCTCATAAGATAAATCTTCAAGTGGGGGGGGACTAATGGCAGTGATGGATTGTTGCTCAGCATCATAAGGGAAATCATCAGACAGGGCTTCATAGTCTGACCGCACTTGCTCTGCAGAAGGTTGCATCTGAGTTTTCCTGTCAATTATGTTAGTGAGTTGGAGTGAATAGATGTAGGACTCACTTTTTCATGTTGCTGGAGATTTCCTGTAAGTACCAAGAGCAATCTTCAATGAGTGAGTCATGCTCTATGGGAAGTTGTGCTTGCGCTTTCTTTTCCCTGTTGCTGGAAATTCCTCTAAGTACAAGTCATAGATTTAATTGAGGGATGGACTTACCAAGCCACTCGAAGATGTGCCTTCATGTTTTGGGTGTCTCGAATTCTGCAAAGGAATGTAAGCAACATTCTCCATGACTGAAACACATTCAACTTACCCTGGTTTGGCGAGCCAGTGCTGTGTAGCCAAGTGCTGCCTCGAAGCAGGATCACAAGACTTGTTCCGACGACCTTTTGAATTCCAATGTCAGATAAATCAACACAGGTGTGAGTAGCTAAGATTACCATGTTGCAAAATTGAAGGAAAGAGAGACGGTCTCTGGTGGGATACCAATGATTGATAATATGTTTCTTGACAACATCATTGATCTGCAGAAAAAAATTGAGTATATATAAGTGAGATGGTTGCTGTCTTGCAACAATCAGAAAAATATATGTTTTGACAGTATCTGCTATCATCGAAAGATACAAGCACTTTATTGCATGGAAGTAGACTACTCAACTCGATTACTACATTTGGAAACGTTGTTGGTCCAAGGTTTGCGTTCTTGAAGTTGCCTCACCATTAACATGTGTCCATGTAACCACATCTTTACCAATAGTATATTGTTTGATGCTCTTGGCGACAATCTTCACTGTGGCATTTTGTGATTTTGTGAGTGACTTATGCACTCCACTCTCTATGCTTACCTGCCTATGGCAACTTTACCAGGTGTAACTCAGGCTGGATCCAAAGGAATGGGACCAGGTCATGCACACTGTGTGTCGCCATGTTGTGAGTGATTTTAAATGTATTGTTGATGAGTCTCAAAGCTGATATGACTTGAATTTACTTACTTGAATTTCTAGTTGCATTTACAGCAGCTCGAACAACAGTGGACAGGGACCTGAGACATGCAGCAAAGGTATATATCATCACAACCTGCACTGCCTCATGTGACCTTAGCAGTTCCAGATCAATATTGACCTCAAGATTTTAACCCGACATTTTTTTATTTTAGAAATAAACGAAGTGATTGTAATGATACTGTAGTGACGCATGCAACATGTTGTGTATTTTTTATTTGCATCATCCATGCCAACTGACACACCACCAGTCGCTTAAATTTTTGTAGGCAGCACTTACAATGAGCATTCTCTATTCAGCTGACGATTTTGATGATGACGGAAATTTTGTCTCTGCTAGATGCTTCCAGGATCTCCTGACTGAAAATGAATGTCTTGCCGGACAAGTTCCCTCATTCAACAACATAAGTTGGGATGACCCAGCACTCTACATGATACCCCTTACAAGTGACGAGATAGCAGCTGTTATGTCCGATAATCCAAAGCTCCCCGCCCCCACACCAGTCACGCCCACATCTGATATTGCAGCCACCAACCCATTTCCAGAGCTCCCTGACCCCTCATCACATCAGCCTTCCAAAACACACTCCCTGAGTCCTGCCCCGAGTCCCAAGAGCTCAGCACCGCTGTGCAAGGCTAATTCATCCAGTTGGACAGCATGGAACCCAACACAAAGCATTATCTGTCCTCAGACACCACCACCTCAACTAACAGATGCACAAAAAGCATCTCAAAAGATCAAAAGGGACCAGAAGATTGAGAAGATGAAATGCCTGCATGACACGGTCACTGAATACCTGGATGAACAGAAAATGAAGATTGAAGCACTTTTGTGGGCTCACCATGTGACTCCCAAGCAAATCAATGACATCATTGGCAGTCAGACACATTATCGCACCTCACGCAAGAGTCAATTAATCCATGTGCTCATTCATGCCAAGGCAAAAGAGATCAATGCGGGTAAGTCAAACGATTTTTACTCAATGGTATCACAAAGCTTATCCTGCATCAACTAGACTGACCTGTAGGCTCTCAATACTCGATGGCCAAACTGCGCGAGATGGTTGTGGCCGACCCTGAAACAAAAACCTGACAAAGGAACAGAAGGAAGCTTACATCATGGCTCTTGAAGAGCATTGTGAAAGAAAGGTTGTTGGTGTTTGGGCTCACAATCTGGCAGCTGTGCAAGACATTGTAGCCATGACAGATAGGATTGTCAAAGAGGTAGGTTTGAATCTTGCTGGGAATCAAGTGAATTTATATTTTTCTTTGAAGCTAGATGACCTACAAGTTCGGACCAGTATCTACGGGACATTATTTGTCATCCGCGGTCACATCAATGATACCATTCAAAGCATGATGCATGGGATGGATAACTCTGAAGATTTTTGGGAGGATGTGTACGAGCATCCCATGGCTGACTTTCTCAGGCAATATGAACAATGGGCATGCACCCAGAATCAGAGTAAGCCATTCATCTCTTTATATATAGCTCGCGTACTTAGGCAAAGTCCGTAGATCTCAATGAGCATGATTCTTTGGAAGCTGTAAGAAAGCAAGTATGCAAGATGTTCCTGCAGGGCCTAGGTAAGTAATGATGCTCTATGCATGATCTCCTTGTCTAACATTATTTACAGTTGCTGTGACAGGCAAAAAAGATATCATGATGAACTACAGTAATTATGAAACGTCTGTTGTTGAAGCATACAGAGTGTACCTTGTGGGCTGGCCCCATGGTGTCAAGTTTGATAACCCTTTGAATATTGGGACCATCAGCAATATTCACAAGCTCCGGGATGCCCTCAAAGCACGTACATGCTACTGGGCTGTTCTATCACCAGCGGAGGTCAAGGCTCATGCATCCAAACTTGATACGCACTGTTCAGCCAGGGAGGTTGTTTGAAAGCCACAAAAAAAAATGATCAGATGCAGGAGTACCTCAGAAGCGAAAAGGTGGGCCTAGCACAGAATGAGCATATGAGAACCATAGGCCATTGAAGAGAGGCAAGAAGAACCTTACCCAACTGCAGGAAGGTCCCAAGAGCACTGAATTTGTAGAGTCTTCTGATGAAGAAGGGGAGGGTGATGAGGAGTAGAATAGCTTAGTTTTACACATGAATCACAATAAATATTCTACCCTGACATTGTTCATCGAAATGCGCCATCAATCTGACCATGTACGAGTGAGATATGGGAGCTCATCATACTACACAGTGAGCATGAAGATTTGGATATAATTAGCCGATGCTGGGAACATGTTACTAATCATTGCCGACATGCCAGATGCATTGGAATAGGTACAAGTGCATTGTCTTAGAAGGCTTGAGTATACTCGGCCGAATGTCATCACTCATGTCATTAAGGTCTTACAATTATTTTACTTTCATTCCTACTCTACCCGTAGTTAAAACAGTCTCTCGTAGAACTAGACATCTCAGTCTTCCTCCCAGATACTGAGATGTACGTATCATTACTTCACTCCTCGTATCAGCAGCTACTAACAGACCACTTAGTATATATTTATTCTAGGTACTTACAGCACCAGGAGTCTTCCTCCCGGATATCGAGATTATATATTTGTGCTAGCTCTTACCGTCTTGCGCGCTCGCCTCTACTTGCTAGAGTACTACCTATACCCTACTAGCAGAAGTATGAAGTCACTCTTTATTCAAACAATATTGAAGGAGGCCCAGGGATGCTATAACCCCCTTGTCTTATAGGTGCAATAGCCATGTATTATCACCTATAATTACCATTGTTATGTGGGAGTCACAGGTGACATTATGAGCATACCAACTGTAGCTTGTACATCAAGATCAAAATTTGATTATTTTACCATTTCATTTGTTGTTCAAAAAGTATTATTATTTGATTGGCTAGTAAAAATCATGTGACGACTCGAAAGCGGCACTATCCAAATTCAAACCCAAATTTACCAGTCCGACGTCTATCGACGGCTTGCATAATACTGATCAATTGGCAACAATATTTTAGAATTGAACTTGTCCCTAAAGGATTCTTGGTCCGAGCCTTCCATTCGCTACGTAAAGACATGTTTCTGTTTCTGGTTTCGATCCGGATCTTCGAGTTCATTCAAACTTCAACAGGACTGCAGTTAACCGTGTCGCTCCGAGTCTTGCATCAAACACACACCAATCCACCATGACACCTGAACCATCCGACTCATCAGAAACATCAATCCATTTTCAAGATTTACTCAAAGACATGAACTCTGGCGTGAAAAGTGGCCGTAAAAGAAAACTTTGGTAACTTTCAAATCTTCAAATTGTCACTGACACACGCCATCTCACTATCAGACCAGTGGTCCAATTGAACCATACTTACGTGCAGCCCGATGGTTTCCTCTCGCAATCGACCCATTTAGCGTGCTTGAGGATGTGTTCTATGAGGGCATGGAAGCTGAATTTTCTGAATCGCGGGCCGACACCTTAGATCAATCCGAAGAAGCTTCAGGTTCAAATAGGTGAGTCTGTGGCAGCCTGAGGTATCTAACGCTCTGATATTTTACCTGTGCAGTCGTCAGAAGGAGTTGTGTATAAAGCAATACAAAGAACTTGTGAAGCTCGTACCAACCTTCAGTGACATCATATCAGGATTTGAAAAATTTCCGGAGGCCATGGACAATTTTATCCATGCGGTAACGCAATTCATGCACATCATTCGTATTCCTGTCTTACATCTAGCCAGCTTATGTGTGCCGCAAATGATGCGCGATCCAATGATACTGGGAGCCTGATGCGAGAGGGACTGGTATATATGCTCAAGAATCCCGAAACTGACCAGTTTAACCCCCCTCTGCTCAAGCAGCATGGGAAAGTCGCTCGCGGATGGAACCACCCTCAGACTGCGCGACTACTGTGCCCGATGCGGATGCTCGACACGTTTGACAAAAATCCCCAGTTAGTCGTGCCAATGTTATTCATTTGCTCACACTTAACCAACTACAGGGACTTTATGGATAAGGTGAAGGAAGGTCGGATAACAATTACAGTCGCAAAGCTTCCCACATATCTATATGATGAGTCTATGTTGGACCCCGCCAGGAAAAATCAAGGTTGTCTTCGAGGATACTACCTCAAACGTGTATGCTGTTCTTACTTATTCTTGTTTGTTGAATTCGATTTACAATTTGAGCAGGTCTTTCGCCACATATTCACTGGACCATCAAGTGCCATTTCTGCAACCGCTCACAAAGGCACCAAGGCTCCAAAAGGTCGAATTCATAGTATGACATCACCGCTACCTCGAGCAATTGCGTATGCAGCTGTACAGGTGAGCTCTCGTGCGAGATTCACGCACTTTAACTAACCATCAACCTGAGGCATATTTCCAGCTTAGTTCTGCAACACAATGGCGTCAGCAAATTGAAGACTTTGATCTGGTTCTTTTCTACGATCGAGTGGTCGATATGTTCGAAAGAAATACTAACGAGAAATGGGTGCAAGAAACACTCGACCATTGGAAATTGTAAGACCGTTCAACTCTTCTTTTTTAAATGCTAATCCCTGTTATGATCAGAGAGACTCCTGGACTCTTGCAGCGTGGGCGTTCTGGGGCCAGGTCAAATGCAAGACTCCATGCGTTTGACAGCGAGGATGACATGGATGATTTTTTTGATTCTGATGAGCATTCTCCTGATAGCGGAGAACAGGGCCCACAAGGCAGGACCGAGAGTAGTGGCAATACAGACAACACGCACGGTATTCAATTTCCCTGTAATTTGGATTGTGCATGCAGCTGATGTACATTCTGGTCCAGAAGATAATGAGTTAGCACGCCAGGTAGCCCCAAGGACAGCACGCCAGAAGAGAGGGCGCCGCTGACCCAAACTCAACTTCTCGTTGTTAAGTGCACATACTTATTTCACTTTATTTTCATTCTGATACGATATTCGCCTACCGCAGTACCATATATTTTACATGGCTCACCATGTTCATCTACTCTAATGTTTACACTTGTGTTGGCTCGTCCCCAATGTACGACTTACCTCCTTGTAGTTGTCTTTCATCTTCAGCCTGTACTCCGGCTTACATCGCACTTTATTCTCACTCGTACGTTCATAGCTAAGTGTACTCTGCATTGTATTTTGATTTGCTACTAGTCAGCTTTAAACTGCGAGCTGCAAGAACGGTACTGCCTACGTGCTATACCATAACCGGCTTTATCTTCGGACCGTCTACTATGTGCCATGTCACATTTTCGTCATACGGTGTCATGATACTACAGTACGAAACACCAATCATACCCTGAATCTATTGACGAGACATCTGACCTCTGAATTGTGTTTTAGTCAAAGTTATTTCCATTGCACACTAGTGCCGAACCCTCGGTGTTTTGACCCGAGCAATGCAAATGCAGGGTCGAAGGAGTTCTGTGCAATGTATGCTCCGAACATTCTGGCCCTGACTCAGACACTTTGATATAACCCAGGTACTGGACAAACAGTTTTCTATTTCGAATTTTTGAGGCCATTGACTCGAAACAATATGGAAAGGTGCGTAATCAGTAGCACTCCCCATTTATGCACATATCAATTTAGTCGATTCAGATGCAATCTAACATGAGCCTGAAGCTTAACCTTATTCAAGTCACGCGTGCAAGGTATATGCCAAGTACGAGTTAGAGCCATGAGGTTCCGGTCGACTCGGAATTCGTAAGTCAAAATCAGGAATCCCTACCTCTCCTGGGTACCACACTAACATAAGCTCTTAGATCATCGAACACGCTATCAACGTCACATATCTAAGCCAAGTTTCCCATTACAGTTTTGGGAAGAAACTGGCAAAATCTAACATAGTTTCTGTAAGGACGTTCCATTGGCCTCTTGCATGATGCTTCCTCTCACATCGATACACATAGTATACCTTGAAGCTTTAGTGATATGGCCCTCTTCAATGGTGTACGCTATGTACTTTCATCTTCAATACGTGCGGAATGGCGCGAGGAACTTTCTGACTTGCTGGAACTTCAAGGTGCAACGAGCGCGCCGCCACATACCCATCTTATTGCGCTTACAGGATCACACACTCAATGTGAACACCACGGATATTTGCATGTAGTATCGGAAATGTGGGTACAACGGAGTGTGGTCCTCGGAAGACGTCAACTGTGAGCCTCCTCTCCCTTGCACATTGGTAGATATTGACGGTCAACATATCAGTGAGCAGTACTATTCACCTGATCCAACAATGATTTTTTCAGGCGTTGTCGCATGTGCCACTGATGTGAGTGAATTGCCGATCATCAGATGGTGTAACATTAACATTGATGACAAGCTCTCCCCACGGGACCTCGAAGTTCTCTCAGCTGGCATCACCTCGTTAGGAGGGCAGTGGCGAACAGCCCTTACCCGCGATGTAACTCATCTCTTCGCATTGCATGCAGAGAGCGACAAGGTGCTCGCTCTCTTTCAAAATTCATCCACTGTAGTTCTAATGCTAACGGGACGAATATTCACTGCGCTGTCCTTACAGTATCAAACTGCAATGCACTTTGCATCGCGTACCCACATGGCTGTCCTCACACCTCATTGGTTCGATGATTCAATTCAAGCTGGATGTCGTGTACCTGAGATTCCATACCTATGGCCTAATTCCGAGGTCATGGCACAAGTTATGATGGGTCACAATGATATAGACGTTGCAGAGGGGGCACAATCATATCCTGTAGGAATTATGAATGAATATCTGGCTTTATAGAATACTAGCGAATTATCAATATCGAGACCGCCATTTCTCGTTACTTCGATGATTTATATTTAACTGTGACACTAGTACATTCATTGCTGTTTACCTATGACTATGAATGTCAGCTCCGGTTTTGAAGCTTCTTGTGCCAGATGTGAATCAATCAGCGCTGTAGCTGAGTCATTACGTGTCAGGTCACCAAAGGACCGTGATGTGCATGTCGTTATTAATGTTGCCTCAGAATTTTAGTTTGCCATTTTTATGCTGTAATCTCCAAGTTTCAAGCACTTTCCACGCAGCAATGACAGTGAATGCTGTGCCACCACTCGCATCCGAGACCCTCAGACTGGGAGTACACGTGCACGGATCATCATCGTTTACTCCCAGTAATATAATCCAGCAGACTATACTCGCATTCCGTATGACCGAAAAGTGAACATGCCTACTACCACACCACCGATACCCAGATTATCCTCCAGTACTCTGAGCCCTCCCAAAACTCCTGCGTCAGTACTCCACAAGCTGAAGACGTCTCCTGGAGGGTTTTATGCTGCGACTCCCAGGCTTGCTTATCGCACCGAGTATTTTTCAGGTGGAAGGGATGGTAACATCCTCATCACCAAGGGTCTGAACTACGATGAAGAATTTATCATCCGCGGTGTATTCCAAATCAGCCGTGATGATTTTCATTTCACACCGGATGGCGACTTCAATCCTGCAAATGTCTTCCATGGCCGCTTGGCAGACCTGAAGTTAAGCTGTCAACTCACTGCAGGTCGTAGCAAGGCCTTCGAATTCTCGTTAGAAGATTTTCCGTCTATCCTTAGCAACCTCAGTGCCTTCGAGAAATTGGTTCCAAGGGAAAGACTTTATGAGACCCTCAGTGTTATTCAGGGCACTGTTGGCCGCAGATCAATCAAGCTCACCCACCGTCTCTTTGGAGTAAGTTAGTTCTAGGGACTTGTCAATCATATCTAATGATACTGAATATTGTAATGCAATAGGCCATCGACAGCGATCAAGATGATACTAGCGACGACGGCGGTAACGGCTCAATAAATGGCAGTAAGCTCGAAACAATCCTTCGTTGTTGTACGAACTTACGTATCTACTTTAAGCCCCCACGGACGGCCTAGGCTGTGAATTTGACATAGCAACTTGGCCAGTTGCCGATCGATGTAAAGGCCACCTGCAGGACATTGTATCCTCGCATAATATTCACCCATTACCAGCATATGATGAGAATCATGTTCTCATCCCACCACTCCAGTATGAAGCGAAGCTCAAGGGCGCGCTCGTTGAAGTTCATATGGCTTTTTGCCATCACCACGTGAAGAAATCAAAGCGCGACATCTATGATGCTGTTCTATGAGAACTCATTGTCCTGTCACCGCCTGCGCCTATGCCAAGCAGCCCCTTCAAACGTCGACGCCTCAATGATGGGCCCTATACTGAACGATACAACAAATTGAGATAATCAAGTCATCTTACCTTAAATTGTAGTATGTATTCGCTCTGATCATCGTCTGTTCATACATTGATCGGTATTGCTGTGCAGCCTACCCGAAAACATGATACGGGATCGTGTAACTGTATGGCATTCGTCTAATTGTACTTCTACTAAATTTGCCCCTCACTGTACAAAGTAACATTGTCGCAATAGAGCACTTGTCGCCAGCTTCGCACATGTCTTCCCCGGATCATTGATGAGCTCCAAGTAAATCGTTCAACGTAAAAACCTTACTCAATGTGATTAACACTAGCACCGATCACCGAAAGACCTATGTATGGCTAATCAACTCTGAATAGTTAGCAACTTTTGCTGATGGGCCGGCGCAAACCCTGCAACGAATATCCCCGTCATGATGCCCGCACATCGGATGGAGCTTAAAAAAAAATTTCATGGAACCTTGATGTACGAAGCTAAGACAAGTTCTCAGCGGGACGTGATAAACGACGCTGACGTCTGCAGGTGAACAGAATATTTGTATGTAAGTACAACGTAACGCTTTCAAGTTGATGATATTCTACATAAGCTAATTGCTAGTACTACCTCCCTGACGTTCCATAGCATTCAGTATCAAAGAAAGAAGTTCCGTTTGCCTATCGATTGCTGCTTCAATCCCTCCTGCAACTTTCAGCAGTGCCCCAGCTACAGATAAATTCGGACTCTCCTCAAATGCACGTGCTAACTTTCGCCGTTTCCGTGGTGCTTCCGGGGCTGCCGGCACTGATGCCCCCTGCTGTGCATTGAAAAGGTCACGCCCAAAGCAACGCCGAGGCTGTATGTAGTTATCAGTGAGTCAGTTTGATATAGTCCTGAGTAGTACGACTTACCGTAACAACCTGAGTGTGTTCTTCAGCTTGAATGAAGTTAGACTCAGTGTGCTTTCTCTTCTGCCGAGTTGGAGTAAGCAGTAGCTGACTTGCACACTGAGATTTCCAGGCTTGAATATCCTACACATGAGCATGACGCCTCAGGATGACTACTGTATGTGTTTGATCTGATTACATACGAGTTTGAGTTTGGATGTCAAGTCCAAGTCATCTTGAGGCTTGTCTGCAACGTCGGCCTCGGGTGTCTTGTCTAGTAGGTCTGTAGCTTCAACCTGAGCTTGATAGCACGGCAATTTATTGTAATTATAACAACCACAAGAATAGGTAGGGCAACCTTGCCCAGTTCCTGCTCCCCAGGTGCAGACCTTGCCGTGACTCGATGGAGTAGTGTTGCCAGTCTGAGATTTCGTTTGCAAGAGTGCCTCAGGGGCGTCATTAGAGTCTGAAGGGCGGGAATCGGACATGTTCATGGCTTTTTTCTTGGAAAACACATGTATTTGAATCATATTTCCGGATCTTACATTCTACTACAGACGTTGTGGGGGCAAATCGAATACTCCATAGTATCAGTATGGCTTGTGCCGTGATTTTTCCCTTCAAAACTTTTCCATGAACTTTGTCTTATTTTGATTAGTGGCAAGAACGAACTCAATTCGGAACTTGCCGGAGAGCACGCAGAGGCCTGATGAGGCGCCTTTTCGCTTTATTATTCTATTCGCTATTCGTACAAAAACTCACTTCGCAGATTCCCACTATTCCTCGACCTGTTCGCCTTCCTCTCAGATCTACAGCTTGGTCACAGGGTTGGTATCACCACAAGATTAACTCCGTCAGACCTGAATTCAGTGTCACTCGCGAAGAAGAAAAATGAAGGAAAAATAAAACAATAGATTCACGTTATCGTAGAAAGGGTACTAATGCAAGTTGTCGGAGTCGGGGACTTGGTGCGCAAGCACCGTTACCATTCAGGATAACAAAGTCTTAATGGCCGTTAGTTGCCCAAAATCACGGTGACTGGGATCAAAGTACGTATGCTCTTCTCCATTATGAGCTTAAATTTTACAGATTCAAACTTGAACGAATGGGTATAGTAGAAAGGGTCCCAATGCAAGTTGTCGGAGTCAGGGACTTGGCGTTCAATTCAGGATCACAGTCTTAATGTCCGTTAGTTGTCCAAAATCATGGTGACTGAAATCAAAGTACGTATGCTCTTCTCCATTATGAATTCAAATTTTATAGATTCAATCCTGAGCGAATGGGTATAGTGTCGGAGTTGGAGCCAAATGCCCTTACAACATCATCTGCATGTTCCGTGCGTTTTAGTATTTTCTCCGAAGAGTTATATACAGACCGCTCAGTCACAGCAAACCTTGGTCGTCCAAAGTATCCTGTGTCGTACTTACTTCCGAGTCCTCTGTTCAACAGTTCATGGGATAGTACTTTGGAATCCACAGCTTCCATGGGTCTCGCGGATGGTCGGTATCCTGCTTGTTTGCTCTTGTGCAAAATACTCCCTCAGGTACAAATGTTTACTTAGTATTGCAATTTGCTGATTTCTGATTCCCAGTATTTGACGTCAGCCAGAGTGCGGTTTGTGCGGTATTCTCTGCAGGCATGTACTGACTTGTACCTTCATCAACCAGAGGAAAGAAGTTCTGGTCTCAAAAAGAAGTCGAAAGCATCGCACAAAACAGAAAATTGGTGCGTTCGTTGTCGTATCGTGATAGTGGCGACATCACCCTCTATACCTCGTGTCTATGGGCTGATCAACTTCTGCTCCTGTTCTAGCTTTAGGTGACCTTGCCGGTGCTCGTGCTGTCGATAAATGGACAGTAGATTGGACATTCACTCTGAGCTGAACTCATCGTGAGATTCATGGTTCGGAGGAAAATAGCGTATACCGTACTGTCGAAGGTCTGAGACCTGTTTTCCATGGATAGTACTCATACAGTCACCGTGGCATAACCATATATGGTTGCGGTGAATAGTCCTAGCTAGTACTAGCTCATTATGTATGTTCGTAGCTATTACAATGCCAGTCTGGTCCCTGCAAGTACCTGTAACAGGTCCGATATCTGCGTGTACCATCCGATAGCATCCGGTGACCCTCACCTGCAGGGTCATGGCGAGTACAGGTTAGCATCTGTGCCCCGAATGCCGGGATCGAGACTAGTACACACTGGGTATACCTGTGCTAATCTCAAAGGAGAATAAAGTTTAAGATATGATACATCCAGCATATTTTGGCCGATTGCAGCGATTGTACGGGAAGGAGTATGCATAGAAGTTTATCGCCCATACAAAAGATCGCCAGGAAGCACAAGTGTTACAAGAGTCGCATTAGTTTGTATTGAACATGACACAAAACAAGGGTCTACCGAGTGACGCAAGCCTAACAAGGCTTGTAGGAAGTTGCATAGAAATTCATCGCCTATACAAAGGACACGCTAGGAATTACAACTACTACAAGAGTTATGGTAGTATGTATCAAACATGACGCAGACATGGGTCTGCCGAGTGACACCGATATAACAAGGCTTGTAGGAATGTGCATCAAATTTCATTGCCCAAACATGGGTCTGCCAAGTGACACCAATATAACAAGGCTTGTGGAAATGTGCATCGAACTTCATCACGCAAACATGGGTCTGCCGAGTGACACCAATATAACAAGACTTGTAGGAATGTGCATCGAATTTCATCACGCAAGCATGGGTCTGCCGAGTGACACCAATATAACAAGACTTGTAGGAATGTGCATCGAACTTCATCACCCATACAAAGGACCGCCTGGAAGTACAAACGTTACAAGATTTGTAGTAGTATGTATTAAACGTGACGGAAACAAGGGCCTGCCAAATGATACAAATATAACAAGGATCGTAGAAACATGCATCAAATGCATTACTCATACAAGGGACTACCAGCAAGCACAGTTGTCCCAACAGTTGTAGTAGCATGTATGGACATCACTCAAACAAGGGTCTACCGAGTGATACAAATATAACAAGGCCGGTAAATGTATGTATAAAACCTCGCTGCATGCTCTGCCGTGCATCGTTACTTGCAAGCCCAACACAAATCTGTCACATGTTTGTGGGAATGGCAGCAATTGCACACCTTGTACTGGTTGTTACAGACTGGTTATATGGTATGTACGGTTTTGGCTTTTTTGTTGATGAGGTCTTCGCAGACACTGTCGGAGTCTTGGTGTCCCTGGCAAATTAAAGCGGAGTTATATCACCACGCTCCTATCTACTCCATCGCCCTCACCGTTGTCCGCCTCCCACCCTCCGCACTGGTTTTTAGGTGAAATCCTGAATGTTACTGTTATCCATTCGCTGTAAATGCCACATGGCCATTTGCAGAGATTTTTGGAAAGAAGTTTTTCAACTGAAAACGTTTTGAGAGAAGTTTCGGAAGCTGTATAACGCCAAACGAAGCAGAGAGCAGGAAAGGGGTTGGGAGGAACAGATCAAGAAACAAGGATTCTCACCAACCACGTGTAATTAAGCAACGAAGTCCCGGTCAACAACACCCTGGTGAGTCGCAAGTGAGTCGCATCCTCTAGCCATACTATAAAACCATGCAAGTTCTTTCTTCTCATGCCATCCCTACCTCGCTCCAATCCACAACTCACGTTTAGACCATTTCCGACGCGTCCATCGCAAGGGAATTTCAGTCTCGCCCGTGTCATATATATTGCCCTACACTGACTCATGAAGTGATGCTTCCAACGCTTGGTTCACAATATGAACACAGCACACGGAGCACTGCTTCCTACACCACTTCAACCATCCACCAAAAACTCCTACTCCGAGTACATCCTCAGAAATCACTGTTCTTGAAGTCCGAAGGTGCACTCAGAGTCGGAGTCAGGCTACGAACAACAGACACGGTCTTATCAAAAGGAAGTACGATGTACGGGATAGCAAGAAACCGACTCGAGGTAGGTACATCCTACACAACTCCTCTAATACTTAACAACTCAAAATCAAATCGACACAAATCAGTGTTTTGAGTGACAGTGGCTAGCCACTGACCAGCCGGGAAATGTGATTTGGCTCAGCCATTGGCGGTACGGCGGCGGTTGGCTTTTCCCAGGTAGTCTAATGCTGCTTAGTAAGCTGAAGGACGCAATATTATTGGCTACAGATAAATGGGGCTTATGTTATATCGTACTACTCATCATGTCGTCGAACGTTTGTTCGTCATCGTCACCTTCTGCATCCATGTCGACCAGCTCGTAAAATTCAAGCTCATCTTCAAGTGACCTCATCCCGAATCCTTCAATCAATTTGACCCAGCTTTCATCCGCAAATTGGAAGAGTTGTTGAAGGGGCACTTTGTCAAAGACGGACCCATACTCCATAGTGTCGTCATCGTCAATGGAGCGCTGTGCAAGGACAGACGCAATACTACCCAGTGAGTGATCATCATTCTC
This sequence comes from Suillus cothurnatus, assembly GCA_016758765.1. Classification (NCBI taxonomy): domain Eukaryota; kingdom Fungi; phylum Basidiomycota; class Agaricomycetes; order Boletales; family Suillaceae; genus Suillus; species Suillus cothurnatus. The sequence continues at coordinate 138,117 of JABBWL010000020.1, read as the reverse complement.
TTCATCATCCAGCTGCTCAGATAATGAAGGATCATCAAGAGCAGGGTCTATAGGGGGCTCGAGACTTGGTGTGGTTGATGGAGGATGGGGTGGGTCAGGGATGATTTTCCTTGGACGATGGAGGCGGCTCTTGTTGTCTCCCATTCGCATATATTCATCCCGTAGGTGTAGACGCAATTCAGCCAAGTTTATTAGGTTTTTAAGACCAAGACGTGAGCGGAGTTTTGTGAGTGTGGCACCGAAGAGACTGAAAAGGTGTTCGCAAGAGGCAGAGTTTGCGCAGATCGAAAAGATGCGGTGGGCAAATTTTTGCAGCGGTGTTGGCTCAGTGTCTTGAAACTGTATGCCCTCATACATCTTGAGTGGATCGGGACGTGCATGCTGTTGAACCCACAAGCAACTAGTCAGTGAATGAAGGATTTAAGAATATTATTATTAACATACCTCTGCCTGAGCAGAAGTCCGAACCAGGTCCACCCAATTGACAAATTCCTCACCGTAATCACCATGTCCTTCTAGATACTCCAGGACTTCCTTTCGAAATAGTTCATGGGGTATGTTTGAGTAAAATCGATCCCACAACTTGACAAGCAGGGCTATTACACCTGCATTGGTGAATTTTCGAATGCGGGCAAAGGGCTTGATCCGATAGAGTGGGTTTAAAATGACCGCTGCTAAAAATACATCTTGGTCACATTTGCTCCAGCGTTTTTCGAGAGAATCAATGATAGCCTGGATCATAGTTTTCTCTTCAACTGATGTAACCTTCCCTTGTAAATCGAGATATCTTGAAATTAGAAAGCCAAAAATGATCAGAACTTCATCGAGACGGCAATGTGCAGCCTGTGCAAAGTTGATCACTAATGATAGCGGCTGCAGGTGAACAACCATCCTAGAATAATATCTCAATTAGCCCGACATGCAGTGAAAGTGTATGATGTATTACTGGGTCAGAATACTCCACATCACAGGATCTTCAATCAATTTAAGCATCTCTGCTGCCTTCCTTCGTGCAGCAGCATCACCTGTCACTATTTTTGAATCCTGGCCAAGGTCTTTCTCCTGCCTAATGAGAAAGTCAAGTGCAAATTTAAGATCAAGAAGTCGTCTGAAAGCAAGGTAATGAGAGGTCCATCGGGTTAAAACAGCACGTATTACAGTGAGGACACGGCAAGGTTGGGATGTGTTGGTTGAATTGAGAGCATGTTGGATATCTCTCAATGCTGCTAGGACAAGTGTCTTGCTTCGAAGCCAAGTAATGAGTTCAGATGCTTTCTTGGAATATCCTAGGTAAACTTCTGCCCCAGATGACTTGAAATAGTCACCAACAACAAGATTGATCTTCGGAGAGTACTATTAATGAGTATTATACAAGGTTTCTAGTACTGAGATACAAATACCTGGTGAGCGTAGCAATCAGCTGATACCAACCGTGGAAACTCTTCAATGAGTCGTTTCCGAGCTGCTCGAGACTCCCCTGATGCATCTGATGTGACAGCAACAATAGTCGTCTTCCAGGTTACTTGAACTTCTTCAATAACACTAACTAGAAGATCCTTGAGGTGCTGTGCAGTTTTCCGCTGAGAAGAGACATCTACTACTCGAACAGTGTGAATCTAGTAATTTAAATCAAAAAGCAGCAAGAAGTTGCTGAAAATCTAACTTGCCTCTCGGTTCGAGGTTGTGATCATGAATGCCAACAGGTAGCGGAAATTTATACCTGTCCAACCATCCGTCTGGAGTGTTGAATGACTTCCATGACAACGGTTCTTTGCAGCTTGACGAAACTTCTCAACCTCTCGTGGAATGACACGATTTGCCAGTTGGTAGCTTGAGATTGGATTTGCGAGGGGAAAAAATTCATTTATAAAATTACGAACAGCCTGGTTTTCAATCCAATTGAGTGATAACCCACATGACGCAGTGATGTTTGCCATGTGAGTCTCAAAGCGCTCCTGGAATGCTGGTGTCCACTGGAGTCGTGATGAAGTACCTCCAACAACAGCAGACATGTCAGGCGTCGAGCTCCGAGTCTGAGATAAGACTCGTATCCACTTTGATGACAGCCGTGATAATTCACCCAATGCGGGACTACCAGTACGAGATTGGATGGTCGAGACAGTGGGTAGTGATACTAGTGATGGTGACTGAGATCGTGAAGATGGATCAGTTAAGTCTCCGAGTCCATGGAACCCACCCAAGGTATCTGGGCCCGGGGAACCTGCAAATAGAAGTGGGGAAGGTAATCGTTGCATATCTCCTGCAGGACTCAACGTAGATGGCTGAATTGGAAATGTAGGAGGGAGTAAGAAATTCTGAGCGCTGGCACAAGAGGTTGATGATGTCGAGTTACTAGGGAATGATGGTTGTGAATATGCAGGCTGAGGTAGACCAACACCAACACCGGAGAACTGTGGTATATTCAAACTAACTTGTGGTTTTGGCCCTCTAATCCAACCTCTCTCGATGCACAAAGCGTGCGCTTGCATACGGACATCCTGCGGCTGCTTCTGACAGCTATTAAGGTGAGGGACCATCGCATCAGCACGTCCATGTATCCATGGACAACTTCGATCCTTGGTAAGACTCTCTGATCGTGACTCGGACCACACTGAAATACAGTGATTTCAGCATTACTATTCAAAACAAAGCTGAAACCAAAAACTCACAGTATGTGATGATCTGATCCTGCGTCCGAATATCATTCCTAAGTCCTTGGCGCTGGCTCTCGCGATCCGTCTGTTGCTCGTCAACTATTCTATTGATTTTGCACGCCTTGCACATTACTTTCGGCCGTCTCTCTTTTTCATTTGCATAGGCTGCGGGGAGTTTCTTCTGGAGGTCTGGGTGAGTGTCAAAATATGCCCACCACCAATCTTTTTGTTTTGCGTTGCTCATTATCGAGGGTGGGGCAAGACAGAGTAGTTGATATATTATTATGTCGACTCAGATTCTCGATAAGACTTCTATCTAAGGTAGCTGTGCTATGTGAGCTACCTTCTATTTCGAGGTTTCCGCCGAGGTCAAAATACAGCCACTGGCGGCAGACTCAGGCTAGCCCATAGGCTTCACACGGCTTGCTTTTGGCTCACCACTGGCGGTGGAAACACTGATCTAAGGCAACCCGGCTTTATTTGTGCATGTTTGGCCCAGACGCGTCGCTTGACTCAAACCCCCCGACTCTTGTGTAGATATCAGCGACCGCTGACCCTGTTTGTAGTATTCCTCTGCTCAAATCCAATGTAATTCTTCATTCAAGTATGTTCCATCCCCTAACCAAACCGTCATGAACTTGATTTCGTTATTTCGTTCCACCACGGACAATGCTGACGAATTTCTCCCGCCCATCGTCCACTTGCGTTATGTCCAATAATACTACTGGAAGTTTTGGAATCAACTCCATGCCAGGGGCGCCCATTGGGGCAGCAATTCCCACAACTTTTGTCACCGATTTCTTGCAAACCGGGCACCGAGTGCAGGAACCGTACGATGCGCACTCCAAGAAAACTGCGTGGTTGCAAGGACGGATGCTACAAAATAAGTCAATAAGCTTCATCCATGCGAGGAAAAACAAGATTTGCTATATGGTACGTACACACAGCCCAACATATTATTTTGGCATTTGCATTTGTGCAAGGGGACACTCACACCAGGCTCGTAAGTGACACCCGTCCCCCCACCTATCATCCAGTCCAACGTAGAAACGGTCTTGATTATCTTGAATGAGTCATACCCATGGACGTCGGTTGGCACTTCATTGAAGATGTCGAAGAAGGGCAAGCCTGCTGCCGCATACACTTTGACGTCAACTGGGGTCGGGGGTGCCATTATCTTGGTAATATGTTCGAATTGGGCCGCATTCAGAACTTGTACGTTGAAAACCTTTGCCCTCTCGACGTCCCAGATACATGGATTGTTGTAGTCTTTGTTTATGGCCTGCTTGATCATCCCCCCAGCGCCGAAACTCATTGTTGGCAACAATTCCCCGCCCCCTCTCAATCTCAATACTAAATGGATCGTCATTCCCCCTTGAATATTATAGTACGAAAGCTTGCGGTCTTCTTGAAGTTCATGTCCCCTCCAAATGAGCCGTTGCTGGTCCGGTGGAATCCCCTCCTTGTCTTGAATCTTTGATTTGAGAACGTCTATAGTATCGCAACTTTCTGCCAAGAGAGTTATTGTCTTCCCTGTGAGGGTCTTCACAAAAAGACTCATATGCCCGCAAGTCGGCACATTCTGCATCCCGCTGTAAGTAGTTGTAGGTATTTCCAGGTTGGTCATCGTCATTTCGGAGCCGATGGAGACTCCAAGTTCGTGAGGTGTACGATAGATATCTGCTCCCTCGAAACGCACAGAATTTTTATACTCCGGTATGACCTCGAATTGGATCCCGCCCGTTGTCTCTGACCCGGTGATCTGAATCTTTCTCAGACATTACTCATTCCATGGACTCAAAAATGTACCTGATGCTCGATCGAATAACCCGATCCATAAGGAACGGCCACAAACTGCTTAACTATACCTGGACCAGTTGCAATACCATACCATGCTGTTCAGGTACGATGATGTAGTCCTGCTTTTTCAACGCCATTTGCCGTTAAGCAGAGTAGCCATGTTCGGAATCATAGGCTCGCCAGTAATGCCATTGACGCCACCAACATATATCCGAATAGCGAATTTTTTGTTGCTTGTAAACTGCAACCACATCGCTTCCCGTTCTACAGCCCGCAGCAATGTATGCGTGATAAAGTCTCAACCAAAACTGACAAAACTTACGGTACATTGCAAAAAACAAGCCACCTTTCTCTACCATATCTTGTGGTAAGACACGAGAAAATTCGGCAACATTATAGAGTGAGAAGGCCCCAAGTCCAGGTGGAAGATTGTCTGGCTTCCCGCTTTCGGGTACACGGACTGTGCGCCGGAAATAAATTTCAAGGGAACCGCAATCGATGGAGAGGCGGTCAGCACTGCATTCATTGCCACAGCGTGGAAGTTTGGCGCTGAGGGGCTCGCGGGGTAGGCAGTGGTTGAAGAAGGAAATAAGCGGCTCATCCTCATTTATCTGGAAGTCATTTGGACCGTACAATGATTTTCCGGAGGTCACCTTGATACGAGAATCTCTCGTACATAGTAGGGATGTGCATCGTGTTATTCTGATAGTGTAGCTCAAACCCCGACTTTGTGTAGATATCTATATCAGCCACCGCTGAGACTCAACGGGGTTTTAATTTGCTGTAACTGTAAATTCCGCACAAAGATAATACCCAGCTTCACTACTCTCAATTCAGCACGTTGATAATGGAGACCAATATTTAATACGAGAGTTTGCTGAACAACTTGTTGTCCTGTGAGTTGGCTGTCTGACATATCTGACCCATTTGTAGCGTGGTTCGATGAACGGGTGAGGGACCTCATGCATATGTGGTACTACAAGAAGACCTCCAGTATAGACGAGTGGTTGGTATGCGCCCATTTAAAAACGTATGACGTGAGATCATTGATCTCCAAGCTAACGACCACCAGGGGTGCAATTCTATGCGTCCACATCTTGTGCTTTTAAGTGAACATAGTATCAAGGGTTTGATGTGCTCAGCACACTTAGCACCATGCTGTGTTCGGTTAGAGGTCTCCATTGCTCAAGCACAGTGGAATTTTCCCAGGAGCAACTCACCTCAGCGAGCGGTCATGTACGATAAGAATTCTGCCATGACAAAACCTAAATGAATTCGTGTACGTACATCGATCGCGAGTCTGGTCGGAGGTAAGAATGCAGGTAGATTCCATGGTTCGTGCTACCTTTTTCTTTATTCTAACGATAATCCCTGGTGATCGACAATGAGGAAGTGTTACAGGACCAAGCACATTGTGCGACCTAAAAGGAACGCTGCTATAGACCACCAGGCCACAACGTGTCTCGCTCACAATGCGTTTACACTGCTGTGGATGACGCTGAAATTTATAAGGCGAATATTAAAGGAAGGACTCCTTCAAACCAGCTTCTCATCTTACTCGCCTGTCATGGACCCCATTGCCAAATTTCCGTTACGCGACCTTCCAACTGAACTTGCCCTCCTCATCCTCAAATATGCCGCGCAACCCACCTTTGACCAGACTGACAAATATGAGACCAAAAGTCCATACTCCTCCACACTCGCACTCTGTCTTGTCTCCAAAGCTGTCAGGCGCGTTGCGCTTCCCGAACTCCTGCACACCGTATTACTGTCGAAATCTCAAAACCTGAGAATGTTCATCGATGCTCTACATATGCAACAAGAGTATGCAGAGATCCAAAAACAGAATGAATTTCGTTTGAAGTGCGGGGAGGAACAAACACAAAACGACCTTTATTTCGACTACGCACCTCACGTACACAAGATATGGATCGGGTGTTCTGGTGCAAATATTGTACCAAATCACCTGCTCCACCCGCACTATGAACTGGCGGTTGTGCGTAAGCTTGCCATCAGCGTCTTGACACCGATACTACTCGCTGCGCCATCCCTTGCCCTTGCTTGGACAAGTCTGGGGCTTTTTTCAGAATGCCTGGAACATGCATGGAAGTCCCGTGCAGACACGAATGCCAACGACGAACATTCCCCGCATCCATGGAAAATCCAAACCCTGACGTTGTCGGGTGAGACGGTCGCCAGCAGTCAATGGGAGCTCCTCAAGGACACTCCCCAAGGATCCGCTTTCCTTGGCTCAATCTCCCGTCTCACCTACGGGTCCTACACGACCACATTCGATGAAGACTTTTTTATAGCCATGTATAATGGCTTATCTCGAAGCTACCACCTACCTCCGTGGATGAAGAGCATTCCATGGCTTGATCTCAAGAACCTTCAAACTTTCTCGGTGGTCTACCCACATATCAACCCCCCCTTCGATATATATGACTTCAGGGAGTTCGAAAAGGGAATAAAGGGAAGAAGCTTACACGTAGAGCTGCTGACGTTGTCTGCAGCTCTGCTAATGCGTCGCCGCAATGATCACCGTGATTGGAGGATAAATACATTCGCGGAGACTGGTCCTGGAAAGGAATATATTCGATCAGATAGAGTTCGTTTGCAAGTCTTTGATTCTCCCATACAATTTTGGTATTGTGATGATGATTGGGAGAAAATTTGGGCGTGCGGGTTATGCGCCTGACAAGGGGTGTTATGAAGCAGATGAAGGATATTGTGATATGACTGGTGTTGTATGTATGTACATGATCACGATACTGAATGGATATTTTCAAGCTCTGATACACACCCGGGGGCTTCGAACCAACGTTACACTGACAAAAAGGCAGGCTATGATGAGATATGAAACGAACGAAGTCTGGCATCCAAAGAGTTCCTTTCCGAATCAGTAAGTGATAGAATGCACGTCGAGTAGAGAAATGGTCCCTAGCTTGGTCTTCGCGGGCAGGTGTGCTTCCGGGACATTTTGACAACCAATTGAGGGATGGTCGTGAAAGCGGCTTGCTAGAATAGCACTAAGCTTGAAGCTTGATCTCCGGAATCTATGCTTTCGAAGAAGTCACCTTAAAGACTTTACGTGTAATAATTTATTGTGCAGGTGTTACCTGCACAATAAACTACTACGCCAAGAGCCTCGAGCTTGAAATCGCCTGCATAACGATGAACCGCTCTTGCGGCATTGATATCTCAATACGTACACGTTTCGTTTTGATAAATATACAAAATTTACATGCAAGCGATAATAGGGATATCATATCTATAGACGTACCATCAGCCGAACATCCTCAAGCACCAAAGAACAACCACAAAGACTTACCTGACATCCTACATCTTCGTCTTCGCCTTCGCGTTCCCAAAACCACTCGCAATCGTATTCAGGATCTCGACAAGTGCCTCTCCAAGTTCATCTGGTTTCTCTTGCGGGACCTAATAGGTTTTGGAAAGACCATGTCTTACAACCCACTTCGGGAGGAAAATAAGACTGAGCCACATACCAAATGTCCTGCCCCCTTGATAGTCCACTGAGACACCACCCTATGCTCCGCAGCGTCTAAAATCTCATCCCTCGCCATTTTAGATCTACGTAAATCCCATCACGCCACTGTCAACCACAAGTAAAGAAGAAAAAAACGCACATAAACTCCTCAAAATCAGCCCAGACGACATGAACCCCCCTCCCAGCCTCCTCCACCGCCCTACACACACGCCCAAGAGACTCGGGCTCCACCGTATGCGATAAACACGCATACAACGGGCTCTCTTCGTCCTTCCTCAACGTAGGCGTCACATAACTCTTCCTCTTCCCCGTACCAAGATCGGACTCGTTCACCTCTTCGAATCCATACCTCACATAGCTGCTCAAAACCCTCTTATCCCATTTCCTCCAAACGCCTTTGCCACCCACCAGCCACTTCATCAATGTTTCTCTATCCGGCCAGCGATCGCGTTTAGCCAGCGACCCTCGGACGTTTGCGGCCCCGTGGATGGAGCGAGGGTCAGTAGGAGTAAGAGAAGGGAACATCAATGTGGGTTCGACCATTATGAGAGCGAATGGCGTAAGAGAAGGGGGCATGGATGTGAGAGCAAATATCCAGAACGTGCAACTTCCTGAATGAGCGATTCCTACTACTGTGCTGGATTTCAGCGAAGGGGTGGAGAGAAAGGCTTGGAGGTAGAGTGCGATATCTTTCGTTGCTTGAGGTAAGTTAGCGTTAGTAGTGATGTTTAAAGAGGAAGAACGTACTACACATCGCCTTCCCAGCTGCCTTGCGCGCATCAAGCACGGGACGGTTAAGAAGTGCCGTTTGACCGTGGTTGGGGAAGTCAGGGACCCATATATCTCGGATAGTAGCGCGAGTTTGAGTGTGCGATAGCAAGCGCGCGATAGTCGGGTCGTACTGTTCCTTGTCTGAAGCACATTTTAAGTCAGAGTGCGAAATGTTGATGGAAGAACTCACGACCAGCGAGTCCGTGAGTGAACACGAGTGTGAGACCATCTTTGGCGCGGGAGACGGGGTAGTACAGTGTGGAACACTTGAGTTCAACTGGGTCTGAGCCTAGAGTTGTGTGTAATGAGAGGACGCGCCTCTCAGACGCCGGAAACTGGGTCATTTGACTCCAGTGTTCAACTAAAATCAACCTATGATAGGATGTCTGTTAGAAGATGATAACTTTCTCGCTTGATGAGACACAAACCGATAGAGGAACCAAGGACAGTGTTACTAGCAGCGCCAACTTTCTCCCCCAACCATGGTGGCAAATTAGTCCCGGTTACTTCGGCGAGTCGCATCTCGTGGAAATCGGGCGTTGCCGGCGGCCACCGTTCGCAGTAAATTGTCCTGAGTTTGACTTGTAGAACATCGGACGAATTAGCTACAAATGGACATCGAGATGCGGCCGATTGAGGGAGGAGCTTGAGACGCTGGATGGACTCATTTTTCAGACTCAGGCCTTTGCAACATGAAACTCGCATCCTGTGATGAAAACAACGGGCCGCTTCTCTCCGGGACTAGCGGACCTCGAATGTATGATGACTATGAGCTTGTGTACGGTTTTGATCTTTGTTTTCGTTCTTATCTGTTCTACCGCCGCAGTAATATCTATTTGGTTTATTCTTTCTGGAACTCTGCCAAAGCCTTCAGATTTATTTTAGGGCGTTGCTGACATTAGAACGAAAACACAATCTTAACGCCAGAAATCATTTCTCCAAGACTCCTCTACCTCAGTCTCTTTCACCACGAACGAGGATGGATGGGTTGTAGGTCCCGAGGGATGGCTTCTTCTTTGGATCCCACTCAATTTCCACCCGGTGATGTATGCCTCGAGCAACATATTGGTGATAGCCAACAATCCCCTGCAGCTGGACCTGAGTTGTATCGCGCATGGCACGTCTTGGCACGGGTGCCGGGAACAAGAGGCTGCTCTGTCTTCGTGATAATAGTTCCGTAGGTCGTGCCTCGAAATGTGTGCATTTCATTAATAAAATGGTGAGATACTACACACTACGCAGGATTTGTACAATATGCTCGGTCACCTTTATTTCGTCGTGTACAAGTCAAAATACATAATGTTCTCATGGTGCTCTGAGTGGATGAAGACGTTGAATAGATCCTCACCAGCTGATGTGCGTGTAGCCGACGAAGTTGCGATAACTCCAGTGAGCCACAAGAGCAGAGTGTAACACGCATTGGACCCTCAATGGCGCCTCCGGCGTTAAGTAGGTTACTGGGTGTGTTCACCACTTCCTGTATATTATCAAATACCTTTCCCCCAACTCCAAATATATTCTCGACTTTGACTCATCTCAAACTAGGAGATACGGGAGGGATAAGTGCAGTGACGACAGCCCGAAGACTATACGCGTCGCAACGAAGAAAACGACATGCTTTCTGCACTTCCTGTGTTACAACCATCGTATGATTCGTATCTCTTCCTAATCCCTCATACGTTTGAAGAAGTAGAAAGAACAAGACATTGATTCCACTACTTCAAACATACTGTGGATGGGGAGAGGACGTGTACGTGTGCGCGGAACACGTGCAAGGAGGACTTACATGCCAATGAGGCTAGGGAGAGATTTACGCATCGCAGATAATCAGACGTGCATCATATGCCGATCAGGTTAGAGGCCCTTCAAAAGGCTCCTCAGTGCTCACCTCGTTCTGCTCTGCTAGCCGCCAGCTGAATCGGTGTGAGACGCAATAGCGAGAAGAAATGCCGAAGCTGAAGATGAAAATGAGAAAGACAAGCTGCCGATGGCGATAAGCTAGCTGATAAGAGGCAGGCGAAAGAGTTCAATCTCAACTGCAATTGAGGAGATCCATCATAAAGCCGAAATATCGGACTTTGTTGGTTTCATTCTTTCAAATAACAATCATAGTGGGAACGCTAGCAAACTAGGTTTCAGCGAAAGTTTGGGGTCCTTTGGAATGGCGAGTTGAAACTAAAACATGCCGTGCATGCAAACATCGAAAACCACATAAAACACGTAGACTGAGTGGTGTTTCAATTCCATGCAAGTAAGTAAGTAATAATGTGGGATACAAATACGTGAAGTGCATGATGGTAGAGGGGGGCGTAACGGCGTGCAACAACAGAGCAAAAGTATAATAAATCAGCATAAATGAGGTAACGACTGACGGTGGATAGAAAATTACGGTACCCTGCGCGTCACAAGGTCCCAGGTAAGGCTCATCCTTCCTTACTTAGAACCCGCCCATGCCGCCCATACCTCCCATGCCGCCGGGCATACCACCAACAGGTTTCTCCTCCTCACCGTCCACAACACAGCATTCGCTCGTGGTCAGCAAGCTTGCGACACCTGCGGCATCTACGAGTGCTGTCCGTACAACTTTGAGGGGGTCGACGATACCACGCACGATCATGTCGGTATACTCGCCCTTTGCCGCATCGTAACCGTACGCAAAGGAGGTGTTGGACGAGTTGGTAAGCGTGCCGACGATAACGCTCGCTTCCTCGCCCGCATTGGTGAGAATCGTTCGTGCGGGCTGTGCCAATGCGCGGCGGATAATGCTGACGCCAAGGCCTTGGTCGAAGTTGGCAGTTGGGATGACATCGGGGTCAGAGGAGGCAGGTTCACCAATTGTGGCTGTCTTGAGTGCAAGGCTGGCCTTGAGAAGTGCGACACCACCTCCCGGAAGGATACCCTCCTCGACGGCTGCACGCGTTGCATTAAGTGCGTCGTCATACCGGTCTTTCTTCTCTCCAACCTCAACTTCAGATGAGCCACCAACCTTGATGACGGCAACACCTCCTGATAGCTTCGCAAGACGTTCTTGGAGTTTGGTCTTGTCGAACTCGGAGGTGGTGGAGTCGTTCAGGAGCGCGCGGATCTGCTCGCACCGTGCTGAGATGGCATCCTTGGAGCCGGCACCATTGAGGACGATGGTGTCTTCCTTGGTAATAGTGATGCTGCCAGTGCTGCCCAGAAGGTCAGCTGTTGCGTGCTCGAGCTTGATGTCGAGTTCATCAGTGAAGACTGAGCCACCGGTGAGGATGGCGAGATCGCCAAGGATGCTCTTGCGGTTGTCACCGAAACCGGGTGCTTTGACAGCTGCGACCTGGAGCTGGCCACGGAGCTTGTTGAGGATACAAGCTGCGAGGGCTTCGCCATCAACATCCTCTGCGATGATGACCAGAGGTCTGCGAGCGGAGGCGGCAGTCTCGAGGGATGGGAGGAATGTCCTGTAGCAAGGAAATTTTCTTCTCGGAGAGGAGAATGAGGGGCTTTTCGAACTCGACTTTTTGTGTCTTGACATCGGTAATGAAGTACGGGGAGATATAACCGCGGTCAAAGCGCATGCCCTCTGTCACCTCAATCTCATCATCGATCGTCCGGCCCTCTTTTACAGTGATGACACCTTCCTTCCCGACTTTCTCCATTGCTTGCGCAATCAACCCACCAATATGCTCGTCACCGTTAGCAGAAATGGTGGCGACTTGTGCGATCTCAGCTGTGGTAGTGATCGTTTTGGTGTTGGCTTCTAAGAACTGAACGACCTTTTGTACGGCGGATTGAGCACCGCGACGCAGGTCCATGGGATTGCATCCTGCTGCAACGTTCTTAACACCCTCGGCATAAATAGCGCGAGCGAGGACAGTTGCGGTGGTGGTGCCATCACCAGCAATTTCGTTCGTTTTTTGCGCGACATCCTGCACGAGCCTGTTTCGGGAACGCGTAAGAAGTGGCATGTTAAAAGTGTGACAAAAGGAACCCTACCGGGCGCCGAGATTTTCGAACTTGTCCTTGAGACTAATGCTTTTAGCCACGGTTACTCCATCTGATGGTGATTCAGGTAAGAGTAGATCTCAAGATGGAAAAAGGGCTTACCCTTGGTAATTTTTGGACCACCAAAGCTCTGCTCGATAATGACGTTGCGGCCTGTGAAATAGCAAATTTTTTTTAGTTCAGGTTGGATTCGCAAGAGTGAAAAAGGTGGTACTGACCTTTTGGACCGAGGGTGACGCTGACTGCATTAGCAAGGACGTCAACACCCTTGAGGATGCTAGCACGACCATCGTTACTGAACTTGATCTCCTTGTGTACACCGCGGGTCAAGGTAGGCTTAACCTTTGCGGCAGCGCGACGAGGGCACGGGAAGACGTGTGCATAGCTACTTCAACAACGGATTAGAACTTCAGGAAGAAGAAGAGAGAATGAGTGCAGGAAAGAGTTGGTAAGAAAACTCGCAATAAAAATGTTCGGGGAAAAATCTAGAATTTCGCTGATTATGTCATCAAATACCCAGTTATGGAAGAGGAAATGAGTACTATATTTGGCACAGTGTGTCGGCTCTTTGTTAACCATTACTACCTCACTGCGCTGATGGTCCTACGGACTATTGCGCTAATCCGTAGCTCACAAACTGGCGGTCATCATTAATAACCTCAACGGCTACCACGGGCCCTCTATGGAGGAGCTAGAGAGTGAACTCCCTGTAGTTCTTGATGGCCAGGTTCCGCTAGGCGACCTTCTTTCTAGAGTGGCCCAGGCCATCTATGCTGAGCTGTCTGAACTTGCTGAGACGTGAGTGACCCCATGTTCACTCCATAAATGTCCTTTGAACTACCTCCATTAAGTCTTCCAAATATGTCCGATGGTGCTCGAAAACGCACGCTCGCTGATTGGGTCGTGAAGACTAAGAAGCAAGTTGTAAAGCTGTATGCCATCACTAAGTGGGCGCGGGATGCGGAGACCGTACAGAAATGCATGGTGAGTGTCGCGTTTTTATCAAGGCTTTACACTTCATGATCATTTTCCAGAACATCACTGCTTTTCTCATGAATCAGAACCAGCAATTCGAAGATGTCATGAAAGGTCTGACGTACGCAAAAGAAATCTTGGATCCTGCCAGGTACAGAAACATTACGCGCCCTCACGCTTGTCCTCACGTTTTGTGCCGTAGGCTACGAAATCATGACTTACTCACCTCGTTGGATGTCCTTACTACGGGCGCATATCAGCGGCTACCGTCTGGCATCAAGGTTTTCCCCATCTTGCCGTATGTTAGGATTGTGCTCATGTCTTCCCATAGAAATCTATCATTCCAATTACTCCCTTAACAGATGCTGAGGTTATAAGTACGCTCAGTGACATGGAAGATGCCATCCGCTATCGTCTTCGTATGTCGGAGATAATTCCGGTGGAAATGTTCCAGCATCGCATTGGTATCTATTTGAGTTTAGAATCCCAAAGTGTCTCACTCAATTCATCTCAGCTAATGGACGTGTGCACTTCTTGGTCCCTAAGTTGTTCGAGACTGCTATTTGCCTAAGAGGTGCAGAGAAGAATGATGGATGGTTCTTTGTTAGCGTCAAATTCCTTATCACTGTTGGCGGTGATCTCACGGGAGTGCAAGGTATTTATGTCGTTTGATTTACTACATACCGTCGTTTATGGCGTGTACACTTAGAGTTCCCTTCCGAGCCTAGTGGCCTCCTCAGACGACACATTGCAGACGAAGCTGATCAGCGGATGGCATGTTACCTTCCGCTCCCAGATAACCCAGAGTTTCCTCTGAATCCAGAAGATCCACCGCGACCGCAGCTTCCAGAGGGAACAGTGGATGCACCTCTTGTGAGGCTCTTTAATTTCCTTCGTAAGTGAAAGAGTTTCTTGTCGTTAGATGGTAATTCACGGAAACGTACAGAGATGATGTCCATGTCCTATCAGCTTGAAATATTGTGCTACCAAGTAAATATATCTGTATGATCAGTGCTGTTGGCTGACGGTTTTCCTACAGGCTCAGAGGATGCGCTCTCTTGGTTGGGCTGATTTCCTCAAAGTTGAGATGCGTGATGGGCGTAAAACACTTGCTGTATCGTATTGGATGTAGGACCCTCAGTTCCATAGATCATCCTGTTACTCATGTGTACTCAGGCGACCCCCGCAACCCGGAGCCTCCGTGGTGGCCCCCAATCGTCTCAAATTACCACCGCATGGTGGTACCTTGACCATTTCTATTGTCGAAAAGGTTGACAAAAAAGCCGCGCGATCACCTATAGCACGAATGCTTGCCGAGCTTCAACGAAAGTCAAAATTAGGTGACATGCGTCCTTCTGATGATGTTGAAAGTCTACAGTTTGATGCAAAGTGGGAACCGATGAAGGGCGTGTTGGCTGCCAACATCGACGCTGAGGAAGCGATAGTTACGGTTAAAGAGCTTGCCGTTGTACGTTAATGTTTTTCTGCGCGAAGAGATTGCTTACAATATATGCTTCGATAGGAGTCTGACAATATTGACTTTGAGTCGATGTTGAGAAAGGTGATCGAGGTGCATACACAAGCAATCCTGAGATTCTACCAGGTCCAACTCCAACGGGGTCCTGTTCGGGTATTCTCCCCTGCAGGCAAAGTGGTTCTGGTTTCTGAGAGTGGGTACAAAATCATCGCAATTCTAACTTCGCACTAAAAGTCTCAGAAGGGGGTTATCATTCTCTGCGCGTGCATCTCTGTGCCGACGAAGTCGCAATCGTGTCCATCGACACCAGGACAGGCCGGTTGAGTATTCGAGATACTGGTGACCTCGCAGCAGCTGGCCGAGGACCACGATTTTCTGCAATCTCTGACAAACTCAACGAAGCACCCAATATGCTTTTCGATGTACTCATCAGACTACGATTTAACGTGCGCAATATTACTCTTACACTGATCATAGTCCTCACTGTAGTATATTGGCAGACGATTACAGATATCGTGGAACAAAAAGCTAACTACCTTGGCTTCCAAGTGTTCCGACACCGAAACTTCTCAAAAGAAGGTTTGGTGCTGTTAATTCATATTCATGCTCCGTCTCACGTCCGTCTTAGAAATTCAAAAGCTTGGACCTGCAGCGCGCGGCATGATGTATATCCAACTTGCTAACTTCCCTACGCACTACCTCGTACTTGTCCTCACAGATGAAGAGTTCAGGTACGCGCTTATATCGACAAAAATGCTCTCAGACACGATGTTTGGCAACATGCTTATGGAGGATATCGGCTGGCTTGATGTGAGACGCATACGAGGTGATAGGAGTGTTGGCGCTGGTATGGATGAGGTTGTGATCTCGTCTATGTCGCACGAACCACTAGTGTTGCAAAAGAGAAAACGAGATGATATCCCTTCAGAATTATCAATAAGCGAAGATAGGTGAGATGTTTTTCAGCTCTCCGGTTTGTGTTGCTAACATGTAAGTGGAGTTTCAACTTGGAGACGCAAGTTCTCCGGGAGCTATATGCATATTGTTGGTAAGAAAGCTTATTCCGTCGTCATTTAAAATTCTCAATTGTTCTTCCAGCGCACGCGTTGCTTATACCCGAGTCGAACGCCAATTTAAGCTTCGCGGCATCCCTTACACCCATGTCAACCCCACAGTCACCCTCCCACAGATATCCGAGCTTGGACACATCCAATCATCTCTCGCCCGTTCTGTACCGGCACTTTGTGTTCAGTCCTCAGACATTCTATCAGGCGCACCAGCAGCCGAGGCAGCCATGCCCAACATCCGCGTCATACCATTGAACTGGTGGTCAGACAAGAAGGCACAGGTAGTAACATGCGTGAAATTGAAGTACGTACAACAACCAGTTGGGAAGCGTGCCGCGGCAGGATCTAGCAGCAAAAATATCATTCGTCCATCGAAAAGAATCATCTATGATGCAGCCGAGGCTGTAGTCTCGTTTTTATCTGAAGAGGTCGATACCTGTGTGGACGAGTTTCTAGAGGAGTGGGCCCGTGTCTCTAAAATGGTCGTAATTGCCCGTGAAGGTATGTTGTACTTGAAGTTGTCGATGTATTATTGATACTTACACAATGCAGTGGCACGAATGGCAAAAGGGAAGAAATGGTCCGACGTGAGACTATTATCATTTGACCTGCAAACTGTGGAGTTTGCGTACGCCTCAGTGAGCTTCGCCGCCCATTTGTCGAGTAATGTCTTACCCCACTTCTGCAGGATTATACAGTCTTAATTACTTGTACGGACCAGCTATCACCTACAGGTGGATCTTTCGAGCTACGATTTTCACGTTGTGCGCCTTCGCCGACTCTTTTACAACCTTCCTCTCTCGCTCCGCCTCAGATCCGTTTCTCAAATCACCAGCTCCGGACCAATCCACATGAAGAAGCTGAGCCATATCTCCGCCATGTTCTTCGCCACGGCCCATTGGCATCCTCACTTGATCGCCTTGTTGAGCTCCTTCGAAATACACTTCCTATAGCAGTGGAACTTGAACACATGAGAGCAAGCTCCCGTGACACCAAGCAGTCGCCAGGACGTGGTAGAGGTCGGCCACGTACAGCGGTCACGACCGGTACATCCGAACCATGGGTAGATACATACGTCAAAGGCTTGGGCTGGTGGAGGGTGCTATATGGCGACCTCAGGTGCGGTTCTTCATTATATGCTCATGACCATGGCTTAACATAACGTGGTAGACATGCTCTTGACTTCCGGTTAATGACGGGACAACGGATTGCTATCCTAGATGCGTCATACTCTCTTTTCGGCTCGAACTCCTCTTCAACATCATCACCGTCTTCCGAGCTTTTCAGTCTGCTACCAATTCCAGACTTCAAGACCCTTGTTATTGATGCCATCAAGTCCGTACGTATAAAAGACGAACATACAAAGGTGGCCTACATCGACGCCGGAGTAGTTTGTGATAGCTCTTTTGTGAGCGGTGTGGCAAGGGCATTACATGAACGAGTGTTGAAGAAGTTACGGGATAGATAACCCCAGAAATTTCTCTATTCGATTGGCATTCTTGATATACCTCGTGAATGCTGTGGTACTTGCCTATCGAGAGTGTGCTCATTGTTTAATTTGCGTTGTGCGGTGATCGCCGTAGGTAAGTTTCGTGAATTGATGTTCGCTCCTTTCTTGAGCATTCGAATCCTCGCTGATGCCTCCGGTTTTGTGCTGAACTCGAAGATGGCGCTGTCACTCTGTTTCAAACCATGTAGATATATATTATTTCTAGCAAGTATTTCAAAGCTTGGCAACCCTCTACACGACAATAGTTCTATTACCGAATACTAAATCTCTTTCGTGCGATCGAGCCAATATTAACTTCATGGCTGATAGCTATTCCGAATCTTCTCCATGTTTTTCCTTCATCATCGGTTGCCAGTAAAAGCCAGAACCACCAGTTGGGAACCTCTTCAAAGGACCAACTCTGTTCCCCAAAGGTTGCCAGTACAACTTCGCCCCGTCTCTTTTTCGCTTTCCGATTCAAGAACCTCTGTCTTTCCACGCGCTCCTTGGTTGCAATTTGCTGTCGCAATGTAGGTGGACCAAAGAAGGAAGGCTCGCGCCCGCTATTGGAAGGTTCCAGTATCCCCCCGATATGATATATCCCGGTTTGAGGCGGCCTTCTAGGGAGAAGCTCGGCATGGCGTGGTGTGAGGTGGACCTCAATATTGAAATCCTCATGCTCTGCCGCAATCGATGAGAAACTCAGGATTGTGGCAACTTCCTTCACTTCGAGAAAGTACATAGACATGTGCAGTATACCCTCAGGGTCAACATGAGGCAAGAGTTCGGCATGCGACATAACGTCAAAGATATCCCCTGGCTGCCAACCAAAGCCCGCAGGCAGCCACGAGACGCCGAGGCCGGGTTCATCCCTCTCATAGAATTCATGTTGGAGCGTAAGCAAAGCAGATAAGTCCCCGTCTCGAACTCTCAGGTAGGAAAATATGGCGAGAATTATCCCTGGTGAAAGCTGATAATCCACCGGAAGTGACTGGCGAATTTTTGGGGGGAACAGGCCAAGAATGCCGTAGATGTTATCATGAAGAAACGCGCAGTCTCGCTTGCGACAGTATTGCAAGCAGAGTTCAGGTGACATTGGGCGATCCCAATCTGATACTGGGAGAGAAATGGGAAATTCGTCGCTCGTTATGCTGAGAAGGCTGCGAGACTTGGGCGAAACCGAGTCGCTAGTCTTGACTAATTCGTTAGCGTCGATTCGGATGTTTCTAGCGCGGACTATAACTTTTCTGGCCAAGTACGTCTCCTGGAAGACCCAGACCCGTTTAGCATGATACCCCTTCATCCAAGTTATAATCCTGCGCCAAGCTTGTTCAGCTCTGGATTCTGACTGTGTGTCATCTTGAGGAGGGCCTTTGGTAGTAGCGTAACGCCGGCGTAGCGCTTCGGATACAGCAACACAGCAAGCTGCGTTGCTGTAGTAGTCGCTCATCCTTGGTATCTCACGCGCGACATCTTCTGGATCCGCTTGGTTGACACAAATGCTGTCCATCCAGACATACTCAAGACCCATCAACAAAGCTTCCCTCGCAACAAGGAAAAATATCTCTTGTAGATATTCCCGCGACAGCCCTGCTGGCACTTCCGACGGACAGTGCAAACGATGCAACTCCCTTTCCTCTGCATCAACTGCCTGAACGATATTTGGATGCATGAGACAAGTCAGACGGAACCAATCGTCGAATGTGGGTGCCCGGGGTATGTCTTCGACAAACCAGAATAGTGTTCTGAAGTGTCTGAAAACCTGTCTGGATTCCAAAGGTAGGATGCAATGACATAGCGTTTTGTGGTATCGTTCTGGATGGTTTCGACTTGTCCCGTGAAGATGTTAATCAGCCTTGTGGGGACATGCCTAGGAGCTGATAATGCATCTGTGTTCTTATCTAGTGCATCGAACTTTTGCATTGCATTGACCCAGGCTACCCGAGCCCGGTCGGGTTTAGTAATGAATGACTGGTCATCCAAGTTCCTTGACGACCCGAGTCTAACTTGAACAAGGGTTCGTAACCAGCGAAATAATGCCAACAAGTATCTAGAAGTAGGGTGAGCTGACTCGATTATCCACAGGTTCATGATATACCTTAGCATTTGGGAAGTAAGCTCATCCAAATGAGTACTAGTGATGGGTTCAAGTTGAAGCGAAAACGACCGAATCGACTAGTGCGAGATTGAGATTGCAGAAGGATAATAGAAATTGGGCTAGTAGGAGCAAGTAATACGGTATTGTAGTGTGCCAAAACTTCCTTCTAGTCGAGTTCAAATTGGCCACGAGTTGGTGCTCTGCCAGCAGGCTATATCATACAACGTGGCCACTGGCAGTCCCAGATTGGCAGGAAGGTTTGGTCACGCATTATACGACTTGGACTTGGACCAGTTTGACATACGGAGTTTTGAGTAAAGAAGGTTGTTATTGCTGTTACTTCTCTAAGTGATTTAATTTTGCTTATTTCAAGTATTGCGCAATGAGTTCAAGGACTCCGCTCGCCATAGGAGAGAATAAGATTAGGTTAAAACAGACCAGTTAAAAAGCAAGGAACTAGAAGCATAAGCAAATGATTACGTCGATGCTGTGGTCTCGATCAATGCGGACATTGACCTCAGTATTTTCCGAATTTTTATTCAACTTGATTTTCCTCCGCTGGTAAATTATATATCTCAGGCCTAGATGTAATTTAGTAAATGACGGAAGAAGAATTCGAGCCTTGGCACACTGTGTTAAACTCATTGCTGATAACTCAACAGGACCACAGTGTTCAATTCGGACCAAACCCTAGCTTGTGATGGTGTATGTCAATGATGTCATTGAAGAGCTAGTCAAACTGGAGTTAAGGACGCTACTGCTACCGACTCTGAGTTTACATAACTGTAAGATCTCGACATCATACATACATATGTGATTTATGAGCAATAAATATATGAGTCTTGTATATGTACGGCAACACCTGAGAACAACTTAATACTTTTCCCGCAGCTTCTTTTTTCTGAAGAGGATCCTTGTAGCTACTCTAGTATATGTATGGCCATTAACCTTCCATCCACAAGATCGTTTTTTCTTCCTCTGACAAGCTCCTCAAGTCCGAACTGACTCGACGTACAATCATGTACTTCCTTTCTCGACGCTCTGCGGAACCGCCAAGGCTATCTTCTGATCCGGACATAGCTGGAGGAAGAAGCGTCGCAGCAGACACTATTACTCAGCCTGTTCCTCGGGAGAAATCTCCAAACCGTGTTCTTAAACGCGTCACCACCCTCTTCAACCCTCGCAAAAGAACTTTGTCCAAGAACACCAGCCCCGTGGGCGGTCATGGAGCAGTTGAATTCATTCGTGATACCGCTGCAGCGTATCCATATCCTCGATTCTCTAGTGACTCTTCCACTGCATCACCAGACGAAATTAGGAGGCCCAGCGGTCTGGGACGCAGGGCTAGTTTAATGGAGTCTCTACAATTACCTAGTGAAAGTATTGGTCCAGAGCGGTCAAATGAAAATGAAGGTGAGGCAAGAGTGTTCAAGTCTTTGCCTAATTTATTGAATAATCTGTCGCATTCATTCCTCACAGAATTACTTGCAGAAAACGCAACACATGCAGGTGTCGCGATCCAGAGCCTTCCTATGGAGCTGTTGGAGGCAATCCTATACTTCTTGCCCAATTTCGAATTACCGCGTATTGCCCTTGTTTCGGCTCAACTCTGCGACGCGTCGCGTAACGCATTATATCGAACACTCGACTTCCAATCAATGTCAGAGCCACAAATTGAAAAACTTTGTAGAACTCTTGCCACCCATGCGTCTCTCGCTGCGAGGGTCCAATCTTTTTCATGTCACTTTTGGCCAGCAACGACGTCATCTGACGGACATCTTATACCATCTCTAGATCTCACGACCGCGTTGCATAATATGTCGAAATTGGAATCTCTTACACTACGGACATTTGTTCCAGTATTTTCACAGTCGCCTCCTCTTTCTTTCCGATTGAAGACATTGGTCATCCTTGATGACACCATCTCTGTGGAACAAATCACCGACATCCTACATTTCCTCAGAAATCAATCCTCCCTGCAATATTTAGCCTTTCCTTACGTCGTAGACAACCCTTTGTTACCCGAATGTTCCTTCCATCAACACATGTTCGCATCTGGTCTCGCACGAGAAACCATATTACCATCGCTTTCCCAACTGCATGCTCCTCCGCGACTCATGATGGGAATATGTTCCTTACTGGAACAAACACTCCAAACTGTTGTTTTGGATGTCTCCACTACGCTGTACACGGGGCTGCGGCCTGCCGCACTCCTCCGTGCAATTCAAGGTGTCTCTAAACTGGATGTAGTCTTCACTCACGAGGTGGACAAACGAACAGTTGAAAAGTTCCTGGGTGCTGCCGGTGGAATACTGTCGGGTAGCGGAGCTGCCAGTAGCTGCGGCCTCACCGTTTTGGAGGTAGAGGTGCTTTGGATGGAAGATGACACCGCCGAAGTCAGTAACATTTTCTGAATTCAAGAATCGTTGATTTTGACGCCCTGCTTAAAGATACTATATGGCATCATTGATGCAGTCATCTCGCGTTTTGATGGCTTGCGCACGCTCAAGCTCACCACACCATTTCGTTCCAGGCACTCACAACTATTGACACCCCCATTGTCTGGATCTCTCCAACTTTCCGTATCACCTCATACTCCCCCAACGCAATCGTCTGGCCTTTCCTCGATGCTGATTACTTCACCTGCGGGTGTTGCCCTATCAAGCGATTTTGTGAGCTCAGGCACAGAGAAGACACATGCTAAAATGTGGACGAGAGCTTGCTCTACGCTGAGTGACATTCAGTTTTGTTTTCCGGATCCATCGCCAGAAGCAGACGTTGCGCTGTGTGGAGTCTGGTTTCGCAGAAAAGAGTGATGGTCGAGCGTTGGCCCTCTGCCAGGATACAGCGGGGAATTTCACCCATTTGGTCCTGTCGAGCCCTCTGCTGATATGCAGCGTTTTATTTCGTCGTGCTTAGTGGACTTGTGAACTTCGAAAGTCAAATGTTACCATAACAGGATATAAGTATGTATAGTGATATATGTATGCAAAAACTAAACGGATAGATATTAAAAGTCTACCTAACTGCACCAGAAGCGTGGACCATAATTATATCTAGCTGTCATGCAGACCCTTCTATCAATCTGTGCGAAGACGCTTCTTGGCATTCCCGTTCGCATGGCCGTTCGCATGACCGTTGGTGGCGGCATCATCCACTGTCGAGAAATAGTCCATGGATCCTTTGGGGTCCGGCTTGATGGTTTTATCACCCTCAGTCCAGCCCAAAGGGCAAACCTCTCCATGTTCCTCCTGCAAAAGATGCAGTGAAACGTTACAAATACAAAGAAAAAATCATACCACAAATTGGAAGGCCTTGAGAAGACGGATAGTTTCATCCACAGATCGACCGACGGGCAGATCATTAATGGTGATTTGCCTATTTAAAAGCGTCGGCTACCAAACTAGTCTAGGATTTACAGTAACCCACCTGACGACACCCTTGGGGTCAATGATGAACAAACCACGCAGGGCAATGCCTTCCTCTTCAATGAGGACACCATAATCCTTGGATATTGTCATGTTCCTGTCCGCAATTAAAGGCAACTTGAGGTCAGGTCCAATGCCGCCCTGCTTCCTCGGTTGCTGCGCCCATGCAAAGTGGGAATACTGGGAATCCGTGGAAACGCCTATAAAACCATCAGAACGCGTCCAATAGACCACAAAAATAATCCCGAACTAACCGAGAACGGATGCATTCAGCGCTTTGAATTGAGGAAGCGCATCATTGAAAGCCAAGATCTCAGTTGGGCAAACGAACGTGAAATCCCTATTAGCGTGACGGCAAGAATGGTAAGAACACGATACTCGAGGAGAAAGGCCATTCCTTACATTGGATAGAAGAAAAGAATCACCCTTGCAGATAATGCTAATGTTAGCCACCCTTCCTCTCACGAATGTCTAGTGCATAAGACGCGTACCATTGGCCCAGGTATTCGGACAAGGAGACCTCCTTAAACTCACCCTCTACAACTGTGGTAGCTGTGAAGGCTGGTGCTGGGCGCTGAACGAAGACGGCCATTGTTGCGACGCTGGTTTGCGAATTCAGAAAAGAGGCGAATTACTCAAGTGTGTCACACATGAAGATTTTAAATCCACTTAACCGACGCGTTATGTGTCTTTGTTTGGTTAGTTCATGGACCTGTTTCTTTCTTGAATCATCAAGAAGACTATCATTATATAATTATAATATTATGGACCTAGTTCTGTCTCAAGCATCAGGAAAACTTCGTCGAAACGACAATGAAGTGCGAACCTCCCACTAAGTAGTGACTGACGAGTTCTGATCATGGTACCCTCTTATCATTCCTATCTTTCTCGGTTCCACTTCTAATGCTGAGCAAACAAAGTCCAGGAACCCTCACGTTATTCATAATGAAAAGACCCCAGACTCAACTCGCAGTGACGCAGTCATCACCGAGCAGTATATAACCCTTAACTGCGTATCCTCACTGCCCGTATGCAGACTCCCCCCTCCTCCACTCTTACCCCCGCTACTGTCTTTTCTTCGTTAACGTCTCTCCTTCGTCGCTTGACATGTTGCTGATAATTAAACTTCGTTTGGACATTGTATTATTTGCATCCTAGTGTGTACATGATGAATAAAATGATATGATGGATAACCTTATAGAAGGGCGCACATTGCACAACCGCGAAACGTGTCCGTGACCGACGACCGTAAAATAGAGTGCGCCTTGAGTCGCCAAAGCAGGATGATAGCAGGAAAGTTACAGAAGAATGGAATAAAGTGTGTGTGCAATAAAATGGGTCGAGTTAAAAGAAGGAGGGGCGGGGGTACTCTGGACAAGCAAAATGATGGGCAATAAAGAACACATAACCGCGAAGCTTGCTCAGTGGCCGTAAAATGGGTCAGAGTGTCTTGTAGTAGGTTCAATAGACCGAGGTTTGGGTGGCACCTAGGCAAGCATCATTCACACAGTGTACCCGTCAAGAGAACAAATGCAAGGTGGAGTGGAACGAGTGAGTCGTCAAACTCGCTAGTCACGAGTGCAGTGATAAAGTTGTGTATAGTATGCCGCGGCCACAGACACGGTTCCGACACGCCTCTAATATCTGGTCAATGAGTATTAACAAACGTGCAGGGTGGCACTGGCGTGAATGGTATGGTTATTCGGAACGTTGGTTGCTGCAGTGCGTCACGTATTGTTGAGAATCGCAGGGCTGGTGTCCGTTGCCTGCAGGTTGTGCCACTGAATGTCGAGTGACATGGCGACACTGCGATAGAGCTAAATCGCTGTTAAAAATCGAATAGCGTGAGCAAAAATGTATTCCTTGATGAGTGATACTTCTCAATGCACTGTGAGTATGAATGAAATCACTAGTGTCAATGCCCAGTGACGAGTGAATGTCAATCCTCTGCACCTTGGTCGCCAAGAGCTCATCCTCTCATGATGCCACCTAGAAGTGTCAAGTTCATGTCATAACGGTTGTCATTGTGGTCACCGAACCTGCTCATTGCCGTTCATGGTGGTCGGATATACATGCCATATATATATATCTTCGGGAATAAAGCTTGCAGGTCGGCAGCGCAAACTTATTGATGGAAGCTGTCAACGGATGTTTGCAGTCAGCGTGTTCCAACACTGGACCACATCCTGACCTGCTCGGATTCCTCGGAAAGTTGAATCTTGTAAGATATATTATCGAGCCTGCATGTGTTACAAAGTGTTAATAAAGGAGAGCTAGTACACTAAAAATGCGAGAAGTTAGCGTGACTCGGACAACTTGGAGAAAATCGAATCGACAAAGCTGAGTTAAAAAATGAGGGAAGGGAGGCGTGTGTGGGAGTTAGGATATGTTGAAGCGTTACGATAGCTACGACATTAAGCTGAAGTCAAGGTGTTGAGAAGAGTCTGGGGTCTTTTCGTAGTGAATGACGTGAGGTCCAGATTTGCTTCATAAGCTCGAAGTTCCTATGATCCGGAGAAAGGGACAAAATTTCTGCTCAAAGAGATATGGCCAACACGAACACTTCAAAGATGCCGTTCATTTTCTAATAGTAACACTGATTTGTACCTCTCATTCGAATCTACTCTCCAGATTGTACAAATAAAAGATGAAGCACGAGAGAACCAGATGTAATCATAAGTAGAAATCTTAACTCTGGCGGATAATTTACGACTATCTAAAAGCAAACTCCCTGAACCGACTCACAGAGTCCTGTATACCTGCGCATCGAGGGCTGCTGGCTTGTACGGAGTAGGCTTCTGGCATTAGTTCCTCGAGATGCTAACGGAAGATAAGATCATGAAGTTCAAAGTGGAAACAATGCACAGACTTTGATTCTCCGCTCTGCACCAGGGTGCGTGCGCAAGAATTCCAGACTTGTTGATCCATGCGCCTTTTCATATTGTGCAAGTCGCGTATGCATTCTGTAATGTCGCGCACATAAGTCAGACGATGGAAAACCCAAATTACTCACTCCATAGCAGCCTGGGGGTCAAAACATGACTTTGCAGTGAGCTGCATGCCGATAGTATCGGCTACGTCTCTGACGTCAGCATTTCCATGTTTATAACTGGAAGATACATACCCTCATATTCCTGAGTCCGCGAATTGGGTAGCTCCAAGAGTAACGTACTTATGAGGTTGGTGATTCCAAAATCAAAGCCGAAGACTGTTTGCAGAAGAACTGCTAGCGCTAGGAATACTTTGGAAGACGAATAGCGTTCAGAAGCATGTCGAGCAACTGGTTAAGGAAAATTCAGAATGTACGTGCATATTGTATCATACCATCATACCAACGTGGGCGATTTCTGCCGAATAATTTGAGTTGGGCGGATTATCTTTGGCAGAATCGCGTACCATGTCCAAGGACAGCGGCCAAACCCTGTTCATCCTTGCATATAGGTAAAATACCGGTGAAAACCACGATATTTCCTGTGACCACATATATGTAAAGGTTCGCTTGTAGAGACAGCTGGAGAGCGAACCAAAGGTGGCCATGGCGTTCACAATGGATGGATCATTCACGACAAGTAAATTCCATTCTTTACCTCCACTTTCTGGGGTAGACGACTCCCCAGAAGGTCTTCCAGTGGTGAATGGGTCGTCGCTCCAGAAGTCATCAAGTGCTTCCACTAGAGACCGGCGAGGCTCACTGGAACGCAGGTGGCCAAGATCCGATGATTCAAGAATACGAGTAACAACTCGTTGGACGTGTCGTGTCACAGGATGATTGGAAGGCAGTATCTTGCCTTGGAATTCAGCCAAAAGCTCGTTATATGCCGTCTGTGCAAGCTGAAAGGGTGGGAGGGAATATAAGAATTTGTTTCTTCAGGTTAAGCTTTCTCTTGCCTTTGTCTCATACTTGGGACTGATGTCCATAAATCGCCACCTACCTGTTTCAGGGACTTGTTCTAAACTTGAGGGCTAAAGTGAGACGAGGCATCACAAGTAGTGTGCTGAGCACGTACTGCACAACATAATATGTTCCTCCGACTGCAACAACTGCAATAACAATCTTCATGCGATTGTCTATCAGCTCTCCCGACTGGTGGTGGTGTTTTTCGGATGAAAAGCGCGTATACTGAGCATGCCGAGGGGATGATGTCGAGAGTTGGCGTAAGGGAATTGAACGAAGGCTGGATGTCTGTAGTTGAACCCGTAGGTATTTTCCAACAAGGACCGGGAGGCCCCGAGTACCACGCGATAGCATAGGCGTTGTTGTCGTCCACATACGAGCAGGGAACATCCTAAGCGAGAAACCCAAGTCCATCGTCTAAAGGGGTTAACGGCAGGTATAATTAACAAGGTTCCTTCCAGTTAATCGGATATGGTGTAATGGTTAACATTACCGCCTCTCATCAGTGGGTTCGCGGTAGCTCGGGGTTCGATTCCCCGTATCCGAATTTTTTGCAATTTCTATTATGTTCAGTCCAGTCCAGACCCAAAATCGTTAATCTCGGTCAAACTCCTAATTGTTTCCGAACCTGTTGTTTCGTATGCAACTTACTTTTTCTCTTAAAGTTACGTTGGAAGCTTAGAATCCTCATCCTCACACAATCCCTGGATGTCACTCTTACGAAGTACTAAATGTTATGTTAGTGCATGAACCTGCATCAATTTATGACTCGTCGACATGGTCCCGCTCAAAATCTCATCATTCTAAAAGTTGCGCCTCGGAGCCCATGGGGGATGGTAGCACCCCGAGGGACTCGCCCGAGAGCGATAGATA
The DNA here is from genome assembly GCA_016758765.1 of Suillus cothurnatus. Lineage (NCBI taxonomy): Eukaryota > Fungi > Basidiomycota > Agaricomycetes > Boletales > Suillaceae > Suillus > Suillus cothurnatus. Next base: position 110,098 of record JABBWL010000020.1, on the reverse strand, counting down.
TCCAAGCAATAGTATCTCGAAGTCTACGAAAGTAAGTAACGGCGGCCGCCGCCCCCACACTGTGCTAGCTCCGAGATTATCCCCGATTTGTGTACCACTTGTTGATTTTACTTCTACCGAAGACTTTGAATCCAGATTATTTAACCAGATACGCGTGGAGCATGTGCAGCAAATTGGGAGACTGTCGTTTCTGAAGATCTTTGACTGTACGTGTCCTTGAAGGTAGTATCCATTTCGATTAAATTTCGTCTCTTCAGGTTTGGTTGGCTCTTTTGGTGAGTCATCTATTTGTACATTGGATGTTTGAGCATTCATCTTCCTCAGTCGAGACGAACGCTATTGATAAACTGTCTGACGCAAGGAAGACTGGAAACAACACTTTCAACCCCACTTTCCTTGTTCACAGTTCACTATGCTCAGGTATACAGTCCTAACCCACGCGTGCCATATTGCAGCTAATCATATATCTAATAATCTATAGGCTTATCAAGAAATTGCGATTGGTGCTTGAGCGATTACATCTCCCGCGCAACTTCATTACATCGTCTCTCGCTGCTGTTTCTGCGCAGCAATATTTCACGCAAATCTATGGCCAGAGTCGGTTCAATGAAACCCCATTGCGTGTAAACACACCGACTTACCTAAGTTCCCATGCTCAGTACATATACTGTCGCTGATACTGAAAGGTAAGTTTTCAGTATTTTACCTTTTGGTGTAACGGGTATGCGTGTACGGAAGTCTAACAACTTACATTGCAACTAATTGCAGAAGCCCCGCAAATATTTTTTCCTGGCATCGGCTGGACTACTGTTAATTTTCGGCCATTTAAGTGGGTCGTCATTGCTTGTTGCCCCTGATGTGACCACTCATGGTATTCCAGCGTGCCTGTTGCGAGTACAGCCTTGGTTATTGTGCAGATTTATCTGTTGATATTTGCATATGTTTTATTGTAGAGTCATCCCAATGTTCCAATAACAGGTATTTTATGCTAGCCCTCTCACTGCCATTCCTATATGAAGTTCACCCCACACAGGTTGAAGCCGATGTGTCTTGACGAGCTCTCGTTCAGGACTTTCCTCCCACTTCAGATTTCGCTTTACTGTGCTATTGCTAACCTACGCACTGTGGGTTTTACATACGTTCTCGTAAGTTTGGCTTTTAGGCTTCTAATGAATGCAAAGTATGCGTGACAACATTTAGTGGCTGTTGCACACTGACCTCTTGGTATGTTTTCGGCTGCGGATGGTTTCTTTTTCGTGTGGATATATGTTTGCCTAGGCACGAGTGCGTTTGGACAGGCATCCAAGTTCATTCTCTTTCAAATTTACATGTTCTCTATTGTAAACCGTTCCCGCGACTTGTCTCTGCAGACCAGGATTTCACGCGCGATTTATCAGAACATTACCAACATCTCGAGTTCAATCATTCCACATGAACTAACTCGGATGCCTGCTTCCTTTCTGTACGCTAATTTTGGGCGTTCATACCGTACAATGAATCTATGGGTATCCGGGTGTGTAGCGTATCACTGACTGCACGGAAGTGTATCGAATGAGTCATGGGGATCTGGAATTTTAAAGCGGCTTTCGCGGGTTGCCACGTATGACGGGATGGTGTTGCACGCGGAGGGGCCATAGGCGTGGGCGATGTGTGCACCTCCCAACTTTGAGTGCCCTATCAGGATGAAGTGAACTCATCCAGGCCAGAAACATCGCTGCCTGCTCTGAGTTATGATTCGGCGTGCAAAGTCTTTGAAATAAAAAACTGCTAGGTATTGCTCTCATTGACGATAGTTATGTGAAGTACAAGTTTAGTATATGTGGTTCATGATGGTGCCAAATGAGTCCAATGTGGATAAGATTAGATCACATCCCATGCACACAGCTGCAGCACCGTGTGGCAGGTACGGCACTCAAGTTAATCAGGCACCAAACACATTCAACAATACCCGTCATCTCATTCTCCTCACCGTCGACGACAGCGTTTAATTACAGTTCGTCGACGTATCGCGTTCTTCAGAGACAGTTGTATACCATACTACTTGTATACCTGTATGTAAATTTGTATTTTCCTTCACATGGCACCTCCCAGGCGTAGGGTATCATATGTGATACCTCCACCCACGGACGATGTTCCACGGCTTAGGCTACCGCCACTTGGAGTCCTCCGCAATGGTTCAATACGCCCACTCGTCATACCCTCTCAGACACCGCTGGCTGACTCCAAGAGCATTTCGGAGAATTCTCATCCAAGGCATCGACTGGGCGTCATGTCCCTTGCGCTCGATACAACCACGCGTCTCGAAGGTCGGGACGCACCGGAAGGCATCCTCTATACTGGCGGGAGGGATGGATTAATCATATCATGGGATTTGGGACTTCCGTTTAGGCGGAGACATGATGGCAGGCACCGCAGGGACCGGTCAGACAGGTGGGAAATGTTGACGGGGATGGGAGATGAAACACTTGCTGAGGAGGCCGAGGAAGATGAGCGACGAGATGGCGATGTGCTAGGAGATGTAAAGGAGGGTGGGGGACGAAAACGAAGAGGCAGCACAACGGACCAGTTACCGTACGAACTTCAGTGGCAATTGGATACCGATGCGTTGACATCAGGATCGGTGAGACACAATACTTATTATGTCGCGTGTAACTGGAAATATCTCTTGTAGCCATCTAGATTCCGTCAGTGCGCGCAGACCCACACGGACTGGGTAAATGATCTCTTGCTCTGTAATTATAATCAGACAGGTAAGCACACAGAGTGCAGTGGCATATCAATGGGCTGACCACAAGCAGTTGTTTCTGCATCGTCTGATGGAACCATCAAGGCCTGGCATCCCCATGCCATTTCTCCCAGCGACCCCTCTGCAATAGGGTCTCACGCCGATTATGCACGCTGTCTTGCTCTTTGGTATGCATTTATTGAATATAACTGTTCATACTGACATGTACGTAGTCGTGAACAGAATTGGATAGCTTCTGGCTCATTTGACCGGACTATTAAACTCTGGGATCTCACCCGAGCATCGATAACGCCCGAACCATTCCTTACCCTTAACCCACCTGATGCTACCGCGCCCAAAGCCTCTGTATATGCAATTGCCTCCGACCCGTACGGTCACGCCATCGCAAGCGGATCTCCGGAACGCGTCGTCAGGATGTGGGACCCACGCTCAGGAAAGAGGACAGGGAAGCTGGTCGGCCACACGGACAATATCAGAGCCATTCTTATTTCAGAGGATGCGCGATATGTAAGTTGTGAATAATTCAACAATGTTCTGTTCTGATGAATTCGACCAGCTCCTCACAGGGTCTGCAGACGGTGTGTAGCTCATCGTGATCCTCCGAAGATGTTTCCTGAATATTTGTATTACTAGCATCCATCAAGCTATGGTCATTGTCGTCTCAGCGATGCTTACATACATTTGCATACCACACAGATTCTGTTTGGTCTCTGCATTCAACGCACCCCTCGCTGGAGGTGTTCTACTCTGGCGACAAGTCAGGTATGGTATGCAAAGTCGATGTGGAGGGATGCGCAGATGTTTCGGACGGTGCCTGCATTACCATTGCGCGGGAATCTTCTATTGAAGTCGGGGAAGGCATCAATAAAATCGTGACTGCGGATGACGGTCTTCTTTGGACCGCCTCCGGTAAATCGAGTATCAGTCGTTGGAGGCTGCCGAAACCCGCACCGAAACGAGTCTTAGATGAAGAGAGAGAAGTCATTGCTGATAGCTCTACTACTGCGATCTCGAAGAGACAAGTTTCCCATGGACGTGACTCTATACAGTGGTCCGCACCACCATCAATACATCAAGGTGCACTTGTAATTTTAAGTTAATGTTCAATACTGAGCTATCAACTAGTCCGTAGGGATGACGTGACAGCAGCCTACCCCGGTGTCCCGCTCGCATCTTTTGTACGACTCACCTCTCCTGATGGTCCTTTCTCCCCTTCTTCATTCACTTTGCGTGGACGCGATCCCGAGGTTGCAACATTATACTCTGCTGCGTCCATCGCCTCCGTTCCGGGGGGTCGTCCACCACTCCATGCTACCTTCCACCACGCTTCTACTCTCATGCCCCCAAACACTCTCCGGAGCATGAAAAGTGAGATCTCGATGGCGCCCTCCGATATTGATGCAGTGCATGACCATCGAACAGCATATGAAGCTCGAGAGTTCGCTGCCGATGCCGAGCCTTTAAACACAAACCCAGATGCGGTGATAGCAGGCTCTCCTGGCCTCGTGCGAGCTATCTTGCTGAACGATCGCATGCATGCGTTAACGGTAGATACGACCGGCGAGGTCGCTGTGTGGGACATTGTGCGAGGAGTTTGCAGAGGTTGGTTTGCTCGTGAGGAGGTGCGTGCTGCGAGTAGATGCTGCAGTACTTCCAGTAGTGGACCTCGTCATGACAACGGGAGTGTGACAGGGGGTGACAAAGAACGGAGTCCTCGTGAGGCACTGGAAGCAGTCCGAGAGCGCATTGAGGGTGATGCTGTCAGTTCGCCTTGGTCATCTGTGGACACAAAAACTGGTGTCCTCACTGTGCATATCAACGAGCGCTGTTTTGATTCCGAGATATATGCAGACGAAGCTGGCTTTGATCATGACAGGCATTTTAGCGATGAACTCCGGTGTAAGAATATCCTTCTTCGTGTTGACTGTCATCTGATCCGAACACGCACCTCAGTTAACATTGGCAGGTGGGTCCTGCGAAATTTGTTTCTCGGCTTTATTCGCGAGGAGCAACGCATTCGTCGTAAACGCGACACCCACGGTTCCGAGACCGGTCACTCAGCTATGCAGCGCACTGCGGCTCCACCATCACTGGAACTGAACGGGAACTCTTCTAGTTCCACACTGCGGCGTTCCTTCGAGTCTTCAACAAGGCCGCCACGAGTTCTTGTTAGTAGTGCGGTCATCATATCGACCACATGTTTGCCCGCTATCCTTCCTTCACTTCCCTCTTTAACCCGACCCAGCCCTCTTCTCACTCCAATGATACCACTCGTTCCTCCGAAATCTCCTCCACCGTTATCCATTATCCCTCAATTGCCCCCGAACGATACTACCCCTGGTCCTCGACCAATACGCACGCAAGGCCTTGATCCAGTGACTTCGCTCCCCAGCGCGTCTCGGGACCTGGATTATTTCTCTCCCCATCCCCATACACGGCGCCCGTCTACGGGAAGCACTGCGCTGTCAGACGCTGGTGATTTTTCTGCATGGAGTGGTCCTCCGAATATTTTGGCGACACCGACACCAAGCACTCCTACTAGTGGTAGCGGGTTCATGGGGCGTCTGAAAAGCCTTGGTAAAGGCACTGTGAGAAAGACGACCAGCGACATATTGCCGGGTTCACCTATATCTAGCCCTTCTGGCAATCTGGCCGATACGCCAATCGCTCCGGAGGTGAATTTGGTGAATATGAAGATTTGTGTTAGTCTGACTATTACTTTTTCCAGGCATCTACAGACATCATTGAAAAATCGCCTGTACAGGCGCTCCTCGCAAACCCCATCTCACCTCCCACGTCCAGCGATGCTCCCACTTTGATGTTACCTCCGGCAATGACAATATTAATATCTGACGAAGTATATCCTGGGTGGAGAACGGTTTATAGGGGCAGCGTATCGACTACATGGGCCGACGTGTACAAGTTGGAGTCGACGATACCTCTGTGGCTTGCTGAATACCTGCTATTTAACAAGATTACTACCCCGCCTCCTGTGAAGGTCTCTTTTGTATTGTTACCCTGGCCAGGCACAGAACATGGACATGAGCCACTCCCCGAGCTGCTCAATACGTCAGTGAATTTCATTCATCACGCGCCGTGTATTCTAAACGTGTTCTTCAAAAGGTCACAGTCCAAATTGACGTCGAGCAAGTTCCTCAGAGTGCGCAAGCTAACCCATCATGTAAGTTAATCCCCTTTGTGGGCGATGCAATGGTTGATATCACATACAGGTTCAAGAAAAGTTGGACAAGATATCAGGCAGTCCTATATCGACACATCATCCATCGCATGACGATAATCAAAACCCACATGATCGTGCTCGGGGTGAAGACCTGTACGAAATCCTCTGCAATGACTCTGTTCTGCCGCTGGATATGACTCTGGCTGCTGTGCGGCATTATTTCTGGCGTCAGGCTGGCGAGCTGGTGATGCACTATCGTTCTAAAATTCGGACGCAAGTACTGAGTGTCGATGTGTCCTCACAAAATGTGTAATTTCCTGTAGAAATACTTATGTATGTCATTGCGCCCAGCTGTTAGAGCATTCCCATGATTTCAATTATCCATGGTCCAAGACGAGTCCTGTAAACTGAGTCTACCGTCCCCTGTTACTCCGAAGATTTTCGTTTCCCTGGAATTGCAGTAGAAGCAATCATCAATTCTTAATCGCCGTTCAAGCTATTTCAAGTTCAAACTGACTGTACAGCTATTCAATGACCCGCATAACCTCATGGCAACAACGCATCAAGATTCTTATCGACACAGGATAACCTTAAGACCATTCACGCCTGTTCACGCTCGTAGTACAATGTGGGATATGCATTCGAAGCACCCTCGCCACAAATTACCTTCTACAATAATGGTCACATAATTCGAAAAGCCCGTCCCGGTCCCAGATACCCGTCGTCGGAATGCGGTTGGATCCACGTGCTCCCTCCGCAAGGCAGGCTGCAGCGCGTGCAACGGCTGCTGCTGATTCTGACTTTGTGCTGCCAGCATATCCTGTAGTGCTTTTAGTAGCGCTGAACTTGGCTCAGATCCCGACGGTGTCGAATCCACCGTCGAAAGAGTTACCAGAAGCGCTGTATTGTCCTTCCAAGCAGACAGAGCAGACGTCATGTAAGTAAAGAAGTGTATGTGCAGGGGCTGCGTCCGGCTCTTGCTGCTGTGGTCGTACAAACGACACGCATATAAATGATGATGATTGCTGGCCATACATGGTCTTGGATTGCTTGGGCTTCATCTTCGTCCCTTCAGGGCGGCCTCTGACCGCGTTTGAAAGGTCCGATGTAAATCTCAGGAAAACCGGCAGATCCGGTTAGAAATTTGCCTTGTTCTTGTGATGAAGGAGTTAGTGGGTTCGGCGGATGTAATCGATCACTTTGTATGTGAGATTTTAGGTGGCTAACTCGAAGATTTCATAGCATCAGAAAGGTGGGATTGCTGGATGTGTTTAGTCTGATATGATAGTACTGTTGGTCAGAATCGGATGCAACAAAAGCTGTGGATAATCACCTCTCGGAGAGCAAAGACTACTTCGAGGGCATCAAGGCCCATTCCAAGCGTTATAATTGTACCAATGACAGTCACGCTATCTGATTCGTCCGTTGTGAGCGTCCACGACATCAGCCCCAGCGCAACGGCCACTTCCTCGTGGTTGGGCTGCTTGTGACACTGAAGCAGACGCCGCGTTCGATTGAAAGGGGCTGAAGTTTGAAAACGACGTCAATAGGTATAAAGGTCCCTGGAATTATCCAGGAGAAGGTGCAAAGCCGTACTGCACATTTGCAGTAAATGGAGATGGGCAAAGAGTAACCTGCACAGAAGATGGGGACCGGGAAAGAATGTATTGGTAAGAACTGTTGACTGTGTAAAGGAGAGCACCAGATCGGGCGCAATGAATACAAACAAGAACCTTTTCTGACGAATGGGAAGACAATTACATAGGTGATGCAGTAGGCGGTCCTTCATATACATAGGCGGCGTTGTCAAAGCCTTCGCATGGTTGGTTGGTTGATATTGAAGGGGTGGGGTTGGTTAATGAGTGGAGGCTAGAGCGTGATGATAACAGGCCAATTGGTGGTTCGAATGGCTGTGAGCAGTGCACTGGGCGCTTGGATAAGTTTAGAATTTGGACTACACAATCAAGGGAGTGTTGAAACGTTTGCGTTAACGTAAGATGCGGACTCCTCGGGGTCTTGAAGGAGGGGGAACCGAAATCTACAGCAGGTCACTCCAAAGTTTCTATCGGTTCAGAGCTATTTTCATGAATTTTGCGGCCTAGTCGTGTCCGAGTCTACCTGTCAGCCTGGGCGACTAGTACAGTGGGCAAGGCGTTCGGGACCCTGCATCACCAATTTAAGTTAGCGATCTTCGATTCACTATAAAAATCAAAAGTGGTCTCATTCTTGCCTGCTGGTCAAATAATATAAAGATCTGGCCACTCCCAAGTAATGTTTATCCACTCGTGTCATATCTGTAATCATACTTAACAAACCCCCGAGGATATACCATTTTGTACCAGTACTCTTCCTGTTTCTAGCTTTCATCGTCACCCAGAAGTACCATACCCTAGAACTGGTCTCCCTAGCCTTCAAAAGTTCGTCGATACCAAGCCCAATCTTATCGCCAGCTACTATACATTCGATCCACGCACACAAAATGTCGAAAGCAGAGAAGCGTAACAAGTTCCTCGCCGTATTCGAGCGTATCCGCGAGGAGCTTATTGAACATATGAAATCAGAGAAAATGCCTGAGGACGCCGTGACGTGGTTCAACGAGGTGAGCGATTTTCGTGTGTTCTATCGATAATGATGTTGATGTAATCATTGGATCTTCTCGACTCGTTCGATCGGCTAGAGTCTCATTTACAATGTTCCAGGAGGAAAACTTAATCGCGGCATATCCGTCGTCGATACCGTCGCTATACTTCTCAGCCGACCTCTAACTGATGACGAGTACTTTAAAGCCGCCCTGCTTGGATGGTGCATCGAACTCGTACGTTTCACTGCCTTGTCGGCTTCTTTCATATGCTCAGCCAATAGCACCCCCTTATAATTATAGCTCCAAGCCTTCTTCCTCGTCTCCGATGACATGATGGATGGTTCCATCTCGCGGCGCGGTCAACCTTGTTGGTACCGCGTCCATGATGTCAAGGGCCTCGGAAAGGTCCACAACGTCGCCATCAACGATTCGTTCATGCTCGAGGGTGCAATTTACCACCTCCTGAAGACCCACTTCAGGCGAGAGAGCTACTACGTAGATCTGTTGGAGTTGTTCCAGGAGGTATACCTCTCGCAATTCCTCCTTTCAATTTTACCTTCTGACATGGACGTGCTGCAGGTCACGTACAAAACCGAGATGGGCCAGCTTGTTGATTTGATCACTGCTCCAGAAGATAATATCGACATTCGCAAATACAACCTTGACAAACATACCTTCATTGTGCGGTATAAGACCGCGTTCTACTCTTTCTACCTCAGTGTTGCGCTCGCCATGCGCATGTGTGGTGTTCCAGATGTATATGAGCTCAACGGAAAGACCGTCGAGCCGTACAAAGAGGCAGACCGGATTCTCATTCCTATGGGCGAATTCTTCCAGGTGCAAGACGACTACCTGGACTACCATGGTACCGAGGCAGAAATCGGAAAAATTGGCACGGACATCATCGATGGCAAATGCTCGTGGTGTGTGTGCACAGCACTCACGTACGGCACCGAAGCACAGAAACAACTCCTCTATGAAAACTACGGGAAGAAGGGCGCAGATCAGGCTGTGCAGGAGCAAGCTGTGAAGGACATGTACAATGACGAGCAGGGGCTGAACATTCCCAGGCGCTATGAGGAGTATCAGAAGAAGGCAGTGGCAGACATCAATGCGATGATTGATCAAGTCCCTGAACCTGGTCCGAACGAGGTCGTTAAGGGCAATAGGTTGAGACGGGATGCTTTCCGCGCCTTCTTGAGCAAGATCACTGATCGCAAGGCGTAGGAGAGCAGAGTGCATGTAAAATCAATCACTGTAATTGTTGCTTAGTTATATCCGCTGTTTTGTATCAGACTACCGGAAGTATTAGATCATGGTCCTAGCACTACTGGAGACACGACGAGTCATCGATGATTCATTTAGTATTGCAGACTATCCAATAACATCTACATCATCAGTCCGATAGTTGTGGCTCATGAGGGACGTACATGATAAGGACGAGGAAGGTTTCTACTTTGGACATTTCAGCAGCCTGAATAGGTATAATATCTTAGTCACAGGCCGCGTAAACTTGCACGACATGCATAGGCAATGTCAAAATCACGCTATCGATGGCAAAACATGAATACAAGAGAGGTTCAGGGCACTGGAGCCTCAGTGCACATGCTGCGGTGGGTACGCAGCCGGCGCATGGTGTGCGTGTGGCGGTAGGCTCTGATGGGCTGGTTGTGGGGGAAAAACATGCGTGACAGCCATTGCTTCTTCTCTGGATAGCAACAGGACCCCATTTAATGAATATCAGACAGCGCACGAACATGAACAAACGCACCCAAAGACAGTCTTGATCAACTCATCCAGCATTGCCTCTTTCTTTACCTTTTCATCCTTCGCCTGTGCCCTCGCGATCCTAAACAAGATGGCATCAATGACACGATGACAATTTAAATCGATTCAGCACACCTGAGTTCCTCGATGAGCGCCTGCATGGGTCTCAAGCGCGTAGCGCATTTTCGCTTTTTGAATTATATACATGACGAGTGCAGGACTGCGACCCATGATCAACCCAGTCCTGGGGTCCACGAGCCGCTGCAAATGCGGTGGAAGTCCATCGTCCTCTCCATCGTCGTCATCATCGTCTTCTTCCTCACGCGTGAGTGCTGAAAAGTAATCTCCTCCGGCCCCGAGCCCGTTATCAAGCTCAGAAGGTGTCTGTGGTTCGAGCTTGAAGGTGTTGAATGCGGAGTGCTCGGGTGCAGGTGCATTGGTTTGGGGGTTGGAGGGAGAGAGAGACCGCTTGCGTTTGCGTGCTCCTGAGGAGCCTCTACCGGAAGGTGGAGGGGGCATGTTATGTTGTAGCCGCATGTGTTTTGCCAGCGCGTCGGAGCGGGTGAAGGACTTGTCGCATTCTGGGAATATTTGAGTGGGAGAATAAATAGAGAAGTAGAATTAGTATAAACTGTTGTGGACAATGACGATTGATTCATGGGGATAAATTATAAAAGTAAAAACAGAATACAGGGAGACTGGTAATGTTCGTTTACTTTGAATGGGTTTGAGAATAAATGGACTCACCTGGCCGGGAACAAATGAAGGGCTTCTCGCCGGTATGCGAGCGAATATGGGATATAAGGGCGAATCGCGAAGTCTGTGCGAGCCCACGACGGTTGCATGTCGCCCACTCACAAGTGTAGTTCGACTTGTGCACGCCAATATGCGCTGTAGCACACGCCCACCCACATGATGTTCAGTTTCAACAACATTAGGTCCTGAACACACGTACTGGAGTGAATATGTTCTATGAGGCTGGGGAGGTGACTGAAGACAACGCCGCAGTCGTCCCAGAGGCATGTCATCGTGTCCGACCCTGCTGCCTCCCCATGTTCAGCATTTAGAGGCCCCGGCGAGCCCGTTTGGCTCACGCTTGGTTGAAGATCAGGCGTTTCGTCTGCTGAGGAGTCATCTTGAGGTACGGAACTCTGTGAGAATATAGGAGATGGCGAGCGACCGTAGGCCCCGTACGCGTACGACATTGTCGACGAAAAGATGCTAGTGTTTGCTGGTCGGCATGATGATGAGCCGTTTAGTTGCACTTGCCAAATTCGGTGCGTAGGGCAATTCCCGGGCGACCTTGATTGAAGGAAGACTTCCCTTTTGCATTAATGGTCTATTTTATGTGACCGAGCTGTTACTTGTTGCTTTTGCTGACTGCTTAACCGCTTTGACAGTTTCCGCTTGAACATCATGTCTTGATTATCGATTGGCTAAGGGGGCCAAATCGTGATCATTGAAGGGCACAAGACCAATGGTCACACATATGGGCACTGTGCTAGGCTAGCATATCTGGGGCAGTCGGGGTCTAAGATCTCCAAATTTTTGTACCTCATGCTTACAATCAAGACTATCATGACAGCAATGAAACGAACGGAGGTGGGTCGCTGGGGCTGTTGTTGAAACAGATAAAAAGCTAACATTGGCCCAACATACTCCTTTCTAGTCCAGCTTGACGGTCTTGGTACCCTACTAAAGGCTTTAACAGTTCGTGACTGGGAACTGGAAGTCGCAGGAAGTGTTCCACATATATTCATGTACATATTGATGTCATTCACTTTTGCTCATCCGCCCCCAGTGATTGTCCTACAGTTTACGCGTGCTCTTTTTGGTCTGTATGTGTGAGCACGAGTCGTGGTTCTTATTATATCATAGACGGTTCAGATGGGAATTTTATCTCCCTGGACTGTGACTGGGCAGTCCTGACGGGCAAGATGAGGTTGCAATGGCCACTTGTAAGGAACATGCCTCCAATATTTTACTGTAATACATTACTGGAACCAGCGTTCACGAGATATTCTACATTGCTGGCTGCAATCATCTTGTTTTGGCACTGATTGGAATGTAAGTGCACCATGCTTTTTGCTTCGCCCGTTCTCACCTCTCACTTAGAACCGTAGCCCCAGATGCGCCATCTAGACACCAAGTTTCGTTCCTGCATAAACAGCTTTGTTTCCTGCCAGTGAAATCGATTGACATGCACTATATCCCTTTAATTAGGCGAGTTCTCATTTTGGGAAGAATGTCATTCTATTTGGCTAGCTGACAATGCGGCAGTCGGACTCGCAAGCATTACCTCTCCGGACGTGGGTTAAAGATTGATCATATTGCATGCCTGCCTCATCAGGTCATAGGATAGCTTTCTTGTATCAGAGTATCTGGATCATTATCCTCCTGGTGTTGATTATTCTTGGGCATTGGTCCCTAATCCTTCAAGGTATCTTACTTGCGCGAGGTGTGTTAATTTTGCTGACCGAGCATATTTGCAGGTGTCCTCCTGGCTACCATCTGGCATCCCATCGCCGGTTGTGCATTTGCTTACAGCGTTACCACTATTATTTATTCGATGTGTTTCGACTTTTTGGTCATGTGTCTTTCGGCATATCAGCTCGTCTCTCGTATTGTTAGGCGACTGATCAACTTCCAGACTTCAGCACCAGAGATGATGTGAGTGTATCTACTATACACAGACACGTTGGCATCGCTACATTTTTTACTCTTTAGCAGCTTCAAGTTGCCTCAAGACAACTCAGATATCGCACTATGGAAGTCTTTACGATGTAATTACCACACCAAATGCCACTGGCGTTCACGTTGGGCAATACCCGCACGTAGTCCCTTTCTGCCCTCATCGAACAGTTTTACACGTGTGGCGAACAGTAATCTTGAGTGATATCCACGTCCTTAGCAGCTAGCTATAGCAGGGACCATAAATCAATTTAGGTGATTTGGCGCAAGATCGCATCACCTGGACGTTTTCGATAGACCAGGCAGTCTTGTGAGATACTTGTAAATTGGGTTTTTATCGGAACAATTTTTGGTGATCGGTCCACCTTTGGGTCTTCGATAAATTGTCCATTTTAAGTGGGTCTTCTTGAAACGAATCAGCAAGGAATCTTGAAATATATTCAACCGCATTGCAATGTGCCGTATCATTGCCGTACCATTGCTAGTTGCAATGCTATTGAACCACGCTATTTCAAGGACGACTCTTATTTAAACCAAAAGGCCATTTTGCTTACATGGTGTTGAAATCTAAGTCAGGAAAATCTGACACCTCCCGGTGGTACAGGTGACCGAAGGTATTCCAAAGGTGCAGGTTGTTTGAACTTTGAAACGTGAATCACGTTAATCATTCAGATGCCGTCATGATGGCTGCCGAAATTCTGATAGATTAAGCATTAATGGGGTAGTGGTAACCTGGGTCGTTGCCATCGACCCGCCGGGGGTTCGATTCCCTCTTAATGCATTGGTGGTTTGCTTTGTTTTTGTCGCTCGGGATGGTTTGTTAACCCTATTTTTCTTCAGTGACAATTCGCTGCGTCTCTTCCATATGTCAGTTGTCAAAAGACTGGTTAGTTGGAAGTTCGAATCCATGGGTAATGTCAGCATCTCACAATTAAAATTGGACTCTATATCTTCGAGAAGTTCGCCTAATTACATGACATCTCGGGTATGGCTCGGTCGCGATTCTCCAGCGAACCAACTGCCACCATATTTCTACCAGTCATCCTGAAAATATGACCTCAAAATCTATTTCCCTGAGTTTGCAGCACATCACACCATGTTCATCCATCTACTGGTGCTGCTTTGTGCAACTGTCTCCGTGATTGCGACACCCGACGTTGTAGTCGTTGGCCAGGACGTGGGGGGCTGCGCGTCGGGGTTTCCGGTGTGTTGTGAGGCTGTCAGCTCTGATTATGTGCGTTTTGGATTCTAGCTTCAAAGGAGCACATGATCTAACTTCATCTGCACTCGATGTTGCATAGAGCGAGGGTACGAGGTGCCAAAACGTTCCTAATGTGAACGCATGTAGTGAATCAAGTCACTCGACGACCACACTCTGTTGCGGGAACGTGCGTATTTCAATTTCCACCTGTATTACTGGCATGTGCTCATCGTCTATGTAGGTCAACGCTGTAGATTTGACTGGAATGGCCGAGGACTGCACTGCTTACTAGTTCATCTCTGCATTATTTGTAAAAAAATTTGCACTGTGAAATGGTTGCAAGCAAATGATTTGCAGAGGAACACCAGCAAGAATGCAAAATACTAGGCGTAACCAATCTCTGCTAAGAGATCTTCCTGACCGGTCATTTCCCACCAATTTTTTTTCCTTGCCTTGAGCACCCAATGTATAAAACGAGGGAGTTGCGTCCTACAATTGCATTTGACGATAAGATTTCAAAATTCCGGCACACGGCAATAAGTCTTATTGGTTACGCTAACCTTGCGTAACCACATCCTCACTCGAGCTGCTATGTAGATCTTACTAGCAGTGTGTTTATAGTCCCATTTGTGAAGGTGTGAGAGCAGAATCGTGAAGTGATGTCAGTTCGATGCTCGTTCTTTGGCACTCCTTGGACACCAATGCGTGTCCAGACAACTTACCATCGACAGACTACTGCGTCGCTTGCAGGATCCCTTGGCATTGTGTGATTCCCACCACTGAAGAACTTGTTAATTTGGGCTGGAGTCCCACCGCGGTCCTGAGTCTAATACATTGTCGTGGATCAACATGAGTCTGCGAACGTGGTAGGATAATGGGCCTGACAGAATAAACCATGAACTATGCCAGTCCTACACTAACCCCTTCCTTCTCCTTCTCGGACTCACCCTCTCCTTCAGAACTACTTTCCTCATGATACGACACTCCGATACCCACATTTCCCGGAGGCGAGACCCAACAAATTACTGAGAACATGACGAATGATATCAAAAGACCTGCGGGGTCGCCAAATTGTATTTAATATTTAAGATACCGTTTCAGAGCGGCAAACCTACCGACGAAGAACGCAATGTGGAAAATGCGCACCCACACGTTCCACGCAGTCGCGTCGCGGGTTGTCATGATTAACCCAGGCATGGTTGGGAAGACCCCAAGCACCCAGGCTAGTGGGGCGCGCCAGTGGACGCCATTGCGGTACCTTGGCAGAGGTGAGATAAAGAACATGCCTTGTGATGTTTACGCACCAGTAAATAGAGCGTTCGTCGCCGATGTAGCAGTCCTCAAGCTTAATCACGCATCTCCTTATTACGAAGTAGTCGGCAAGAAGAATCCCAGAAAACGGAGCAACTAAGTAGGAACAGTTTATACGTGATGAATAAGACTTCTTTAACACGTACAAAATATCCCGAAGCCAGATATCACGGTCAGGAAAGTTGAAGCATTAGAGAGGTATTGCCAAGGGTTTGAAGCTAGCCCCAGAAAGGCGAGCAGGTAAGCACCCCTCCTGATGTTGATGTAGCGTCTGCGGAATAACATCTGTTGATCTGTGCATTCGGGATACAAGAAACGAAAAATACGGACGGTATTACACCCCTGCTCGTATGTTAGGTAGATGGTGAGATATGGGAGCAGGAACGTACGAAAGATCCATCCCGGCGCTCACAGAGTTGAGAACAATGCTGATGCCGAGTTGGGCGCATACACAACCGAGTCCGGCAAAGAAACTGAAGTGTGGTCAGAGGAGCTAGAACACGTTGATGCATTACATACATCGCAGCACGAACTGTCCAATAGAGAATTGAGCACCCAAAATTATTGCGAAATCGTCCTTACCTCTTGGGGAGTCATTACTGAAGAAATGAGTTTAGCTATGCCCCAGCGGATGACCCTTCCACTTATCCACTTACTAGTAATCCTGGAGAGTTGCGAGAAGCAGGAAAGGTTCCCAAATCAGACTTCCTAAAATTTCCTGGGCGCATGACGTGACAATGATGCCGGTCGTGGCGCACACAATGATGCAAAATGGACTGGGAGTAATCAGTCAGGTTAAATCAGTCAGATTAAACTAAGGTGAATACGGGTTGTGGACGTACGCGGCGATAAGCTGAGATAGCGTGGGCGCATCTGAATGGATGTGTTAGTCTGATAAACAAGAATGTGACGGCGGTGGACAGACATGGTCGGTTGGCATAGCGCGTCCAGTCGCTTTGGCCAATGGTCCCACCACCCCTTTTTACCACAGCCATAGCATATATTAGATACGCGTGCAAGCGACAAATGGACAGTCTCGTACCATGCGCCGAGAATCGCGGTGATACCAAATAACATGGCCCTATCGCATTGTTTATCTAATTTTCTAATTTTATCTCAAGTCGTAATCTCACCATCCTGTTCCACCGTGGACGGGATTGGCTTGCTCCCGAAACAATGGACCACCAGAGTGCGTGTTCGAGACCGCCCAAGCAAGAAGTCCGATCAGGCTGGATTATAAATTAAGCGCAGCTCATGTCTGAGTTGGAATGGTGACAGTGCTTACGTGCCGCCAAACATGACAGATGAGACTATGAATGGTCTCTGGAGCCGCTCGGGAGGGATGCGCATAGTTGCGACAAAGAACACGTAGTAAATGCTGCATACAAAATGTCAGATTTGATGGATGTGTGGAGAGAGGATGTATCGGACATAATGCCTATGAAATCCTTGGTCAGCAATATTCCTCCTGCTAATGTCTGTTTCCTAAGTCATCGTGCGTGAGTGGCGAAAAAACTTAACAAATTGAGTGTGCTCACATATGGGCAAATCCTAAAACAAAACATAAGTATTACTCGATCTGAAAGGAAAGTTGCGCACCAGGAATGATAGCACCGATTGTTACCTATTCAAATGCGTGGAAGGAAGTAAGATACGCGAGGACTTGGGGACGTACCGCAACAGCTGTACAAAATAGCGCAATTTATCAGCAACGGAACAGAGAAAATGAGTAGAAAGTAGTTAACCTTGTCCACCCCAGTAGGCCTGGAGGCCATCCCAGCTAGATGCACATATCTGCTTTCGGCACTTGAAAAAAGAAACTTGAGACTTACAAGATGATCCTTGAATTGTGAAATCAAGCAGTGTACCCAATACGTTCAGCGCATCACTCACACAAAAGCACGAATGATGACGGGAAAATAGGCGCCTCTGCAAGAGGAATCAACACAGTGTGCCACTGTCAGTTGTTGCATACTCACCGCATGCCCCAGCTGAACCTACACGCCACAGTAAAGCCTATGTGATTGTCTTCTGAAGTTGTCAGCATTTCGATAGAATCCATCCCGGGACCATAGCATCCCCACCTCTCTCCCATCCACCCGCAGGCCACACAAAGCACTCCAATAATGAGACCTCCGATGACGAGAGACACAATAGCTTGTCGCGCATCTAGGCCGTACGCGAGTAATGTGCTGCCCGCGGCATACCCTGAAATGCAGAGACCAGAGATGCACCAGTAGATGAAGTAGGACCATATTTTGTAGGTGCGGCGCTCTTTTGGCATGGGAATGAGATCGCGGTTGAGCCATGGTGTATTGGGTACTCCAAAATCGGTGGGTACCTCAATGTACTGGAGGAATTTGCGCCATCGAGACATATGCAGACCTGCTTCCTTTGGGTTGGTCATTGTGGATGGTAAGTTAATAAAACTCAGTGTCAACGTCTCAACGCTGGTGATCGGGTGTTACTATTTGACCTCCTTGGAGACGAATGATCCGAAGAAAGGCACGAATTCAGCTCCCTATTCTGCAAATAATATGCCGGGGTAACGTTACAGTACCTGACTCCATGCGGCTGGTTTCCAAAAATCTCGTCCGGACCTCCAGGGATCAACGAATTTCGTACTGGCACCATACTTAGGAAATCGATATCATGGTAATCAATGATTGGGCCATATCTTACAGCAGAGTCGGAGACGTAGCCAAGAAACTTGCACCAGTCAAAATGATGTCACAAAGCTCGCATTACATAATAATAGGTTTCGACACGTTTATCTGAAGTTCCTCCTGAGTACTAGCGCCTTGCGTACGTGGTCCGTTACGAGACATTCGATTAAGCTAACTGGCAAACATTCATTCGTATATAGGCATGCTAGCGATTGATCAAGGATGGTTTTGCTTTTCACACCTCCGAGGCTCGTGTAGTCCTACGCCGTACGATCACTAATCTTGCTCAAGAAGGCCCGAAATACGTCCCGCCTCAGCCTATCGCCCCTCAACTCATTCTGCGCATCAGACTCTGGCACCAGCTCGATCATCGCATTAATCTCCGCCACCGTGTTCTTCGAATACTCCTCGTAGCGCTTTGGAATATTTAACCCCTCCTCGTCGTTGTACATGGCCTTCACAGCTTGCTCTCGCATAACCTGTTCGGGACCCTTCTTCCCGTAGTTCTCGAACAGAATTTGTTTTTGCATGTCGGTACCGTGCGCCAGTGCCGTACATACACACCAGGAGCACTTGCCATCAACGATGTCTGTACCTATTTTCCCGATCTGGGCCTCGGTGCCATGGTAGTCGAGATAGTCGTCTTGCACCTGGAAGAACTCGCCCATAGGAATGAGAATGCGGTCGGCTTCTTTGTATGGTTCTACGATCTTTCCGTCGAGCTCGTATACATCTGGGACACCACACATGCGCATGGCAAGCGCGACACTGAGGTAGAAAGAGTAGTAGGCTGTTTTGTACCGCACAATGAAGGCATGTTTGAGGAGGGTGTATTTGCCTATGTCAATATTGTCCTCGGGGGCAGTGATTTGATCAACTAGTTGACCCATTTCGGTCTTGTAAGTTACCTGGGTGAATAGGGTAAGAGAGACTCTGTGGTGTACAATGAAAGGGTGTCGTGTGTACCTCCTGGAACAATTCCAACAAATCAACATAATAGCTCTCACGTCTGAAGTGGTTCTTGAGGATGTGGTAGATGGCACCCTCGAGCATGCATGAGTCATTTATAGCAATTTTATGTACCTTTCCGAGTCCCTTGACATCAGAAACGCGGTACCAGCACGGCTGGCCACGGCGCGAAATGGAGCCATCCATGATGTCATCAGAAACGAGGAAGAATGCTTGAAGCTATCAGGGAGTGATTATGAATATTTCAGAATGGAGAACGGAGAACATACAAACTCAATACACCATCCGAGGAGGGCAGCTTTGAAGTATTCGTCATCGGTTGGAGGGCGATTTAGAAGAATTGTAATAGTGTCAACGACGGACACGCCACGATTGAGTTTACCTCCAGGGACATTGTAGATTAAGCTCTAATAAGACGAGAGTCGAAACAGATAAATTGCCACAGGTGGTATAGCCAGTGAGAAGATCCAGCACCAGTACGTGACAACATCCCGACGAAAACATGAGCATCGATATTTAGTGGAATGCGCATAACCAGTCACCTCGTTAAACCATGCAATGGCATCTTCAGGCATCTTCTCGGACTTCATGTGCGCAACTAGTTCTTTCCGGATGCCCTCAAAGACTGCGACAAACTTGTTCCGCGTGTCTGCATGCGACATAGTGTACGAATAGGTAGCAATGGGATCAAACGTGACGTTGGTGTATAGGGTGAAAAAAAGCAGGGATCAATGAACGCTTGGATAACTCTACTATTAGTACCTGATTGATATGAGACCACTCTCAAAATTGACAACTTGCTGTGCGGAACGCTATGAACTACGTTCTATGCCATGACACTGTCCCCGCGCTAGACGCGCGAATGACAAATCCACCCAGTAATCAGGAGATTTGCGTGCTTCTGGTGTGTCGGCCGACCACCCGAACCTAGGAAGAATGGTCAAACGTGTCAGCCTATATATACGCTTGAATCACGCGTCTTGACTGAGATGAATGATATCATGAGATCGGTGAAGTGGGGTCTTCCTCCGCCCTAAGCCAACAAGATGATGCAAACTTGAAGATGAAAATAGTGAGACCGCACTAATAGGAACCAGGAAATTAAGTGAGCACCTGCATCAATAAATTCACACATTTGTACGTTCCAAGCGGATTGTGAGCTTGCGAACGTTGATGCATGTGAAAAGGGTTTTTGTAAGCGCCTATGTAGAGATCTTCGTTCACTGCGGAAACGAGACAATGCCCAGACCCTATCTGGACGTGTATGAGTTGTGTATCCAGACACAAACTGTACCTTGTAATGTATCTGTACACAAATCAGACTTGAGTAATTTGGAGGTCGCAGCTTTTTCGACACGGTGTAAACAGACCCAAACTGGACAACGCGGTGATGTGTGTTCCACTTAACTTACGATGGACGAATGTTGAACGCGTCCCTATCTGCATGCAGATTACTATCGGATAAGCAAGTGGGTAGCGTGCAAGACGTGCCGCAGGTCTGCATGGTGGACAACCATCAGGCTCAGGACACGTGTGGGGTTCACATGATAGCCTTTGACCTATATCCCGATTTGATAGGTCCAGGTACTGAACCCGAAACTTCATACCATGGCGGTTTACAGGCAAGTTGGCTCCAAGAGAACCTGCCATGTTTGTTTTTTGTAGGTTTTGAATGCGATTGGCTACGCCGCTACCCGAGTATAATTAGCGCTGGGGCCTGGGACACATGTGACATACTAGACCTGCTGACATAATGATGTCGCGTCTGGCTTGCGCGTCGATTAACCTGTTCTATCAACTCCACCATGGACCACTTTCCAACTAACTGGGGTCGTCCAGTAAGTACCGTGGATTGGAGCTGGAGTACACCACTGAATTTTGATCTTGCAGAGAAATGACGCATTTGATGCATATGCTACCTACCCCATTCACCAGCGACCAAATAATGGTCCAAAGGATGCTTTCGCTGATGGCGTACAGCGAACACAGTAAGTCTGTTCAATCACCATTTTTCTTTCTATCAGAATGACTGGACTCAATATGTAGACAACCTATTGTAACTGGAACGAGTGTGCTTGCGATCAAGTACAAGGATGGTGTCATGATGGCTGCTGACAACCTCGGTACTTTCACCTCCAAGACATTGCGTCCATTATTTCATGTCTTCTCCAACAGCATCATACGGGTCCCTCGCTCGATTCAAGGATGTGCAGCGTCTGCACCAAGTCGGCAACTATACTGTCATCGGTGCAGGAGGCGACATGTCGGACTTCCAGTACATTCAGTATATCCTTGAGGAATTATCCATCGATGAGATATCAGCACAGGATGGACACGAACTCGGTCCTGTCGAGATCCATGAATACATGTCGCAACTCATGTACGCGCGTCGTTCCAAGATGAACCCGCTTTGGAATTCCCTACTTATTGGTGGATTCAAAGACGGCAAGAGGTAAGGATGTGTTACGTGGTTCTGGAGTAGGAATAAATGTCAATCATTATTCAAGGTTTTTGTCGTACGTTGACCTGTTGGGTACCACGTATTCTGCCTCGACACTTGCCACCGGGTACGGCGCTTTCATTGCCCAACCACTGTTACGTAAGGCCGTCGAAGGGAGGGAGGACGTCATTACTGAAGGGGAAGCACGAAAGATTCTAGAGGATAGTATGCGCGTGCTATTCTACAGAGATGCCCGAAGTTTGAATAAGGTACCTTTTCACAGTGACAATCGTTCTCACCTAATTAACTGACGTCTCCTTCAGTTCCAAATTGCTACCATCTCTAGCGCAGGCGTGTCAATCAGTGATTCAATGCAACTCGAGACTGCATGGTCATTCGCAGAAAATATCAGGGGTTATGGTGCCCAGACACAGTAGATTGTACGCGTGTACTCTCAAGTCTAATTCATTGTGCTTCTAAATCTACGAGGCACGCAAAGCCAGTAATGCCCTGCAGTGCTACCCTGAGGTTGTGCTATTGCCTCTCCGTTGCAGACACTGAAGGTTTGAAGGTTTTTCAACGGTTTTGTCGTGTTGGAATTCATCCACTTTCTAGATTGCGTCGCTGACATCTCATTTAAATACATGGATGAAATTTCAGAGGACGGTACTCATCATAGGGTGCCCCCTAGCAGTGCAGAACAGGCGCATTTCCGCGACTACGCTGCTTGCCTGTGTAATTATCGAGCTCAGGTTTCCGGCCAACCTGAAAGGACCGATGTGCACGCGCATTGTATAGTATTTGAATTGTCACACTAGGTCACGTGATAAACTGGTGCGTCCTTCCCTCACCAATTTCTACCAACAGTCATCGATACACATTGACCTCTATTTTGTTTGTTTTCACTGGGAGCCATCCATTACCGTCACGTGAACGACAGACGAAGCTCTTTACTGTAATTTATACTTACGTGAGGACCTATGACGCCCATATGCATTATCAATAATGAAATCATAGTGCTTCTATTGTTATCCTCATACGCTACTACTTGTCAAGGGGTCCGAGCTTATGGTATGGCGGCGGCGGATCCCCTCTATCACGGTGCTGGTAAACTGGATCAAGCACTCCACGATCTGTACGCGTGACATTCGACGCAGAATAGTAATGCCGCAGGTGGTTCGTGTGGCGCATATCTGATGTCGAGCGGGGTACAGTTGTGTGCTGTCGATGGGAAGGTGATGCTATATCGTCACGAGGAATGTCCCCCGTCGAACGCGAAGGATGGAGTGTGCGTTCGTGCCTCTCGGTGCGAGAGCGGGGAGTGAATCGTTTGATTTCTTGTGTAAGTGCAGAGCGCTGCGGAGATAGAGGCGAATTTGTAGGACGGTGGCTGTTATTAGTAGAGCGCATGGAGGAGACTGACTGCTGCTGGCGGGGGATTCGCGAGGGGCCAGCTGGTGGAGATTGAGCAACGTGCGAGCTAGATGGGTTGCGTGGTGGTCGTGAAGGGGGATCTTCAAGACGCAAAGATGTATTGGATGGCTGGCGGGAAGCAGTTGGGACAGGCAACGGGCGTGTATGGGTACGTAAAGGAGAGGGCTTTGGGCCAACGGGCGAGTGTGCGGAGGATGCCTCAGTTGGAGACGCCATCCAATTATTTCGCCAGGAGATGTCAATGACGGACAAAGGGACCGAAACATTTACCCGCGGCACAGATGCGTTAGTGCTTGGTGCAGGGTTAGCGGTTTCGAATGGCCGAGGCCGTGCATCTTGTCCGGCAATCAAGCCTCGCTTCCTGCGTCGGAACTTCACCACAGCAAAGCACAGAGCAGCAAGGATCATAGTCCCACCAACTGATGCGCACACAGCAATGATGATCGTGTCTTGATGGCTTAACTTTACACCGCCATTCGATCGTGTGGTGAGGATCACTCTGTTGGCCAGTCCCCCCCGATTCTCAACCCCACCACAAGACACTTCACTAGCCTCGACGACTTCCACAAATTTGGTCGTATGTCCAAATGCCCCAGATCTGTGGAAAAGACCAGATTAGCGCGGGTTTTCTACGGGATCCAACAAAGGTGGATGAGACCACTCACGAATCACGCACGGCAGCTTTAACGGGAACAAAACGCACAGGCTTACCTCAGTCAACAATCTCAGGTTTCCGAGGACTCCGACGCACCTATAGTAGGTCCTCTTAGTGCAATGCCGCTATTCGTAAACGAAATTAGGTTAGACTCTTGTGGCGCAGCGAATTCCTGCAGAGAGGGGGCTCCGGGAGATGCGAGCATGATAGTATATGGTGGGACTCCGCCTGAGATGGACATCTGCCAGGAGTCGCAAGGCTCGATATGGGAGGCATTTGTTATAATCATCGGAGCAATTGCAGATGTGGGAAGTGCGGAAAGACAGTCTGAGGATCCTGCTGCGAAGATATCTTAAGTGTGTTTATGTGGATATTTGCAGGTGAAAGGGCTCACATGCAACCGTGAAGACTGTGGGGAGCACCCCACCTGAGTTTCCCAAGGAGTCGACGAGGGCGAGGAGTAGCTGGGACCCTGTATAATGTTGCTCTGTAATTTATCCTAATGTAGGACTGGTTGTACGAACCTGCTGGGTGTTTCACCTGCCACAGACCATCTTCGTGGATTTGCGTAGCAGTCAGCACCCCACCAGCTTCAAAGGCAAAAAGGGTGTAAGGAGAACGTCCAATATCGTTATAGTGGACCGATGACGAAGAGAGCGAGATGTGCAGGCCATCACAGACGGTCAGATTGTGTACTCGCTCAAATTCCTGATCGAAATGATGAAAAAATAACATACGAGAAAGAACAACCCATGACTTACGTGATTCGTTAAATCCCAGGAAAAACTTCGGCTACCCTCCGCAAGGCCTAGGAGTGCATGAAGGAAAACACATATCGCTAGGCCTTGAGGAAGAAGCAAGACCATGACTTTTAGGAGATAACAAGCTCCAAGGACCAGCCTGAGAGGCCTCCAGCTCCGCTCAAGGGTACCAATCAAGAGACGCCCGCGTCTTCCAATTAGAACTTTGGTAAGGAAAAGGAAAGGAAATAGGAACTGAGAAGTTTCATAAGTATCTCGGTAATTGCCACGCGATAAATACCTATGTAGATACTTCTGATCACCGAGACGTTCCGAGACTGCGAGAATGCGCCGGCCAATTGTGGCTGGAGCGATGCTATTGTAGCACTCAGCACAGGTGTCTTAAAAAGAGGCCTTGCACAAAATTCACCGCCCCTCTGATCGGCTAGGGCGATTGTGGGCAATAATCGAACGATTCTCATTGGTGTAGACTGCGTACGTAGATCATTAAGGCAGTATAACGTTACGGTCAAATGGGCTTACGAGTTGTCTAGAACGCTGGGAGTTCCTGGTAATCGGATGCGAGCAATTCTTAGAACATTGACAGGGATTTCTTTCAGCACACGATTCGAATATAGCAGTACTAGATCGCAAGTATTGAGCGGGATGCGCATTGCACAGCCCGATGGGCGATACACAAACCTGTGTTGTAGTGGCAGTGCACTGCAGGCACGCACTTCACAGATATCACCAGCACGTGACTGACGCGTACGTGTCTACAGAGGTCTATGCATATATGGCATGATGCATCATATATCGACTACCAACCTAAAACACTGTGATATTATAATTTCTCGCTGTTATAATAATATATGACTGCTATCTCGTCTTTTAAGTGTGATTTCAAACTTCAAACAGGCCTGCAAGCGATGTACCTGACCTACAAATAGCGTAGATGGCTAAATATATCTTATTTCATTCAGCTGTACACAGAAGATATCGTGAGTAACACTGCCAAGCTACTGCATGGCACCGACCGACACAGTTGAGGACTGCATATGTGGTTCAGAAGTATTATATATCTAGAGTGTTACGTGAATGTCAGCACTAACATATATGCATGCGCCCATGATTGATATTTAGAACAAGATGCCAGAAGAGCACGAATGGATTCCCATCCATGTATACGAGTATCAAATTATTTATTGGGGACAGGGCTTGCGTCTTCGACACATCAAGTGGTAAATGCATCCCGCTCCGAAATTATATATGAATAATTGTTTCTCTGCATCTCCATGGTATAATTTAGAGTTGAGCGATCACGACGTTCGCAGCGGTAGAAATGATATTCGCAGGCTGCTCTTCCAAGTACTGTGACGAAATCGACCTTCCCGTCTTGAGCCACATGACGTAGCGCTAAACAAATTCAGTATTCGTCACAAAATCTTGAGCAAAGAGCAATATATAATCTTTGATCTAGGTGAGCCTAGAAGGCCAGAACCGTCGAAGAGGGGTCCCACGCTCGAAGTAAATTCTCCTTCATTGCATCATCATCCGCAATGAAAAGGATGCCTGGGCCACATCACGATGCGATGAGGAAATGACCCTATAATAGAAATGCACGAAAACTCCTACCTGTACCCTGTGGAGCAAGTTTTTCTTTCCAAGCCTTGCGAATAGCGTGGTTGAGTATATGCACTCGGATATGCATATATACTCTACCACAAAGGCATCATTCACAGAACGACATAGATATTTTTCACGCCCTTGGCTTTGAAATTCGTCGTAGTCTGCGATGTACTGCGGGACCTGGGAGCTACACGGTGGTGTGAACGCCCCGGGAACGCCAAGCTGTTGTTACAATAATATGAGTGTCTAGCATAAATTTGATATAGAGCCACGTGCGATGATATTCTTACCAGAGAGATCGAGCGTAATGGAGGGCTCAGGATCTAGTTCTTTTACAGGCTTCTGGGGGATTGGCTCGCCTTTCTCGATCTGGGCAGCGCTGAGCATCACGGCAGCAGCAGTGTGCAGCCTGTGCGACATTTGTAAGAACAGAAGCCATGGCGATCAGTACAGATAAAATATGTGGGTGATTGAGGAAAGCTGAGAAAATGTTGAGATACTAGTACTAGGAGTTGACGCGATGTGTGCATGCTCCCGCTACATATAGTCCCCCTATATGGCCTTCGATGTGAATCATATTGGGGCCGCGGCACCTTCTGGCACTTGTAAACGGAACGTACATCGCTATTGAGGTGGTTCCGCTTCATACGGTGAGTTTGGTCACTATTTTTTCAACAGCTTGCGGCTTATAAGGATCTTGGCATCCACGCGTACGGGAGGACGACCATGTCCTAGTGTTCAGCTCAAAAGCTGATGCGCATGCGTCGCTGCGTGCATCCACCAATACAAACCATAAGAGCGCAATTAATTGTGCCTTTTGCATCAGAGAACTCAGTGGGAATTGATCAGATGTTAACACTGCGCACTGGTATGGTAACCGTATCGACCAGGTCGGAGCAACCAAAACATGATGCCGCGTGGAATGGGCTACGCCTACTCTAACACCTGACTCCAAGGACCGATGTGGATTCATGGCGGAGGTAATGGAGGTATATAAACGCAGATACCGGCACACGAAATTATACTTTGTACCTACGACCTGTTTTCGTAAAGAAGGTTTGAAGGATATACACCTGAAGGCTAAATACCATTCAGTTGTGGTCGAATTACGCTTGGGTTGTACTCACACAGCCATGCCCACAATGCCCAAACTCTCTAAAACCATATACCAGAACAGGCGACTATATTGCTCGTGAGTAACCCAGTCACATAAAAGTAGGAATATCTACCAACTTTTGTGTTGACCTAACCAAGGAGAACCCTCTGTTTTCTCGTGTATGGAAACTTGGGAAGAAAGGTCGGTATACAGGATGATAACTTGAGACAATAATTTTGAACATACTATTTTTGAGTACGTTTGATATTCAAAAGCAGCGAGTTCAACCGGAACGTGCTCTCCTCCAGTGCGCTGGTGTGATCCGCCACCTGTCCTGGCTTGGCAGGTGCTTCTCTGCGAGGCTCACTCTCCACCATGATGTCGAAGTCAACTAGCTTCACCGTGAGAGTCGACATGTCATTCTCGAAGCAGAACGAGTACTCTCCAACGGTGTTGGCAGTTAAAACATAGTCGCCCTGCCTTTCGCTTTTACCGTCAAGGATGACCTTCTCATTGGGATCTTTAACATCGAAGTCTATGTCGAACGATCCTCCAGATTGAACCTAGTTTGTAGGAGAATGAGTATATGAGCCGGAACAATGCCGCGTGACGTACTGCAAAGTAAAACTTCAAGCAGGATGTTCAGTATGACTCAACAAACATGATCACTCGTTCTCACCCCAATCTTTTCCCCTGCTTTGTCTGCATCAACATAGAAACATAAACGCTCATTTGCAGCAATGGCAGTAGTCAACGCCGAGCTTCTTGCTGAAGGAAGAAGTGATAGGAAAAAAAAGCAGCTATACAGAAGAAGTAAGAGAATCATTGTTGGAAAGCATGTATTGGTTGCACCTTGCAGCTTGTGTGCTTATGTTGGTGACCTTGCCGGTGTGCCGGTTTCGAATTATGGACTCCGCGAACTCCGAGTCGTTAGAAGGCAGATTGGTCTCGCAGCTTTGACTTGGTTTTGACCTCCATTCAGATACATATATCGCTTTGTCTTCCCCATCTATAGTACTGACAGTGACAGTGACCGAGCAGCTGCGACCTGTCTGCCTGGTGTGTACCATTATCACTGCGACAATCTGACATATTCAGTGGCTTTGTCGAAATGAATTCACTAACAAATATTCATGCTTGGGGACCTTTTTTCAGAAATGTGTTTCGAAATCGATGGGTCTCATTATCCCGATTACCTCAAGTTACCCTCGAGTAATTCTCCTACAAGTCCGGCGCAACTCCAGTGCCAGCGTGACAAATACGCGTACGCCACGACTATATGCTCCGGCGCTCCCCCTGTATCCACAACGATGCGATACTTGACCATGAGTTCTATCCCTCCTGGTTCAGGACAGGACATCCTGTTTCAATCTCCTCGAGCCGAATGTTTTTTTCGATCCATATCGATGCCATCTACTCCTTTGCGCCGGCATGGCATGTCGGCTTCTTCGCCAGGCTTTCAGCAATTGTCTCGTGTGTGTTCTGCACCTTACACTGAATCCTGGGTAGAACAACAGTTGTCCTCTTCCCCGAGTCCCCTTCCCAAAATCCTTCCTCTACCTGACTGCGGCCTGTCACCTTCAATTCTTAATGCTGAAGGAACGCCATTCGATCGACATTACAACTTGTCACAATCGTGGTACAGCTCTGATCCAGATATGTCTCCTATAGCTAGAAGAATGTCTGATGACAATACCATTGTGTCTCCACATGAAAGCGGACACCTATCTAATCAGTCTTCTGGTGGATCCTCTGTCTCGAGTCCGCGGTCGCTGATGGAGAAGATTCCTTCGTTATATTCCTTCGGACATCCTACCTTCTCTCCAGGCTTCACTTCGAGTCCTGTCATGCATGTTAGCGAACGGTCTTGGTCTCCTGTGTCCTCTCTCTCTGCGCTCACCCCCCTTTCGTCTCCCGAGCGCCCTCTTAGCCACAATGTTTCTGGTAGTTTGTCTTGCGCTTTTTCACTATCCTCGCCCATTTTTGGACAAAACCCGACTACTGCGCGACATTCAAACGACAACTCAGGGCTTGATCTTACCTCTCGACGCTCGCTTCGTACTGCTAGTCGTGCGGTTCTCGTGCGGAGTTCCAAGCACCCCCTTCCGGACGATCATGACGACAAACAGTCTTCATACCGGACAAAACGCACGCGTACCTCTGGTGGCCCCACTTCTTTGGACCTTGCCTCTCAGACTCAGGAGCCCAAATCTCTTGGCATACCGTCACAGCGTCGCCTTCCCTCAGAGGTGTCCCGTCACCCTAATTTTCCTTTATTCTATCGGCGTTATCCTATAAGCTCATTTCTGCAACTTGATGCTGAAGAGTAAGTTATTTCTTACTTGTTACCTGGCGCTTACCATGCGCAGAGCTTCCCTTTTCAATCGCTCTAAACACCCTGGCGGTATATGTAACCTTCCACGCGATCCACGAGATCTGTATACTCCTCGCTTTGTCAAAGGTAAAGGTAGATCCAAGGTAGGACTGTGTCCGATCTGCATCGAAAGCCCTTTGCGCGGTGGACAAGGACAAAAATTATGGCTATCAACAAAATTCTCTGCGTTTAAGTGGTCGCTTACTTTTCCTCGCAGCCTATACGATCATGCTAACGTTTTTGTCTAGAGAATTTTAGTCTCTTTCATCATTTCACTTAACTTTTTTTTTCAGCTATCATATGCAGTTTGCGCACGGTAAGGGACATTTGAATGACTCTACACTCACTAATATAAATATTTCGCATTTTAAGGAGTGTCAGCGACGACCGGACGTCCATTCTCACCTCCACTGTCATACAGGACCAGTAACCGCCGTCAGCCCCTTAAACTCGAGCGATCGGAGATTCTTGAAGGAAGGTGTCATAAATGCAAGAAGTGGGTTCCCGTCGAAAGTATCAAAGATTGCGAAGTGAAGGTATGAAGTCATTACGATCTCCCGTGACATTTCTGATGATCGTTATTAGGTCAAGGAACTATTTTGGTAGGACACACGCGAGGCATGGCGAGCACTAGACTCACTTCTACTTCTAGGTGGAAACATGCTGCAACCTGTCACCAAGGATCCCAGGTTCCAGGGGACGATGACTTCTATGAACAAGACGATATGTTCCGTCGCTTGGAAGAACTTGGACTCTGAAAGTATAAATATTGTCTTCTTGTTCTGGAATATAGACTGTGCTGGACTTTCTACTGTATGTATATCGCGATCGCCATGTGGACATCGTACACGCTTGCTGTATTTTGTTGTGGCTTATAGTGACAATGCTGACAAGCTAATTTGATATTTTTTGGTCACTATGTGCACTGCGCGATGTGTGATATCAAATTTTTGTTTGGCGGAGCCGTGGTCAACATTGTTTCTTGGTCTTAGACGCCTACCCTCACCAGATACTCTTCCGTAACAGTTTAAAGTCTTGATCAGCGTATAGGAACTCCGAGATGCTGTCACCAACCATCTGTCTTAACCAACGCACTCGTCCAATCTCGTAGCTGCCATAGAATTAAAAAAGTCTATGATACTACTTCCAGTGACGCGTTTCTACTGGGCAATGTACTGCAGTGCGCCTATTGTTTCCTTATTCTCTCACTCTTGACATTGTCTGCCACTCTTATGACATGTATGTTGATTGTGCCTCGGCTAGCGTCGGGTTTCTTATTCATAGTTACAATGCCATTGGCCTTCGTACCTCAGCTCCAAGAGCCCTATTGAGGTAAGATATCCCATAGTATCGACTCGTACTCATCACTACATTACTACTTACACTACGTAGGATTCTGCTTGCTACAAATATGCGTTGACTTGGTATACAGCCTTGAATAGCTGGCTAAGTGTTAAATATGAGCAGACAATTTGACACCTACCAATCCAAGTCTGTTTCTCTCCCCGGACCATGATATCGATACTTCAGTGAGGCAGTTGATACCACTCGAGGAGTAGCGTGTCATTTTTTTGTGCCCCAAACCGCTGGGTGTGATATGCCTTAAAGAACTTTTGACAGCTCCTCACTAATCATCATTAGGCCGAATTAAAGGCTAGATTCCGTTCAGTGCGTGCATTGGAAGTGCCACTGGAGTCTATCATCTCCAAAGTCTTGCTATCGTCCAAGACCGAGATAAAAGCGTCCCTTGAAGCCGCGCTCACATAACACGCTTCTGGACACTCGAGAACAGAATGAGACATATCTAGTAACGCACTGCCTTCCGAAGTAGATTTGCTTTACCAAACCTCTCTCGGCAATCAACAGTTCTAGACTTCGAAGCTCTCTATGCGCATTATACTTGCTAGCATCTGCGCAGCGAAGCATACAACGATTGTGAGTGTGGAGATGTCGAACTCTGACGCCGAGAGATCCGAGTTGAGAGAGGCCGAAGGATCCGAGATAGTAACGAGCGAGCTCAAGCCAAACGGACAAAGGCGAGCGACGTCTGCTCGCGTCCCAGATTATTTTCTGTTGCTCATTCGTTTCTTATTGTCACCAAGTCACTCACCATTAAACCACTAGCTATAGCGCACGGTCATCCCAGATTCCAGTCTTCTAGAAACTGAGATGCGAGTAGTAAAGTATCGCCTGCATGTAACAAGTCAGTCTAACTCACGTAGTGTACTCGTTCTTGTAGAATTCCCCCGTCCCTGTCGCTAGTCTTATTACCACAGGAGAAACCAGTCCAAGGCACAAAAAAGTTGTTATTGGCATCCGCAAGGCGAATAAAACGACTTGGGTAATGCTGCCGTACGTAAGGCGTCGATATTCATCCGAATGGAACTTTAATGAGCGACAGTCGCGATGGCCACCAGGTGTCAAGGACTTGATGGATTTCTATATCGATATGGCGGAGTGCAAGACGGTAGTTAAGGCAAGTCTTGCATTCGGTCTAATATGACTCCAACTTGATGCGCTAGATTTGTGGTGATAGAGAAGATCACAGTGCATGACAGTATTCTCGATGTTCTATGTCTGCGTATCAAGTGAGTGAGCAATGTTTGT
This sequence comes from Suillus cothurnatus, assembly GCA_016758765.1. NCBI lineage: Eukaryota > Fungi > Basidiomycota > Agaricomycetes > Boletales > Suillaceae > Suillus > Suillus cothurnatus. The sequence continues at coordinate 78,010 of JABBWL010000020.1, read as the reverse complement.
GTAACTCGTAGTGTTTCTATGCAATGTAAGCAGTTTTGGTGAAGTGCTGGCCACAGCTTGCTCAAGTCATTGGACCCTTGTCTATCTAGATCTAGTGCCAATCCTAGCCATGAAGTCTGAGGTTGCTGTTTTGCGGCTCATCGGAAGGATTGCAGAAGGACACAGATTCTCATGGTATGACTTTTGCGCGTTCGCGCACGTGACGTTGATTCCTTTTGTGAAAGCTCGCGAAGTCAGCCGAAGTTCTCGCACTTGTTTGGATTGAGTGTTGCATTGCTCTGGTCATAGCCAAGGACTTCGCATTCTCGAGTAGTCCAAAATCTTCAAGCAGGTCCCGCGATATCCGGTGACGCGTCACGGTTAAACACCCTGCACTTGGGTTTGATGCTCATGGTAAATACTGTGCTCTATTGAAACATCAGGCTTTGAGGAACTGCCATGTCCAAATCGACCTCCGAGGTGGAATTGCTTTATGTAGAAGTTCACCGTCGAATGATCGAGAATGGAGAGTGGGATCGGTGGGTGTTTGTTCGATATCTCTGATAGGTACTGAAAAATATTTCACAACCTAGAATGTTGCATCTTCTGTCCTCTAAGCTGTCTGAAAGCGGATGGACAGATGATCTTCTGCACCGTGCGAAAGGTATGCATGCCTGCCCTGTTTTTTGCTTGATGCCTGACCCTCAAACCCATATACAACCAATTAGAAAACAGTAGAACCATGGATTCGCTTTCCCTTCAGACAATCCTGCAGGAATTGTTATCGCATGCGCAAAGTGCTAATCTCCAATCCATCATTTGACAGTGTCACTGACCCCTTCCACCATCCACAGCAAGCGTGCCTCTCTCCGTGAAACGGGAAATCACAACTCTTATCAAGCAGTTCGTGAAGGAGCAGTTTGAGAAGTAGAAATGTACTTCACATGTCTAATTCTACTTATTTCACGCGAAACCGTTCATGCAACTCTGTTCGCAATCATAAGCTATACCTTTGGATGGTTGGGCCAGGGTATTCGAAGGCTATGTGCCCCAACATTTTCCTGCGAAAACCGTAATCGGATTGTTTCTACGAGGAGCACCGCCCGTTATCAATTTGATACAAGTACCATGATGTTACGCCTTCTAGCGTCTCAGCATTGCAATTGAGTGTTATAACCGTGTATGCTAACAGATCGCTCCGCACTAATATCATCACTTTTGGAAACACTCAGGGAGAGTTTAGTTACATATAACACTCATAGGGTTCCATCATCCATCATGTGCGGGCAACAGTTTTCATTCTTCATTGTTTTGATGCCCGCAGGTCCCCCACCTGCAGGCTTTTTATGAACTTCGTATTTGTGTTCATGGCCAATTTGGGCCGATAGGCCTGTTCTCGAGTTGTTTTCATCAGACTTGTAACGAGTTTGATTGTCTAGCAAAACTCCCATAAACCCCTGTCTCTGCCTTATATAACAGTTCGATGGTATGCAGAGCTTCTTCTCCCTCTTGATGATCACGGTGCCAAATCACATCTGGACACGCAGTGCCCACCAGTGCATCTCGTACTCATAGATACGGATGTAGAAAATGTTGAGTACGCTTACAGGAAAACAGTGTCGTATGTTGAAAGAGTGCAACGAAGCTTATGTATCACCGCGGGATTAATACTCGCTCCCGCCAAACGGACGATGGGTAAGCTGCTATTCTTTACTGGACTGTTATGTAAGAATAAGCGTTCAAGGATGCCGCTTAGCCGTCTCGAAATTAGGCGCCTACGTGATCGGATCGGGTATACGTACCACAAGCTTTGGGACGAAGGTTTGGCCGCACAAGCGGAGGTTTGGCATATCATGCATCAGGTGTCGCTCTTCACATATTATTAGCTGACCTTTTTATTTCTGACAGTTAACTGGAAAATTTAAAATGGGCTCACCGTAATTAATGATGCGCATGCAAGGCGGTGATTAAGTGACCGCTATGGGATTCATGCAGGATCATATGCTATCTCATTAGTGTTTCACTCATCGGATGTGCAGCATTTATTGAGAGAGCCAAGGTTACACAAAAGCATGCTAGTGCTAAGTGCCCGTAGGTACTCTGGAGCGTGACGCGTCGCGACGCGGTCTCGTGATTCCCAATTCAGGAAGGACTGTGGAGGTTATTGCCGAAATGCCGACTGACATAATCATCCACGAACTGAACTTTCAGTTGAATACGCCACTTTCAGGTCTCTCTGCCCCACATTCATCGCGCGTATTTATAGGGCAGCTTGAGGACAACTACCATAACAACTATCATATTGAGGTGTTAACTACCTTACTCATCGTCCTTGGCGTCGTCGAGCTTAGTATCTTTCTTGTAGGAAGTTATCATGGATTTCATGTTCGGTGGAAAGTACAGACTTGAAGAGGAAATCGCCATTGGAGGATGCGGTAACTTTCACTCTCTATGCTCATCTACCGCTGGTCCCCCTGATTCCATATTATGTTCAAATAGGCACAGTATTCCTTGGAGTTCATACAGTCGCAGGAAAGGAAGTTGCAATTAAATTAGAACCGGCCATAGCACGCAACAGTCCCCTCAAGCAGGAGTCCAAGGTCTACAAGACCCTCATGGGTGGGCCTGGGGTGCCATGGATCATGTGGTCGGGAAAGCAAGGCGATTATAATGTCATGGTGATCGATTTGTTAGGTCCATCCCTTGAAGACCTCTTCAAGATGTGCAATCGTCACTTCACAATGAAGACTGTACTTCAGCTTGCGATCAATTAGTGAGCCTCTTTCTCATCTGCGACATCTCCTCAGGCGAGGTGTATGCCTTATTTAGTGTTCCGTGTCCTGCATCTACACGTTGTGCCAAGCTGTGTTGGACTTTCCTTTTCCTACCTTTTTCCATCAGCGTTGCTGATGCCTTCTCACCAACCCAGCTATCTCGCCTAGAGTTTATCCACTCGCGCGATTTTGTCCACCGCGACGTGAAACCTGCCAACTTCGTAATGGGGACAGACCGCGCAGAACATTTGGTCAATGTGATCGATTTTGGGCTAGCCAAAAAATTTCGAGACCCGAAGACAAGCGCCCATATCCCGTATCGACAGGACGACCATCACGGCGTGGGTACATCCCTCTTTGCATCTATCAACGCGCATCGCGGCATCGGTGAGTTGTAGTCGGCTGTCAGAGTGACCATAATTGACCTAATGACTTGGTAAAGAGTGCTCTCGGCGTGATGATTTAGAATCTCTTGCTTACATGCTGGTTTACTTTTTGCGGGGCACGTTACCTTGGCGGAAAATCAAAGGCACTACAGTCACTGAGACGTGGGATGCTATACGAGACAAGAAGCTCGAGGCTTTATCAGTTCTCACCGTGGGTCTTCCTGTGGAGTTCGAAATTTTCTTCAACTATACAAGAGGTCTCGAGTTTGAAGACCTCCCAGACTACGTAGGACTCCGAGATTTGTTCAAAGGGCTGGCGAAAAAAATGAAGATAGAGTATGATGAGGTTTACGATTGGACACTACCCTCGAGGCGAACGACGAAGAGATTCTGTGAAGCTTGTAATGCGCGACGGTAACGAGACACGGAGATGAGGATGGTTCTATCCTAGCCGTGAGTGCATTCTCGTTTTATGAAATCCGGTTGGTCAATCAACATGTTCATTTGTTTGTTGATCAGACCTTCGAGCAGAAAACGTGGCGGCACTCATGACTCGGCATGGCGATCACATGCAGCCGCTGTTACGTTGTCCTCGTTTGTGAGGCACTTATTATGACGCAGGCCTGATTCTAGCCAGGCTTTCTCTAAGTGGCCGGCAGTGATTGTTCGGCGAGCTTAGGTTCGTCTCAATATGGCCTGGTCGGTGTCAGGACATCTTGTGTTGACCAGTTCTCTTGCAGAATCTTGCGTTCATCTCTGCTTCAAAGTCGGAAGCATAGCTTGAGGCTACAATACTTTTGCAGTGCGGAGTTGCACGGGTGATCCAGAGATGGGTTTTGTTCTTGAAGATCCTCTCTATGACTGGTGTCATTTGGTTTCTATGGGTGTCTCATACTTTATTGTCTTCTGTCGTCTCTGCTATGCCATACTTTTGGATCACTTGAGTACCCGACCGACTGTTTGCTACTTAGTGATTAATTACATAGGTTGAAAATGTGCAAATTCTAAGGATAGCCTGAGGGACATCTTACATAAACACCTGACCTTTCAAACCACCAACCATTCGTACGGAAGTTCTGCGCAGCGAATGTCTTTGTCGTTCACAGTCGGCGAGCGCATCTTATGCTACCATGGGCCCCTCGTCTACGAGGCCAAAATACTAAAAGCAGAGACGTGGGACGAAACCAATACTAAGCTCTCCACAATTGGCCCCCATTTCTTCGTGCACTATAAGGGGTGGAAGCAGACGTGCGTTGTCCGTTGTATTTGTGTGTGACTCATTTTATTGCTCACCATTGGCTAGGTGGGATGAATGGGTGCCTATCACACGGCTGCTCAAGTTCAATGACACGAATGTGCAGCTACAAAAAGCACTAATGGCGCAAGCCAGCGCGGCTGCGTCTACCTCGGGGTCATCCTCAAAAGGGAAGGCCCATGGCGGGGGTATGATGAAAGACAGTAGCTCCTCACGCGGTGGCGGGCTTGGGCGTAAGGATGGTAGAGGAACAAAGAGAGGGAGAGAGGAGGTGCGTCTTATATATATAATCTGTCTCATGATGTATTCTCCGTGGTGGCGCTGATGTCATTTTCATAAAAGGATGATAGCAGCAAGAAGCCGGAGATGAAACTCAATGTCCCAGAGGTTCTGAAAGTACTGCTCGTGGATGACTGGGAGGCGATCACAAAGAACAGTCAGGTAGGATCGTGTTGCTTTTGCGCTTTAGTTGGATATTGATAATCTGAAAGCTCGTATCTGTACCACGAAGCCCAACGGTCGTTGGGATCCTTCAGGAGTTCAAAGACTATGTGATAGGGCTCGGGAAAAGCACAACGTCAGTTCCTCTATCGGGAATACTCAACTGCTGACTCAAGCGCCAACCTGTTTTCTAGCCTTCGCGAGCCTGAACTTGTCCTCCCAACAATAATCTCAGGGTTGCAAGTCTACTTTGATCGCTCACTCGGCGCAAACCTTCTCTACCGCTTTGAGCGTCCACAATACGCTGAGATCCGCAAGCAGTATGTCACGGGCCCCAAGGTGCAGGTTGGCCAGGAGAAAGATATGAGCGCCATATACGGAGCAGAACACTTGCTTAGGATGCTTGGTGCGATCTGATCTATATGAAGTGCTTTGCGTCAGCTGATGACTTGCTTGGCTTAGTGAGTCTACCACAGATGGTCGCCAGTTCTACGATGGACGCCGAGAGCGTCGGACTAGTGAGGGATTATGTCAACGAACTGCTAACGTGTGTTGTTTCACCCTGTTGTTGTATTTATTTGCTGATGTCTGGCAAAGGTTTATGATGAATGACCGCAGTCGGCTGTTTTTGACAGAGTACGAAAGCTCAAGTTTGCAATATCAAAATATCTCTCGATCATAATTCATCAGCGTTGTTTCTGTGTACATAACATTATTCACGATCTTCATCGCCTACGTACGCCAACTGTGAGGTGTCTGCTGATCCACAGCTATTTCAGTTCGATAAGCGGAATACGAGGACTCGATAACATTGGATAGCTAATCGCCTTTGGGAAAGAACATGACTGTACCGCCATTTCCTCTTGATTACACTGCGTCTCTCAGACCAGTCGACCATGTACGTAATTTGCACTTAGCTCGCGATATCTGCTCTTTGAGAAACCCGTGTATGAGTAGTGGTGTTTCCCTTCTAAAGCTCCACAGAAGAGGCCCTCTGGCGTCTCTCCCATCTTGCTTCATCTCAAGGTCCTGTCACGCAACCAAATCTAACCATGTGGTCTAAAATCAGATGGCTTTGAAGTTTGGAATGTGCCAGGGCACGATCATACAGGACCCGAGGGTGCCAGTAGTTCGGTTCTTTAAACATATGGCAAGTGAGCAGTAGGACTATAGAGTATTAGTCAAGTGCTTACTTATGATGTCCGTGATTAATACTATAGGTCTCGCCCACCATGCCACTCAGTCAGATCATGTAAAAACCTATCTGTAGCACGTATGAGTTAATAGTACAGTGTGAATTGTGAATGCTACGGTTGTGATATACACTGCACAGAGCACGTATCTAGACCTAGAACTAGAATCGATTACGCTTTCTTTGCTGCTTTATCATTGCATCCACCGCCATGCCCCTGCCAGAGATCCGTCAGTACTCAGTACAATACACAGTAGGTTGGACGGTTTGAGGACTTGGATGGATTGTAGCAGGCAAGAGTGAAAAAGGAACCAAAGAAAACAGAACTTACTTCCGTCCTTTCATTCTTGGCTCTTCGTCTACATCCATCGCATCTGCCAAGTCGACGCCACCTCGCATGATATTCCCACCAGCCGTCAATGGTCCTCGTTTTTTCGTGTCCTTGGACACATCTTTGAGAATAGCATTATATGCCCTATCGTGCTCTTCATTGTCCACTGCAACAGCTGCACTATAAGAAGATATTTGCGCGAGCTTATTGTCTAACGCGGAAAGAACAGAAGCGGTTGTCGAAGCCCTAGAAAAGACCATGATCACTCCAGACAAGGGGAGCTGGAGTAAAAGCTGGAATAAGACATACCATGTCTTTAGGGCCGCAAGCACTGCCTCTGCCTTTCCAGGCTCGAGATCTCGCCCCATCGTGTACTCAATCTCGAGTTGCTGCTCCTTTTGATCGAGCTTCCCGCGGAGGATGTCGAGATATATCGCATCGATTATGAGGTCTTCTAGGTCGCGGATTGTGGGCATTTGCAGCTCTTGTAGGAGGAGAGAGTATGGGAGAATCTGAAAGGATAGTGTTGTAGTGTTGGTAGAGTACCTGTTAAGGTATGCCTGGACGTACTCGTCTGTTGGTAGTAAGTGACACGATAGACAGGTGCTTGAGCTTGATGATTTGAGCTTGGTTTAATTGAGGCAGCGAGTCCTTGTTCGCTGTATGACAGTCAGTATGAATAATAGTATGAGGACGATGATCAACACACCAAGGTAATCCTTGTACGTCTGATACGAGAATACCTGCAGCAGGGAGAAGAAAGGTGCATGCTGCTCGTTGTTTGCTAGCTGTTTCGCGTAATGCAAATAAGGAGAGCAGTAACCAGAGATGTCCATACGATATGACGTACCTCCTGAATATTAGGGAGCTCAAGGAGCTCAGCAAAGACAAACACGCCTTGAGCTGAAGTGGCATCTTGGATAAGCTTCGCTGCTGCTGCACCCTTGGCTGACTTTGAGATAAGAAGGAAAGGCTCGAGCTTTGCAGCAAAGTTCGTTCCTAGCTCCATCTCCACGGTCCTCGAAGAGTGTCTTCAAACCAGCCTTCATCAATCCACGATTTCAAGTATTAGTTTCCCCGTGAGAAAAAATACCAAGCTAATACATCATGCTACGGCCGAGTAGCATACAATTCCGATTCCTACTAATACACAGCGACGCAATATAATGATGAATTCAAGTAGGGAAAGCTAAAAGTACACGACTGGATCACCAGGCTCAATTGCTCCAGACTTCGTTTATTTCTTGCTGTACTTTCTCCTCTTTAGGGAGCAGTTCCTCGATAGAGATAAATTTGGTCTGCTGCTGCGGAGGCGCCTTCGGGAAAGTGACCTCCAGGAGGCCCTTCTCCATATGCGCCTGGACTTGTTCAGGCTTAGTTGCAATAAGCATGTTACTTCAGCGACAAGATCATGTGTAGTAGTACCTTTGTTCCTTCAGGAAGCTGCAGGGTTCGAGCAAAGCGTCCGAAAGGGCGCTCGCGCACCGCAAACCGACCCTCGTTAGTCTCGGGTTTCTTGTTGCCTGAGATGGTCAGGCGGTCATTACGAACTTCGACGTTGACCTCCTCCTTAGGACATGCCGGGGAGTTCGAACCTCGCCACGACCTGGTTGTCTTTGGCCTCAATGAGGTCCATCCTGTGTATTTGAGGTGTTAGAGTATATTATAGTTCCCATACACGCAACACGCACTTGGGGCGGATTGTTGTGGGACGAGACTCGTCAGAGTCAGGCCGGAAGCGTGAAGTAAACGCATCGTCAAAAAGACGATCAAATTCAGTGAATCGGGTCGTACAGAAATTGTGTGAGGGCCATATTTAGGAGAGATTCAGTGTGATGATGTGAGCGGCAACAGCATGTCGTTCACTGGCCACTCAAGCAATCGACACCCATCTTATAAGTCACCCCTATTGACTTCCCGGGCGTTGCTCCTGTAGCTCGCTTGGGCAAGAGGTGTGGGAAATTGCAATTCCAGACATGGAGCTGATGTAAGTTGGCACACACCCCCTCCTACCGTGACAGCGTTATGGTCACGTTAATTAAACCATATATGGTAGCTTAGTCAGATTGCTTCATAACAAAAGTCCATGACATTGATTGCAAAACATACAAACAGCAGTGTAAATGATAGTGAGCAAAGCATCATGAGTATGTACAATAGTGAATGAATGAAACAATTAAACAACCAATGTATGTATGAAGTGGTTGGGTAGCTATATGAGCTTGTTTGGCAGGCATAGATGTAGCAGGACCCATTGCAGGACATTTGGACTGATGGGAACTTGAGGGCAGGATGTTCTCCTTCTCTGTATCTTGATATGAGAGCTTCAAGTGACTACAGCATTCTTTCTGGATGTTCTGCCAGGTTCCAGAGGGAGTATTGGGTGATAGAGTTTGTATTTCAGGGGGATGTTGTGACATGGTGTGGTCTTCAATCCCACATCTGCAGACCCATATCTGAATGTGTGTGTTAAGGTCATACTCAAATGGTATCGGATCTGAAGGGCTTCAGCTTCAGCTTGTATGCTGTGCCTCTTTCCCAAGTATAGTCCAGTATTTCAGAAAGCTATATGTATCATATCCAAAGGTCCAGATGACTATCATATGATATCTGAAGGTAAGGATAAGTATTGTATATCTATCCAAAACTCGTCCAGATATTGGATGGGAGTATATAGACTAGTCTAGACAAGTCTAAGACTAGAAACCAACAGAGTGTAGACTATCTGAAGATAGAGGCAGATGCATTAGACTTATCAGATACAATCCTTAAGTCTCAGAGGGTGACAAGAGTTTATTAGACTCAAGTCCGGATAGCGGAATGAGAACAATCTAAGATGATATTCAAACTGGGGTACTATAGAACATATACAGGAGTTTATTGTTAAGGTCGTACTCAAGGGTAATGGATCCGAAGGGCTTTGGCCTCAGCTCGTACGCTGTGCCCCTTTCCCAAGTATAGCCCCGTATTTCAGAATGCTATAAGTATTGTATCTGAAGATCTGGATGGCTGTTGTAGTGTATCTGAAGGTCCAGACAACTATTGTATGGTATCTGGGTATAGAGGAAGGTAACGTATTCCTATCCGAAGACAAGGAATAGTATCGTATGGTATCCAAAGGTAAGGATTAGTATCGTATTCCTATCCGAAGATAAGGAATAGTATCATATACGTATCCAGATGGCATCCGTATATTGGACGAGAGTATAAGGGCTAGTCTAGACAAGTCTAGGACTAGAAACTAACAGAGTATCGACTATCCGTAGATAGAGGCGGATGCGTATAGACTATTGGATACAATCCTTAAGTCTCAGAGGGTGACAAGAGTTGTTAAGACTCGAGTCCGGATAATGGAATGAGGACAATCTAAGATGATATTCGAACTGGGGTGCTATAAGACATATACAAGAGTTTATATACGATAGAACTATGCGAGAGGCTATGCACAAAGTATTGCAATGTATAAGCAACGCTTATTAGAAGTCAAACATAAGCCGGGAGATAATCACAAGTGAAGCGGATCAGTAAACATAGCCAGAAATTAATCACAAGTGAAATGGATCAGTAGAACATAGCCGGAAGAAAGCATAACCGATAAACCAGAAAGGAGGATATACTAAATGGAGGAAATAAGCAGTGTTTAACGTTATATGAACAGGATATGAATGAAGAAGCTTATCATGACGGATCCGGTATGGATCTGTGGATTGGATCTGGCATCCGGAACTTCAGATGAGAAGCGCGAGTATATGGGATATGACATTTATATACGATAGAACTAAGTGAAAGGCTATGCACAAAGTATTGCAATGTATAAGCAATGCTTATTACAAGTCAAACATAGGCCAGAAGTTAATCACAGGTTAACAGATCAGTAAGCATAGCTGGAAGTAAGCATAACTGATATACTGGAGAAGAAGATATACTGAATGGAGGAATTAAGCAGTGTTTAATGTTATATGAACAGGATATGAATGAAGAAGCTTATTGTAATGGATATGGAACAGATCTGTGGATCGGATCTGATTGGATCTGGGATCTGAGACTTTGGATGAGAAGCGTGAATGTATGGGATATGACAGTGTGCTTGTAAATACAAGCCCATTGTCCAGGTGGGTGCTGCACTGTTTGGTACAATAATTGTGATGGTGCACTTGGGCATTCCAAAACAGCCACAGAAGCCACAAGGATATGTGACACCAACCTTGTTCAAACATATTAATGTAAGAACTGTAGTTTAATGAATAAAAAATGTACTAATTCCTTTAAAGGAGGTTCCTCAGGTATATTGCTCAATGACCACAAGATATGTAGGCCCACATGGTTGTGCATGTTAGATACATTTGCTTCACATAGTGGACACATGGTGATACATCCACCTTCAGATGCTGTAAGTTGAGCACTAGCCTTGAGTAAAACAATAGCAGGAGTACCTGAAAATCATTAGCAAGAATGCATGTAAATAAAGATGTGGAGCTTACTGTCAGACAAATGATACAGAAGGTTTTCAGATTTGATGGAGTGACAGTGGCAATGGACTTGACTGCTATCTTCAATTCCACCACTTTTGCCCACAGTATACATATCACATGCAGCTTGCACAGCATCCCATGAATCCTGCCAAGCACTTTGACTGCTATGTATTTGAGTGAACTTGTTACTGTTGATATTGTCATATAAGCATATGAAGGTGGCCTCAGGATTAATATGTTCAACAAGAGAACCAGGCACAGTGACAATGATAATGCATTCCATAGACTCTGATGTCCCCTGAATGAGAGAACAAGCTGTTACATATCCTCCATCCTACAGAAATGACTGTGAGATGTTGGGTGATAGGTGGGTTGGGACCAGGGTTAGCAGCTGTTTGGTGATCTTGGAGGTAGTTCATGTTACCTTCATGACTCCGATATTGATCAATATATGAGTAACACCACTAAGGCTTGCAGTTGTAAATTGAAGAACACCAATAGACAGTGTGTGATCATACCAAATGAGCATGAGGAAGATATCCCCCACCAGAAACAAATTATGGTCTGTGATATGACCAGCAAATATATTGATGTGTTTGTTAACTTTTGTATAACCTGCTTGGACACACTCCAATTGATTGAGGGACTTTGAGATGAAGTCTTTCTTAACCATGAGTCTGCAAATAGTCTGCTTATGGATCCAGTGTCTGTTGTACAGCAAATAATCTCCTGGACATATTCTGGGGCTCTGTGGCAATGCAGGGCCCAGAGATTCTGCAGAAGAAGACACAGTGGAAGGCACATTAGTGGGGAATTCATCAATCAATGCCTCCTGGAATTTTCATATGAGTTCCTCATCATCCCCTTCTAGCAACACTATGTACTCTCCCATCTGATGATCTTCTGCTGCTGTGTCTCTATGTGGAGCAAGGTTGGAGCAATTGGAATGGAAGGAGAGAGCTCTGGTATGTGACTGGTATCCTCAACTTCCTCTTCTGTGGTGATACTGAGATATTTATTCTGTCCAAATGGACACAGCATGTCAATAGCAGGGTTCTTGAAGGATTCTGTGGAGGAATAGTGAACTGGATCAATCTCAGACATTGAAAGGATTGAGACAGTGGCTTCACCACCATTATACCATGCTACAGGAAGGTCACATCAGCCTATAATCATATCGCCCTTCCAGATCTCCCAGTTGATATGATCAACTCCTTCATGTCATGTGAGTTTGAGTTGGTAGTGACCCAGATCAAGGTCTGGATGACATTTGAATACACCATCAATATCTTTTGCAGCACTCAGATAGTCAATAGCTTGAGCATACAAACATGCTAAATTGTATCTGCTAATCATATGAGTGCATCCAAAAAGGATCTTGAGAGGGTCATCACCAATGTCTCCAAGGTAGAAGGAAGTATATGGATCCAGTATCTATTGCTTCATGTAGCAGAACATAATGTTCTTGACTGCAGTCTGAGTGTTGTAATAGAGCTGGTATGACATAAATGAGCACCAGTGAGCATGGAAGAAAGCAAAGGTGAGATGTGTGTAATGACTGAGGTACTGAATTTGTTCAGACAATGAGAGCATCATGTTGATGAATAGGGTGAGAAATGAATCAATGAGTGCACTGAGGAGATTGATGGACTTGAGGTCTGTGAGAGTATTGATGTTGAGAGAAAATGAGTTATTAATAATGTTGTTATGAGATTTGGCCAACTCAATGATAGCAAGGATCAATTCAATGGCATGAGAAACATCTTGAGGGTGGCAAGACAGTGCCCATGTCTTGACTCAATGACCTGCTAGTTTCCTAGTGGTTGGACTGTGACTTGCACCCAGTACCTGTATTCCAGGTCCTGCAAGATTATCCAAGTAAGATAGCACCTGAGTTCAGTCACTAACAACAGCAGCTTTGATGCACTCCATTGATGAGAGGTGTGATCATATGATCCATTAATGAGGTGCTTGATGGAGGATCACCTGTGGTATCCACAAACCTGGAGTCCACAGAGCAGTTAAAGTTACTGTTTATAATTGAAGATGACATCATATATAGCTGTCATGTGCCATACCAGATCCTCAACTCTAAATCCCATATCTCCAGATCGCTGGATCTGTCCTAATCATATCTCACCTCAGATACTAAACCTTATATCAGCACCCAACCCCATTTGGAATCCCCCTATCTCTGGACCTTTGGTTACTTGTGTTTCCCTTGTGATTATTGATCTGTTACTTATGTTTATTTCCGTCTTCATTATTAGTGATCTGTTTAACTTACTAATAGACTTTCCACATGCTTCATACATAGCCTTCTACTTTGCTAACTGATCCCTATATATTACCTACAGTATATAAACCTCCTGTAACTTTTGGAAATACCTCAGTTTGAATATTAATTTAGTTCTGGCTCATTCTTCTGCCCTCCAGACTCAAGCTTTGTTATGAACTGGAATAGTTCTTAACAACTGAAGTTCAAAAGAGAACTGTCATTGGTTGGAGGTTATCTATAAGACTACGACGACAGTGAAGTCTATTACAGAATATCAAGGTTTCTGGCTAACGACAAGGAGTGCTTGAAGTTAGAGTCAAAGGTTCAGACAATCTAAGCTTGGAGGGCTTAGATGAAGAAATATTGGATATCAGGTAAAACCCAGTAAGATTCAAGTAAGGAGCTACATAGTACAAGGACACATTTATAGTGAATGGAAAGGAGGTTTAGGGCAAGTACAAGTAAGTAGGACTATGAGTATTTGCCAGATTAGGAATGGATGCAATGAGTCAAAGGCGGGACAAGTCAGAAAGCTAAACATAGTACAAGGCAACATTACAAGGTAAGGCAATAAGAAAAGAGTATAGGGGCCTATGCATACTGTAAGATTACCCCATTTTTATCATGAAGTCACTGACTTCAACAATCTCCAGCATTATCATAAAGGGTGTGGTCATAGTCATGATCATGGTGGAGAAGAGTGTCTTACTCCTCAGTGATGCAAAGATCAGCAGCATCATGATTAGCTTTCTAATGAGAAAGGGCACTGTAAGATTCGGAATCCTTCCAGTCAATGGAAAGAACTGCCTCTCCATTCAACTTCTTACAGAAGACTGAGAAATGCCCTGGCGCATACTTGGGACAGACACAGCAGTGATAGGTGGGGCAGTTTTTGTGATGATGGCTGGTAGTACTGCAGTTGTGACAAACAAAGTTGTTTTCAGGGTCGGTGGTTATAATGGTGATGTGCGATGTCAAGGGGATAGGAGAGGCAGAGTGGTCATGGTTACACTCGGGAGGGGAAGGAGCAGATGTGTGTGCAACACATGTAAGGTGGGTGGATCATGAAGAGCGCCTCTGATGGATTCTGCATGGTGGGGAAGGTGGTTCCATAGGAACCGACACTTGCAATGTGGACAAGGCAGCAGATGTCATAAGAGACATAGACTGAAGACCAGGAGTAATAGCTGAAGCTTCAATGGGAGATATATTCTCAACTGGAGCAGGTACAGGCAGAGTGATATGAGGTGATGGAGGGCAGGTGACTTGGTTTACAATAATCCGCTCACATACTTTGTGGACAACTTCACAAATAATACTTTTAGTGTCATCAGGCATAAGACATATAGCAAGGTTCCTAATGCACTGTAGAAACTACAACACAGTGAGGCACAAACAAAGCTCCTGACTGTATCTATAATCGTTGTAAGGTCATGTGTTGCCTAGTCTGCTATACTTGAGACAACAAGTGCATTTGACCATAAAGGGGAAGCGAGTGCAGCAAGGATCTAGTCATATGCACTGAAGGTGCTACTGGTCAGCCAATGCAAGGCACAAGAAAGCACAGGTGCATGCAAGGCATGAAGGCATGGGAATGCATGCGTATGCTGCACAAAGCATGGGAAAGTGTGCACATGTATGTGCAAATGAGAGAGTGTGAATGAATGGATTTCCACTATGTTCTGCTAGGTAAATAGTGGGTGGAAAGTTGAGTCAACCAAAAAGTAACTCCATAGTAAGTACTGCTGGTGCTTTATATATGGCGCCTAAGCACTGTCATGCGGAGCCAAAGCGCTACTGAGTAAGGTATGTAAAGGTATATATAAGTAAGGGTCCATGATAAAAATAAAGGTGGAATGATATGCAAATAAGGGAAATGGAAATATACACACTAGAGAGCTTGGTTGTCATATCCCATACATTCATGCTTCTCATCTGAAGTTCTGGATCCCAGATCTGATCAGATCCGTTATGATAAGTTTCTTCATTCATATCTTGTTCATATAATGTTAAACACTGCTTAATTCCTCCATTCGGTATATTGGTTATGCTTACTTCCAGCTATGTTTACTAATCTGTTAACCTGTGATTAACTTCTGGCCTATGTTTGACTTGTAATAAGCATTGCTTATATATTGCAATACTTTGTGCATAGCCTTTTGCTTAGTTCTATCGTATATAAACTCCTGTATATGTCCTGTAGTACCCCAGTTTGAATATTATCTTAGATTGTTTTCATTCTGCTATCTGGACTCAAGTCTAATAAACTCTTGTCACCCTCCGAGACTTAAGGATTGTATCTGATAAGTCTAACATATCTGTCTCTATCTTCAGATAGTCTACACTCTGTTAGTTTCTAGTCCTAGACTTGTCTGAACTAGCCTATATACTTCCATCTGATATCTGGACATACCTTCGGATAGGAATATGATACTTATCCTTACCTTTGGATATCACACAATAGTCATCCAGACCTTCAGATATGCTACTATAACCATCCAGATCTTCAAATACGATATGTATAGCTTTCTGAAATACTGGGCTATACTTGGGAAAGGGGCACAGTGTATGAGCTGAGGCTGAAGCCCTTTGGATCTGATATCATTTGAGTACGACCTTAACATTGGTGGACAGTGGATGGATGCTTCTGGATGGCTGGCGCTATAGGGCACTCAAGTGCGCAGGAAGTGTGTGTGCATGGCGTGCATTGCATTGCATGGGAAAGCTGTGCCTCATATAGGATTAGCTGCAGATAGCACCCAGAGTGATGCTACAAGTTTGTGCCATGTACTCCCTAGTGAAAAGTGCCATATCACACAATGAGAGGCATGATTCTCTACAGCACCTTTGAAGATGAAGGAGGATGTTACAGTGTCATAAGTTAGGGAGGAGTTTGGCAGTGCATTCAACAAGCTCAGCGGCTCAGACAATGTTAATAAGGAGTCTGACTGCGGTGGCATCTTGCTCCTCAAGGCATTTGTCGATGTCAGGGGCATACTAGATGTCGAGACAGGTGGACTCAATAAGAGTCTGATTCTCTATGTCTTCAAGGATAGCAAAGTAGTTGGAGAATGCAGTGGTAGAAGGCGTGTGGACAGCGGAGGTGACAGCAGAGGTAGAGTTGAGCATGTTGTTAATGGTATCAAGGTATCGGTCAAGTTGAACAAAAGCAGAAGCAATGTCAGAAGGGTTCATAATGAAATGATTAGTGAGACTAAGGGTTTTGATGATGAGGAATTTAATGAGTCTAAGGAAGTCGGAGTGTTGCCAGTATACATTGAGGCTTTTTAAGTGAGTTTGTTCTTCTTCTTATAGTTCTTTAGTATCTCAGATGCATTACCCAAGTTCTCTTCTGGGATCCATTCATTGCTGGCTGATGAATATCCAATCCAAGATACAAGATAGCGTCTTCATTGACCCATACCCTTGTGCATGAGGATGGCTTTGACTTCATATTCTTCTTCTTCTGCAATGATGTCAGGGGGTGGTTCTTGGAAGTTCAGTCCATGGATATCAGTTTCCCGATAGGATGATAGTTCAGAAGCATGGAACGTGGGATGGATTTGCCATTTTTTTGGATGTTGGAGTGTGAATGTGATTGGGCTAAGTATGGCTTTGATCAGGAATGGTTCATATCATTTCAGTCTGAGCTTCTTATTTGGGATAGGGATGATGAGATTCTTTGCTGATAACCAAACCTTATCACCAATTTTCCATGGCATATATTTCATTCCATGAGAGCATTCTGCCATACATTGCATAGCAATGTTGTGACAGGCAATAGCTTCTTCTCTGGCTTTCTGTAGGAGATGTAGACATTCTTCAGCCACAGGGACTGGGGATAATGCGAGGGTGTGAGGCAGTGATTGGGGTTGTATCTCATCATGAGATAGAATGGGGAGTGTTACAACTGGGGTGGGTTCTAACAACTGAGACTCAAAAGAGAGCTGTCAAGGGTTGAGTTGTTCTAGCAGTACGATGACAATGAAGTCTTCTTTGTAATGCTACTATCTACCGACAAGGATGGTCCTTAAAGGTAGAGTCAAAGGTTTATCAAGACTAACAATGAGGAGTGCTCGAAGTTAGAAGCAATCGGTTCAGACAACTAAGCTTGGAGGGCTTAGATGAAGGAATTTTAGTATCAGGTAAAACCCAGTAAGATTAAAGTGAGGAAACTATCTAACACAAATGTACATATTTATAGAGAAACGATGGGAAGGTTTAGGGCAAGTACGAGTGAAAAGAGTTATGAGTAACTGCCTAATTAAGTATGTGAATACATATGTGGAAGTCAAGAAAGAAAACAATGGAAGAAGGCGAACATGCTATGAGTCAGATCATCTAGTGATGGCAATAAGCAATTGTGATGTAATACAGTAGTTGAAAGTATCAAGGTAGGAGAGAAAATGAATATAGGGTAAGCGTACTGTAACAGGGAGGCATTATGAGAGTCGTGCTTTTGGTGATTATCGATGAATTCTGAAAGGGGAAGGTGTTCGACCCATGTTTCAGGGTTAGTTTGGCAATAGATCTGGAGATAGGTTTCCAATTCCTTATTAAGAAGTTCAGTTTGTCCATCAGTCTGAGGGTGATAAGTGGTGGAGGGTGTGATGGTGTAGTCAAGGAGTTTGGCAAGAGCACAAGAGAATTTCAAGATGAACTGGGGTCCTCAATTGAAGATGATCTTGTCATAGAGTCCAAATTGTTGGTATGCATGTTTGAAGAAAAGCTTAGCTACTCCTTCTGACATGATCATTTTTAGACAAGGGATGATAATTTTACCCCCTTACTAAGGCCATGGTCTACCACAACCATGATAGAGTTGAAACCCCCAGAGGTGGGGTGATCAGTGATCAGATCTATGGAGAGAAAGGTAAAGGGCACCATGGCAGTGGAGGGAATCGGGACAAGGGGTGGGGTCACAAGATGAGTATCAGATTTCATCTGCTGACAAAGGGCATGTTAAGGTCGTACTCAAAAGATATCAGATCCGAAGGGCTTCGGCCTCAGCTTGTACACTGTGCCCCTTTCCCGAGTATAGCCCCTTATTTCAGAATACTATACTTATCGTATCCAAAGATCCGAATGGCTATTGTAGCAAATCCGAAGGTCCGGACGACTATTGTATGGTATCCAGATATAGAGACAAGTATCGTATTCCTATCCGAAGATAAGGACTAGTATCGTATACTATCCGGATGGCATCCAGATATCGGATGGAAGTATATAGGCTAGTCTAGACAAGTCTAAGACTAGAAACTAACAGAGTATGGACTATCCAAAGATAGAGGAGGATGCATTTAGACTATCGGATACAATCCTTAAGTCTCGGAGGGTGACAAGAGTTGTTAAGACTTGAGTCCGGATAACAGAATGAGGACAATCTAAGATGATATTCGAACTGGGGTGCTATAGGACATATACAAGAGTTTATATACGATAGAACTACGCGAGAGGCTATGCACAAAGTATCGCAATGTATAAGCAACGCTTATTAGAAGTCAAACATAAGCTGGAAGTTAATCACAAGTGAACAGATCAGTAAAACATAGCCGGAAGTAAGCATAACTGATATACCGGAAGGGAAGAAATACTAAATGGAGGAAATAAGCAGTGTTTAACGTTATATGAACAGGATATGAATGAAGAAGCTTATCACGATGGATCTGGTGTGACAATTTAGTTTTCTTTGGGCTGATATTAGCTTTACTTACTTACCTTTACATTCTTTACATTTGTGGCTTATATAAGCATGTTTTCCCTTTCACCAGTACCAGTCTGAAGTTTGATGATTCACTACCTCTGAGCTTGAGCCTAGATCAGAAACCCTTTAGGGTCAAACACTGTCTTTTAGGACATAGCAGCTAGGCAGGGTATTGGCCACATATTGGTTAGGGAGTGATCCTACTACCTAGCCAAGTTTGTGCATCACACCAGTACGGATCTGTGGATCGGATCTGATCGGATCTGACATCCGGAACTTCGGACGAGAAGTGCGAATGTATGGGATATGACAGGGCACAACCCTCCACATATTTCTGGACATAGGCACTGAGGCCGGTGTGATGCACAAACTTGGCTAGGTAGTAGGAACACTCCCTAACCAATATGTGAGTCAATACCCTGCCTAGCTGCTATGTCCTAGAAGACAGTGTTTGACCCTAAAGGGCTTCTGATCTAGGCTCAAGCTCAGAGGTAGTGAAAATCCATCAAACTTCAGACTGGTACTGGTGAAAGGGAAACATGCTTATATAAGCCACAAAAGTAAGGGTAAGTAAGTAAAGCTAATATCAGCCCAAAGAAAACTTAATTATCACACCAGTGTCTTCTCAGATAGTCGATCTATAGATGGAACACCTACAAAACCGATCTATCTCCATGGTCAGCGATCCAGACAAATACCGATGACTGATAATGTGGTCGTTCATGGGTGGTTCTCTAGTGATACCTAAGCTATGGTCAGTAGAAGGTACTGTGTGAGATCAGCAATGTGTGTGGCTGTGGCCACAATGATGACAAAAGAAAAAAAGAAACAAAAGGAAAACACATACTTGTATCCTGGATGAAGGATGTCTTGAGACAATATTATCCCAACAGACTGTGCGGAGTTATAACGATCACTCCCTCAGCGCAAAACAGGTAGGACCAATGGTCAGGACTAGTCAATGCTTAGAGCCTTTATGTACTACTGAACCTGCTGCCAAGGTACTCACAATGAGTATTAAACAGATACAGGAACAGACATCCTTGGCGTTCAATACCAAGTCCCCTTTCAGTAGCTAAAGCTGTGGCAATGAAACCCTGGCTCACTCTCTCTACTCAGATGTGTGAGGTCAAGCATACACTTATCAACTCCTAACATCTCCCCCACTAAGCTATTCTAAGTCTTAGGTGGTCTAAAGAGACAACACAAGTGTGTGGAATATCTCACGCTTGAAGACAAAGAAATCCAGAAAAATAAAAGAAGAAAACAGAAAAACAAACACAAGAGACTGTACCAGGCCTTGCTGGTTGTGAAGAACAATGAGCTCACACTAATTACTGTCTCACTGAAGGGTACCTTCACCAATCTTACAGTCCCCCACTGTTGTTGGCTATGATCACACCTCACACTAGTAATTGGGGGTCAAAAGTTCTCTCTGGACTCACTGCTCAAAGTGGGCCCTTTATATAGACAAATACATGTGGCTGTGTGGTACTAGTACAATATAGTTTGCTACTGGCATAATAAGGTTACTAGGAGTCATCATGAGTCATATGGAGTCAGGCTGAGTCATGTCAAGCACAGGTAAATCATGTGACTTCCCTGTGGCCTAACAAAGGCAAAGCAAAAGTCTAGAGCTGATTACATAAGTTATGGACTCTCTCTCAATATTTACACTTCTCAGTTGTTTATTGCAATGGTTTTTCAACATGTCCTTCGTATTTAGGGTTTTGTGCCTTTTCCCACAGGGCAACTCGTGCGGGAAATAATTTTCTAAGTCACCTGACATGCGTGAGATTCTTTCTTAGTCATCCTCACAGCCTTCGGAGTAAAACTGGTTACATAAAAAATCTTCAAAAATAATCAAGCCTAGAGGCAAAAGTAAAAAAAATGGACTATTAATGGGTGCTCTAGTTTAAAGGCTTAGAGTGAGAGAAGATTAGTCAGCCATGCACCAAACCAGTTTGGTGCAGGTCACCGGGCCACCAAAAGTCATGCTTGATGAGTTCTTCTGTCTTAAAACAGCCAGGGTGGCCCACAGTGGGGTGATCATGGAGTCAGTGAAGGAGGTCATGTTGTGTAGTTGGAGAGACATAAGCATGATCTTTGTAGTATAAAACAGAGTCAATGATTTTCCAATCAGACAGAGCCGATTTCATAGGCAGAAGGCAGAGACCATTCAGGGCATCGGAGGTGGTGAAGAAGATGGGATCAGAGGATGGGTCTGTGCCAAACAAAGCATTGTGAAGGGAATCATCAAGAAGATGCACAAACATAGCATCTGGGAGAAAGGTAATGTTGGCATTATCGGAATCGACCGGGTGATGATCAGGTCTATGGAAGAGGGCATCAGAGGCTGCAAGCTTTGTGCCAGGAACATGGTGGAGCTCAATATCAAACATGGATAGAATCAGCTGCCAGTGAGCTTGGTGGCGGTGAGCTTCTGAGCAGTATGGAAGTAAAGAAGGTTCTTATGATCAGTGAAAACAATGACTGGGTGGGGATTTCCCTCAAGATAATGGCACCATTCACTAAGTGTGTGGATCACTGCAAGTATTTCCCAGTCGAAGATCTGATAGTTACATTCTGCTGGATTCAGGGACTGGAAGAGGTAGCTGCATGGGTGATACTGTCTGTTCTCATCAGTTTGAAGGAGCACAGCTCCAGTGGCAACAAGCAAAGCATCAGTGGCAACAGTGAATTGTTGGGTGGGGTCTGGGTTGCAGAGGACCAGTTGTTGGAGGAAGCAATCTTTCAATGCAAGGAAGGAATCATGGCATGCATCAGACCAGGAGAATTGGATGTCCCTCTTTGTGAGATCAATCAGGGGGCGAGCAAGGTCAGAATAATGTGAGATTGTTAAGGTCGTGCTCAAGGGTAACGGATCCAAAGGGCTTCGGCCTCAGCTCGTACGCTGTGCCCCTTTCCCGAGTATAGCCCCGTATTTCAGAGTACTATAAGTATCGTACACGAAGATCCGGATGGCTATTGTAGCGTATCCGTAGGTCCGGACGACTATCGTATGGTATCCGGGTGTAGAGGAGAGTAACGTATTCCTATCCAAAGACAAGGAATAGGATCGTATGATATCCAAAGGTAAGGATTGGTATCGTATTCCTATCCGAAGATAGGGAATAGTAACGTGTACGGATCCGGATGGCGTCCGGATATCGGACGAGTGTATATAGACTAGTCTAGACAAGTCTAGGACTAGAAACTTAACAGAGTGTAGACTATCCGTAGATAGAGGCGGATGCGTATAGACTATCGGATACAATCCTTAAGTCTCGGAGGGTGACAAGAGTTATTAAGACTCGAGTCCGGATAACGGAATGAGAACAATCTAAGATGATATTCAAACTGGGGTGCTAAGAACATATACAAGAGTTTATATACGATAGAACTACGCGGGAGGCTATGCACAAAGTATCGCGAAGTATAAGCAACGCTTATTAGAAGTCAATCATAAGCCGGAAGGTAATCACAAGTGAAGCGGATCAGTAAACATAACCGGGAATTAATCACAAGTGAAACGGATCAGTAGAACATAGCCGGAAGAAAGCATAACCGATGAACCGGAAAGGAGGATATACTAAATGGAGGAAATAAGCAGTGTTTAATGTTATATGAACAGGATATGAATGAAGAAGCTTATCGTAACGGATCCGGTACGGATCTGTGGATCGGATCTGATCGGATCTGACATCCGGAACTTCGGATGAGAAGCGCGAATGTATGGGATATGACAGTATCCCCCCTTTAGGGCCGATCCCTAGAAGGCTAAAGAATCGTAGATCCGGTCCGCGAGAATCGATGGAGAAGAATGATGGTAGTAGTGCTGAGTTCGGATTTCCACAGATATACCAACGTCAAAGCGTCGCAGATGATTCCTACCCCCCACTTCTTAACACACACTAGTTTAACTTGAAATATGTCTGGCAACAACTCTGGAGCTCAACAATCTGCTAAGGCTAGGCTGGAAGAGCTTAGACAGCAGATCCTGGACGCGGAAGAAGCGGCCCGGATGGAAGAGGAGGCTCTGAAGGCTCAGGAAGCGGAGCGGAAGCGCCTAGCGGATCTGGAGAAAGTGAGGCAAGCGGAGCTTCGGATCCAGCAAGCGGAAGAGAAAAGGCGTCAGGAGATTGTTAAGGAAATGGTGCGTTTTGGATCCGTTTGCTAGTCTTTTCACTAACGTTTCGGATAGACTCAGAAGATGTCCTCTAAGGAGGACGGATCCTGCACGCGTTGCTCCGGAAGGGCGCGGATCTGTCAATGGACGGATGCTGCAGCTAATCCTTTGGTAAGTCGTCCGGATAGCTTCGGATCCGCGTTTTTGACGTTCGGATAGATCAAGTCTTGTGACGCTTGCCGGAAGGACAAGGCCACCTGTCCCGGACGGCCTGGAACTGTCAAGGCCTTCAAGGGCAAGAAGAGACAGCGTGCTGCCGGATCCCCTTCTCCCAGGGGCAAGGGCAAGAAACGTCAGCAGAGTCCCACTCCGGAAGCTCCGGATTACATGGAGTATGATGATCAGGCTTGGGTGTCTGCTGCTAACAACATAGTGGCTGAGTTGACTAGGACTAACGCGCTCCTGGAGAAGAGTATAGAAGCGGCTGAGGGGAGTAGGGCTGCCACGGAGCGGATGTGCTCCGGATTGGAGCTGTTCCTTCAGCAACAGAGGGAATTCCAAGCCCTCTTGTTCAAGGAGCTTAGGCTTGACCCCCAGATCGCTTCGGATAAGGCTCGGATGGGTCCGGATGAGGAGGAGGAAGGTGATGAGGAGATGGAAAAGGCGTCCAGAAGTGAGGAGGGCGGATCCGGAGCGGATGAGGAGTCTATGGAGATGTAGATTTTCGGATCCGTTTTCTTAACTTCCGCTACTTGTACTTGTAGTTTCCGTTATGTACAATTTGTATACTTCAGTTTTGAATAGGACCAGGCTTGTCCGGATATGCTGAGTGATAATCCGATACTAGTTCGGACGCGTTTCCGAGTTCTGTAGCTAGTAACCATGAAGTTTCTTCGTCCGTTCCTTCATATCCGGACCATCGGACGAGGTATAAGAGTTGACATTGTCTTCTTCGACGGTCTAGCTTAGAGTCTAGGATTTCGGATATCTCATACTCTGGTTCTCCGTTAACTTCTACTGGAGGCGGAGGGGGTTGGATACGATTAGGAATGGTGTTCGGTGTTGCAGGTTCTAATTGAGACACATGGAAAACAGGATGGACGGAACGCATAGAATCCGGAAGTCGGACGGTAATGGAGTGTGATCCCAGACGAGCTATAATCTCAAACGGACCTAAGTTCTTTTCCGATAGTTTCTTGGACGGACGAGTGGAACGGAAGTATTTAGCTTTCACGAATACTTGTTCTCCAACTTTGAAGTCCGGAGCGGGTATCCGATGCGCGTCCGCAGGTCCTTGATATCTTTTCTGCGCAAGAGACATTTCTTCTCGGAGGAATAGGTGTAGTTCGTTAAGGTCTATAGCATAGTCACGGGCGAGGGCGGATGAGAGGTCGCGTTCTGGATGGATGGATATGTTCGGATGGTAACCCTTATTAGCGAAGAATGGGGAAACTCCAGTGGTAGCACTCGGAGCGTTGTTATAAGCGAATTCTGCTAATGGAAGGAGTTCCAACCAGTTATCCTGCTGATAATTGCAGTAGATGCGGAGGTATTGTTCTAGGGTTTGGTTGGCTCGTTCCGTTTGTCCATCTCCTTCCGGATGATATCCGGATGTGAAGTGGAGGACCATATCGAGTGCCTTTCCTAGAGAACGGAAGAAATGGGATACGAATTCTGTACCTCGGTCTGAAGTAACATGAGAAGGGATTCCGTGCTTAGAGAATACATGAAGCAGGAATAGTCTAGCGAGATCCGGAGAGGTAATGGTATCGTGAGTTGGGACGAATATAGCTTGCTTGGATAGACGATCAATGATAACGAGGATGGCTGTATAGCCGGATGAGTCCAGAAGTTGTTCGATAAAATCCATGGATATGGAATTCCAAGGTCTTTCCGGTATGGGGAGTTGTTTCAGTAATCCGAATGGCTTATGTCTCGGAACCTTGGCTCGGGCGCAGGTAGTACAGGATTTGACGTAGTCCTTAACGTAGGTGCGTATACCCGGCCAGGTATATTCGCGCCGGATAAGCTCTAGGGTACGGTTCTGACCGAAGTGTCCTGATAACGGATGGTCATGGGTATTCCGGAGGACGCGAAGCCTAAGGTCATTGGATTCTGGAACGTATATGCGATTATCACAACGGAGGAAACCACTATCGTCCACGGTCCATCTATCGTCCGGAGGATCGGACATGCGCGCGGATCCGATAGGGTCATTAGGAAGTGCGGATAGGATATCCTTATGAAGCTGTTCAACGTCCATAAGCACAGCTGCGCGGAGCACTGGAAATGCTAGGGTTGATGCTCGTAGGGACGAAGCTAATTGTTCGGATGTGAATACGGGACGGAAATTATGAGGGTTAACTTGAGCGTAGTCCTTATCCCCCTCTTTGGGATAGACGTCCCAGCGTCTAGTAAGGGAATCCGGTTTGGCTCCAAGTTTTCCGGGACGGAAACGGATGATCATATTGAATTGGTGGAGGAATTCCGACCAACGAGCCTGACGGCGAGAGAGGAGTTTGGTAGTCGCGAAATACTCAAGGTTCTTATGGTCCGTGACAACGTCAACAGGCTCGGACGAGCCTTCTAGATAGTGACGCCAGGTCCGAAAGGCCTCGTAAATAGCTAAAAGTTCCTTATCATGGGTATCGTAATTGAGTTCCGGAGGGGTAAGGGTTCTGGAATAGAACGCTACTGGACGGATTTCAGAATCCGGACATACTATGGACAGTATGCCAGCGATAGCGTAGTCCGAAGCGTCCGTTTCCACAATCAAAGGAACGTCCGGCATCCAATGCGTTAGTATTGGAGCCGTAGTAAAAGCTTTCTTGAGCGTTTCAAAGGATTTCCGGCACTCATCCGAAAAGTTCCAAGGTGCATCCTTGCGGGTAAGCCGTGTAAGCGGAACTACGATATCCGAGTAGTTACAGATGAATCGACGATAGAAATTTGCGAATCCGAGGAAGGATTGAATATCCTTAACCTTCCGAGGTTCCGGCCAATCTACGATAGCTTGTACTTTCTCGTTAGACATAGTAAGGCCGTCCGGAGATAAGAGATAACCAAGGTACTCCACGGACGTGGAATGGAATTCGCATTTTTCGGGTTTGGCATAAAGCCGATGCTTGCGGAGGCGTCGAAGTACTTCTCGGACGTGATTCTTATGGGATGCGAGGTCTTGGGAATATATAAGGATGTCATCCAGATAGACAATAACGCATACGTCTAGCATATCGGCGAAGACGCTATTGACAAACCGTTGGAAAGCGGCTGGTGCATTGGTAAGACCTTCAGGCATAACCAACCATTCATAGGAACCATAGCGCGTTCGGAAGGCCGTCTTCCACTCATCTCCGGACGCGATCCGGACGAGATGATAAGCGGAACGGAGGTCGATCTTCGTATAGATTTTGGCGCGGCTAGGGGATTCTAATAGGTCGGATATGAGGGGTAACGGATATCGGTCTTTCTTGGTTATCTGGTTGAGGCCACGGAAGTCTACGCAAAGGCGTAGGGAACCATCCTTTTTCTTGACAAAGAGAACAGGTGCTCCGTGAGGAGAGGAAGAGGAGCGGAGGAGTCCGGTAGCGATATTTTCATCAAGAAACTTTCTAAGAGCTTCAAGCTCTACCGGGGATAACGGATAAATAGTTCCAAGGGGTGGGGTAGATCCTTCCTCCAAATCGATCTTGAGATCGTATGGACGATGAGGAGGAAGTTGACTAGCCTTTCCCTTATCAAAGACATCCGCAAACTCGTGATAATCCGAAGGCACTCCGGATAGGTCCGGACCTTCGGACGAGAGCTTAGCGGAGCGGAGATCAACTCCGGACGGACGAAGGTAAATGCTGAACTGGGTGGATCCTTCTAATTTGCAGGCCCTGCAAAAGGCTACTGCATTGATTAGCGATATATTAGGAACCGGATTATCAGCGGATGGTTCTGGCAAAGTCGGAGGGTGAGGTTCCACTGTAGGAATAGGATCCGGAAGTGGAGATGACGTCGGAGGGGTCGATGGCATTCTATGAGGTGTCGTCCGGAAGTCGATGCTGCCTGTAACCCAATCAATCAACGGATTGTGTAGGGAAAGCCAGCTATATCCAAGAACGATAAGACAAGATGAATCCAAAGGAGTAACGTAAAACGTTTCGGAGGTAACTTTGCCGGAAGAGAAACGAACGGAGAGATCTATAGCTTCGGAAATGGTAGCATTACAAGTACCGTCAAACAAGCGGAGCGGAATAGGAGGAATCGGATATGTACGGAGTTTTTGTTTTCGGACGAGACTAGTTTCTATAAAACAATGAGAGGAACCACAATCTACAAGAGCTGGAAATTCAGAAATACTAGGGTAGTCCGGAAGTGAAACGTATGGACAAAGGGAAGTCGGATTCGAAAGCGCGACAGCGTTGAGTCTTAACTCCTTAGCACGGGTCGAGTCAACGCGACCCTCATCCCGTGCAGAGTCAGGAGGGTCGCGGACTATTTTTTTGCTTCGGACGAAGCCTCCTGTTTAGTTTCAGGAGTGACCTTGGCTGCACGTCCTTTAGCAGCACGAGAGGTCGACTTAGTGCAGTCCCGAGCAGTGTGCCCAGGTCCGCCACAGAATAGGCAGAGTTTCTTATCTAAACGTCTTTGACGTTCCTCGGCCGTAAGCTTTCCGTCCTTACCCAGCTTGGTGTTAAGATCCGGTGCTTTCGGAGCGGACGAGGTAGACGCGGACGCGGGTTTCGTTCCCAGTAACGGGCATCGATAGTCTGGGCAAGGGTTTTGAACTCTGAGAGGGTAGCGGGTTTACCCATACGACTGATCTCGTCTTTAATACGAGCTGGAAGTCCGTTATAGAATTGGCGACGTAAGGCTCCGTCGCCCCATCCACGGACCTGCGAAGCAAGCCTTTGGAATTCTACAACGTACTTATTAATACGTTGTCCTTCGCGCATATTGAGTTGCTCGAGTTGCATCTCAGCATCTCCGGATGGGTCATGGGGTCCGAAATTGGTTTGGAGTTCTAGCATGAACTCGGAGTAGTTATCCATCCAATCCGGACGAGGGCTTAACCCGTCCGAAAGGAGGTCCGGTTCGAACCATTCGAGGGCCATGCCCTTAAGATAGGACTGGGCGAAGTTAACTTTGGCCCGGTCCGAGCGGAAGGTCTTGGGTTTGCTCTGGAAATTAAGCTCGCATTGAACAAAAAACGCGCGCAACTTCCTAGGCTCGGATCCGTCAAAGGTATCCGGTTCGCGAACCTTGACTTTAGAGTCGTCCGAAGGGAAGGTGCGTCTGTTATTACGCGCAAGGTTATTGATGGCTTTGGATAGCCGCATGAAAACGCGGTCCTGAGCGTTAAGGCCATCATCGTCTTCATCGTGGTCGGGTTCATCATCCGGATCTCCACCTTCATCGTCGGGTGGATTTCCGCCTGGAGTATCATCTTCATCGTCAGGATCTTCATCATCCGGGGCTAATCCGGATGGAGTACGCGTAGGGGTCTCTGGGTGCCTACGGTTCATCAACTCGGATATACTCTGAGCCGGTCCGGATATACTAGCGCGGCGTTGAGAGAAACTGGTGAAGGTATTGACTATGGGTGTAGGGTCTCGTCGCGTGGACATGAGTCCAGCGTTACGGAGGGAATTCTGAGTAGTTCTAGTAGGTGCCATGGGGAAAGTTGTAAGTATACTCGGAAAGGTGTGAGTTCGAATATACTGTTAAGGTCGTGCTCAAGGGTAACGGATCCAAAGGGCTTCGGCCTCAGCTCGTACGCTGTGCCCCTTTCCCGAGTATAGCCCCGTATTTCAGAGTACTATAAGTATCGTACACGAAGATCCGGATGGCTATTGTAGCGTATCCGTAGGTCCGGACGACTATCGTATGGTATCCGGGTGTAGAGGAGAGTAACGTATTCCTATCCAAAGACAAGGAATAGGATCGTATGATATCCAAAGGTAAGGATTGGTATCGTATTCCTATCCGAAGATAGGGAATAGTAACGTGTACGGATCCGGATGGCGTCCGGATATCGGACGAGTGTATATAGACTAGTCTAGACAAGTCTAGGACTAGAAACTTAACAGAGTGTAGACTATCCGTAGATAGAGGCGGATGCGTATAGACTATCGGATACAATCCTTAAGTCTCGGAGGGTGACAAGAGTTATTAAGACTCGAGTCCGGATAACGGAATGAGAACAATCTAAGATGATATTCAAACTGGGGTGCTAAGAACATATACAAGAGTTTATATACGATAGAACTACGCGGGAGGCTATGCACAAAGTATCGCGAAGTATAAGCAACGCTTATTAGAAGTCAATCATAAGCCGGAAGGTAATCACAAGTGAAGCGGATCAGTAAACATAACCGGGAATTAATCACAAGTGAAACGGATCAGTAGAACATAGCCGGAAGAAAGCATAACCGATGAACCGGAAAGGAGGATATACTAAATGGAGGAAATAAGCAGTGTTTAATGTTATATGAACAGGATATGAATGAAGAAGCTTATCGTAACGGATCCGGTACGGATCTGTGGATCGGATCTGATCGGATCTGACATCCGGAACTTCGGATGAGAAGCGCGAATGTATGGGATATGACAGAGATGAAGTTTTGATAGAAATTGCAAAATCCAAGGAAAGACTGAGTCTCCTTTACCATAGCTGGCATCGGCAGTCCTTAATTCCATCAAGCTTAGCAGGGTCCATGGTGATGTGGCTGGGTTTGATAATCATCCCAAGGTACTCAACTTCCTGAACATTGAAGGTACACTTCTCTGGTTTCAAAAATAGCTTTTCCCAGCGAATGGTTTCTAGTACCTGTTTGGTGTGCCCCTGATGTTCCTCGAGTGTCTTGGAAAAGATAAGGATATCGTCCATGTAGATCACAAGCCATCCTTCATTAATCTCTTGTTGGAAGGTGCAATTTATGTATGCCTGGAATGTAGTGTGGGAGTTGCAGAGGCCAAAGAACATGACATTAGGCTCAAATAGTCCAAATTCTGTAGTGAATGCTGCCTTCCATGAATTGTCTGGATGAATCCAAATATTATTATACCCAGATCAAACATCCATTTTAGTGAAGTATTTTGCATTGTGGAGTTGGGCGATAAGGGTCAGAGGGAGAGGAAGTGAGTAGGAATTCTTGATTGTCCAATTGTTGATGTACCGATAATCCTGACAAGGCTGTAGTTCACCACTTTTCTTTCCAACAACAAAGAACCCACTCACTTGGGGGGACTTTGATTCCAAAATGAATCCTTTCTTCACATTTTCATCAATAAAAGCTTTGACCACTGACTGTTCTTTCTCCAACAGAGGGTAAATTTTTGATGTTTTAGGAATGAAGCTGGGTTTTGTCTCAATCTGATGATCAATACCGGGCCATTCTGGGGGTAGTTTATTCAACCCATCTTTTGCAAAGATATCAGCAAAATCATGAAGGTAGGATGGGACTAGTTCCTCAAATGACTTCTTCCTCTGTTCTGCTTCTCTGTGAGTGCCAGCTATAGCAAACTGTTGCACCTTGTTGCTAAACTTAGGCTGGGTTGAATTAAGCTTCTGCTTGGCTTTTGAGGTTATATCTCAGGTGAGAGGAGTGTCGAATGACATATTGTTGATGATGCACATCTCCGAACCATTGGTTTGGTATTCAATAAGAACATCATTGTCATGCAGGAGGTAAGTGGAGACATCAGTTATGGATGGCTCAAAATTATCCCAGATGTCCTTAGTATCAAAGGTCTTTGATGTTTCATCAGGAATAGGGGCAAGTGCTGGTTCTTCCTCATCAGGGACTTCTTCTATAGAAGTGGTCAAAGGAATCATGGAGTCAATGTGTTCAGGTTTCACTGATTTGATGGATGCTGGGATCGTGAAGTCAATACATTCAGGTTTCACTGATTCTTTCAGTAGCTTAGAATGAGCATATTTGGGCATTTTCTTGAACAGTGGTGGGAGGCCATTCTTCTTTCACTTGGTGTCAACATCTTCTTCAATTAGATCAGATTTGGGGCTATGGGGAAGGAAGAGCATGCCAGCCTTCCAGTAAATCAGTGGATCCATGGCACACAGCCACAGGATGCCTAAGAGAATCTGATCGCATCATCCTAGGCAGGTAACATTAAATTTCCCAATCATAGCACACTCATCTATCTTGACTGTTAAGACGCAATAGGGGGTAATCGGGCCACTTTTGGAGAGACTTCCATTGGCAGTGGTAACCTTGAATGGTTTTGAGAGGCGATGGGTTCAGATTTTATGGAGTTTAATGAAATCTTCAGAGATAAAAGTACCTGCTGCTCCAGAATCGACAACAGTGGTGGTCTTGATGGTTTTCAGACAAGTTTTGGAAATAAGGGTCATTGGAATGCAAAGTTCCTTTCGTTCACCAACAGCCTGTACAAGTTGTATTGTTACACTGGAAGATACTGACGTCATACCAGTCTTCCACATTAAAAATCCTCAGCAAGGCAATGGGTTTCAACCTTGTCTTCTTCTTCTTCTTCTTCTTCTTCTTCTTCTTCTTCTTTTATCTTTTCCTGGTGTACTGGAACCTTCTTCTTCTTCTTATCTTTCTTCAGGCACTTAGTGGCCCAATGGCCATGTTCATGACAGTTGAAGCAAAGCCCCTTCTGCATATGCTCAGCATGTGCTTCTTCATCAAGGCAGTCCACATCCATAGCATCATCATCCTTATGCTGGGGTTTAGGGTTCAGATGGTAGTGTTGATAGTGCTTGCCAGAGGTAAGGGCAATGGTCGTATTACCTTGGTTAACATTGCTGTTAATCTTCATGACAGCTATAACATACTTGTCAAAGTCATTAGGGATGTTTTCCATCATATGAATCACTCAGATGAGGCTGGGTTGTAATCCTAGGTTGAACAGGTGGGTAAGGATGTAGGATTCTTTGACGTTAGTGACAGCAGTGAGGGAATGAAACTCAGCAACATAGGAAGTATGATCTCCCCTTTGCTTGAGTTCATTGATCTTGTTGAGAGTGACAATGCTCGCATCAATGGGGATAAACATTTTTAAATGCCATTTCAAATTCAGCAGACGTGCCGTACTTCGAGGTTCTTCAATCACACATCTGATAGTACGTGGATGCCCAGGCACCAGTGGTACCTTCTGTCATATACATGAGGGTGGTTATGACTTTCTTATCTTTGGTGTTGTAAATGGATGCATTGATAGTGAAGTACACTTTAATGGAGTAAAGCCAGCGTGTGGCTTTCTTGATACTGCCATTGAAGGTAGCTGGGGCACCTGCCTGCAGTTCAACATCTCTGGTAGACATCCTAAGGCTGGGACGAGCAGAAAGTTGTCAGGGTGGTCTCTCTTCAGGAAATTCATTGGAAGATATTGAGCTAGAACTCAAACTATCTTTTATATCAGTTGGTATAAGGCAAGGCTTGCATTCTACTATTTTAGGGTCTGGGGCCACATGATATTCTTCTTCTTCTTCCAGTTCTTCCAGTTCAGGATCAGGTACAGTAGAGTCTCTTTCCCACCAATATATTCTTTGCCAAGAACTCATCCTGGGCTTATTGTCTAGTTGTCACAGATGGTGATGGTTGGTAGAGACTTGAATCCTTTGTTACAAACTGGGATAGTTCTTAACAACTGAAGTTCAAAAGAGAACTGTTGTCAGTTGGAGGTTATCTATAAGACTACGACAACAGTGAAGTCTATTACAGAATATCAAGGTTTCTGGCTAATGACAAGGAGTGCTTGGAGTTAGAGTCAAAGGTTCAGACAATCTAAGCTTGGAGGGCTTAGATGAAGAAATATTGGATATCAGGTAAAACCCAGTAAGATTCAAGTAAGGAACTACATAGTACAAGGATGTGTATTTAAAGTGAATGGAAAGAAGGTTTAGGGCAAGTACGAGTAAGTAGGACTACAAGTATTTGCCAGATTAGGAATGGATGCAATGAGTCAAAGGTGAGACAAGTCAGAAAGCTAAACATAGTACAAGGCAATGTCACCTAATGATGGTATCACTGCAGTTGTGGTGTAATACAAGGTAAGACAATAAGAAAAGAGTATAGGGGCCTATACATACTGTAACAAGCTTAGTCTCTTGTCAATATCTAAGTCTTAGGATTGTATCCTAAAGACTATATCTTCAACTCTACCTCAGGGTAGACTATCCCTTGTCTGTTTCTAGCTTGGATTGCATCCAGACTAGCCCTAGTCACTTGTCCAAACAATATTCAGACATCCACTGGATTTATCTCATGTTTCACAACTGGACATCTGATATCTGCCCTCATCAAATCCAGATACTCTGGACAACACTTGTAGCTCTCAGAAATTAAGGGCACATACTTGGGAAAGGGGCACAGTGTATGAGCTGAGGCCAAGCCTTTTTGATCTGTCCTCCCTGAATATGCGGCCTTAACAATAGCGCAAGTAGTGTATTTGCTACATGATGCAATATAGTGACAAATGAAGGCACTGTTGAGCAACTACTATCTTTGGCCCAGAGTTGCAAAATGTTCTGACCAGTTTTTCATAATATGACAACTACACAACATCAAAATAAGAAAACACTGGGAGCATGTTGGATTTAGTAAGGACTCTAAGGCTATGTAAAAAAAATAAAGAAATCTGTCTAGCCTACATTGCCAGAGAAAGCCAATGCAAAACAGTGTTTGAGCACAGAGTTGCAAAATTTCTCACCTGCATAGAAGTTATCAGGTTACACTGTGTCACACTGCCATTTTAACTCTCCAACAAATGAAACCAGGGTGAGTGAGTGCATGCACAGGTGTTAGCTGAGCAGTGCTTTGCAACTCCAAACACAAGCTCATTCCTCCTGTCATGCTTTGCATCTTGATAGTACAACATCTATGGCTCTCAATAGAACATATTTTTCATGTCAGAAAAAATTAGAGGAGTGTTAGAAGGCAATGTGAAATCACTAGTAAAATTCCTGAATTTTTTGGTGCATGTGATAGCTTCCCAATAATGGATTGGTGTGGAAAATACATGTTCTGCATAGTATTTTGCTGCCACAAGTACTCCCAACCTGTTTTCATGAAATAAAAAATGCATACAGCAAGCTATATACTAATCACCCTCTAGAATCATTGTGCTAAGGGAATGAGTGGAAGATGAGTGTGCTACATTGTGATTTGCAACTCTGGGCCAAAGATAGTAGTGCAACGAGTTGAACATATACCCAAAAGGATTATCCGTCACGTTACCCTGGAATAAACTTGCGTGCGAATAAATTACGTCAGCAGCTGCAAAGTCCATAGGAATGGTTGCTGGTTGAAACTTTTTTCTCTGAAACGTCTTGGTTGATGGTCTGAGCTCACAGGTGAGATTTTATACCTTTAGCTTACTTACTTTTTATTGTGATGATTGTATTGCTGTGCACCAGACCGAGTGTCCGCACGTTGGAGATAATTTCCCTGGCCCTCTATTTACGCTCGAGGGCCCTGATCCATTATTTTCTGCATCTATTGTGTACATCGAGCATGGCTGACAACTCTTGCCCAGAGGTATCCAGAATACACTGTTGATTCAAAAACTGGGATATAAATCACACTTCTTGTTGTACCAATACCTATCTCAATAGCACACCCCACTATGTTAAAATCATTATAGTCTCACAATGCGATCATGCAGTGTTTATCCGCATGTTGATGGATTTCGCCCTTGTGAGTTGGTCGTATCCTGTGGTTGCATGAGTGGCCTCAACGCAAGCTGTGAATGGGAGCGCACCGAATTTACTCAGACTGACACCACGTCCACTGTTCTTGATCCCCGTCCAGGCCAAGGCTGGGTCGAGCGAATCGCATCTTGAAGCAAGGGGATCAGTGTGGTGTATTGCCAGTAATTTAGATGAGGAATCCACACCTATTGAGAAAGATTGTTCCAGCTTGCACTTGGTCTGCGAGGGTGCTGAAGTCATCTAATGACTTGGTCCAGATGGAAGCGGTAAGACCGTATTCCGAGTCGTTCATGAGCTCAATTGCTTCTGCATCAGACGAGACCTGCTGAAGCTTATTGCCGATCCTTGAAGACAGCACTGATCAAATCACCTTCTGGATGCCAATGATGGGTCCGAACGTCTCTTCCTGCATCAAATCAGACACAACTTTGCACGATAGAGGTAGGATTGACCTTCATGACGTCCATCGCTGTTGTCAGAAACTCAGGACAATATAGAAGGACGGGGAAATTACAAGCTCACTATGATTCACATCGACGAGGACCTGGGGCGCAACAAATGCAGTGCCTCTGAAGATGCTGAATACCCATTTTTGTTATACAAATCTTGACTCACAGTTCTGCCTTTGGATACAAGTTTGCGGTTATTAGTGCTTTTGCGCCCATTTGCACTACGACACGATCAGCTAGCAGCAGTAGTCGGATTTGTGGAACACTTGCCTGCACTAGAAACCTGCTGGCGAATTCTCTCTGCACTAGCAATGCTAATCACCGGACCGATGGTCGTTTGCTTATTCGTGGGATCCCCAAGTATGAGTTTCTAGACTTGCGTTCAAGCTACATCAAGATATTCTACATGAGTCATGACTTGCCTTGGTTTCGTTGACATATTCATCCACAAAATTGTCGTACACGGACTCGTGAACGTAGATCCGCTGTTTAGCTAAGATAAGTCATGCTTGGACGTTGAAAACAATGTTCTCACTTCAACTGCACAGCAACTCTGCCCAGCGTTGTACATTGCACCTACGTACATCGGTGAGAAAGCAGCATAGTTGCACATTTTATTGACTTACCATCAACTAGCTGTATTACTGCATCTTTCAGGTCTGCATCTGCACGAACATATGCTGGGTCCTTTCCTCCGAGCTAGACTTCGGCTTAGTGACTCAGTACTCGTGATGGTTAAATACGGCACCTCCAAACCAACGCCCTTGAATCCATCAGCAGCAACGGCTGCCGTTTCAATCGCTTTCCCTCCTGCCACGCTGCCTGTGAACACGACAAAATCGACTAGCTTATGCTGCACGACATATCGAGTAAGCGGCGGCGAGAGATGCACGACTTGTATGAGATCGGTTGGAAATCCAGCGTTATTCAAGGCTTCCTTGAATCGCACAGCTGTGAGAGGCGTTTGGGGAGAAGGCTTCAAAATAACGGCGTTACCGGCGATGAGCGCTGGAAGTACAGAATTTATCATAACAAGATACGGGTAGCTGGAACAGATGAATCTCGAGTAACTTTAAGATTAGATATACTCACTTCCATGGAGCGATGACCAAAATGACACCGAGAGGAACGCGCTTGATTGAGCGACTAAAGCCAGGTTGATTGTCTGAAAAAGGTCGTGTCTGAGAGGACACGATTCAGCAATGTCGACCATGTAGGCTGCGCGCTGTAGAAATCCTCTGAACTCCCCCCAACACTGATCGGCGGGCCTATGTGCGCCTGAATAAGTACGTTCGTGATGTTTTACGCGTCAAGGTATGCACCTGCCCATCTGATTGCATAGCTCTTCAGCAAGGTTATGGTGTCCAAGGGGACCATGATCATATGTCGCTGGTGCTTCTCGATTCACAAGAACAGCAAATTTCTCCTAGAGGGCGTGTAATGTAATTCGGCAAGTACCAATTTATCAAGAGCACACGGACAATAAATTTGCGACCTTTCGCGATACGATCAGTCCAGTGTAGTCTTGATCCACTCTTTTTGAGACTGTACTGCACTTTCGAGTGTGTGATCTAGATTACTAGAAACAGGATATGTTTCTATATGGTATGCCTGACCATTGTGAGGTGAGATAGTTGTCTGAACATGGAGATCGAATGAGCTGGACATGGTAGCAGATGATTATTTAGTTAGTACGGATGCACGGCGCGTCTCTTCATCAAATATTTAATTTTTTTGTCAAGATCGTACCTAATCCTACCTAAACCTGCCAAGTTGACCTGTCTTCTGACTCCACTGGAAGGTTGATAAGGGTCACGTGGGTATGAGGTCAGTATCCTACTACTTATAAGACGTAGCTCAAAATCACTTGCTCGACTTGGAATCACCAATAACATGGCCAGCTCCATCTCTACGGATGTCGTGCCTTCCAAATCGCTCACCATCACCATGCCTGACGATCCGTTGAAGCGTGACGTCCAGAACCCAATCCTCTTCGAGTGTGCTTGGGAGGTTGCTAACAAGGTTGGAGGCATATACACAGTCATCAAGACCAAGGTTCCCGTGACCATGCAGACGTACGGTGATCGTTACACCCTCATTGGTCCCCTTATTTACAAGACAGCTCCTATGGAGGTTGAAACGCAAGAGCCCACTGATCCTGCTTTAGTCGCAACGCTTCAGTCCATGAGAGCACAGGGTGTGAAATGCCTTTACGGCCGATGGCTCATAGAGGGTGCTCCTCGTGTCCTACTCTTCGATACGGGCAGCCAATATCACCGTCTTGATGAGTGGAAGGCCGATCTTTGGAATCTCGCAGGCATCCCATCACCCCCCAATGACCACGAGACAAACGAGACCATCGTCTTTGGTTATCTTGTAGCATGGTTTCTTGGCGAGGTACGTAGTTAATCTGCTCCAACTGATTCAATCCATGCTTATCAGCGCTCAGTATGTTGCACACAAAGCTCATACAGCTGTAGTCGCCCACTTCCATGAATGGCAGGCAGGACTTGCCATTCCCCTTGCCCGAAAACGCCACATCGATGTCACCACCGTTTTTACAACACACGCAACCCTGCTCGGTCGTTATCTCTGTGCTGGAAGTGTCGACTTCTACAATAATTTATCCTACTTCGACGTTGACCACGAAGCTGGCAAGCGTGGCATATATCACCGCTACTGCATCGAACGTGCTGCTGCACACTGCGCGGATGTTTTCACGACCGTCAGCGGAATTACTGCATGGGAGAGTGAGCATCTCTTGAAGAGAAAACCCGATGGTGTCCTTCCAAATGGCTTGAATGTGGTCAAGTTTCAGGCAATGCACGAGTTCCAGAATCTTCATGCGACTTCCAAGGAGAAAATCAATGAATTCGTTCGTGGGCATTTCTATGGTCACTACGATTTCGATCTCGAAAACACCATTTATGTATGTCGTGCCCCTCTTCAGTGTTACTCCAACCAATCACGTCCACTAGATGTTCACAGCCGGGCGGTATGAGTACCGTAACAAGGGCGTCGATATGTTCATTGAGTCCCTTGCTCGCCTCAATCACCGTCTCCAGCAGAGTCAGAGCAAGACTACAGTCGTCGCATTCATCATCATGCCCGCTGCTACCAATAGTTATACTATTGAGGCTCTTAAGGGCCAGGCGGTTATGAAACAGCTGCGCGATACCGTTACCGAGGTGCAGGCCCGTGTTGGTGCACGACTGTTCGAGCACGCCGCGCGGTTCCACGGTGAGGGTCGCACAGTAGTCGCGCCAGAGGACCTCCTAAGCGCAGAGGACCAAGTCCTATTAAAACGTCGCATTTTTGCACTCAAGCGACATACTCTTCCCCCGATCGTTACACACAATATGGCAGACGACTCGAACGACCCGATCCTCAATCAGCTACGTCGCGTACGTCTCTTCAACACACCGGGAGACCGCGTCAAGGTCATCTTTCATCCTGAATTTTTGAACTCAAATAACCCGATCCTTGGTCTCGATTACGAGGAATTTGTGCGAGGTTGCCATCTGGGTGTATTTCCAAGTTACTACGAACCATGGGGATACACCCCCGCGGAGTGCACCGTGGTACGTTGTGTCTTTCTTCTATCGTGTGATTTGAGTTCATTCGGGTAGATGGGTATCCCTAGTGTTACAACAAACCTCTCCGGATTTGGGTGCTTTATGGAGGATTCGATCCATAATCCCTCTGACGAGGGTATCTATATCATCGACCGACGCACCACTTCCATTGATGATAGCGTCAACGCGCTCACGAACTCGATGTTCGACTTTGTCAAGAAAACGCGGCGCCAGCGGATCAATCAGCGAAACCGTGTCGAGCGACTCTCGCCACTTCTAGATTGGAAGAATCTGGGCCTTGAGTACGAGAAGGCCCGGATGCTTGCACTTCGGAGGGCATACCCTGATGCAT
The DNA here is from genome assembly GCA_016758765.1 of Suillus cothurnatus. NCBI lineage: Eukaryota > Fungi > Basidiomycota > Agaricomycetes > Boletales > Suillaceae > Suillus > Suillus cothurnatus. Next base: position 39,007 of record JABBWL010000020.1, on the reverse strand, counting down.
TTATTGGCGCCGACGAGGACAACGGGGAAGATGTGGAGTGGGGCTTTGGAGAATTCCCTGTTTCTGTCCAAGCCAGTCCGAGGCTCAGAATTTCGGGACTCGCGACACCAGGTGATCTTGGAACACTTACAGAGGAGGTAGGCATCTTTTGTCATGATGCGAGTTGGGATGTACTAATTTTGGCATAGATGCAACGCTTGGAAACCAGCGATTACAGGGGCCATTGGTCGCGTACAGGGGAAGATGAAGAAGACGAATACCCCTTGTAAGTGGTCTCTAACCTACTTGTATTTTACTCATGAGTTCATGTACCCAGCCCTCTTGTCATGAAAGTGCGCTCGCGAGCGTCATCGGTGATGTCTGGGGCAAGCACGCCAGGAGGTGGGGCATTCAAGAGCCTTAGCGAGCACGATCTTCAAAAGGCGGACGCTGCACTTAGCCAAGTGAACGGAGTGTCTGCAATTGCGTAGGTGACACGTCTCTGGCTGAGCTTACAACCCGAATCTAGGCTCTGTGTGTGATATCCAATGACTCGAGCGTTGTTGCCGGCTTGGTGTTGGGATCCAGAAGCCTTCATGTCATGAATACATGCATACTCTTATTTCCTGCTCGCCATCTTCATGTTATGATGTATATTCAATTATTGAGATTGGCACTCATATCTGCTTTTATGTCTTATGCTTCTCAATTGTACGTACGCCTTAACCAAACATGTTGCATATCCAGATTTCACAGTACGCATTATGAACACTATGTACCCAAAGCTCTTCCTTGATTGCAATCGAGTCACAGAACTTACATCGGATTTATTCCTCATCAATGCATCACTGCCGCTGGCAGAAATGCGACGAGATATCGATAACGATCAAAACGTAAGGTCTTTATGTAATGGGAACATTGTATGATGCTCGCGAACTGCCCGGACGATTCCTCGTTTGTTGACTATCATGGCACCCATCCCTTTGATACCGTTGACTGTTGCCACTTTGCTCAGTGTACACGGGCTGCGCTCGCGATCGCTCTCCTTCTCCGGTGCTGTAACCGCCTTTGTGGTTGGCTTTAGCATTCTTGCAGTGCCTGTGCGGACCATTGGAGTCACTCTCATCATATTCTACTTTATCGGGTCCAGAGCCACCAAATGTAAGTGTTAACCAAATGAGCGATCCCACTGGCATGTCTTTTAACCAATAAGTAGACGGAAAGAAGCGGAAAGCTCAGCTTGAAGATGACTATCAAGACGCTGGCTACCGATCTGGCGCCCAAGTTCTCTGCAACTCATTCACCGCGTTACTTGCGAGTGGAATATGGTGTCTTGCCTTTGCGCCTGACATCTTTCCATGGAGTCTAGTCAACTCTTACATTCACCCTGGTTCGGTATTACTAGAGACTGTGTCATACCAAGATGGTCAATGGTGCCCATTGGACATAACGGTATCAAGTGGATTGAGTCGCGCGGTGATGTTTGCGGCGCTTGGGTAAGCTCCGCCCTTCTACTTAATGCGTCTTGTTCATTAGCCTATAAATACCGTACCACCAGCCACTTTGCCTGCTGCCTGGGGGATACTCTCGCGTCAGAACTCGGCATTCTCTCTTCCCGCCCGCCAGTCCTTATCACTACGTTGAAAACTGTTCCACCCGGCACAAATGGTGGTGTCTCACTCGGCGGGACACTTGCCAGCTTATTTGGCGGTTTGTCCATGGGCGTCACAATGTTCATTTCACTCATTGTAGAGAATGCACGCTGCAGGAGCAGTTGGATGACTATTCTTCCATCACTTGTATTCTGGGGCAGTGTAGCGGGTGCTGGCGGGAGCTTGGTAGGATTTATCTTGTGTCACAATTGTGACGTATATTAATGCGACAACACTAGTTGGATTCGTTCCTCGGAGCGACCCTACAGCGCACACGCTACTCAGTTGACAAAAAGATCATTCTTACTGGCCATTCGGCGGAACCTGATCGCGGGCGGAAGGACACTGTCAAAGTTATCAGTGGACTCAATTTATTGACAAACAACCAGGTAATCTAATTTTATCCTCGCCTGTCTCGACGCTAACTGTCCCACAGGTCAATCTGCTGTCATCGATGGGGACTGCACTCATTGTCGCAAGATTTGCAACTTCAGAGACATGATCATTTTCTCTACTTAACTTATAGAAACTCCATGATCGCAGTTGTATGCCTGCCACAATATTAATGCCACCATTCCATTTTACTCTTGACAGGAGATACTAAAAAGAATTCGATGACATTGGCTCAAAGATGAGACTGGTCGCAGCAGATCCTCCTTTGCAGGTTCCCCAACTGGAGCCACTCTGATTTACAGATGTTGAGCCAGAGGAAAAAAATTGGGTGATGAGGTACACGCTGGCGTGATTATGTATGAGCTAAGACGATACTCAGTTCATACCCCCAAGTACCAACGGGCTTTTTAGCTCGTATCTATCCGCAGAATATAAAGACTAGGTGCCTGTTCTCTCTGTAAATAAGTCGTGCAGGGCCACATCCGTGGCAGGGCCCGCTACCTGTTTTGGTCGTGATCGTCTCTCTATGCTTTTTTTCCTTCCTCCTTGGGGCTGCGGATGCACAATATTGGGACTATCAGAACTACGGTACGACATTCGAGTATAAGTAACAAAGTAACTAGCAGTAATCAAGTGGCTAAGTAGATGATCAGCCTTAAGTGTCGACAAGGTCGGCGTGATGTCGTCAAGCTGCTCAAGGACTTTGGCCAAAGTACGATTGTTACTATGCAAGTCAAAAAAAAATAAGTGAGTCCAACAACGCGGCGCGCTCTTCAGACTTCATTTCGGAATGGTCATCTTCAATCTGCTCGAGCAAGCTGGAGTGTGTGATGCGGGCGCGAAGGGCTCAGTAGAAGTATCTTCAAGCATTTTTCCACATGGCAGGTTTCGCACAACTTTTGGTTTCCATTCGCCCAGCGTGATTGTACACAAATCAGACAAAGATCATTTTGTGAGGTTGGGGGATTCTGTAGGCAGGAATTTTGTGCCCTATATTTATGAGTTGCGTCCCGTTTAGACTTTGCTTACGGTTAGGGTTGAAACGGTGTATTGACAACATCTTCAGACAAATAATGTCATGGGCGATGCGAGAGCGGTGCATGAACAACATCTTTAGACAAATAATGTCATGGGCGATGCGAGAGCGGTGCATGAACAACATCTTTAGACAAATAATGTCATAGGCGATGTGCATCATTTTACGGGGTCATAGAGCTCGCACGGAGACCTCCAGCCATAGCAGGGCTCTCACCCGTAAAAATCAACAATTGAGTTTTCTCAGGACGTCCTTGAATGTTCGGGGACCGAGAAGCACAAGCTAACAGCGGACGGTCGTGGATTAGGGCCTAAGCACCTAAAATTGTCTCACCAAGGGGAGCCATGCGTGATGCATGTATCGGTGACTGGTGTGAACGAACGTCCAGTGATACTAACTGAAGGAAGAGCAAAATCCTCCGCCAACGTCCACTGGCACAGTGGCAGGCGTACCTCAGGATGACTGTGCAGAATATCGCGACAAAACGCGAACCAATCACGTCCCAAGACAACCGTGGCTGGCAAAGTATCGCGGACAGTAAACAGAAATTGGGTAGACAGCCGCACGTCGCCTTTGGGCAAAGTTACAAGCGCCCGAAACACGCCGTCTCGAGAACGATCGAGCGACACAAACGACATAGCAACCAGCGAATGAGAAGAAGAGTGGTCCTGCACAACTGAGAGTCCGTTCGGGAACTCAAATCTAGCCAAGTTCGACTCAAGATTTTGAACTTGAAAATCAACTACGACGATTAAGTAAGCTCGGAGCCTGAATACATTGTCACGCAATACACACCTTGCATACCAGTTGCTACGCACACCGCACTCATTGTACAACACTGACGCCATGTTTTCTCGTCTTTGGAACCATTCGGACGACACCAATTCTGACGATACGAGTGATGCGTGTGACGCAGAAGATGCACGAGATGCACAAGATGCACGAGATGCACGAGATGATAATGAGAGGGAAGATCCCAACGACGCAGAGAAGGAAGATCTACATCGCCTGCAACAAATCATTAGTGTGTTTCAGAAGTTGATGGTATCGGCTGCTGGAGTGGTTGACATCGCGGTGGATGCCTATAACTCTTACACACAAGCTCACTATGATAAGGAGCCATACCACACCTCAGCATTATCGGGGATCGCTTGGGTCAATGAATTGCTTGCTGGCCATCCTGAACGCGTACGATGCGAGCTCGGTGTACACCACCATGTATTCATCGTATTATTGAATGTGCTTCGTGAAAGCGGCATAGACGATTCAAAAAATGTGACGCTCGAGGAACAACTCGCTATATTCTTATATGCCTGTGTCACAGGGCTTTCTGTATGCCATCTTGGTGAGCGGTTTCAACGCTCAAACGATACTATATCAAAGTATGTCCTCCCATAACTTTGAAACCGGCTGTACTAACTCAGTAGGCTCTTTCTAGGTATTTTAAACGAATTTTAGTTGCATTCTCGTCCCAGCCAATCTACACCACTTATGTCCGACTCCCCAGTCCAGAGGCTCCCACTCCCCCCACTATCCTGAAATCCAGGAAATTTTACCCATACTTTGCCGATGTTATCGGTGCCATCGACGGCACGCATATTGCGTGTCACCCCACAGCATCTGATCGCCAAGCTGCTCGTGACCGCAAGGGCAATCTGACGCAGAATTGTCTTGCTGCCTGCGACTTCGAGATGCAATTCATGTACATGCTCAGCGGGTTCCAGGGGTCTGCAGCAGACGCGCGTGTCTATCATGCTGCACGTTTGAAAGATTTCACAATTCCACCAGGCAAGTTTTATCTTGCAGATGCCGGATTCGCTGCATGCGACGAGTTACTTGTACCCTACCGAGGTGTACACTATCACCTGGCAGAGTGGGGCCGCGCAAATCTTTTGTAAGTTTTTTTTTTCTAATATGTTACCCCATTCATGCTCATCTATCTTTTTCAGGCCTTGTAATCCACAGGAACTCTATAACTTGCGACATGCGATGCTCCGCAACGTTATTGAGCGTATTTTCGGCGTTCTCAAGAAACGCTTTCGTATTCTTCACCTTCCCCCTGAGTATAACTCAGACATCCAATCTCGCATCCCTCCGGCTCTCTGTTTAATTCACAACATCATTCGTATCCACGACCCGGACGACTTATTGGACTTTCGTCACGTTGACTCAGATGAGTGGAGGCCCCAATATACTGGTACACTCGCTGATGGGCCTCCAACTGAAGCTGCAAGGACACGCGCACACGAACATCGTGATCGACTTGCACAATCCATGTGGGTAGACTATCTTGCAGAGAGATGTAGAAGGGGGGAACCAATGCCGCCTGGTGTGTAGGACTGACTCATTCTTTCTGTAGCGCTTTTCTTTTTAATGTAGCACTTTTCTTAACAAGTATAGTGTAGATGAATGAAGTTTTTGTATTTGTAAGGAGTCGTTTGTAGTAGAGGAAAAAGCGCTGTTCTAGTTAAATGAAGTTTTTCGTACGAAGCTACAAATTTTTCGTAAGACGAGTCGTTTGTAGTAGAGGAAGAAGCACCGTTCTGGTTGAATGAAGTTTTTCGTACAAAGCTACGAATTTTTCGTAAGACGAGTCGTTTGTAGTAGAGGAAGAAGCGCCGTTCTGGTTGAATGAAGTTTTTCGTACGAAGCCATGAATTTTTCATAAGACGAGTCGTTTGTAGTAGAGGAATTGATATATTGATTACTACTACAAATTGTACTATGCATAGTTAGGACGCCCTGTTCTTCCCCTTCCTATAATCCTCCAAATACTGCACAAGATAAACTTGACGCACAGCATCGCGTTTAATACTGAGATATGAATCAGCTTTGGAAACGTCCGACTCAAACAAGTTGATCAGGGTAACAATTTCATGTACATCCAAGTCTTCCTCCTCCTGTACCCGAAGAATCGCCTTTTGTTTGCGGAGGGGGATGGGCTCAACAAAATGACCAGCAACCGTTTCCTGAAACGCCGTTGTTGCACTGGAAAGGCTATGTGCCATTTTCCCTCCAAAGTCTTCCAACGCTGATGGCATTGATAGACGCTGCGACTTTGATGAAGACTTCCCTTTGGAGGATTGCGGTGGACGGGACTCATGACGCGAGCTGTCGTCCCCTTCGGCTTTACGTTTCACAGCCGTCGAGGACGCAGGAGTGGAGGGAGTGGGGCGATCTTGCACGACGTTGAAACTGGTTGGGGTGATGGGCGTGATGGGTGTGACAGGAGCAGAGGGTGTGGGGACAGAGGTGGGAGTGGAGAGGGGAATGGAGAGTGCAACGGGAGGACCGGATGTGCCTGGTTCGGCGTGCATGGTGGCGCTATTGTCGTTTGTAGTGTGGGGGTTGAATTCGACACGATCAAGCGCATCCTCCAGTGATGCCATGAGAATGTCGCTGGCGCTGGATGGGCCAGGAGTGGCGCTTGCACTGGGTGTCGACGCGTTGTCAGTATTGTCGACGCCTGCGTGGAACCCAACCCAGCTACTTGCTTGTACTGGGATGATGCCACGCAGGGCCTCGTAGTGAGGCCAACCCTTCGTCTTGAATCCCTTTGCTTGGGGATCACCCTACCCATGTAATTAGCACAGTAGCACAGCAGAAAATAAAACTCACCTTTATATAATCATCCCAGATTGTCTCTGATTCAGGTCTGATGTTCGCACCATGGTCCATACTGTATGAGATGCCTGAGGCATGCGTGATCTTGTCGATGACGTGGTACAGCTTGCATATCTAAAAATAACAATGAGTACCACTACCAGCAGCCGCTCAGTGAATGAAAAGTACTTACTCGTACCCATTTGGATTGACATGCCTCTGCAGTCTTAGGAGCGCCTTAAAATAAGTCAGATAAGCAGTGGTAAACTATGCAAGGACTCACCTTGCAGGATAGGCTGGCTTGCCATAACAGCAGCGGCACTGCTCCAGAATGTCTTGTCGAAGTTCAGGCCATCGCCTGCTTTGGCCTTGTTGGCAATGACATGTGTGATCAAAGCCTTCTCGTCACTTTCAGACCAAACACAGCGGTCTTGTTTGGTTTCTGCTGAGGTGGCATCTTGCCGTGTCGATTTCTTTCTCATTGTGTAGCTACGTAGATGATGGCAGTAAGAAAGGGTACAGGTTGCAGGCATGATCGCGTACTAGATTATCTGGTCTATGTGACATATGGTGCATTTCACTTATGCGCCACTACTTTTGTGCAAAATTTCTAGCGTCATGAGAAAAAGTCCCAGGAACTTTCTGTCTTGTAAAAATGCTTAGATTGATGGTAGGAATAAATTCTCAAGAGCGATTGTCCATCGGATGAAATCTGAGCGAGATAAAATTTTGGCCATGGCTCAAATTGGCGGCGGGGCCAAGATACCTGCAAAATTGGGTAAAACAAGTCAAAAAGTCCCAAAATTTTCTCATGCTTATACTAATGCAATACTGAATACTAAATTTCCGAGCAAATTTTTCGTGAGTGTGCACTTTGTCAGCTTCCTATAAACTTAAAAAACTTGTTAGACTAGTAAATTCAGCCCCTTTGTAACCATTCCACATTCTGGATACTTGAATTTAATCTGTACATCTCCTGTATTCCAACAAGACTGGAGTTGTGGACGAAAACTGAACAGTAACTCAGGTACACTTTCTATATTTGGACTGGGGTTAGGGTTGGGCTGGGTCGACCTTCAATTTGGCGGTTGCCCCAAAGTAGCGGCGCATAAGTGAACTGCACCATAGCTATCGGTCACGTTCAACGGCAACCCGGCAAGCTTACTTAATCGTCGTAGTTGATTTTCAAGTTCAAAATCTTGAGTCGAACTTGGCTAGATTTGAGTTCCCGAACGGACTCTGATACATTTCGACCATCGAGCATAAACGACATGATGACAGCAAATAAAACAATTTCTCGCGTCGCATACAGCCATGCACCAAGATAAATCGTGAGAAAAGAATACTCCATCGAACCATGATGACAAATTATTGCCGCTTGTGTGCGAGTGAATTTCAATATGCGCAAATCCTGTGTTATTTTCGAAAAAAACGATCCACAAAAACCCAGCTACCTAAAGGTAGCGGGAATACAATGCCGGAACTGGCGTGCAGATATCAATAGACTGCGCCGCAAGGAATTGATACATTACACATGCATTAAACCAAGAATGTTGAGAGGCAGCATTGTGATTGAAGCTTGAAGCCGCATCATTGTGCACACAAAAAGTTAAACTGTTTTAAACCTCGACCTCTGGAGGATGAGCGACACGCATGCGCGGACGATTGACGCCCATCGACTCTGCGCGACACACGTGTCTGAAATAGCATAACTTTAAACCCCTGGTGATCGCCACGTGTGTCTCAAACTATAAGAGTCAGACTGTATGGGCGAGTGACAAGCCGCATGTGTCTGTATTTTTCATGGCAAAGGGAGTACTAGTGTTAGCGACGTGCTTGACGCATGACGTAGCGAGGTGTTACACGTAGATGGGATTACTTACCGCACGGCACTTTTTCACTAATACTTGATGCGATCATAGCGGTTCACGGTAGTACCGGCCAGGGCTGGCAGCTGCCAAACTTGTTATTGTCCTCAAGATATCTTGTGCGCTGGATATGAGCATGCGTGGATATTGCTTTATGACGCATCGATAAACGTGGCGCTACCTCAGGTATGCACTTCTTTGACGAAGCTGAGAAGATATGGCCATTGACTTCGGGCTAGCTCCGACGGGCGAAGATTCAACTTGGAATTGCTGCGGCTAGAGGCTAAGTACCGCTAGCTCAGTACTAATTAAAGTTTAGTCCCCGCTCCCGAGACTAGGATTCGGATGAATCTATGACTGAGGTGTGCGCACTTGGAGTATTAGCTAACAAGGTTAACGTTCAGAAGACGCTGCTACAGGAGGTTGATAGCTTCGGAATGGATGCGTTGAAGCGTTTCATGGTGGATGATGTATCTGATAGCGATTAGGACTCATGACATGTGATAGCGTGTGATCCATAAGTGTGAGCACATGGAATGCGAAGGCTTCCAGCTGATTTCGAATCCGGAATGGACCCAGTCCATAGCACCGCCGGCACGCTATAATGCTTTAAGGATAAAAACACACATTGATCTCACATGTAATTCCTTAAAGTTTGAGCTCATACTACAGACGCTTTGTTGAATCCTGACTCTTCCTTCCCCGTCTTTGTATCACTAGCAAGTACTATAGATTACCACTATGCGTCCGCTCACGTTCCCCCTAATCATGTTCAATGTGCTTACATCTTTGCAGGTCTTATCATCCGCGATGACCCTGCTGCTGTCGGCGACTATGTCGCCAACTACATTGCCAAACGGTAGTACCCTCATATATATCCATATTTCCTTGTCCATGACTCATTCTTTTCCCCTAGCATTAATGACTTTGCACCGACCGCTGGCAAACCTTTCGTGCTCGGTCTCCCAACAGGTTCCTCTCCTATTCCAACTTATAAAGCTCTCATCAACAAAGTTAAGGAGGGCAGCTTATCGTGAGTGTTGGGCAGTACACTTGAAATCGCGATTATCCACTTATGACCCCAGGTTCAAGCACGTCGTCACTTTCAACATGGACGAGTATGTTGGCATTCCTCGCGACCACTCAGAGTCCTACCACACATTCATGTTCCGCGAGTTTTTCTCCCATAGTCCGTCTAGTCCGCTCGCCCTCGCAGAAGAATCCTGTACTAATTTCATTAACCCAGTTGATATCCCTCCTTCCCAAGTGAATTTACTAGATGGGAACGCTGAAGACTTGGTTGCGGAGTGTAACGCATACGAGTCCCGCATCAAGCAGTATGGTGGTATCGAGCTCTTCCTGGGTGGTATTGGCGAGGATGGTCATATCGCATTCAACGAACCCGGTATGCCTCGTTCCTTCACTTTCTTTGATGTTGCATCGCCTGTGATTTCCCTGCCATATCATTGTTCTATCTTCTTTTCACGTTCATGAATTGACTAAATGCTCGTTCCTATCAAAGGCTCATCCCTCGCTTCCCGGACCCGCATCAAGACACTTGCTTATGACACCATCCTCGCCAACGCCCGCTTCTTTAACAACAACATTGCTGCTGTCCCCCGTATGGCTCTCACAGTTGGTGTTGCCACAGTACTTGAGGCCAGGGAAGTCGTGGTTGTGGTCACGGGCCAGAGGAAAAGCTTGGCTCTTAGCAAGGCTATTGGTGAGTCAAGTTTTCAGGCTGTCTTCGGGCTCATTCATTGGTTTTCTGGTTTCAACTTTTCGTGGTGTACATTCACTTACAGAGGACGGTGTAAACCACCTTGTGAGTGGGCTGTTTATAGTACCTTGCAAAAATTCGCATTGACGTGACTCTTAATGTAGTGGACTCTTTCTGCACTGCAGCTCCACCCTTGGGCGTTGATTGTAGTCGATGAAGATGCTACAGCTGGTGCGTACTGTCGTTCTGTTACAATACGACTTTCGGTTGACATACGGATGCTGTCCTGTCGCCCCTCATTTGAAATCCCACTTTTCTTGTTCACTCATTCTGAATGAAACAAAAATTGCGGAACTACACCTCAGAGCTGCATGTCAAAACAGTCAAATATTTCAAGTCAATTGAACGCGTGCAAGACGAGGTAGAGCAACGGCAGGCAGAGCTGAAGGCGAGAGGTCGAACAGAGCACCAGGGACAGGTCGGCAGTATGGAGTGATGTTGTCTGTCCATACTATGAGCTGTAGGACGTGAGCTACAGGACGATGATCAAGTGGAACAGACGAGATTTATTGAATCTTATACTTAGTAGTGAGGTTCAAAGTAAGATCTTGAAGTCTAGAAGGTGAAGGTGATATTGCGGGAATCACATACACAGCGGCGCTAGAGATATTTAAGATAGGTTTTAATGTTGTACAGAATGCAAAGTCCATTTTTAAAATTTAAATTGACATAAATATGGGTACATAACTTCAAATTTTGTCAGTGTTTTGTCCAAAATACAAAATATTAAGCTTTGGCAGCTATTTTTATGCTGACCATATGTCAGCGAAAATAAGAAATATAGTCAAATCAGTGTCTGCTTGAATTTGAAGTTATATTATGACATTTAACTTGGGACAATTACTTGAAGTTTGGTTCATGGCCAAAGTATTAAGTTGTGTCAAACAATTAGACCCTCCCGAAAATATCAAGTTCAGGGTGGCAACAAAATTCAATGACAAAACTTCAAACATTGTCTTCAGATTAAATGAATCGCCTGATCATTGCCCACCCTTGGCCCACCCTTGGCCCACAAACCTGCCACAAGAACGCAAAAGATTAAATATATTTATGACAGTACAAGCTGAGTCAATAGTACTAGGTAACTTCAGTCACAAGATAAGGATAAAATCACTGTGTAACTGTCAGAAACCCTCCATCGTGCGAAGTGACTGATGACCCAAGACACCTTCGCATTTTCAAGGCGATTTTCAAGGTCTGTTGAATACAATTTTGCTGGAAAATCAGGGTACAATGAGAAGGGATCGATGATATGATGGTCTAGCAGGATATGTTGCTGTACAGCAAACAATAATTCTCCTGTCAACATACTATATATGTATTTGATATTAGCAGGGACAGGGGTTAACAAGCGATCTCCACAAGGATAGAAGAAAATCTGGCTGTTGCCCACGTGTATAGATGCCTTGCTGTAGATAACACCTTCGAACTTAAGTGTAGCATGTAATACTGCCATTTGTCGTCTGATGAGGGTATACAGGTCCTCAGGCACCACACTAGTTGCTGCACAGTCAGCAACCATGATGGTATCATTCATGGGATCTTCGGCAAGCTCATGAATAGAATTTGTAGCATTCTTGTTAAACACTCGATCAAATAAGACTCCACACTCTTGAATAGCAGGCAGACAGTCTGGTCAGGCGAGCCAACAGCGAAGTCTGGCAGCCTTGATATATGAAAGAAGCATTGTGTTTTCAAGTTCCCCTAAAAGAATGTAAGTCCGACTTTCTTGTTTGTGTTTTGATGAGGATGTACCAAATTTGTGATTGATAGGAATGCGCTGTATGATTCCAATCAGATGTTTGAAAGGAAAGCACTACCATGAGTGCGCAGGCCTGAATAGTAATAGATAGTCATATATGTGGAAAGATGCATGGTGATTTGGTCGCAGAGAGAAGGTGGGATGAATTTCCTGCAACTTCCTGACATAAGCAGTGATATGTGAGTGATAGGCTTGAGCCCTTCTTGCCGACATTGTTTGCGCACAAGCAAGATACACTGCACAGACTAATTCCATAGTGTGATCGAGCATAATTCTGAGACAAACAGCGAGTTTGTCAGAAGAATGTGAGGTACTGGCTCCCCACAAGCTCATGAGGGCAATGGGAAGGTAGATCGTAATAAGGGATCGCCACTCATCAGCCTTAATCATTCCAGCAGATGCCTCGCCAAAATTCTTGGGTACTGAACCAAGCCAAGTTGGTGTGGTCGTTTTGCGGATAACGTTACAGATTCGTTCGAGTACTTCTGCTGTCTCAAATGAACAAACTTTTTGAGGGGCAGCTAAAGGTTGTCCACAATGCTGTGAAGTACATATGTTAAAACCTGAAGACAAGAATCATCATGGTGAAGAGCTCACCCAATTAACAAGAGCCTTGACGTAGTCAATCTTCAGCGTTCTGCCAACTTTCTGGGGCATACAATGCAGAGAACTGCAGGCAAACTTCAATGGTCCTAAATGCTTGTGAGACAGAGCACTTTTCAGCTTGTCAAAGCATTCCTCCACTTGCTGATTGTTGCCAGAGCCTATATGAGATACGAGGAGGGTGCAAATCACAGATATTTGTGTTAACTCCTTGGCTGTCATTGTCCCGGGAACTTCACCAAAATCACAAGCAAATGCCGGGGAGGGTGATGTCGATGTGATCGACTCTGAGGTTAGACCGAGAAGATTTTGGGTGTGATGTTGGACCAAGCCTTCCAAGATGCAGTGCATTGGGTCGATGACAAGTTGCCAGGAAGGGTCCCAGTATAGTAAATGTCAGAGTTTGGAATAGCGCATGCCATGAGCCTTAAACAGTCTTTCACATTCAGAGGATGTAGTGGCGTCTCTCCACTGCTCAGCATATTCTCACAGTTTTTCTCTGTCCTGAGGTTCCCATTTCTCGAAGTCGACTCTTCCACAGGTAGACTTGTGATAACAATTGCATGCACTGCAGTAGAAGTGACTGCCGACCCCAGCCATAGAAGCAATATGATGAGTGGTGGGAAGGTCACAAACAACTGCGGCGATGGCACTACGAGTAAGCCAGCCATGGGGGTAACAAGTGGTGTTGGAGAACTTAATACTGCGCTGCCATGCATCTACCAAATCATTGATGAGCGGACAGATATAGTTGTTGAGGTTTTCTAGTGACGGCTGCTTCGGACCTGGTATGATACCTGCAAGATACATATTCTCCAGCTTGTATCTGATATCCAATGGTAGATTTAAGCATGCCATAGAGATAATTCCACATGATGTACTAGCTCTGCAGATATTCAGACCTTCTGGATTGAAAAAATCCACATGAAGAGCAAAAACATAGTGTCCTTCCTCCCCTCTATCAACACAAAGTGAGCCTGGCTGAGGACCACTGAACTGACGGAGAAATTGAGCTTCAAAGGGGGTTTAACAAAGGATGGATGAGGGGAATCGATGGAGTCCATGAGATTGTCGCATGCCTGATCCATCACGGCCTCAATATCTCTACGAGAGAGGAGACCGAACAAATAATCTTTGAAATCATGGTACAAAAAAGTCTTCCTAGGTTACAGTTCTCCATCAGTACCAACAAGCAAAGCCTTGCCACATATGGCCGTGGGCATAAGATGATGTGTGCACCGTTCAGGATACACTGGGGTAGTTGAACCTGGTCCATAAGTCAGTGCATAGGTGCAATGGCAGCTGCAGACAGCATATGGGACAGTTTTTCCGTTGAGATGGAATCTGGCCTCGGCACTTTCTGAGGTCATTGGGATCTGCTTCAGGATATTTGTGTGGGAGGAGTTAAGGCTGTTATCTGACCTCTGGAATGCAAGAAACAGTACGATGGACATTATCTTCATGATTAGATCGCAACTACTCCTACTGACCCCTATAATGACTCTGCATGTGACACCAAGGAAGAGAATGATTTGGGTTATTTTGTCTAAATTATTAACTGGAGCTTGTGGAAGGGTATCTACTGATAGATAAATAAAGGACAACATGATGATCTACACATTCACTTACAGGTACTGATGTTGATGGGTCCATCATCCAACAGCTTGAAACTGTTTAACTGGGCTGCCAATACATCTGTGCAATGATGATATTGGTCTGTTGACTGACATTTTGCATAGCTTTATGAAGTAAATGTAGCTCACAACCAACGTGATCAATGCTACCAGAATGCAGCAATGAGCGAAAGCACTGTTGGATCCGGAATTTGATGTTATCAAGGATAACTAATGCCTTCACGATGCACTGATTGCATCCTGTTGTCGAGGCAGGTACTGTGTCACATTTTGAAGTATGTGTGGTAAGGGACGATCTATTTGGATCGACAGCAATAGCTGCTTGACCAGTAACGAGCTCACCAGTACAAACTGTTGAGCTCAAAGGAATATTGACCGGTATGTCCACAGCAAGGGTCAAGCAACTAAGATTGTTGGTGATGGCGGCAATTGATGATGGGTTATCTGCAATGGTGCATGCGGAAAGTTTGGGGACAACAGAATCTATGTGAACAATATCATGTTCTGCTTTTACATGCAGAATATGAGACACAAGTGAACGTTTGGCTATGAGCACTCCTTTTGGTGCACCTTTCTTGTCATATCCACCTTTGACAATGCACTCCTTGCACATGCATCATTTGAGTGTTGCACAAGCTGCAGGCATTGAGAACTAGGGATGTGGGTGGCCAGGTGATTGTAAGTGAGTAGATTCTGGTAAAGCTGGACTTAAATGAGAGATAAAAAAAAACAAGAAAAAAAGGAGCAACTCACAAAGAAGGCGTCAGAGACAATGAAGTACAAGGTGACTGCCTATATGGACACTATTTGGATGCAAGACAAAGGACAATAGAATAATATGTACCGTAATCCAAGAGAATAATGAAATTCCAGCACAATGAATAAAGTAGTCGCACAAAAGGCGCAGGCCTAATGAACGTAGTGCATCTGGTCGTATTGAGGAGAGCGCAATGGGAATGATGAGCTCAACAGTACAAACAATCAAGCTCAAAGCAATCAAAGTGTGAAGTACTTCCAGTGATCGGCCATATCATTCTTTACCTAGGCTTGCGCTTATGTGGGTGACCAATTGGTTGTTCATGTGTGCACCTACACATGGTCTAGCGGAGGGGATTATCCAAATCCAAACATGTCTCCGCATCATCGGGCATCAAGCTACTAGGTGGACGCGCAAGCAGAGCTTGCCCATCCAAACAAACATGAATCCATCAAAGGAGCAACTTTGGAACTTTGTGGCGTGTGGAATGAAGACAGAGTAGGAGTAGTGTGTAATTGATGTGTGCTTGATAGTACAAACTATCAAACTCGAAGAGATTAAATGACGAATGATCTCAACAGTACAGACCATCGAGCTCAAAAAAGTCAGGGGAAAGATGATACTGTCACAACTGTACAAACGATTGTGTAGTAAGTAGTAGTTGGTTAAGGAGTTAGTTGGGACTTTGGCGAATTTCGAGATGTCGCAACAAATAGCTACAAATAATGTTATGTCAGCATTTG
This sequence comes from Suillus cothurnatus, assembly GCA_016758765.1. NCBI lineage: Eukaryota > Fungi > Basidiomycota > Agaricomycetes > Boletales > Suillaceae > Suillus > Suillus cothurnatus. Next base: position 23,197 of record JABBWL010000020.1, on the reverse strand, counting down.
GATGATTGAGACTAAGTTGCCCACCGAAAGAGAGGTGTTAATGTGGTGTAGACAGCTCAATAGTTTGTACTATTGAACCTGGGGAGATTGGAGATCAATAAGCTCGACAGTACAAACTGTTGAGCTCAAAGGTATTTCAAAAGTGAATGATGATCTCAACAGTACAAACTGTTGAGTTCATCTAGATGAGGAAAGCTGAAAGCGAAGGACTTGATCTCAAAAGGATTGGAATGATGATGTAAGAATTTAGGACTATTTGGCACACCCTTGGTGGGCGACTTGATCAGGTCAATGATGACATAAGATTATTTGTAGCTATTTGTTGTGTCATCCCAAATTTGCCAAAGTTCTAACTAACTCCTTTACTAGCTACCACTACACAACCATTTGTATGGTTGTGATAGTATTATCTTATCTTACTCCTGATTTTTTTGAGCTCGACAGTTTGTACTGTCGGGCTCATCGATCTCTAATCTCCCCAGGTTCAATAGTACAAACTATCAAGCTGTCTACACCACATTAATGCCTCTCTTTTGGTGGGCAACTTAGTCTCAATCATCTGAATGCTGACATAACATTATTTGTAGCTATTTGTTGCGACATCTCGAAATTCACCAAAGTCCCAACTAACTCCTTAACCAACTACTACTTACTACACAATCGTTTGTACAGTTGTGACAGTATCATCTTTCCCCTGACTTTTTTGAGCTCGATGGTCTGTACTGTCGAGATCATTCGTCATTTAATCTCTTCGAGTTTGATAGTTTGTACTATCAAGCACACATCAATTACATACTACTCCTACTCTGTCTTCATTCCACACGCCACAAAGTTCCAAAGTTGCTCCTTTGATGGATTCATGTTTGTTTGGATGGGCAAGCTCTGCTTGCGTGTCCACCTAGTAGCTTGATGCCCGATGATGCGGAGACATGTTTGGATTTGGATAATCCTTAAGAATACCCTCCGCTAGACCATATGTAGGTGCACACGTGAACAATCAATTGGTCACCCACATAAGCACAAGCCTAGGTAAAGAACGATATGGCTGATCACTGGAAGTGCACTTCACACTTTGATTGCTTCGAGCTTGATTGTTTGTACTATCGAGCTCATCATTCCCATCATTCCCACTCAATAGTACCACGGTCCAAGTCTATGCTTTCAACTTTCATCATGCTGGGATGCTACTTTTTACCCTCACTATGCAATGACAATGGCACCTTGCATCTCCAAGCAGTTTGTACTGCTGGGACGCTACCTTTTACCCTCACTACACAACAACAATGGCATCTTGCATCTGCATGCAGTTTGTACTGCTGGGACACTACCTCATCAACATAGACAATGCAAATTTGTCTCGCACAGTTTTCCCCATCATGATACACATAAACATAAGACTCAGTAAATCATTACAAGTTTACTTCGACTTGGTTCGCTTCGACAGAGCAAGAGTATCATTGTTCTCCTCCTCCTTGCCATCCCCTAACCTCTTCACCTTCTTCAACAGCTCCTCAGAATCATTCTCTTCATCCGAAAGGTTGTTGATGTGCTTGTTGAACAATGAGACCACTTCGTCAAACTCAACCTTCATCTTCTTCACACCCATGAGGTCATACTACTCCTCTGCCAGAGGAACAAGCTTCTTGAAATAGGGGGCGAATTGTTCTCCAATGCACGATTTCATCAAATCTCCCAAGAAAAAATAGTGCTTTGCTTTGGCTTTTTGAGTGACTTCTCCAGGCATCCATGCCACTGCTCTGGTAACCACATCTCCATTTTTTCAGGATCGTGGTCCATGACATCCTCAAGGCAGCGCTCTTCACCCATAGGTCCTTTGAACATTATGCAGATCCAGGCAAAGACATAAAACATTGATTCAAGACTGTCGTGATACGTGTGCTTGATTTCGGGCATCTTCTCGGGAGTCAAATGGTCTGTGGCTAGCTTAAGTTCTTTTATCGACTTCATAACTTGCAAGTATTGATAATTTAGCTTGCCCATTGCCCTAAGAGTGCTGATTGACATAAAGGGTATGGTTCCCTAAAAAATTTGGTCATTTATTACTCATCAAATAAATAAGGTGCTTACTGTTCTGCCGGCAGAGTACATATTGTTGGATGTGATGCACGCTGCAAATTCCCAGTCTATAAGCACCCCTCGACTGCCATCCTTGGTATCTTCTATCATGGAATTATTTAGACTGCAGTCCCTATGCAAAACCTGGTGCTCTTCAACCACATGCTTTTGAACTGTAACAATCTAGTCAGATGTACTAACTATACTAATACAACAAACTCACTTAGCACAATATCGCGTAATGCTTTGATGAGTTCTTTTCTAGTTCAAAACTCGTGCAAAGGATGAGCTCGTGGTTTCAAGATGAGACAGACATGTATGCGATAGACACCTTGGGTGCTACTATATATCTTCTGGCGATACATTTGTGTATCGTCGACTTTGCCCAGCTCTACCTCGACAAGACAGTGTTCAATGTATTGGGGAACACCAGGGATATCCTTCAGAGTTTTCAGCATCTCCACCTCATTCAACACTATCTATAGTCTTGTCGCCCTTCACCCAATGATCCTTAATGATAAACTCTTCACCATCTCTCTGAGCCAGGTAGCAAACAGTTCCATGGCCTACAAGTCCTTGATTGCAGAAGATAACCTTCAGCAACTCATATATATTTTCATTGACGGTGATCTTCCCTATCACATCATCATCCTTTGTATTCTTGAGATCTGGCGGATCAACAAGAGGAGAGGAGTCTGTCCTAGGTTCATCTGTGAACTCAGTGGGAGACAGAAGCTGGTTGGGAAGTGAGTGAAATATTGTCTGCATAGTATCCAGTGCATGAGATTGTGTCAGTTCTGTCTGCGCATCTAGTGAATATGGCCTGCGGGACTTCAGGCAGGCAGCTTGATTGCTTCGCTTGGGAAGACCTTTAACATTCCGGGCCCAAAATGCTCCAGACAACAAGCTCATCATCTTTAGGTTGATCATAATAGTGAGGTCAAAACAAATGCAGTCACATTGACCGAAAACAATGCACACCATGATGTATTTGAAAGCATCAGGATTTTCATGTATGTTGATTTCTGGAGTCACAATACCGCCTGAATGGTCATGTACATGCACACAGAGTTCGCGATAGCTGTTGCTGAAGGAAAGAGATAGTATAAAACACCTCCACAGTTGCTCTCTGAAAACAAGCCACACCTTTGTGTCAAGCGTCTTTCTGGCAGGTATTGAAGGGGTGTACAAGGTCGTGGTCAGCTCAGCAACTACAAGAATAGTGTTCCAACGTAACTCCGTGTGCTCTGACAAGCAGACATCAGGCTTTCATTGAACATGCTCACTTTCAACGGGCATGGTAGAACTCAAACCGTACCACAGTGGAGGAAATGAGCCTGATGAAGGAAATGATCGGAGGAGGGCTTTGGTGAGGTGGTTGAGGAAGAATGGGAATGTCTTCTCAATCACCTCACCCTTCTTGGGAAGCGCTAAGGACCATTGTTTTGTAGTAGTGTCATAAAGTGGCTTGTTGGTCGAATCTTTGAGGGTATCTGTAACAGGCAAGTTTGTAGGGTCAAACGATTTGAAGATCAAAGGTAATAGATGTCCCATATCACTGGCATCTCCTTTGCAGTGGGTTTCTTGGGTAATCAAGCAATTGAGCTCACAAGATGTCAATTTGTCCATGGAGGAAATGTCGGACTGGATGACACCCAGTGGGTGTAGCGAGGCAATTTTTAGCCTGAGCTCAGACAAGAGAAAATGCTTTGACATGGTGGTTGCATTGGGAAGCTGAAATGTCGCTGTTCTCAAAGCCGCCTAACAAGGCTACTATCACAGGAAGATAATATTAGCATATCCAAATGCAGCATATTTGACCCAAACCTATGACTTGAATATTTCTGTTCGAAAGATTACTCATCTTGCATCCCAACATTTGAAATAATATAGCAGATGACTTATGGAAGTACTGAAAGTGCTGGAGGCGCACTAGAGGGAAGTAACGCGCACACTTTAAGAGTACGTATGTAATTTCGAATTGGAAAATTTCACACCATGTGACTGAGTAGGCGCGCTGTGACAGACTTCACTTGTCGGTCTTTGAATATACAATATACCCACAGATAATAAGACAAAAGCATGCATTGTACTCTAACTAGCTTAGGCATTTGTGAATGGTAATGATATGGATATGGTAATGATAAGGTGATTCATGTAAGGGTACAGTACTAGTGCAGGGATGACTCAAATTTTCTGTAGACCTCAATATATTAGTGTTGACTTTTGGAGTGAAATAGACTAATCTTGGGTGTATGTCTCTTGCTCTTTCACATAGCCAGGCACCAAAGGCATCAAAGTCTGGGACATCAAATCTCAGAAAGAACTCACATGCTCAACTTACAATGAGTCCCAAGGCACAGTCAGCTGTGCTGTCTGGATTACCACAAGACTGGCCATGACAGAAACCCTTTGCTATGGAACAGGGCTGGGTTACATTGCGTTTGTGCGACGTAGTCCAGTAGATGTAAGGATGTCCTGGTTCACCATTGAGTTCACGCCTAATATTGACCAGATGCTTTTTCAGGAAACTCACACCAGGAGGCTTGGATTGGGCTTCGAGATTACATGTATGTCATGGGATATGTACTCTGAAGGAAGTACTCAAATTGCAGTCAGGACAAGGGACAAGATAGTTCAGGTCCTTGCTCTAAATACAAATTCGCAACTGGAGGCCATTTGTGTGGTGCAACTGGAAAACACTGTGCTGAAGTCTGTAGCATTTGCAGACAACAAAGGTGTCTAGGTGTTTGGAGTATATGACGGCAACTTCATCAAGCTGAAGGGGGATGACGGTGCAGTACTGAAGGAATATAGCTGCCAATCAGTGATGTAAAGGGTTCATTGCAAGCTGCTGAAATATGACTGATGCTCCTCCTCCAGCGGACATGTGGCAGTCAACCAAAAGAGGGGCGTATTTGTGGTAGACAATGCAACTGACGGGTTTATGTTATATCGACTTGTTGGCGATGAGGAGCCAGTTTGAACTTTTGTCACTGCTCCTCCCAGCAAATCAGTTCCAAAGCAGGTGGCATTTGATGCCAAGGGGAGGTTGGTGGTAGGTGGCAGTGACAATGGTTTGGTGTATATATTCGAGAGGAAGTCGGGGAAGTTACTGGAGACCCTTCATCACTCCAATGCTAGGCTGGTGCAGACAATAGCTGTAGGTATTGAAATACTTCAGAGATATGACACTGATTGTGTTTCAAGACACGCGACATCAGCGGGCACTGCATAGTCATCAGTGGATCGCAAGCACTAGGGCGGGGTAAGGCTACAGTCAATTTATGGGTCAATGATTATGGCATGAAGAAGGAAACCCTCACCTCAGAAAAATACTGGTCTCTGTCACATGTACTGATGCAAATGCTTGCAGTCTTGATTCACATAGGTGCCTTGTTGGTGACCTTGTGTTTCTTGACAAAAAATTATGTGAATCATGTCAGTCATCATTAACCTAGCAAAATACTTCACTAACTTATGTCTCCAGGACACAATATCAGCAGACCTTGCCCAGCGCATGAGACATACATGGGCGTTCTTCATTAATGATCTTCAAAAAGTGTGCACAAAGCAGTATTCGACAAAGTACTGCATGCGCAAGAAGAAGTACATGAAAAAGCGATATCCTAGTGTTGCATGAATTGGCGGAAAGGCTTATGGATGTCATTCAAGAGGTGCAAGGAGATGTGGGTGAAGATGAAAGTGCCATTTATGAAAAAGATGACATTGCTGCTGAAGCCAAAAGGGTATTTTATGAGACACTAAGGATACGACAGCTTGATACTAGAGGCGATGATTCTGGAGGAAAAGATGTTATTCTCACATAATACTAAACATGCTGTAAACTTATACTACGTACAATGGAGGAATTGAGACAAGTATATGACTGGACTCACATGATCTACTTCCCTGGGCCATGAACAATGAGCTTAAGAGTACAAACCATCAAGCTCAGACCACGGTACTATCGGGGGGGAACAATGGGAACGATGAGCTCGAAGCAATCAAAGTGTGAAGTTGTCATATCCCAGATCCTGGACCTATCGTATAGTCAGATTATGGACTAATCCTTAGATTAGGATCCTAGACTTCATCCATAACCAGTTCCAGTCTCATCCACTATCGCAGTTGTCCAACTACCAACTACCGCTCATCCGTCCGATCCGATATGCCTATCCGCTCCGGATCCGATACGATAAGCTTTCTTATCCATTACCTGTCCATATAAGATTAACACAGCCTATTCCTTTATCCGATATGCCTATCCGCTCCGGATCCGATACGATAAGCTTTCTATTCATTACCTGTCCATATAACGTTAGCACAGCCTATTCCTTTATTCGGTATTCTCTACCTTTCGGATAACCGGTTCTATACTTACCCGATATCTTCGCTACTTGTCTATTACCGGTACTCGGTTGTTACTTATCCGTTATGCTTACTGATCCGTTACCCTTTGACTGCGCTAGTGTACATAGCCTCGGACACTGCCTCTGACTATTCCGTTAGCTACCTACAGTATATAAACTCTTGTACTTCTCGATAGATCCTCAGTTCGAATATTACAGTCTTGCAGCATTCTTGTCCTCGCACATTAGTGTTGTAAGGACCCCTTCTCTATCATTTGGGCCTAGGGATTGATTCCCTAGGCCAGAGCTCCGCTCTTCCGCATTTCCGGACTTCATCCATTTCCGGATTCTATCTTAAGCCTAAAGGATTGTATCCTTAGGTTAAAGTCTTGTCTTTCCGATACTTACACTCCTTCCGATCCTTATCCAACTCTGTCTCTACCTAAGGGTAGTCTATATCTGTCCGCGTCCGCTCCGGAACCCCTATCCGGAACTCCGGACCACTCTTCCTGCCTCGGACTGTGTCCGTTGCAGTATATCCACCCTATGCCTTCACCAAGGATTGATACGCGCAGTTATCCTACTTCCTATCAAGTAGATGGAACTCCATCTGAGTTTCCGATACTCGTCCGGAAGTTTCCCGCACTCATCCGGACGGTTCCCACGCTCATCTGGAAGTCCTTCGGACGCTCCACCAGAGTTGTCTGCCTCTGGAGTCCTCTGGACTTTGTTAGGACCTTATTGGACTTTATCTGAAATTAAGGGCACCGTACTCAGGTGAGGGGCACAGCGTACGAGCTGAGGCCAAAGCCCTTCTGAGTCAGTCACACTCGCCCCCCCGAGAGATTGTATGCACCTGGCGTGCCACGGTCTTTAACAGAAGTGCACTTCCAGTGATCAGCCATATCATTCTCTACCTAGGCTTGCGCTTATGTGGGTGACCAATTGGTTGTTCGTGTGTGCACCTACACATGGTCTAGCGGAGGGGATTATCCAAATCCAAACATGTCTCCGCATCATCGGGCATCAAGCTACTAGGTGGACGCGCAAGCAGAGCTTGCCCATCCAAACAAACATGAATCCATCAAAGGAGCAACTTTGGAACTTTGTGGCGTGTGGAATGAAGACAGAGTAGGAGTAGTGTGTAATTGATGTGTGCTTGATAGTACAAACTATCAAACTCGAAGAGATTAAATGACGAATGATCTCAACAGTACAGACCATCGAGCTCAAAAAAGTCAGGGGAAAGATGATACTGTCACAACTGTACAAACGATTGTGTAGTAAGTAGTAGTTGGTTAAGGAGTTAGTTGGGACTTTGGTGAATTTCGAGATGTCGCAACAAATAGCTACAAATAATGTTATGTCAGCATTCGGATGATTTGAGAACTTCTAAGTCCCACCTCAGTCCAAAAGATGGGATCAATGTAGACAGCTCGACAGTTTGTACTACCGAGCTTGAAAAAGTCAGGAGTAAGATAAGTAAGATAATACTATCACAACTGTACAAATGATTGTGTAGTAGCAGGTAAAGGAGGTAGTTGAGACTTTGGCGAATTTCGAGACGTCGCAAGAAACAGCTACAAATAATGTTATGTCAGCATTTGGATGATTATGACTAAGTCGCCCACCTTGGTTCAAAAGAGGGGCATTGATTAGACAGCTCGATAGTTTGTACTATCGAACCTGGGGAGATTGGAGATTGATGAGCTTGACAGTACAAACCGTTGAGCTCAAAGGTATATCGAAAGTGAATGATGATCTCGACACTGTTGAGTTCATCTAGATGAGGAAAGCTGAAAGCAAAGGACTTGATCTCAAAAGGATTGGAATGATGATGTAAGAATTTAGGACTATTTGGCACACCCTTGGTGGGCGACTTGATCAGGTCAATGATGACATAAGATTATTTGTAGCTATTTGTTGTGTCATCCCAAATTTGCCAAAGTTCTAACTAACTCCTTTACTAGCTACCACTACACAACCATTTGTACGGTTGTGATAGTATTATCTTATGTCACCCCTGACTTTTTCAAGCTCAACAGTTTGTAATGTTGAGCTGTCTGCAAACCCCTGCTGACATTATATTATTTGTGAGTGTTTGTCATGCTTCTTAAGTTTGACCAAAGTCCCAAACTATTAAGCTTTACTAGTGACCACTACACAACTGTTTGCATGTGTTAAGGTTGTACTCAAATAGGTTATCAGATCCGAAGGGCTTTGGCCTCAGCTCGTACGCTGTGCCCCTTTCCTGAGTATAGCCCTGTATTTCAGAATACTATACTTATCGTATCTGAAGATCCAGATGGCTATGATAGCGTATCCGAAGGTCCGGATGACTATCATATGGTATCCAGATGTAGAGACAGGTATCGTATTCCTACCCGAAGATAAGTGAAGGTAAGGCATAGTATCGTATTCCTATCCGCAGATAAGGAATAGTATCATATACTATTCGGATGGCGTCCAGATATCGGACGGAAGTATATAGGCTAGTCTAGACAAGTCTAAGACTAGAAACTATCAGAGTGCAGACTATCCGAAGATAGAGGCAGATGTGTTTAGACTATCGGATACAATCCTTAAGTCTCGGAGGGTGACAAGAGTTGATAAGACTCAAGTCCAGATAACAGAATGAGGACAATCTAAGATGATATTTGAACTGGGGTGCTATAGGACATATACAAGAGTTTATATACGATAGAACTTAAGCGAATGGCTATGCACAAAGTATCGCAATGTATAAGCAATGCGTATTAGAAGTCAAACATAGGCTGGAAGTTAATCACAGGTGAACGGATCAGTAAACATAGCCAGAAGTAAACATAACCAATATACCGGAAGGGAGGATATACTAAATGGAGGAAATAAGCAGTGTTTAACGTGATATGAACAGGATATGAATGAAGAAGCTTATCGTGACGGATCCGGTATGGATCTGTGGATCGGATCTGATCGGATCTGACATCCGGAACTTCAGATGAGAAGTGCAAATGTATGGGATATGACAGTATGGCTCTGATAGCTTACATGACTATAACTAACACAACAGTTTGTACTGTGGTGGTGGTACAACGTCTGCCTGTACCACAACGCCTTGTGGTTTCTTGTTTCAAATGTCCACTCGTCCTGTCTATTGTTGCCCCAAAGTTCCAAGCTCAGTGGCCACAGTGGAGGTGGAACAATTACATAATTCAATTGTCTCGCCTGATACTTAAATGTCTCCTTTCCTCTCCTTTCCTCTCCATTATCATCCAACTAACTCATCAGTTTTGTACCACTGTGATAGTTGTTATACCTCACACCTGCACTCACTCATCGGTTTGTACCGTTGAGATAGTTTATTGTGTACTTCTCTGACCCACTCATTGGTTTGTACTGTTGAGATCAACATGCCCCGCGATCTCAACATCTTCATGTGCGATGAGAAGATCTTCACCTCCTCAACTGCATCTTTTCTTCCCGACAATATCCCTTACAAGCCAGCCTAGGACCCTTGGGACGATCACAACTCATCTCCGGATGACACCACTTCACCCCTTACCACTCATTGGGCATATGCAGCTTGTCCATGGTTTCCTCTCATCCCCTTAAACCCTAGCTTCGACGGTCCAATATTTGAGTGTCTGAATCACTCAATGTTCTCCCTGCGCACAGAGCTCGTTGTAGGGATTAGTTTCCCTCTGGGCTGGTATTAACAGTTTTTACTTAGCTTTCTTACCTTACTTTTCCTTGCTTATGTCTGCATTTTCACTGCTTACATAATCACCAAATCTTCGCCCTACACTTCCACTCATTAGCTAGACTTTCAGTTATAGTTCTGGTAGCTCTCCTTCTAGGATTCAGTAGCTTCCCCAGACTTGCAGCTTATTAGTTTTAGTAGTAGCTCAATAGCTCACTATACAGCTCCTGATATATAGTCTTGTCCTCATTGTCTGGAGTGACATTGTCATATTCTCTCCCTCTCTCTCACACACACACACACACACTCTCTCTCTCTCTCTTGAGCCCTGAGTCTAGTCCAGAAGCCCTTGGGTTGAATAGCAGCTAGGCAGCATTCACCCAACATAGTTCTGCTAGCCAGCAGAATTGTTGACCCATCATCATGTTAGTCATATGATTATTGTTAAGATGGGAGTGAAGTGGGCCGCTTCTAGAGGCTACTGAGAGACCAAAAGAGATAGGGACTAGAGTCCAGAGTATGTTGCCAATGTATTGATGAGTATAGTAAAGTTATACAGTACCTAGAGTCCAGGGTAAGTTGCCAAAGAGGCAGGGAGCACTGGACTCTAGGATATGGGCGACGTCTAGTAAACAAACGTAAACAGATAACCAATGAGTCAAAGGGGAGGGATAACTCGACCTAGGGACATCCTAGGGAGGTCAGGAAGTCAAGTATGTATGGAGTGAAATGTGGGGAATACTATAGTAAGTGTAATGATGCATATAAGGATATGAAACACATGGAATGCGTACTGTAGAGGTGAATAATTATATAACTAACACTCCCCCCTAATTGTGCACCTCTCACAATCAAGAGCTCCCGCCTAATCGGACAAGTCCTATCATTTGACAGAACAAGTCCACTTTGACTCGAGGCAGGGCCTTGGTCAGGATATCTGCAGGTTGCTCTGCAGTGGGGACAAACACAGGAGAGATCACCTGTCTGTCCACTTCATCGCGCAGCCAGTAGTAGCACAAGTCCAGCTGCTTCATGCGTCCATGATGCTCTGGGTGCTTGGCAACAGAGATAGCAGACTGGTTGTCTATCCTAAGGACAGACGAAGCACCTGCTGGGAATCCCATTTCCAACAGCAGTTTGCGCATCCACTTGATCTCCTTGCCTGCCTCGACTGCAGCAATGTACTCTGCCTCAGTAGTGGACAGAGCAATGACTCCCTGAAGCTTGAAGCTCCAGGACACCACACCAGTGCCTATCTTGATGATATAACCACCAGTAGAGCGCCCAGTATCCTTGCAACCACCATGATCAGCATCAGAGAAGGTAGAGAACAACTCAGTGGAATGAGGGTCAGGCTTGTAGACAAGCGCTTGATCAATGGAGCCCTTGACATAGTGAAGGAGATGCTTGACAGCTTGCCAGTGAGCAATGCCTGGGTTGCAGTTGAACCGGGCAAGGACACCAACAGTGTAGGCAATGTCAGGGCGAGTGGTGGTGGCTAGGTACATCAGAGCGCCAACAGCAGCAAGGTAGGGCACACCGCGCATGAAAGACACCTCCTCAGCGGTCTGAGGTGATTGAGAGCGAGAGAGACGAAGATTGGGCTCCATGGGAGTGGTGACAGGCTTGCAATCAGCCATGCCAAAGCGCTCGAGGATGTCAAGTGAATACTGACGCTGGGAGAGGGATATGGTGCGATTAGGATGGTCTCTATCTATCTTGATGCCCAAGAGCTGGGTGGTAGGACCAAGGTCACGAAGTTTGAAGTGCTGGGAGAGCTGGGATATGATTTGGTTGATGGAAGTGAGAGATGTCGATGCAAAGGTCATGTCATCAACAAAGACAGGCAGGATGATGCGGTCATTGCGGTCATTGCCTCGAGAGTAGACATAGATTGCTGCATCAGAGTACGTCTGCCTGAACCCAAGAGACTCGAGCACAGCTCTCATCTTCTTGTTCCAGCGATTGCCCCCTTGCTTGGTGCCATAGATGGACTTGTCTAAAAGACAAACCAGTCTCTTAGGATCGCCCTCAGCAAAGCCTTTAGGTTGCTCCATGTAGACCTCGCAGTCCATCTCTCCATTGAGGTAAGCATGAGAGACATCAACAGAGCGGAGATGAAGATCATGAATGGCAGCCATAGCTAGGACAATGCGGATGGTGGGCATGCGTACCGTAGGAGCAAATATCTCGAGGTAGTCAAAGCCAGGGCGCTGATTATAGCCCTTGGCCACAAGGCGTCCCTTGTAGCGCTCTATGGAGCCATCAGCATTGCGCTTGACTTTGAACACCCACCTTGAGCCTATGACCTTGCGATCCTTAGGCCTTTCGACTAGTCTCCAAGTCCCATTGCTTTGGTGAGCAGCCAGCTCCTCAAGCGCAGCTTGGTGCCATTGCTCTGCATCAGGACGACGCAGGGCCTCTGCAAATGACATTGGCTCAGCTGAGGCAGCCACAGAATGGCACACCTCAAAACCCACATCAGCATCCTCCACATCATCATCTACTTCATCATCTAACTGCGCATTAGAGAGCTTCCACCACTCATGAAGAGGGCAGCGCTCTCGTGCTGGCAGTCTGGCACCAATGCCAACTGGAGAAGCAGGTGGTGGAGGTGCTGAGGGCGCTGGCACAACTGGTGCGTGTGCAAGAGGCTGAGGAGACGCTGGATCAGGCTTCAAGACACCAGGTCTATCGCCAGGATGGACATCTGGGACAGCTGGGTCGACTGCATGCTGGATAGGCAATGCAGGAGGTGCTGGAGCGATGGCAGGTGGAACTGGTGGACCTGGTGGATTCCCTGCCCCCCCATGAGTCAGTGTCTCATCAGAGTCAGCATCATCAGAGTCAGGAATCACCCTAGAGTCGACGGTGGGCAAAGGAGGGGGTAGAGGCGCATCAGCAGGTCTCTTAGACAGAAGGAGGTACCTTTCATTGAAGCCAGCACGCTCTGAGATGACAGTGCGCTTGGTGGTGGGGTTGTAGAACTTCCAGCCCTTATAACCATCTGGATAGCCAATAAACACGCACTTTCCATATGGGACTCGAGCGCGGAGCACTTGTCCTTCTGCACATGCACATAGGCAGTGCACCCCCACACTCTCAGGTGGGAGACATCAGGCTTGCGCCCATGCCACAGCTCATAAGGCGTGGCATTGTCCACTGCATCAGTGGGGCACCTGTTCCAGACATGAACCAAAGCTGCAAGACACTCACCCCAGAAGGCCTTCGGAAGGCCGGACTCATCCAGCATGGTGGTTATGCGCTCAGCTAAGACCCTGTTGGCTCGCTCTGCAACACCATTCTGCTGAGGACGAGCCCTGACTGTGTGCTGGTGCACAATGCCACTCTGGGTGGTGAAGTCAAGGAAAGCATTGGACATGTACTCACCACCTTTATCATCCCCCAGAGTCTTGATGCGGCGCTCAGACTGGTTCTCAGCATATGCTTTGAAGGTCTTGAACGCCTCAAAGACGTCTGACTTGGCCTTGATGGGCAGGACAACGTGATAACGCGAGTAGTCATCAATGAAGGTGACCCAATAGCAATAACTGCTGAAAGTGCGGTAGGGGAGCTGATGGACATCAGTGTGAACAAGCTCCAAAGGACAGCTCGCCCTCCACTCACTAGAAGCAAAGGGGTTGGCATGCATCTTACCAGCAAGGCAAGGCTCGCAGATGGGGTCTGGGGATGCCCTTGAGTCCAGCCTAAGTCCAGTGACCAGATTGTGGTCTATAAGCGTCCTAACACCAGCTATGTGGTGATGAGCAAGTCTGCGATGCCAGAGGGCAATGTCCAGGGGACATGTAGAAGCTGGGGAAGCAAACTCGGTGATAGGAGAGGTGGTGCCGTCCAGAAACGCAGCATTGTTGGAGTTGATAGAGGCATAGAAGAGAGGAGAGCCCTTAGGTCGACAGAAGGTCATGTGAGAAGAGGATATATCGACATGGAAGCCGCAATTTCGAGTTAAATACAAGACTGAGAGGAGATTGTTACGAAGATCAGGTACATGCAAGACTCGAGTGAACTCGACCGCTCTAAGACTCTTTACCTCGCCCACAGACACAGGATTGAAGACCACTGACCCCACACCAGCTGAGTAGACGATAGTAGAGTCGGCAAGTCAAATTGGCACGCGTTTTGGGGTGTAGTTGTGAATATAATGGCGATGGGGGGTCATATGAGAAGTGGCCCCTGTGTCTGCATTCCAATCAGCGTCAGCATCGAGCTGGAGAGGGCATAGAGGACTAGAAGAGTCAAAAGAGCGAAGACTTGCATTACCAGCGAACTCAGTCACATTCTGGACAGTGGAGGACATGTTTGCAGATGCAGGGACGCTGGAGGACGCATTGGACAAGGTATTGGACCCAAGGGAGGGCTGGGGCATGGTAGAGGGCGCCTCAGAGGCCTTGTTAGCGTTCCTAGACCTCTTGCCTGGCTTACCAGACTGATTGGACGCCTGCCTAGTCTTGTGTGCATCTCTAGCACGCTGCATGGCAAAGCACTTGTGCACGCAATGGCCTGCCTTCTTACAGAAGTCGCAGACAGCATTAGCACCGCACTTACAGCTACTAGGAGGCGCCCCAGCGGCAGAGACAAGGGCAGAATCACCAGAGGACGCTCCAAGGGCATCAGCACGACGACAGCGCTGAGTCTCCTCAGCAAGGAAGGCGGCCTTGAGCTCCTTCTTGTCCAAGGACTTGAGCAGGATCAGGCTGGACGCAAATTGGGCATAGTCGTCGCCCAAAGCACGAATCATGGCCATAGAGACCAGTTCAGCGTCAAGATCAGCAAGACTGTAGGGCTTGCTAGAGTCCTGGGGGCGCAGTCTTTGGATCTTGGCCATGCCCTCCTCAATCCTGGCAATAAGGGTGCTCAAGGACTCATCAGGGCACTTCCTGATGGTGAAGAAGTCGTCCCAGGCGTTGAAACGCGTAGCAGGAAGCTGCTGGACATGGGTAGACTCGAGGGTAGTCCAGATCTTGACAGGGTCGTCCTGAACGTCCTCAAAGTGCAGCCTTTGGTCTGCAGAGCAGTGGAGAAACAGTTCACCTGCTGCCTTGTCCTGCTTCTGATCCCACTTGGCTTGCTCCTCAGGCTCAGAGGCTGGAGGGCGACTCTCCTTGCCAGAGACAAGCAGCCAGAGTCCCTTAGTGCGCAGGTAGGCCTTCATCTCTCCTTTCCAGGTAGAGTAGTTGGCCTCTGTCAGCACAGCAGGTGACTTGGTGGATGTGGTCTCAGTAGACATGGAGCAAGGATGATGCAAGGCTCAGGAGTGGGTGTGATGGAGTATAGACGATGCAGGGAGGCGCAGGGAGTGAGCTGAGGACGTGAGGATGCAAGGGTAATGGATAGGAGACCCTTAGAGAGGAGACTGATAAGAGATCTGGTGCTGAGAGGGGATAGATGGGAAGATGGGGATGCTGGGAGCGATGGGCTCAACCAGGGACGATGCAGGAGTGCAGATGGGGGCTTTAGAAGGCGCTGAACACGATGGACAGCACTCCAAGTCAGATATATGATGAATAGACCTCGATATGAGGCAAAGATGCAGAAAGGGGCGCACTATGGGCCCTAAGATCACTGATCTCTAACTGATCTCCTTATCACTGCTGATGAAGACGCTCCACCAGACTTCTAACACGCTCCAGGGGGTTATCAAGGTCGCAGAAGACGATGGTGAACACCGATAAGGCGGCGGCAACCAAAGGCCCACTTATATGTGCTTCACAGTGGACTATGGAGCAAACGATTGGGAACCTTGTTGGTGAGATTCGTCAGCCATCAAACCCATATGCTAACCTTGCACAGCGTGCCATTCGTCGAGCTCAACACAATTCATTGATGGTGATGATCCCAACTCTTGATCCTGACTATGGACAGCCCTTATTTCCAAGATGGTCCAAGAACCTTGGAAATGGGTATGCTTTACTAAAGCTACAGGAACGCTCTCGCCATGCTACCACCTTTGCTGAGGGTCTCACAATCAAGACCTTCCTTGATGCACACTATCCGCATTCTCCTGAATATGCCTTCTTTGATCCACATTGGTGCTTCTGTGTTTGTCGTTGGGCTCACCTCCAACTTCCCAATGGACAAACATGCCGCTCAGTCTTTTCACGAAGAGAAACTCGAGCAAATGCTTGACATGCCCGCAATGTAAAGGTATGCATGTCTTTAGCTCCATCTTACATTTGCACTAATGTTTCTTGCAGCTCTCTATGCAGGAGCCTTGTACTTTGCCGAAGTGTTGTTTTTCTTCGAGATCAGAACACACACTGATGTACATGCTCTTGAACCTCTCGCTCTTGTCACCATCTACTCTCCTCCTGACCGGGCCCTCTTACGAGACTCAAGCGACACATTCTATTCCTGCACGCATCGTGGGAAGTAGGGCTTAGGGTAGTTAGGGTTCCATCCATCCAGTCTGTCGTTGCAATGGTTCCACACACACTTGCAGGAGAGGAGAGATTCTACATGTTTGAGAAGCCGGGTATGGATCTTGCAAACCTAGGGGGGATCCTTTGGGACGAGGATGACGTGGATGATGAGGATAACCAACCTACATAATTATAACCCCATGCATACCCCCAGTACCAAATCCATTAAAGCAGGCATTGTAATTAGTTTGTTGACTCATTAAAATTAGGTCAGGACTTGGAAATAATGATAATGATAATTTCATCTAGTAAAACAAAGGGACTACGCATCCATAAGTGTCTGTAATTCTTTCTTCATCTGTCGCACAGCTTCAAAACTCTTATCTGTCCCGAGCAGGTCATACATCTTTGCATCTTCCTCCTTGGTGAAATATGTCCAGTATAGCGAACCTGCAGGTGGTGGACTTGGAGTTGCAAACATACAGTGATGGTCAAGACTGAGCTGTGGACTTAGAGATAGGTGACACCTGTAGCAAAGTCATCAGATTCTAGCTCTGTAACACTTCCATCTGACTCTGGTTTAGCTGCTACTGTGACATGAGACACCGGTGGGTCATCCGATTCAGGTTCGGTGATGCTGCCAGTGCTGGAAGGGGCCTTTGAAGTTGTAGTCATAATAGCAAGTGGAGTATTTGGACAGTCGGATTCAGGTTCAGTGACACTGCCAGTGCTGGGAGGGGCCTTTGAAGTCGTAGTTGTAATAGCAAGAGGAATGTTCGGACAGTCGGATTCAGGTTCAGTGATGCTGCCGGTGCTGGGGGGGGCCTTGCCAGATTCTTTCTTCGGTGTGCTGAAGCTTGTGAAATATAACCAAAAGATTAATAGAACAGCAAGAACAGGAAGGTACCTACAGGTCAGCTACCCAATCGATTTCTTCGTTGGTTTGAGTAGGTACCTGCTCAGAATGACCAAAGATGCGACGGCGGACAAGGTATAGCCGAGACGGATTCCAGTATTCACAGTCCAGAAGCACAAGATCTGAATCATGTAGATGAGGACTGCCAGAGAGACTACCACTGGTAGTGTCTGTGTGATCAAAACTACATAAATTAAGAGCAAAAGTTAGTAATGATACAGAAGTCCAAATGACTTACCTTAGGTCTTTGTTGAGATACTCATCAAGATCAGAATCTGATGGTAGGTCAAAAAATTGTTGCACAGCAGGAGGGAGGTTTGAACTCATAATGATACTATGGCATATGTTGGTTACCTGGAGCACTTGGACTTAGAAGATTTCGATACGCACAAAAACAAAGGTAAACAACTTGGTCGCTCTGCACCACGATGAGCGGACTTGGAGGCCATGTGTATGACAGTGCCCCATACCATATGACTCATCTCCCAATGTATTCCCGTGATGCACACCACCTTCAGCAAGATACTTACAGGTCTTCCAATGACACACCTGATGCACTTCTCCCATCACCCAAGGTACCACATACTGGATTATACGACAACTTCGAAGATTCATCTCACAGGAGAAGGCCTACATCACATAAATTCAATAGGTATTATCCTAGTGTGAATGATTGTTGTGTTTCTTATAGACAACACCTCTAACCAGTAGCAATATACTATGCAGGATACATCTCACAGTGGCAACTCCTTTGTTGACAGCTCCTCTTCACTGTCTCGTGACTCTCGCCATGCTTCCAGCTTGCACACAAATTTTTCACGCGCATATAGCCAGCAGTCGGGTTCTGGCACATACGGACATGAATTCACAGATCACAGTGAAATATCCTTGCTGAAGAAGGATAAGTATGATCTCGAGCAGAGGGTAGACAAGTTTCAGCAGCAGATTGTGTCCCTCCAGCAGCAAGTGGCATCCCTCAAGGGTAAGCTTGAGGTTTCAAAGCAAGTCACTTTTTTTACCGTGATTTATCAGGCTGATATCTTCTTTAGCTCTATGTATGGGCAACTTCTCGAGCGCATCACCTCTCTCAGCAACAACAATAATGTGGCCCCAGATTCATTCAACGAGATGCTCAAGATGGCACGCGAGGCAAGCACCTTAATCCCAGCCCTCGACAGAGAAGACTACGAAGGTGTGTACTGAATGCTGTACTTTTGGCTGTGTGCCAAGACTTTGCACTGCCTAGTTGCTGTGCTCTAGCCACTAGCCCTAAAATAGACATTCTTAGTGCTCTCTTGTTGAATACCTTAATTCTGAGTTTTTTTATATTTACAGATAACACATTACTCAAATGATGTTGTGTTTATTTACAATTCTTCAAAGAAAAATTCCCTACATAGACATAACTATGTCCAGATGTAGAGTTGCTAATGTTTAGATGTTGGGGTGTTACTGTAAAAGTATCTCAGAAGATGTGAAAATGTGTGAAAAAATTATGAAAGGTGTGGGAAATTGCTGACTAATGAAAATTAAAGGGTTTTGAGGCTGTTTTCTGACCAAGATAAGTATTATTGTGAAGAGATAAGTTGTAAAGTAATGTTTGTAGGCTCAGAAATTATTGAATAAAATTCTCCTTTGATTAGGAAATTCAGGACAGTATAGTGGACCATTATAGGGAGCTTGTATAAGGTAGAAACTTAGATGAAAATATGTCTATGACCATGTACAAAGCAGAATTTGTGCATGTCAGTGTGACAGCATTGAGTCTTCACTCCTTAGCACGGGTCGAGTCAATGCAACCCTCATCCCGTGCGGAGTCAGGAGGGTTGCGGACTATTTTTTTTTGCTTTGGATGAAGCCTCCTGTTTAGTTTCAGGAGTGACCGTGGCTGTACATCCTTTAGCAGCACGAGAGGTCAACTTAGTGCAGTCCTGAGCAGAGTGCCCAGGTCTGCCACAGAATAGGCAGAGTTTCTTATCGAAACGTCTTTGACGTTCCTTGGCCATAAGCTTTCTGTCCTTACCCAGCTTGGTATTAAGATCTGGAGCTTTAGGAGCAGACGAGGTAGATGCAGACGTGGGTTTAGCAGACTTGTTCTGTCCAGATCTGTGATTTCTGGATCCAGACGGATGGGAACTAGCGCGGTTGGATGTGGAAGGTTTCAGAGGGTTGGACAATGAGGATTTGGTTTCTCTAGAGATTTCACCCTTACATCCCCAGTAATGGGCATCGATAGTCTGGGCAAGGGTTTTGAACTCTGAGAGGGTAGCGGGTTTACCCATGCGACTGATTTTGTCCTTAATACAAGCTGGAAGTCCATTATAGAATTGGCGACGTAAGGCTCCGTCACCCTATCTGCGGACTTGTGAAGCAAGCCTTTGGAATTCTACAATGTACTTATTAATACGTTGTCCTTTGCACATATTGAGTTGCTCAAGTTGCATCTTGGCATCTCCGGATGGGTCATGGGGTCTGAAATTCATTTGAAGTTCTAGCATAAACTCAGAGTAATCGTCCATCCAATCCAGATGAGAGCTTAACTCATCTGAAAGGAGGTTGGGTTCAAACCATTTGAGGGCCATGCCCTTAAGATGGGACTGGGCAAAGTTAACTTTGGCCCGATCCGAACGGAAGGTCTTGGGTTTGCTCTGGAAATTAAGCTTGCATTGAACAAAGAACGCGCACAACTTCCTAGGCTTGGATCCGTCAAAGGTATCCGGCTCGTGAACTTTGACTTTGGAGTTGTCTGAAGATGAAGTGTGATGGTTATTACGTGCAAGGTTATTGATGGCTTCGGATAACTGCATGAAAATGTGGTCCTGAGCATTAAGGCCATCATCTTCATCATGGTCTGGTTCATCATCCGGATCTCCACCTTCATCATCGGGTGGGTTTCCGCCTGGAGTATCATCATCTTCATCATCAGGATCTTCATTGGCTGGGCCTAATCCGGACAGAGTACGCATAGGGGTTTCCAGATGCCTACGGTTCATCAACTTGGATATACTCTGAGCTGGTCCAAAAATGCTAGCGTGGCATTGAGAGAAACTGGTGAAGGTATTGACTATGGGTGTAGGGTCTTGTCGCGTGGACACAAGTCCAGCGTTATGGAGGGAACTTTGTGCAACTCTAGTAGGTGCCATGGAGAGTGTTGTAAGAATACTCAGAAAGGTGTGAGTTTGAATATACTGTTAAGGTTGTACTCAATAAGGTTTGGATCCGAAGGGCTTCAGCCTCAGCTCGTACACTGTGCCCCTTTCCCGAGTATAGCCCCATATTTCAGAATACTATACTTATTGTTGTTGGAAGTTTTTGTACGGCATTTTAATCCATTGAAATGGCCTAACGACGCAGGCCTATTATAACCCATTGTTATATAACAGTCAGCATTTTATTGATGTGTCACGTCATTTTCATGAGTGTTGTAATGCACATTTTAATGCGCATTTTGATGGTGTCTACCTAGTTGTAATACACATTTCAATGGGTGTCTTAATGCTTATTTTTATAATGTCTACATTATCCTGATACACATTTTAACAATAATTTTAATGTTCTTTTTGATGCCAAATTTTACATTGCAAGATTTCAATAAGCGTTAAAACGTTGAACATCAGTTATTATTATGGATCAACATCATATAGAATTATGGTCTAAAGTAAAAGATGTGCTGCCCCATATTAGTAGCTCCCTTCTTCTGACTCTGCCAGCGGAACCATACTGATCCCAAATTATTCAAGGACTTGATACAACAGCTGGACGTGCTGGTGACTGAAGCCTATGACAGAACAAATGTGAGACCATGCCGAAATACTGTAAGGGAAGAACACACGACAGTGGAGCAACAAAACTGTAGGTGACGAGGGAACATGATGACATGAGGAGGTACTGAGCCACTCCTGGGATGAATGTGGGGGTGAAGCGGATTGCAGAAGAAATATCCAATGTGGCCAACATGGTCACAATGGTAGACCACACGGGGGCGCCGGTGAGCAGAGTCGCTCCTCCGACAGAATTTATAAGTAGTGATCCAGAAGGAATCTAAATACAAATGAACTCACAAGTGTGTATATGTTGAGTGACAGCAACTAAAATTGGGTCCAGGTGTTGTTTTCACTGCAAGTCGTCAGAACATTCGAAGGTAAGATTCAGAAGGCAAAAGAACACCATTATTAAGTCATTAGTAAGGATGATAATCATGTGACCAAGTCAATTGTGATGGTGCACATTATCCTATCTATTTATATTAATAATAAAAATGATGCCTCCAGTGGTGCTATGGTGGCTAACAGTAGTTGACTGCATAATCATACAAGTAATGTTGATGAAAGTATTACCGATCTCATGTGCGAGGAGGTGGAAGATATTATAATGACCCAATACCAAACAATGTGAAAAAAAACCTTTTTATGCACTCTCCATCATGAGGTGAGGTTGTCCTGTGGAAATAGCAAGGGACGTGAGGAGCACTTCCCATGCTGTGTTGAGGGCACACCAGAGTCACTCGTCGGCGATGCCCAGTGCCATTGTATTGCACCACGTACCATGCACTTTGGCAATGTGCAGCAGAAGAGTTTTCACCATATACATATTGGCGATTTTCTGGGCAAACTGGGTGAGGAGAGGCATAACAGTGGTAGGATCATCACGGTAGAGTGGGGAGGGATGGGAAGTGGCATAAGCGATGCAAGAAAGTGGTCAATACACTTCATGTACAGGAATGTAGACAGCTGAGGGAAGACCTCAGGGAAAGGGATGCACAGAGGGATGACTGGTACTTTAATCTCCTGGCCAGCACACTCCACAAGTGCTGGCATCGAAGTGGGTAAAATGGGAAGGTTCGCACAGTGGATAGCAAAAACGAGATTGTGTGCAGGGAACAGCGTGATGCGATGGCGAGCAGGAGCCGGCTGGCAAGATGAGAATACTGCAAACATGTGGGTAGGCATGTCAGACGAAACATCATTGACGATCATCGAAAGTTCCTTTGGGAGGACATTGGAAACAGGTTCGGCTTTGATGCCTGCAAACACATGGAGCATGCTGAAAAGGATTTGTCAGACGATTGATCGACTACTGGAAGAATCTAACTTACTTGGGCCCAAGGCATTCCAATCCCTCGCAAATGTGATCAATATGGGTGTGAACAAGTTCAGGTGCCACAGCCTGAAGTGTGGACATTAACAACATACAAATGGCCGAGGACGATGTGAGGCTCGAGCAGACTTGAGTGAGGCCAACACTGCACCTGCGCTAGCTCACCAGAATGATAGTGATCATTCATCGGACTCTTCTTCAGATGACAGCTCGTCAGGCAACAAGTGCTTGTCACTGCAAATCTCGGATGTGTGATTTAACAAAGCATGTACTTATTTACATTTACAAACACCGGTATCTGAATCATGTAGGGAGCTTGTTTATAGATACTAAGGAAGCTCCAATGATATTAATATGACAGCTATCAATGATCATTTTGTACTGGTGCCGGTATTGCGCAAAGAGCGGCGAACATCAGTGTCATTGACAGAAGCCTTGGTCTTCTTGTTCCTCACTGCCTTCCTCTGCATTTTGGCACTGGCACTAGTGTTGGCTGCTGCAAGTACACCCTCAGGAGTTACTTCAACACTTTGAATGTTGATTGATGCAGCAGCTGCATGCAGTACCATGGCCACAGGGAGACTCTGAGTTGTGCTAGATATTGATTCAGACATGAAAGGTCCAGATATCGCAAGATCATTGTGAATTATCGGGGCTGGGGTACTGTGGACAGTCTGGGATACTGCAGGTGTAG